>JAJMBD010000001.1:0-606302 GCA_030565185.1 Scheffersomyces titani | reverse complement strand
TCGATTCACCACCACTGGATGTAATGGTAGTTTGCTCATTAGTATCAGATTCTTCGTCAGCAACTGTTCCTTCAGTATCTAGGTCGGGATCAGAAGTCGATTCACCACCACTGGATGTAATGGTAGTTTGCTCATTAGTATCAGATTCTTCGTCAGCAACTGTTCCTTCAGTACCTAGCTCGGGATCAGAGGTCGACTCACCACCACTCGATGTTATGGTAGTTTGTTCATTATCGCTAGATGGAACTTGAACAATAATAGTGTCGGTACCTCCTTCATTATCAATGTACGTGACAGTAGTGGTTTCCTTACCAGTCCACATTGAGGTAAGTGTGGTAATTGAGTTTGCTTGACGTTGAATTGAAACTGGTGCGCGAGGAGGGTTTGGGCATTCATTACATTCAGATGGCTTGTTTGAGTTTGGAGGTGGTCCCGAATACAAGATACCGGCATTTGCTATGCTGCCAACACCATTGCCGTATTTTGCGGAACCAACACTTATAAGAGATGGATCATAATCTGGACCGATAACAAGGGTGTAGGTGTAGCTTCCACTTTTAATGTACATATTGTTTCCATCATATTCGAAACTCTGGATAACTGTGCTAAGTCCAATCACATTGTTATTTCCCCATCCGGCTATATGTAGTGGGATGTTAGGTGGGTACGTATCAATTCTTAAGCTTGAAGTACTAGTGCTTAAGTATATTAGTTGTCCCTCTTGTATTGGTCTTGAATTAACATTAGTTGCCCAGAAGTTTGAATCGAGTCCGACATCAAAACATCCAGTTCCTTCCACTTTCGAACCTTGGAGAAATATACTCTGGTATAGACAAACAGTTCCATCATTTGTAATTGTATGATCATCTAAACCAAGTTGAGAAGTTCCAAAAGTTCTGCCAACAGATTGATATAAACTAATGGTTCCAGTATTTATAAAAGGACCGTATGGCTGAATTGCAAATGTAGATCCTCCAGTATTGCCGATACCTGCAAACCACAACATTCCGTTATTCTCGAAAGAACCACCATACCAATCGAAACTTGAAGCAGAGGTTGCATTTCTATCGTCTAGAACTATCCACCCGTTATTGACAATTTTCGCGGTAGTACCAATAACATCGCAAGTAATACCTGCCTTAACAACCTTGTTGGTAATGAAAAGTTTACCATCAATTGTAATGTCATTATAAAAATTGTGAGTCTTGCCAGTATCTATTGAATAGAAAACACCACTGTTAACAATCAAATTATTGTTTATTGAGGTATCGCCCGTGCTCACTATTGTACTTTCGCTAATAACTAAGTCATCAACGGCAGTAGCCGTCGATAATAAGAATAATGAAGAAATTGCTTTAAGCGAGGTCTTCATATTACTTTAAGAAAAAATATCTTGTTGGAGGAAATTACAATTATCATTATTTGCTTCTTGCAATTAATCGATATTTATACCTCTGTGAGTAATTGAATGAATGTTGATTAGCTTCAAAATACAAGTTAAGACCAGAATCACCCAATTTTCCTGAACTCGACAGTTCTGTTAGCTGACCGCCTTTTTATTTGTATAGCATTATCATCATTAGAATTCTGCTACACATTTCATATTTTGCAGTACAATCTAACAAAAAAATTATCCCGCGAAATGCATGAAGTATGCAGATAAAATATAGACAATTTATAGGTTTATTTTTTTACTTATAAAAGCAATAATGAGCTTCTAAAGAAATGAAAATTAGCTAATTTCCGACTGTAGTCACACTGACATACAAACAAAGTAAGTATCTCATCAAATTTCTTCAATATTATGAACAATATCAAAGATACTGTATTTCTCTCATGCTAGTTTCTAGAAGGTGAAATCGATTAAGTGTTTAGATACGTCGCAACTAGATTTCATTAGTTTGTTGGATTACTTATTTTGATTCTAATCTAGATTTATTTACAAATATTTAACTATCTTTCATGGCCAACAGTACTTGTACCTCGGGCTAAAAATTTAAGTCGAATCATGCTCACCGGGGACCGAAAATCAGTATTCCGGTCGACATATACGTAGAACTTCACATAAAGCGGTAATTTTTTTAATGTTCCAAAGAGAGGGTCCACTTCAAGTTTGCTTGACCCCTTTCGGAAGAATACATGTATTTATAAAATATATAGCAATTGTTGCATAGTTTCGAATCTTCGCTACATGTCCGACTAAAGAGTTATTTTCGCAGATTACAATTGAAAAGATGAAAACTCAACAATATAGAAAGGAGTAACTAGATTTAAAAAAGAGGTCCTTGCGGATTGTATTAGCTTTAAGATGTTGTTAGAAAAATTTTCAAATATTATCCATTGACTATATTTGGACGATGCGCTTTTAGAAGAATGTTACACTTTGCATTGACTAAATTTTTAGAATGCGCTTTTAGAAGAATGTTACACTATGTAACATAAAAATTAGGGGAAATATTTTTTAAACAGAATATAATTCTTAGTTAAACGAAATATATTTTTTATTGGAATTTTTACCAAACTTCAATCTTGAAGCGAAATTCTTAACATTAATGATGATCAATAATGGCAAATCTTGGCGTAACATACGAGTTCCACGCCCAATCGGCTTTTGTGCATTGGTTCTACAGATTCATTCAAAAACAATACACAAATCTGTGAAGTCATCAACTTGCGAAGGATTTCAGAAAAATAAATGGAATTCTCTACTGAACAATCTTCGCAAGTTACAGTTTTTTAGATTGAAATAAAATTAAGTGATCTGATAATTAATTCGAAACATCAACATATGCTCCCGTTTCTGAAAAACAGACAAAAATCTAAATTTCAATTTGAGGATCGGAGAAATCTGAGAATTCTCTCTGGTTGCAAGCTGTGCTGTCCTTCTTCAAAATAATTACGTGAAAATAGCTCCTGTAACAATAAGTATTACTAATACATACTTACTTCCTCCTCCTGTATTGAAATGATTTACTTGTAGAAGTAATTTTGCGATTAACTGTCGAAGATTTTTAATTGTTTTATTTCACCTTCTAATCCATTTTTTAATAGTATTTTGAGATTCATTCCGAATATGTACAATTGAATACTTCGATTTCTACAACCATTTTGCTGGTTTCAAGTGAAACAAGTTCAAAACGATACTACTATATTGAAACAAAAGATCCAACCTTCAAACTGAAAGTGAAAAAATTCACTTAGCGTGTGGGTAATCTGGTCAATAATTTATATAAATTATTATACATTTCTAAAACTCTACTTCGTTTCTCTATCCCAAACACAATTTATATACAAACTCTCTATTTTAGCTTCCTGATTCCTCCAAAATGAAGGATTTTATAACCTCAAATGGTAAGCATATATGTTACTGTATCAAAGGTATAGAAGTGATCAGTCCTCTCTTTTGAGTCCGGCAAACTCAATTGTCAGAATAACCGCTCTCGTATAAAAAATATGATAGGCAGTATAACTAGATCTTGTCTTTGTAAGTATATCCTTCGAAGCTGATGAATATTTGATGCAAGATATATTAAAAGATAAATCACGCTATATAATCACTAATATCAACTTAGCTTAACTTTATTCATAAGAGTAATAGATACTGGCAATTAGAAAGGATGCAGTATTGACTTTCACTTCGATATACTAGTTTTTAGTATAGTAGTAATCGCAACTTAGCATTGTTGTGAAGTCTATTTCCAAGTCGTTTGTTAAAGAAGTAATCTTCGGAAGCAAATTTGCAATAGCAAAAACTCTCAACGAGTATCGAGTAAGTCTTGTTTTATCAAGCTCTAATCTTGGCAAGAACAGATATCCTTCGAGAACAAAATTTTTGTCATACATCAAATACACAAGGGAAAAAATTTGGGGCGCAACAATACAACAGAACTGTACCTATAAGTCGGAACTCAATAATACCCGGGTGACAGGAATGCATGCAGTGACTGAACTTACGTTTTCTGATTGCCAAGAATATGCACAATTTAGATTCTATATCTATAATTGGTCTAAATGTTCACCTTGCGCTTACGAAGAAATGCGCTTGATGGATAAGCCATCTTCAAATGTCATGCTCCTTCTGCAATCTTGTAAGCCAGGTTGGCATCAGAAGTTGCGACACGGCGCAGATTTCGTTGGGTGACGAGTTTACTTCTATATATTCATTCACGAGTTTCTGCACTCTATGTAAATGCCGGAATAGGTAGAAGAGTATACTCACTTTTCTTCTTTTACTTCCTCAGAGTAATAAAACTATCTAACCTGGTGGCAATGTACACCTGCTTGACGACAATAATCAGCCTGTAGATAAAGGATTTTGTTGACTTGTGACATTCGATCACCCGATAAGATATACAGTTAGTGACTGAAATTTGAAATGTACATAAGTTCGCTACATAATCCGACATAATCCGAACGAGAGTAAGTCAGCACCGCAGTAGAACTAGAGAATGATGAATAGTGCCTGAGCAACTAGTCACAAGATGATTACGTGACTCTGTAGGAAAAATCCAAAAGAAAGATACTTAACTAGGGAAGATCAATTGCCCAACCAGCGACCGTTCTCCAGAGAGCGAAATATCTTGCTCTTTAGATTTTGGTGCGAAGAGAATATATTCAAATTGAACTTGAATTCAACTTTAAGTTAAATTAGCATCTAGGAAGCGAAATTGGTTGGAGGCGACATAAAAAAGACTCGAATGGAAACAAAAAAATCTAGTGAACTACAAGTACAAGTACACCCACTCTTGCAACAATGTTGAATTAAGATTGCAGTCTATGTATATATGTAAGCCAGCTGCAATTGACCAGCAGAAACGAACCGAGAAGAAAACCCATGTTGAAATGAAGATGTAATACACCATAAAGATTCCATAAAAAATAATATGCCAATTGCAGAACACCAAGCTAAGCTACCAAGTCAATCTAGTTGGAACCAGGGTAGGTCTGCTTTGGGAATGGGAAGGTAGGACCAACCTGTTGAATGGAGAGCGAAGCAGCCCATTGACCAACGTCGACAGCTTCAGCATCGGACTTACCTTCAACCAAAGAAGCAATAAAACCAGCAGCAAAGGCATCACCAGCACCGTTGGTGTCTACGACTTGTTCGGCAGCAAGCTCTCTGACCTTGTAAGCCTTGACTTCGTAGTCTTCGGTTTCAGAGTTGTACTTGACGACAACAGTAGGGTCAAGACCCTGAGTAAAGACAACGGTTCTTGGTCTCTTGGAGTTGACCTTTGGCAACTTGGCCACAGCCTTAGCGATACCAACGATGTCCTTAGAATCAACACCTAAGTCGTGCGACTCAGCGTAGGCAGCAGCCTCGGATTCATTAGCAATGACGTAGTCAACGTATGGCAAAGATTCATCCAATGGGTCCTTGAAGAATTGGGCAATGAAAGGAGCCGAAAAGTTCAAGGCGAAGACCTTGTTGTTTTCAGCAGCATGCTTACCCAACTTGACAATAGCCTCAGGCGAAACGGTCAAGTGGAATCCGCCAATGTAATAGTGGGTTGCGTTTTCCACAAGCTTCCAGTTCTCAGGCTTGTCCAAATGAGCAGCCTTGAAGTGGTTAGCAGCAGCCAAATCGGTAACAAGCGATCTGTGGACACCATTGATCAATGCAGCGCACTTACCGGTTGCAATATCGGCCTGGATTTGGTATTCAGTTCTCAAGCCGTACTTGGCATTGGCCTCGTTCAACTTTTCAGCATAGACGTCGTTACCTACAGAACCGAAGTACACAACAGACTTGGCTGGCAAGATGTACTGGGCACCTCTTGCGGTGTTCTGCGCAGCACCACCAGCAACAAGGACTAAATCGTCTTTCTTGATGAGTTCGTCGTAGATTGGCAAGTGCTTTTCTTCAGCCAAGATAGCGTCGTCGGACTTCAAGTCGTACTTCTGCAAGTATTCGGCATCGACGTTGACTTGTAAGTCTAAGAGAGGGTTACCTAAGGCAACTAATTGGTAGGACATTTTGGTGATAGCGGTTTGGAAAAATCTACGTGAATGAGAAAGAGTTTTGAACATCGTGCAATACATATGTCGTTAATTTTTCAGTCGTTGATTTTCCAATTTTCACACCGTGGTTGTGCACGCGCAAAGATGATGCAAAACCGACTGTGGATTAGTAACAGGCAGGAGGTACCAGATCCGCTGATATTAGAAAACTAGACAAGTATAAAGAGGAACAGTGTGAGTTAACTTTTGGCGTAAAAGAATTCAGTTCAAGTTATATGCTTCAGGTTCTGGAATTTCTGGTTATATTGATGCAGCTGAAGTACATAGCGGAAAAGAACAAAGTAGGCAGTCAGGAACCATTCAGGGGTAAAGGAATGACCAAGCATTCCAGTTGTGATCATTTCGTAAAATATGTATAGACAGAAAATGTAGAGTAAATGATTTCAGTGAAATTCACTGGAGAAATGGCTGCGAAAAGTTATGCAAGTATTATGCTTGTAGATATGGCTGCAAAGTGATACATCATATCGCGTATTGAAATGAAAGAACCAGACTCGGAACTAAATACGTGTTAACGGCATCTATTTCGGAAATCTCTTACACTGTTCCTTGAATTGCTATTTCTGGAACTCGACTCAGGTTCGCCAGCACATTGTTAGTTGTTAAATGAAATTTCTGAGACAACGATATCGTATCCGAATTTCGTAAAAATAGAAAAATAGACTTAATAATCTAAAATGGACACAACAGGCCACAACTAGTTACACAACTTGCGAGCAGCCAATTGCAAACTCGCAGTATACACCTATTCAATTCGTCCAGCACGTCTCTGGACCCTACAAATGTACCGATGCACCTTGACTATATATCCATGTGAAGGCGCGTTTGTTGGGCTACCGGCGATTCTGGCCGAGGATCGCGAAATGAAGTGGTACAGTCTATGGACAGGAATACGACAGGAAGTTGAATTGATCTTTAACCCAACGTCTGAACAAAAGCTGAACTGCTTCCTGAGGATTCCTTCGTCATTGGACTGCTAGTGTGTTTTATATTCATCTTTCTTCAACCTTCACATTTATCTCCATATTCATTGTTTTTGTCTCATGTCATTCATCACTTCTCATTTTCCCGTTTTCACGGAAGATCCGTTTCTCAGCTGGAGACCGTTCCCTGAACATCCCACAAACTACCTAGAAGAACACTGGCACGAGGTGCTTGCCTCTTTCTTGTTCTACTTCACCGCCCAGTTGTTGCTGGCTCCGTTATCGACCGCCTATTTCGGCAAGACATACACCAACTTGCCCCACAAGACCAAAGTCAACTTCGACATCCATGTCGTCTCCATGGTGCAGTGTGTGATATCCATTGCTATCTTGATTCCAATGTGGAACCATCCCAATTGGCAGAATCGTGCTGAAGACCCTTTCAACTCCATCTTGGGTGCTTCCAATTACGGAGGCTTTGTAGCTGCTTTGACCGTCGGCTACTTCCTCTGGGACTTGTACGTCTGCATCAGATGGTATTCGCTTTTTGGCCCCGGCTTCTTGTTCCACGGCTTTGCAGCCTTCTACGTCTTTGGTTGTAGTTTAATTCCATACTGCCAGCCTTGGATCCCAGCCTTCCTTCTCTTTGAGTTGTCTACGCCTTTTGTCAACATCAACTGGTTCGCTTCTAGACTTCCCGCCGGCACCTTCAACGACACTTTTGTGCTTATAAACGGATTGGGCCTCTTAATCGCATTCTTCTCAGTAAGAATTGTATGGGGCTTCTACGCTGCATTCATGGTGGCGACTGACATGTTTGCTGTTCGTGATCAAGGTTGGATCTTGCCTCTTACAATCTTTGGCTTGAACTTGATGTTGGATAGTTTGAACGTCTTCTGGTTCTACAAGATGATCATGATTGCCAAGAAAAAGATCTTTGGTAAGGGCCACCACAAGAAGCTTGAGTAGATCTACGAAGTCTACAAGAATCCATAATTTTGCGAGATTCTAAAATTTACATGATTACGAATTCCAATGTAATTTGGCTGCGAATTCACTCAATGTTTCAAATCAAATATGTATGTCATATTTGTATATAGATAAACAACATAAGATAAACAAGCGGATCGTAGCACAGCCTTTGGCACAAATCATGGTGGAAATTATATGGTAGCGCGGCTGGATTTATCGAGAACGATGTTCATTATTCGATAAACATGTTTCGTTCTACCAATTCCTAGATTACCAGAGGTTTCGATTAGCATGCTTCTCCGATCCTTTAACTTTTCCTACGAATATAACTCATATAGATCTATTGAGCTAGCAAAAAATTTCACAATTCACAGACAAACTGATCCATATCAGTGCATGGTAGCGCCGCATTGCTTGAGTCCACGGCGTCGAGAGCTGCTAAATTCCCTTTCAAAATACTATCAATGGATGCAATTACACTGTGCCAGTGGATATTCTTCTTGCCGTGCTATCCCATCTATTCTTGACCCACTTCTACCATTCCCATCTTCGACACTAACTATGGTAGTGCGTCTACCGCTCCAAACGACACGAACTTCAAAACTGATAATAGTCTTTTTTCTCAGTGAGGCAAACAAGCAAATCGATAAATACATGACTTTATCTTGTTCTTTTGAAATCAAAGACCCACCAAGTTATTTCCGTAGAGAAACGTATTGCCCGTCTAGTGTCGTATAAAGCCGTGTAGCGTTATTTACGAATCCTTCACTTTTGCAGTTTTATTTGTGGTTCATTAATTTGCATTCTTTGCCTGTGGTTATCTTTACGAGTGCCCCTTGCCAAAACACATCAGTCATAGAGTACGACCGAAACATCTAGAACAGTCTCTAGAACACGTATAGGATATCAGCTTGCAACACCTGATATTTTGATTACCTATCACATTTTATCCTTGGTTCATAAGATAGTTGAATCTTGAATCTTCAGATTTTGATATTGAATTTCAGGTATTTGTGATTATCTCAAGCATCAGATTTTAACACTAATTTAATTTTCCAGTTTTAATTCACCGTAACATCATGAACAACGAATACGACTACTTATTCAAGTTGTTGTTGATTGGCGACTCGGGCGTCGGCAAATCGTGTTTGCTTTTGAGATTTGCCGATGACACCTATACTCCAGATTACATTTCCACCATCGGTGTAGATTTCAAGATCAGAACGATCGAATTGGACGGCAAGACTATCAAGTTACAGATCTGGGACACCGCCGGCCAGGAGCGGTTCAGAACCATCACCTCGTCATACTACCGTGGTGCTCACGGGATCATTATTGTGTATGACGTCACGGACCAGGAATCATTCAACAATGTCAAGCAATGGCTCCAGGAAATCGACCGTTATGCCACTGGCGGCGTGATGAAGTTGTTGGTGGGTAACAAGGCCGACTTGTCGGACAAGAAGATTGTCGAATACACGGCCGCCAAGGAATTTGCGGATGCACTCGACATTCCGTTCTTGGAAACCTCTGCTCTTTCGTCCACGAACGTCGAACAGGCCTTCTACACCATGGCCAGACAGATCAAGGCACAGATGACCAGTAACGTGAACGCCAACTCAGCCAGTGGCGCCAACGCTGGCAAGTCCAATGTCAACTTGAGGGGCCAGTCGTTAACTTCTGGCCAGTCAAACTCGTGTTGTTGAATAGACCCAATTGTAGAGTTTTCGATACTAATTATGATAATAAGTAGATTATTGTTGTAGTCACGGGGTCTACGGATCGGTTGCTAGTTATATACTGTTGTTACAAGTTGTTTAGGTAATATGATTATATATTGTGAAATGTGTTGTAATTGTGTATATGAGATTTTTCGTCCGTTTCAGATTCAACCAGTAACTTTTTATAGACTACAAATGACTCAAAAAATGTTTTTTAGATAGTATAGTAGATATCAGATGAACTACTACAGTTGGTAATATTGTTATCACCATGCTCACATATGCTTCGCCATCTAATGTTCTTTACTTATTCATACTAGCATTCTCTTAACGGAACACGTACACAAAGTACTGAACGTGAAGAACACCAGCAGAGTCTCTAACGAAACGTCCCTTACCATAGAAGTTCTCCTTCAACACCCATTGGTACTTCTCTTCAACAGCCAGATCCAAGGTGAAAGATGGGTTACACGTGACATATGATTCATCGAACTCCGAAGTTGATTTTTGCTTTGACATAACAAGTAGGGAAGGTTCCAAAAACTGGACCACTCCTCCGTATGTCACGTAGACTCCGGCGCCGGATTCAGTCTTACCGTACAACTTACAGTCCAACGTAGCAGCATTGACTGAAGGTCTGGCGTTCAAATCATCGAAGCCTGTGATTCCACTAACATCGAATTCCAAGCCCAATTCGTTGTCAACGGTTCTGATTTCACCGTCAGCAATTGTAGCTAATGACAAAGCCTTGTCTTGAACTTTCGAGACGTAAATCTGGCTAGGCTCGCTGGCAAGTTTCAAGTTGAATGTGAATACTGGAACTGCCTTGGGAGCAGTTGGAAGCTGAGGAGCAATTGAAGCATCAAGAGTAGAAGCAACCATATTGATGTAGTGAGTAAAGCTGTTGAAAGATAAATCTAGGATGGTGAGATCTCACACGTATCAATTGCAAGGCAAAAATTGGACTCCTTGATTACGGAGAATTGGGAAATTTTCCTCCTTATATAGTGCCGGCGGGAGGTGGAGTTTAGCATCATGCATATTGTCGGTTGGAGTAGCCTTCGAACTGTACGAGAACGTGATTGAAGCTTCGGACCAAATGGTTTGAATGCATGTATATCATCGATGGTGTAATTTAGTATAGATTGTATGGGAGTATTGTCTTCTTTTGGATGGCATCGTATGAATACAATATTTCGGAGAGCGGTGGTCAATTCCGAGTGTCTGGAAATTAGGCTGCGAAATGTCATAACGGAGCACCAGTGGGAAGAGAGAAGATGCAAATAGGGACGGAAAGAGTTGAGTAAATGTGTCTACTAAGTCAATTGGGAAGGAGACCATCGAGACAAGTCAGTTGAACGAATGGACGCTGTGGAGGTGGTTGAGACTCCGTGCTATGTATGGATCTAGAGAATGTCTGTATACAAAGATAGTACAAATACCTAATAGGGCTGTCAACAGTGTTGAGAAACTCAGTAAACTGAATTGTAATACTTCGAATTGAAGTATATGATGTAATTACTTCAATTCCTTCTTTGTACTAATAAAATGTATCATCTGGCCAAATTGTGAAACCTAACTTCACTCTAGTTACCCTTCCTGGTACGCTCACTTTTTTGCTCACATTACCCAATCCAGAAGTCGAGGCCAGTGGCAATTCGCACTCTCTATGCATTCAGCACTTGACAGATATTGATTCAATAGTGTTACCATATTGGTAGTCTTTTTTCTTCAGACTCTCTTGTTTACTATTTCATTCATATTTATACTATTATTCGTTCTCAATTGCCATGTCTGAAAAAGACGTTCACATGAAAGGAGCCGAGGAAGTAGATTCCTCCTCCTCGACCAACAAGGCAATTCTCAAGGAAGTCGACCAATCCTTTCTGTTGTTGTCCAAGGCTGGCTCATCCTACGACAACAGGTACATATCCAAAGTCTTCCGTGACTTGGGACCATTGAGACGAAAGATTCGTGCCGCAAACGATGTGTTGCCTGCTGTCGTCGCCAGATTGTATCCCTCGGCTCATTCCAATAAGACTTATTTGCTTGAAGCTCTTGGAGCCGAAGACAATGTCGGCACTGAAAAACCGGGAAAATCTGACGATATGGAGATCGATTCCGTTCCAGTGGCTCCTTCCAACTCAGTCAGTTCTACCAATGTTGAAACCCCAGAAGCGGAACTATACGTCCATTTGCTAGTACAAGTGTATCTCTTAGATACCGAACAGTTGGCAAAAGCTGATGCGCTCAATGCCAGAATCATCCAGTTGATGAAGCTCTACAACAGAAGATCTCTTGACTTCATCCAGGCCAAGATATGGTTCTTTATTGCCAGAACCAAGGAGCTTCTTGGAGACTTCGTTAGCGTACGTCCCGAGCTCTTGTCGTCTTTGAGAACCGCCACCTTGAGACACGACACAGAAACTACGGCATCCATAATAACCCTCTTGTTACGTAACTACTTGTTGTCTCATGATATTTCTCAAGCTGCTAACTTGGTAGAAAAGACCGAATTTCCAGAAAATGCTGGAAACGCTCTTGTAGCTAGATACTACTACTACTTAGCTCGAATCAATTCCATCCAATTGGACTACTCTACAGCCCATGAGTGTGTCATTGCAGCGATCAGAAAGGCGCCACAGACCCACTTGGCCAATGGTTTCATCCAAAGCGCTACAAAGTTGCGGATCTTGATCGAGTTGTTGATGGGTGACATTCCTGAGTTGAAAGTTTTCCACAAGCAAGCAGGATCTTTTGAGCCTTATTTCTATGTGACTCAGGCTGTCAAATTGGGAGACTTGAAGTTGTTTGGCCAAGTCTTGAATAAGTACGAAACTGTTTTCAAACGTGACGATAACTTTACTTTGGTATCCAGATTACGTCAGAACGTCATAAAAACAGGCATCAGAATTATCTCGTTGTCATATTCCAAGATTCTGTTGAAGGATATCTGTATCAAGTTGCACTTGGACTCGGAAGAACTGACGGAATACATCGTATCCAAAGCTATCAGAGACGGAGTCATAGAAGCCACTATCAACCACCAAAAGGGATTCATGCAATCTAAGGAATTGTTGGATGTCTACTCGACCAAGTTGCCTCAGAACGAGTTTGACCAGAGGATTAAGTTCTGTTTATCTTTGCACAACGACAGTGTCAAGTCGATGAGATATCCTAATGATAGCGACAGTAAGCCAGATGCTACTAAGGATGAGTCCAAGGAAGATGAAATTGATATAATGAGAGCCATTGAAGAAGGTGATTTGGACGACTTCTTGGACTAGATAGAAAGAATAAAGATCAACAATATAATTCGATAAGAATGTAGTGTAGAATAAAATAGTGAATTTCTGGGGTATGGGTCACGTGCTTTGTTGAAAACATATTCTCGCAAATATCAATACTTCTATGTAGCATTGCAAATATTGATTAAATATAATTTTACTATTACTATTCTCGCTTTTCGAAGTAATAATGTTCTCCAATGGTCATTTCCATATAGATTTGGATCCCGATGCGTATGGTGACACGAGTAAGGATCCGTTCATCCAGGATGAGTATGTGTTTTTTATCTTCCAAATGTCTTTATTTTATTTTTTGACAATCTTACTGACATCCAACAGAGACAAGCTCACAATAGCAGAATTGATCCCACGGATCTTGATAGAGAGGAATTCGTTCTTGAATGTAACGGAAGAGTCTCTTCAAGAAGAAATTGACAATCCACGCGAAGAAGAAGTTGAAAATGAAGTTGATGTAGTGCAAGAGATAGACATTGCGGATGAGTCAGTGGAGAACGGCTCGATTCTGATGGCTACTATTGTGGAAACGAGTCTGGATCCTGTGGAGTTGTTCCAGAAACAAAAGCTCGAATTGTCGAAAAGTATCAACTCTGCTTTGAACGAGACGTCGTTGTCGTTAGACTTTGTGTCTTTGCTTATATCTTCAGTGAAGCCCAACTTGGCCAAGTCGACAATATCTCCACATCTCAACAAAAATGTGCCGTTGGGCTCATTGAATTCGGATCGTTTGTCAAATGAAAACGATGATGATGACAGAAATAAGTCGGTAGCACCAAAGGATACCCCGAAGGTGGGCCATGGCTGGAAGCTAGAATCTCTACACAAAGTCACGAGCTTGTTTCGAGAAGCCAGCGAAAACTTGAATGAACAAGTCTTGAAGGAGAGGCGCTACTGGAATATGATCAACTCGGTATTGACGAATGATGAAGTGCTATTTAAGACTAGAGATCCATTAAGCAACGCTAGAGCCATAGGAGTCAAGTATGGATATGGTGATTCTGGGTCTAATTTCCACGATAAGGGATTAGCAATCTTACGGAAAGATACGATCACAGGTGAAATTTCATTCAATTCTATTAATTATGCACATAAGCTTACGCTGAAGGTGTTTCGCTATATTCGTATCAAGATCCTCAGTGAGATAGATGGGGACTTCATGCTTACGGGACAATCATTGTTCGAAAACGATTTTAGTAGCAGTAAAAAGCAAATAATCAACGACATCGAGAAGGCGCGGTTTTTTCTCTTTGAAGAGGATTTGTTCTACCAGTTGACACGAGAAGCAAAGATGTTGATCAACTACAACGTTTCTATTATCTCTAACAAGATCATCATAGAGATTAACAACGAGATTATCGAAATTGAGTCCGTAATTTATGATGAGAACAATGATGACGAGTTGAATAATTACTACCAGAACATCAACGCCTACTCCTCCATAAATAATGGCAAATGTCAATTGATACTAAAGTTTTTCAAGATCATGTTGTGTTGCTATTACAAGTACAACTTGAAATTGAAGCAGAAGATTCCCACGTCATTCACGAAGTGGAAACAGCTGAACTCACATCCGTTGATACTACGTCCACTACTTGGCAATATCAGACATGAATTGAACTTGAAGAACATGAAGAGCATACTCGACCGGTTGATCACCAAGTTCAAAGATAGCCTAGAATGCAAATTGCAGGTAGGCAAGTTCACGAATTTGAAGCACAGATCGGAAAACCCTTTCCAGAAAGCGATAGAGAGACCAGTCTCTAAGTTCGATATAGTGTTGAAGAGTAAACGTAGTGCCTACTTGAAGATCGACTTGGAGTTGACCACCAATGAGATCTTCGTCAATCTCATCATCAACATGAACGTCATCAAGTTCAAGAGTGAAGATGATTTCAAGAACAATTTGAATGGAGTCAATGTGCTTCACATCAACTTTAACGATTTCCATGAGATCGAGGAATGCTTGGATTGGACTTTATTGAACTTTGTCAGTGGATAACTGAAAATTTAATAGCTGCTACATCTAATATACAAAGTGGTAACTATATATACAAAGTAGCTATATAATATTATACATAAGTAGAAACTAGTACATGTAACTATTCTTTGGCTCGTAGGGAAAAATTACGAGTCAGTTGGCTACTATTCATTTTGTGGGTGAGCTAATCATCAAGTTCAACCACTCTCACTTGTTCATCCTGAGCCTTCTGGATGGCTTCACTATTCTCCTCGATGAACTTCTTCATTCTATAGTACTTCTCATCTTTCAAGTTGTTGTAGATCAAGAAATTGAACCAGATCTCAATGAACGAATAGGTGAAGATCCAATTGTTGCTGATAATCGAATCTTTGACAAGATATCCATAGGCAGCGAGAATGAAATATACAGCCAATCTGGAAGGAACCATCGTTTCAAAGTATTCAATATTGTTAGCCAATAAAGGAATCAAGTCAGAAAGGGCCAAACATCCAAAGACAACGGACAAGGCACCCACCAAGGGGTTATCGCGCTTCGCAAATACAAAAGGCACCTCCATGGCTTGCCCTAACAAAATGACGAAGCCCGAAGTACCGATAATCTCGGGGTCTTTCGTGAGAAGAAAGGCGATGGTGATGAGAAATATCACTCGTCCATAAAGCAACGATGTAGCTGTTAAAAATTGCATTCTGTAATTTAGTGTAGTAAATTTGAAAGAGTTTGAACAAATTCAGCAACCAAATATTAATATTTCAGCAATATGTCTATTTCGAGAATGAATTGTATGGCAGATCGAAGTATCTCAACTTTGCCATCTCGGGTATGGTTCACGTGACCGTGTTGCAAAAAGAGGTATATATCAGTTTAACTAATAAACGATTAATTGCAAGCACATGTATTTCCTTTTCCAATCTTTACTTTTCATCTTCAGAATTCCTGTTAATTATAAACAGAATTGTTTATTGGATTACTATTTTTCATTAGTAGTTTATAGATAACTTTTGCAGGTAAAACTATTCCAAAGCAGATAATACGATACGTCAGAACATAAGTGACAACAGCGAAGTGACCTATTTGTTGCACAAGTACGTCTACATTCGTAACAACATTTTCAACTTATTCCATAGCATGTTCCCAACTTCAGTTGCAGAGAAGAAACAGAACGAAGCAAAACACGATTTCTTCCGCTCGTTTCAGAGGTTTACCCAAACTAACAGAAAACAGGAGCTTAGTAAGAACGTCAAGGCTGCAAAACCAACCTTGGAATCAAGATCTCCACCTCAGCGAAGTCCCAATACCTTTCAATTGTTTTGCAGAACTGCCGAAGATACTACTTCTGATCTTATTGCTCGTGTCGTCTATTTCTTTTCGGACATACTCTATCAGCTATCAGTAAATTCCCAGACTGCGAATTACGTTCTCAAGTAAGTTCTACCAAATTTCTACCACGTATAGATTACCAGAATGCTAACTTTATAGGTTTCTTATAGATTATATCCTTCCCTTTTATTCTTTGGTCAAGAGAGCTGTCTTGAACACCTGTGAGCTGATTGAAGATAACTTGTGGTTGAGATCGCTAGTAAGTATTACCGATGTTTTTGTTAAGTATCTTTTGTTTGTTTTGCTAACATTTTCTAGATCGCAATCTTTGTATACTTGCCACTAATCTTAATTCTTTTACCTTTGGTTTTCTCTGCTTCAGCCTTCTTCTCTCTACTAATGTTTGCCCTTTCTCCATTGGTGCTCACTTTCTTAGTGTTGGCATCTCTAGTTATGTTTTTTGCAATAGGTGAGTAAAACAATTTCTATCTTGGAATTGAACATAGTACTAACAATTATGCAGTTTTCATCTTGTTTCCTATTGTTTTGGTGGTGAGCCTCTTGGTCACCAGTGGTTATCTTGTATTCTCTTTGACTGGTGGAAATAGTCAGATGCGAGAGACTTTCGAGAATCGTCAAATTTGGTTGCGAAAAAAGTTGGAAATTATTGATGAAAATGTGACGACCACAAATGATGGATACCATGTAGTTAGTGCTTCACAAGATACCTTGCAAAACCAATCTCAGAGTTTGGATCAAATTCCCCAGGAAAAGCTACAGGTTGTGTCTGACAATGATGATCCTGGAACATTTCAGGTGGTTGTCGCTCTGGCTGCTGTTACAGAATCTACAGAGAGATCAGAATTTTGAAGAATTAAAAAAATACTAATTTCGTGCTACTACTGATTATACCAATTATGCTATCACTTTATTGCCGAAGGCTTTCCAAACTACTATATTTATAGGTTTGGTCAATTTAGTTATTGCAATACAGTGCATTCAATTTTTGTTCTAACTAGTACCGGAATTGGTTTAATCCATAGCTATATCATTATTCGCGAATGTATAATCCTGTCATCATACCGTGGGCAACTATATTATCAGTAATTATTTCAATTAACTTCTTGCTATCAGGTCTCACTTCTAGATTGTTCAATGTCGATGTCGCCTTCTCATTAATTCCAAAAACCTGGAAAACGTACCTGTGGTCCCCATGGCCAGGCACTGGACGTGGACCTTCATATCCAACTCTCTTGAATGCACCATATCCAAATTTGAACACTTCAGATTTGCCATCATGTGACCCATTCAACGCATCCAATTCAAATCTAATCTCAGAGTTCGTCGAGATTCCATAGACCAACATGTGCGTTACTGGAAATGGCAAAGGCACATCTATATCCTGAATAACTAGAACAAGCGATTGGATTTCACTATTTGGCTCCACTTTTATTAAAAGCAGCGGAGACTTGTTTTCACCAACTCCTTCACCTGCGGTAACAACAGGCATGTACCCATTATCTTCAAACATATCACTACTTATACCTATAGTTCGAGGCTCATCTTTGAGTTTGAATACATTGACAAGTAATTCCTTGTCTCCGCACTTGAAATTGTAAAACAACTTCCCTAAGAGCCTTGCCACATAAATAGACATGATATTAACCTAAGCAATAGAATGGTATAACTGACTGCATCTTTTTCATTCTTGACAATTGACTATTCGGGATAGTTTTATACTCCCTGTATTCGGATAGCTAAGCGTCTTTTGTGTCTTCCTATTGATAGATCTCATCACGTTACACATAAAAAATATCTCAATTTTCGGCCGAGTGTATAAGTTAGTAACTAAAACCGCTTAACTAAAACCGAGAAAACCGAGAACATTATTATCAAAACCCCGAAGAAGTTGTGAAACATTGTTCAAATTAGGATTATTCTTGATGTCCTTATTTACAGTACACGACAAAATGATCGAGATGTAAAAAATTGAGACCATGTGCTCAAGCTGCCATTCGAATTTACTATTAGAAGATAAATAGCACTTCGGCAACTTTCCCCACATTTCGCTTAGCTCTCCGAGACGTACTCGGATTCTTCCACCATGTGTAAATATCCAAAGTATAAATGGTGCATTGATCTCATATGTACCTTCGAGGAATGATGTACTTGAATCAACATTTAGCTAACATCGAAATTAAAGTAATACAATGGCACCAAGGACTCTCAAAGAACTTATTGATGCCCCAGAACTATTAGTGTGTCCAGGTGTGTTTGATGGGATCACTACTAGAATTGCATTACGATTAGGATCTAAAGCTCTTTATATGACTGGAGCTGGAACGGTTGCTTCGCGACTTGGAATGCCAGACTTTGGGATTGCCAACTTGAATGACATGCACGAAAATGCGCTCATGATTAGTGGAATTGCACGAGACATCCCAGTCATAGCTGATGCTGATACTGGATATGGCAATAGCACAGTCTGTGCTCGAACTTTGAACTTGTATGCGAGATCTGGTGTGTCTGCCTTACATGTCGAGGACCAAGTTCATTCAAAAAGATGCGGCCACTTGATGGGAAAGCAATTAGTCCCAGTACAAGAATTCGTCTCTAGAATTCATGCCATGTCAATTGAAAGGAAGAGAATTAACTCGGATATTCTCATTATTGCAAGAACAGATTCACTTCAAGATAGTGGGATTGAAGAAGCAATTTTGAGAATAAAGGCAGCTGTAAAAGTTGGCGCAGATGTTGCATTTATTGAAGGAATTGCCAACGAGGAACAGGCGAAGAAGATTGTTACTGAACTTGCACCGACACCAGTATTGATAAATTTGGTCCCAAATGGCTTGACTCCAAATTGGAGTGTTGAAGAGGCTCTGGCCATGGGGTTTAAATTGGCACTCTATCCTGGAGTATGTCTTGGTCCAGTTGCTTTGGCTACTCAGAAGTCAATTCAAACTTTGCTCTCTACCGGTGTCCAGAGTCAGAATGGAGATGGAAAATCTAGGTCGGATCCAAAAGAATTCTTCATGACAATGGGTCTCAAGGAAGTACTAGAGTTAGATCACCAAGTTGGATTCAAAGCTAACGATACCGTATAACATATATACGTTCTATAAATCGAGTGTTAAATTATACTGTTATAAAAGTGAGATTGTTACATCATTAGAGCAAGTCAAGGAAGTTTTCATCTAAATCAAACAAATCAATATCTCCAAGGTCAAGCATGGTTCCTCCAAATGAATCAAAGATACCCAGGGCTTGAGTTTGTCCGATGGCCACAGAAGCACCCAACGCCTTGGAGTTAACGTCACCCATTTCTGATAGATTATTTGGCTTAGCTGATTTGGATTCATCTTCGTTAAGTGAATTTCTCTTCCTCCTGGCAGCAAGCATTTGCCTTTTGTATGGAACAACTAAACTCCAGAAAGCATTAGCCCCCATCCTTGTTTTGACTGTATATATTGGTTCTTGAATCAAGCCTTTAGAATGTAATGACTTCAAACCATCAAGTAATCGTCTTGCCCTTGTAGGAAGGTCATCTTCATACCTCATTAAATTTCCCATTATTCGATAAAAATTTGACAATGAATTTCTGGCAATGTCACTATTAACTAAACTTTGATATGATGAAATGCTCATCCCAAAAAGAATAATGGCAGACATTGTAGTACATAACACTGTAGATACCGGCCACGTTCGAAAACTATCTCTCTCCTCGTCGTATAACTCGGCCAATGTCTCGATACTTTTCACGCAAACCAAGTAGAGTGGGATGACGACTGATTTTCTATCTTCTTCTAAGGTGTCTGGAGCCAAAAGAAAGGAATGAATAAGAAGCTTGGCATGCAAGCAAAGTAGTTCAGTGAACTTACTACTAGGAGCTAATCCAGACAACACTGCAGACAAGTTGTCTAAAACAGCCTTATGCTGAACTCCACGTATTAAGGGATCAATCATTCCAAACTCAGATTCGTTATTAGCACCTAATTCATTGACCGCTACCTGGATGTAATTGCATATCTTTACTTGTAAGCTGAAATCTGCAATATAATCATTATTGGGCAATTCGTTTAGCGTCCGTAGACTGATAGGTAATGAGCTAGGAATCCCCCAGAAAGAGCTTATAAGAGTATTGGAAATGAAACATCCTGCCCAAGCTACTGATGAGGTTTGAACTTGTTCTAGCAAAACATCATTATCTATGCAATATTCTCTGGTATAACAAAAACGATGTAAGCCTATCCTCATCCCTAAGTTAATAGCTCGTCCTAAATTCAGAAATGAGTTATCTTGCTGAAGACTTTTTGATCTTAATGGCCAGTAAAATACAATAACAAGAGCTAATATTTCACTAAGGGAGTGAAATGGGTCAACCATATAATTTGAATCGTCGGGAAGAAGGAGTTCTCTCAATTTTACGTCTAGGTATGGTTCAAATTCTGGACAACATGCTGGACAAGAAGCATGACAAATGGAATAGAATAACGATTTATATTTTTTTTTCCATAGAAATGTCGGATCCAACAACTTCTTCGAGAGAATTGGTAAATGCCTATGGTTGTAGCGATAAAATGTCTCAAACATTAAACGAATATTTGGAAGAGGAATGTAAGAATCTATCTCTTCAAGTTCCATATTACACAAATCAGGAAAATCCTGATTCTCAATCAAGGAAATGTCCTCAGTTATAGTTTCGGTTACTTGGTCGTGAGTGTTAGAACTTTGAAGTTCATTCGTGAGCAAGTTATCTGAAATTGATTTTGTCATGGGGGCAATCAGACCATGTCTTGCGTCTTTGATCATCCTCAGTGAATCTCTCTTAAACGAAGTATCAATTTCACACATTGTTGATAAGCTTTCACATCTTGAACACCTTTTAGGGAATCTTTCTAATGCATCACATTTCAATTTGAATTGTCTACAGATCGTACAAGCTTTCTTGGATCTCCTGTGAATCACCTTTTGGCCCCTCTGTACCTTTCGCTGAGGCGGCATCTTTTAAGATACTAAGCAGCAAATCAGCAGAAGGTTAGAAGCCCTTGAAGTTATGATAAAGCACTAGATTTTCAAGAATGCGGCGAAAGTTATCCTAGTCCAGTATAAAGAATAAATGGCGCTTTCGTTCTGAAACACGGGAACGAGGATTTTCTTGAATATTTGGCTCACCTGACCAATAAGATTAGGAGGAACAGATAGGTTTCGAAATATTCGACTTTATACGATTATTCGGATAATAAAATGTGAATAATTCCTTTTTCAGATTTCAAGGATTCACATTGTGCATCGAGCCAGTGAGTACTTTGGCGATGTAGATTATGAATATATATTCCTAAAAATTTATTCATATATTTGTATTTCTTAATAGATTACGAATATCTCAATCTTGGTATGTATATGTCTTTTCATACGAGACTTCTTTCTAGCCCACCGGCTGCTACTTAAGAATACGAGCCGTATTGAGTAAACAGCTTATATCAAAATTTCGATCTGATAACAAAATTAGTGCGTAAACAGATTAGCACAAAATGCAAGTCTAGACTACCACGATAATTCTTCTACGCTTCCACATGAACCAGCTTCATTTTGTTTCGTGCCACATTCGTAGGAGGTCTCAGACTTTAGTTCCGATTGTAGTTGTCGGAAAATGTTCTTTCCGTCTCTCTTAAACCTCTTCAAGATTCCGCCACTTGATTGAAGTCTACGCTCCAACTCATCAAGTTTAAAGTGATAAGAATGTCCGTCGACTTCGACCTTTCTCTCCTTCACCAAGATCGTAACCGTGGTACCCTCCTGCGCAGCTTCATAAAATTTGTCATCTTCAACCCTGATTCCAAATAAAGCAATATTTGCTTGGTTTCGGTTGTAAATATATGCAAATGATTTTGCGATAACGGCCCTGACACCACATAACTTCAATGCTTCTGGAGCGGTCTCTCTTGATGAGCCACTTCCAAATCCCTTTCCTGCAACAATTATTTGTGCTCCTTCTTGTACTCTCTGTACAAACTCTGGCCTCACATAAGCAAAGGCGCTGATTGGTAAATCTTCCTTCCCCATTTTGTCTATGGGAATGATAGAATCTGTATCAACATCGTCACCAAATCTTTGAACTCTTGAAGAGATCAAACTAGGAAGCTCGGACAATCCCTCCTTATATGCTTCAAAACGACTCTTATGATCCATCAATTGGCTTTGTTTTGGTTCGGTATAAATGATAGATTCTTGAGAAGCTTTCCAGTAGAGCCTCATATTGTCATACTCAGCTTTATTAACCAATGTCAACAAATTTGTAGGATCTGTCAATTTCATATCGAATGAAGAAGCAGCAACAGTTGCAGAAGAGGCAAGATTTCCAATTGATCCTTTTCCCATACGGTTTTCGAAGTTTCTGTTTTGAGAAGAAAGCCAAATTTCACCGTCACCAGCTTGATCTGCACCCATTCCTACACAATAGCTACATCCTGGAGCTCCAACTTCAAATCCTGCTTTTTCATACCATTGGATCAAACCAAATTGCTTAAGTCTTGCTATAAGCACTAAAGAACCGGGTGTAACTTTACGTTTACCAGAAGCTGATACTTTGAATCCACTTTCCATGCCCGCTTTTAACACAAGAGCTCCTAGAATCAAGTCCTCTTCTGCAGTTGTACATGCTCCAATAAAACAACCGTCAAGTTGCATTCCTAGTTTATCTGTTACAGGTACGACATTGTCTGGGGATGGGAATAAGGCAACATAAGGAACTACTTCTTCCAAGTTGATCTCTCTTACTTCAGCGTACTGAGCACCTTCATCAGGACGAAAGTATTTGGACTCTTGCTTATGGATAGGGTTCTTTCTCCTGTTCACAAAGGCAGTGGTTTGTTGATCAGGAACAAATACACCTGCAAGTGCTCCAAATTCTGTGGACATATTGGATATAGCAAACCTAGCATCGCAAGAAAGGTAGCGGACACCATCCCCATGATATTCCACAGCTCGGTTAGAAGCAATAGTATTTCTCTTGAATTCTTTCAAAATATGTAAAATTGTATCTTTTCCGCCAATTCCAAAGTTCGGTTTTCCAACAATATTGATTTTCAATGTTTCTGGTACTTGGAAAAATGTTTCGCCTGTAATGAGTGGAAATACTACGTCTGAAGTACCAAGGCCCACAGCCAAACTTCCCAAAGCCCCACTGGAACAAGTATGGGAATCGGCCCCAATAATTAACATTCCTGGTTGTGCTCTCTCTCTATAGAACTCTGTATGCATTATTGTAGTATTGGGAGGTTGATAATCGACTATGTTCAATTCTTTTGCACCCTTTTCCGCGATATCAATCAAAAAACGAGGCTTCTCCAAGTGATTAATACGTGGATCAACGATGTGGTCCGCAGCGAGCCATATTCTATCATTTCTATAGACACCAGGCTTACCAAGTTTACTATAAGTACCGTAGAGACCAGCCCAGCTTAACTCAGAGGCTGCTGTCCAATCAACTTTGACGCAGACCATATTGCCTGGTGAAATTTCAACATCCCCGAGAGAGTGATCTTTGAGAATCTTCTCGATTAGATTTAGTGGTCTTTCCATTTTCCAAGTCTTCAGATAGAGCAATTGGTATACTCAATCTACTACATCATCATGACACCAATTTGATAGACTTTCAATATATATATAGTTCATGGTTTCCCCGATATCTGACATTACTTAATGTTTATCATGAAAGATTCTTCTCCACTTCGAGTAAATCTAGTAAATCAATTCTCGGAATACATTTTCGCTTAGCTATCCGAACCCACGACTGTATGCGAGAAAAAATAGATAGCTACAACCAGATTTCGGATAGCTACCCGACCGGATAATTAACTAAAATGCAACTAGTGTTTACCATCACCACCACCTTAACAGTTCTGTTAATAAGCAATTGAGTAAAGTAATTGATGAACTCTGAAGAATCAGCCCCTTCCCTTCTTATATATAGTACAGAAATGAACTAGTGAATGGATTTAGAGAGTTGTCACTTTTCCTAAAGCAAACAAAAATATTGAGCTAGGATGATGAAAATCAGTGCTGACACTCAAGTTAACCAAGATAGTGTAACCACAAAATTAAGTGAATGGGTTTCCAATCTTAAATGGGAGGATATCCCCGACTCTATCAAGGAGAAAGCAAAGTATCTCATTTTAGATGGTTTGGGATGTGCGTTGGTCGGTTCTCATTTGAAATGGTCAGAACAAGCGGTCGAGGCGATATTGAAATTTGAAGCACCTCAAGGCTGTTCCCCAATAATTGGTTGGAAGGGCCTTAATACGGGTATTCTCTCTGCTGCTATGATTAACTCCACTTTCATACAAGGATTTGAGTTGGATGATTATCACAGTTATGCCCCATTGCATTCAAATTCTATCATTTTACCAACTCTACTTAGTATGAGTTCGAGAGACCCAAAGAAGTATTCAGGAAAGGATTTCCTAATAGCAACTATTGCTGGGTACGAAGTTGGTCCTAGGGTGGGACGTTCTGTCGGTGGAAGTTCCATTCTCTCGAGGGGTTGGCATAGTGGTGCAGTATTTGGTCCCCCAGCAGCAAGTGCATCGGCTTGTAAGCTTATGAATCTTAACTCTAGACAAATTGAAGATGCTTTTGGAATCGCTTGTACGCAAGCTGCGGGACTTATGTCTGCTCAGTTTGAATCTTCTGTCAAAAGAATGCAACATGGATTCGCTGCTCGGAATGGAATATTCGCAGCTTTAATGGCTGAATCTAACTACAAAGGAATATCAAATGTCTTTGAGAGAAATTATGGTGGATATATTTCCGTGTTTTCTCTTGGTGGATCTCCCGGAAAACCAGAAGAAATTGTTCTCGGATTGAACGAAGTTTGGAGAACTGAAGGTGTCATAGTAAAGATGCATCCTTGTATGGGTGGTATTCACTCCACTTGTGAATGCGTTGAAGACCTTCTAGAAAAGTATGATATTGGGCATGAAGAGATTGAGAAAATCAAAATAGAATTAACTTCTGCACCATTTCATCATGGTGGGTGGAAGGCTAAAAGACCTATTAATGAAATTGGAGCCCAGATGAATAATTCGTACATTGCTGCTTCCATCTTTGTTGATGGAGACCTCAAAATGAAGTCCTTCGCTGAAGACCGACTTGACAGACAAGAAGTGTGGAATCTTGTCAATAAAACTGAATGTGTGGAAAATAACTTTGTTGGGGAGATCGATCCTCAATTTAAATTATGTACTCAAGTAACAGTATTTATGAACGATGGAAAGAAGTATGTATCTCGTGTTGTCAATCCCAGAGGAGTCTTGAAGCCTTTTACGGGAGAAGAAATCATTGCTAAATTCAAGCACATAACAGATAAGATCATTAGCAGTCAGCAACAAGAAGATATCATTCAGGTTGTTGAAAACTTAGAAAATAACGATTTATCATCTCTTTTTGATGTACTTGACATCGACTGCAAGAATCCACTTGACGTCTAGGGTCAGTAGTTAATATACACTTCTTTTTGCTCTCAGTTCCTTCGTAAACCTTCAAGGCTAATTTCAATATAATGAAAGCATTATTGGCCCAGATGTTGATCAAATGAGGTTGAAGCAAAGTACGTTTTGTATCGATTTGATGTAGAATCGCTTTCTAACCTCTGAACTTTCGCAAATGTATTGCGAGATCCGGCCAAATGCTTTAGATAAGTCGAAGATAATAATGTCTACAGTCTTCAATGTCATCAACTAACTTGTGATGAGGGCTCTTTGTTGATAAGCATTCTAATACAGAAGAAAATTGATATCAAGAAAGGTATGGACTAGATGTTATCGTATACTTTAGAAGTCATTTCCAATTTGCTAGTCTTGTCAATTCTGACAACTGTTAGCATTTACAAAGCAATGCAATTCTTACCTTATAATCATGAAGTAGCCTTGGAATTTGGGGTTGTATGACGCGGTATTAAGTGTTTTTATCCTAATACTTTGAGCCGAGTAGATATAGTGATTTTCAATTATTATGTGCTTCCCTGCAGTCTTTTCTATCGACCACGTCAAAATGCCAGTGTCTGAAAAATGCAATAAACGAGTTTCTTTTCGAACCATCAAACATTGTAACAGAACAAAATGAAATTGTTTATTGTAGTTGCAGCAGCTCTTTGTCAATTAGTGGCAGCTGCTTTAGCGTACACAATTGCCGATGGTTCCATCAAGCTCGATGACCAATCTGTGTTTTTCGGCGAGTTTATGACACAGGAAATCAAGCAATTGACTGTAAACTCACCAAAGGATAAGATTCAGATCAGTTTGCAATTGAAGGATGTCTTGGATAGAAGACCTCACCAGTTAGTTTTGGTATTGAGTAGTATTGAAGACTCGGCCCTAGCTGCTCATTTCGTTCCGGGCTATACCACCGCTGGTGAAATCAAATTCACTTTGCCAGCCAGTAAGTTCCCAGACGTCTTAAGAATCAAAGAGAAGTTGAAGTTGAACTTAATCATTGCCGATCCAGCCAACTCTGGAGATAATTTGGTGAGACAGCTCGTGGAAATCGTGCCTTCTGAAGAGTTCAAGGCTACAGCTAAGTATAATGAAAAACCCAGAATCGGCTACAAGCCTGAAATCCACCATATCTTCAGAACAGAAGACAAACAGGTCAACGCTATTGTTCCTTTGGTCTTCATTGGCGGTGCTGCTGTTTTGTTTTTAGCTTTGATTGGCTCCTGGTTTGGTTTCATTGGTTCTGATTTGTACGGTGCATTGAAGTACACCTCTGGTACTCAACTTTTGTTCAATATCGGTTTCCTCTTATCGTTGATCGGGTACGAATACAACTTTGTCCAATACTACTTGGGTCAGTCGATTTTTACTACCTTGTTCAATGGGGCCCTTCTCTCGTTGCCGTGTATTTATGCTGGCTCTAGGGTGTTGAAGAGTCTTTACAGAAGTAGACAAGCTGGAAAGTTCTAACGGTTATTAAAATTATTCTACTTTTTCGTTGATGCTAAATCCATCTATCAATAATACTATTACATATTATTACTATTAGGTAAGTATAGAGCAATGTTTATATTGAAGCTATTGTACAAGGATGTAACCATATGTTCTTCCCATGCAATATGGAACCTTATGGTATCTTAGAATATGAAATATGCTATAGCCATGGAGTAGGCGAAAATGATATTGTATTCTGTTACGATCTTAGGATTTCGTTTTTATGGAAATTCATCTACAAATGCATTCTCAATCCAATGGAAATTCCATCCAGAGAAAATGCCCTTGTTCAAGGAATTCGCAGCTACGATCTTTCCAGTTATAAGACCCATAGGCAATACAGAATACGAACGGGAGTCTAAAGAATGACACAAGTTATCTCCAGTACACCACACATGACCTTCAGGTACAACAATATACTTGTTAAAACCATCGTGTTGTATGACTTCAGTAGGAGTATTGGATAACTCAGAAGAGGATGACGGATCTATAAGTATAGCATCTCCAGGCATTCCTGTTATTCTCTTACAAACTCTGTGGTCTGGATCGCTGGGCTTTATGGCTACTATACAATCTCCGATATCGAGATCCCTACCCAAACGATATTTCTTCAAAGCATGAACATAATCGTATTGGCTTTGAAGAGTAGGAAGCATGGATTCTCCTCTGGTTTCTGTGAATTCGTATACGTATTCATGAATCAAATGCGCCACACAACCAGCTCGCACCGTCCAAGTCACGGTGGAATAGAAGAACTTGAGCGATTCATGTAGCTTCATCTCTTTACCACTGTTTTCACTGAGATAGCTGGGAGTCAAGAAGAGGTATTCAGATCCAATCGAAATTGAAATATGTGGAGGAAATGCAGGACTGAAAAGTGTGGAACCAAATTAGACGACACAAAGGAAGAAACAGTTAGTGGTAGTAAGGGAGTCTTTAGCATATTATATGTTATATATTACTTTGATATACTCATTGTAGCTATTACTTAACTTTCGTGCTATTTTGTAATTTGTCAGATTCCAGCTTTATATATTTCTCACTATTTTTCTGTCATTTTTGTTAAATATTGTTCGTATTAGAAAAACTTCAATTACTGATTCTCTCATTATGATTTATCCCGTCATTGAGAGCTAGGTCTAGCCTCCAACAGTAGATCTCTAAGCTTACAGCACAATTATCTTTTGTGCTTTTTGGATATTTCATTTTCGCAGCCAATCTACAACGAATCTCTATTTTCTCCTTTATTACTATACACAAATATACCCTTTTAGTACACGAAACCCAAGATCTTACCAGAGACGTGCTTTCTTCTAGCCTCTTCGTGGTCCATGATACCGGCAGAAGTCGTCAAGATGACGAAACCGAATTGTCTGGCTGGCAACAAGTTGTCAGTCCATCTTTCGATATCGTTGATCTTGACGTTGAATCTTGGAGAAATAACACCACACTTGTTCAATCTACCCGTCAATTGCACAACAATCTTTCCGGATCTGTGATCGTCGATGTATTCGAATTCACCAATGTAACCTAAAAATGTTAGTATTGAGTTTCGTGAATAAACGAAGAATCTGATTCTCTAGTTTGGATGTTAAGGAAAAGTAAACGGCGGAAGATAACTAACATATCAGCACCGTGTAAGAAGCATTTCCCACTTATTCTCCCGAATACTTAAAAGACAGAAAGGGACTGAACACCGATCAATCCATCCAGTTATCAATTCGGGGATCTATATAAAGAAAATGAAGAAGATAAGGCGATCTAGACAAAAGTAAACTAGCAAAATTAGATTCTCAGCTTGCTAATAAGGAAACATACCATGTTTTTGCATGACAGTCAAAAACTTGACTATGACTTTGGAGGATGGTCTGATCAACACTTGACGCTTACCGGTCTTTTCGGCATTGTTGATGGCGTTCAAGGCATCGGCTAAAACAGATGTTCTGGTCATTTTATGATGTGATAATGTGGCTACAAGGTGGAAAGTTAGTAAGATACGATTTCATACAAGAACCACCAATACTCCATACTAGAAGATGTAGAATAATGGTGGTTATTGTTAACCAAAGCCACATGAGTGTCCTCGAGAAGGATTCATGAGCCAGAAAATGGGCAAAGTATCAAGTGTCTCAAACTGTGAATTGTTGAAAGTCAGCAAGTCAAATAAGAATCCAAACATCCTTCCATTCCTAACTAGGTGTGGAAAAGTAGTTCAATTTTCTACGAGACGACAGGATTTTTACCCATTTGGAGGGGATATGAAATCGAAAGCGGAAGCAGAGCATCCATGTTGACTTGTGGTTACAGTTTAAGCAACATACTCTTGTTTCGATAAAGTCGATAAGTTGAAAAGAAGAGAAGCTTCAAATTGATAAAAATGTGCAAAGCATTTATTTAGTGAAGTGAAAAATTTTTCAGATTCTACCGTGATAGAGTTTACGCGCAAACACTATTATCTAGAGTACATGCTAACACTAGCAAATTTATAGTCATGCACGAAAGATCACATGACACTATAACTATATCCTTAAGTATGGGAGAATTCTTAAGAGACTCTACAATATACTTCTATACTTGAGCAAGAATGTCTGTTCAAATCAAGGGTGATTCGCAAATAGAATCACAAGATCTAGAAGAATTGAACCGACGAGTTTCCTTGTCTCCAATGTCGTATGACGAATCCACGAAGAGATTGTCGATGCTGCTCTTCCAGAAGATCAAACCAATTTCTATAGAGCTCTCCAATATAGGGTTGCTAGATACGCCAGCTTTTAATAGCCAGTTTCGCCGATTGGCTGAGGTGCTAGAATCTGAATTTGAAGCGCTAGATAGCCATTACAAAGAATATAGTAATAATTCTGCAAGTGAAAACTCAATTCCTTACTATCTTTCTCCAAATTTAGCTGATTACATATTCTTCCCATTATCAACTATCCTCAAACAACCAGCATTTGATGATCGTATTACCACATCAATGTTGAAAATTGTAGACTTTCTAGTCCAACATATATGGAGTTACAAGTTCGAAAAGATTTTCATAGACGAATTGCTATCTATTGTGTTGTACCTTTCTGGAGCCAACTCTAGTTCTAGTGAACCCAAATCAATCGAGTTTAGGACTGCTGCTGTAGACTGTATCGGTACTATATTGAAATCTGTCCCAAGTGACTACTTTTTTGATACAACTAATGTGAAGAGAATGTCATTGTTGGGCAATTCAATTACCTTCTTGTTGGATAATATTACTTGGGCTACGAATCCTAAGTCTCAAGAAGAAAATAAATTGCTTCTACAAAATCTTTCTGTTCTTGTCATCACTGCTCGTTCCAAGATGTCTGCTGACCAATTGGCCCATATACTCCCTGGGATCGTGTCGAACTTGACGAATTTCTTTACCCAGTCTAAGAATTTGCACTATACAGTTATTATAAAAGTCTTAGAAGTATTGAGAGTAACAATAGCCAAAGTTTTCAACGACAGGGGCCTCAATGTTCTGTACAAGGATGTTCGAGATATAGACAATTTGGAAGTCGTGAATGAATTCTGGAACCAAGAAACCGATGATTCAATTGTAACTGATAGGATCATGATCGAGATTCCTTCCAAAGTTGGTATAAGGACCACAGCGTGGCTACAAGCAACTTCGAAACAACTTAAGCTTTCACTAATTGTACTTTTCAAGACTCTCATGGTCACCTCTAGTGGCAACAAGCTGAAAGTCCGAAGCAAAAACTCGTTAGCAGAAGCAATCTACAGCTTTTCTGATGCCATAATGGAAAATTCATTATTAACCCTTTTGAACGAAGTTGTTCCACTTTCCCTTGATATGCTTGCCATGACGGTATCGTTAGTAGCTACGAGTTCCCAAGAGGAGAATACCACAATAGAGAATGTGTCGAAACGGGCGAGTCTTTTGATTTCAGGCAGCAAAGAGAATTGTGCACTTCTATTCAACCAGATCAAGTCCAAGACAGATGACTTGATTACCAACAAACTTAGTTCGATAATCCTATCAATTGACGATGAAAAGATCAACTCATATTTGGTTTGTATCAAGCTTCATTTACTACTCTTGAATGATCTCTCGAAGTCTGTTGATAATGTTCAAGATGTTGTCTTCAGTAGCAAGAAGAGTATTTTGGTTCTTCTCAGCAAGAGCTTGAAAGAAAGTTATATTCAGAATAGTCAACCCAGAAAGGACCACAACGATCTTTTGAAGATGCTCAGTGGAAATCAAACAGCCGAAGTATCATCAAACAGACTTGATAATGTAGAATTGCCTCCCAATATCAACGCCAAAAAAATTAAAAAAATACAACGAGAGCAAAATAAAGAAAATATCTCAGAACTTTATTCTTCCAATTTGAAGTTATTGTCAAATAAATGGAGTGAAGAATCTGTATTGATAAGCGAACCACAATATTATTTTCCTACTCTTTATTCCAATACAATCGAAGACAAGTTAACTGGGCTCATTCAATTTGTATCCGATCTAACAGTTGATGATAAAGAGCAAACAGGGCAGTTGGAATTGGTTGAGTCTCTTTTCGAAGCTGAGAGCGACGAGAATAACTTGGACAGGGGTATTGCTTTATGGGTAGCCAACAACTTTTTCAATAAACAGAAGTCTCATAAGGAGAAGATCAATATGAACGATTATCTAATTCTTGATGATGAAACTGATGAAGAAGATGATTTGGAGGAAATGTCTTATTTGTTAGTAAGTAAGTCTCAGGATTTGATCAATGACATTTCGTTCGAACTTGCTAATATCAGTACGTCTGGAAACAAATTGAAAATAAACGAAATGTCTTATTCGATAGCCTTGGATACCATTGGAATTCTTTCTAGCAAACTACCTTTGGAAGAGTTTAGATCGAACTTTCTCAGAGACTTCTTGTATTCCTTATTAGAGGCATTGACATTTCGATCAAATCCACTTATTCAATCTCATGCACAATCAGCGATGAGTTGTATTCTTAAGAATTACTATAACGATTCCTTAGAATCGTTGATTCTTGATAATCTGGACTACTTAATAGATAATATCAGCTTGAGGTTAACTGTTCCGAGCAATTTGGTGCCAACTCTTCCCGGTATCTTGTTGATCATTATCAAGGTAGCTGGACAGAGCCTTCTTGAGATGAACCAACTAAACGACGTCTTATCAGAGATGTTTGTGATCATAGATTCGTACCATGGTTACTCGATCATAGTAGAAGGCTTGTTCATCGTTTTTGAAGAAGTCACCAATCAAGTCAAAGGGAGATACCTCTCACAACACAAGCCTCAAATGGAATTGGAATCCGACGTAAACACCTCAAGCTACAAGCCATGGGGATTGACCAATATTAAGCAGTTGTTGAAGTTATTGAGCGATACTTCCAAATTGGCTGAACCGTCTGAGGCGTATGACACGACAAAAGAGTATTTCGAAAGAAAACCAGATACGCCTTTTTCAGAGCAAGCTGTAGATTCTGATGATGACGAAGAAGAAGAAGAGCAAGAGCCTGAAGCGGTAGATGGAGATGCATGGCCATCGCCTATTCCTGAAAATACTTACTTCCTTGTGCAAAGGATATTCAATTACGGGTTTGTATTGTTGTCTCAGAAATCAACCAGTATGAAATTGCAAGTGTTGAGGACTTTAAAACAGACATATCCGATTTTGATTACCAACTACAAGTTAGTGTTGGTGACTTTAACCAAGAACTGGCCCATTCTCTTGACGTTGATCAGTGGATCCAGTAGCTTGACTGTCTTCCAAGATGTTCATATAGGAGTCATGCCAGAACTGGAAGTGTTACTTATTCCAGCATTGGAGTTTGTTATAGACATTGTGAAGGAAGATGGAGAGAGAGAGAAGTTCTTCGGAAGTAAATTCGTAGAGTCATGGGATTTTCTTATCAGCTATTCACCCATTTTTAGCCATCTTCGTAAGAAAAATGATTTCAGTTTCCACGAGAAGCTGAACCAAGTAATTAAATTCCAGAACTTGGTATCTACAACAAGATTGAACCCCAAAGTCACTGCACTTCTTGTCACGTACCTAATCACAGGTCTCAATTGCTATGAGAGAAAAGTCTCAGATTTGGTCCGCTTGCAAATTGTTAGAGTGTGCTATAGAATGGGGATACCATCGGAGATGAAGTTAAGCAGAGACGTCAAGAATACGTTGTGGGTCGTTAAGAATGAGTACAAGAACTAGATATCAAGAAGACAATAATATCGTTGTAATCAGATTCATGTATTTATACAATTTTTATAGATTATTGTACGTAGACGAGAAATTCGAACTGAGAATTTGTGAAAAATGACGATCTTCATGTATTTATACAATTAAATAATTTACTTATAGACTAATGTACATAGATAACAGCTTCAAAGTATGACGATGTCATCCGAGTTTGACTGTGATGTACTGGAATCGTCGTTGGACATCAAGTCGTGTATCACAGCCTTCTTGAAAGGACGAGCAACCGCAAAGTTTAGTGTCTGCTGACCCTTGGGCAACGACTTTTCTTTTACTACTGGAGCATCTACATTCAAATTATTATAGGAATCAGCTACAGCAGCATCAGAAGTTATAGTAGCAGCAACGGCCGCATCTCCCACAGCTACAGAAGATGATTCTGGATTCACCACAGAATTGAGTTCTTCAGTTACGAGCAAATTGACTTGTTTCCTTTGGATCAACTCTCCGAGTGGTTGAGTTTTAGGAACAGTGTCCAGCAAAAAAGCCAAGGCATCATGGCTGGCAACAGCATTGGAGAAATCTTTATACTGAATTTTCTTTCTCTTGTCCATTTTCGCCAACAAACTGGCCTGTTCTGTGAAGTGTTGGATGAAAAGCTCTGCTGCTAAACCTGTAGCATATACCGCACTCTGAGAAGCAGAAATATAGTTCGGATCCAACTTGAAGATTCTCTTGATCTTGGCGATTGGTAAAGTAAGTAACTGCTCAGCCTCGGCTTCAATCTCAAGGTAATCATTTTCTTCGATATCATTTTCCGTGTAATCATTTCTATCATCATCTACTTTTGCGATTTCTTCTTCTGATTCATTGTACTCTTCATTCTGTTGAACTACTTCTCCTGGTTCTACCATCTCCACATCGGGTGTAACTGTGTTTGATGGCATTGGCGGTGATGTCGTGGTCGGAGTTTGTTCATACGCGGATAACTCTGCTTGAGAACTGATCATATTAGGGCCAGGTGACGACATTGTGCTTTTATAGAGAAATAGCAAGATTTGTACAATTGTATGGAGATTGAGTTGGTGGAAATTGGATATACGCATCCCCTCGGATTATAGAGCACGTGAAAACATTTAATTCCGACCAAATAAGGGAGTCTTGAGCAGTCGTTATTTGAGTGGAATTGAATGGAGCTGGTAGTGAATATGGCAATAGATAGACCAATGAGTATTCCAAGAGCATTATGAATGTAATTTTAATGAATAATAACGATTTTGTATACCTCTATTTCAATATTTCAAAAAATGGCTCAATATACTAATACTGTGTCACGTGCGAGAAAATACTTCTACGATTAAGTGGATATTGCTTCATAATCCTATTCTATATTATTTTTGATGTTTCGATGCATTACTTGTATTATGACTATGTACATGGAGCCACCTCCAGAGACTTCATCCCAAAGAATTGACCGTGAGCATACTGCTCTCTTTATATCATCAAACTTCGAAATTAGGCAATTTTTGTTATCTTCACAGATCACTAGTTATCAAGTAAAACTGTCAGATATCAAGAAAATTATTAACAAATAAGTAATACTTTACTACTTTTACTCGCGGTTAATCCTTTTCTACATTAACGTTTTCCGCTTGTTCAGCTTCGATCACCCTGGGGCTAACAATCTTTTCCAAGTACTGATTCAGTTCCAAGTCTTCGTTGCTGTAGTTTTCACCATACTCTACAAAATTGACGACATTGTCAAATGCTAATTCTGGATTCTTGAAGCCATCTTCGTAGCCTATAACTTTTTGCCAGATTTGAGGGGTGTTTGGCGAAACTAAAGCCTTTAATTCTGTGTTCTGCAAATCTGCTGGAACTACATACGTTCTGACCTTGTTCCAGTTGATTATGTAAGTTCCGTTGGAATTTAACTGTCCATAACCAGAAGATCTGGTTCCTTTGTAGTAGTGTTTGTTACCTTGTTTTGTTGTTAAGGGAAGTCTCTTGGTTCCCAACTTTGTAATCCCGTACCAGATCTGTCCATCACGGAATGTTTGCCAAGGTCTTCTCAAGTTGGCCACGGCCGTCTGCTGGAAGTTAAGCACCTGCGATGCTCTCATGTTTCTTTGGCTCTTAGTGTATTCAGAAAAAGTAGAGGTTCTATATCGTAAAAAATCGGTTGTACTGAAATATTTCAAAAGTGAAAAGTTTGAGTACTCACATGACATATCATGTGATTTCATTTCGGTTGCTGCTTCCTGCTGTTCCATGTGTTCGTCTGCAGTTTTCCTTATCGCAAAAGTGCAGGTTGAATTCAGAGCCATCAAAATGCCAATTTAGAAGACGTTGGAATTCATCCAACAATCTCCATACAAGATGAACTAAAGAGAGCTACACTGGCTACTCTGATACATGACGTCAATATCGAGCCAGCCGTTCTTCTGCTTTTTTTAACTTTCACTGTATAAAACTCATGCACATGACAGCATGCACGTGCTCATTTCAGGAGACAATAGATAGACTACCCATTAGAATGTAGAATTTCAAAATTGAACCAGCACTTTTTCCTCCGTGTTCCTCAGATTCGCTCAATTGCTTGCTTTTTGACTTCAAGAAGTACCACCAGTTATGTCTATTCCCGAGCAACCATCTTCTGCGGGACCCTTCCCGGTACAACATGGGTACGCCGATATACAGGTCCATACTGAACAGTATAGCGACTCACCAACTCCATATGAGGCCACACAGAGTAGTGCTAACGAGTTTTTGGCCAACCATACAGATAGGGAACACCAGAAGAAGTATGCCAAAAAGGGATTGCAACTTCTTTTGAACGTTCTCTGTAAATGATTCTAGCAGGGTACATAGGTCTATTGGAGACTAACTGGGAAAGCACCTAGGATCAACATAAGTTACTTTATCGCCCGCTGAAAGATAAGAGATAAGATCATTAGGTGTTGAAGAATTGTCGCTTTCAATAGTTACTCACTCAGCTGTATATTTATTTCATGTTTTACTATTGTATATTTTACCAATTGATATTTATGAATCGTTTAGTATCTGTATGTCTACTTGTTTCTTAGATTGTCTAGATCTACTTACAGTTCTTATCTACAACTTGCTATTACCTAAGTATTTCTGTATCAATCCAACGAGCTTTGAACTCATTCCGTAGCTTCCTTGGTATCCTCCTCCACCAGCTCCGTAGTTATGGAAGAGCCATCCAAGATCGCTATCTTGTTCAATTCTAGCACCACCTTCCCTGAAGGGTCGTAAACCAACCTGAGCCTTAACAATGTCGATTCTGGTTGGGTTGTTCTTGTAGGAGGGATCAACAAGCTCTGGAACATATTTGACGGCTCTGTCGATAATTCTCTTAGTCAATTGTTCGTCCACCTCAGTGTTGGCAAACTTCTCGAGGAAACAACCCCCGATAATACAGCCACCTTCTTTACGAGGCATGAGATACAACATTTCATTGTCTAATTCTGGAAATCCCTCGACACTTATTTCACATTTTGCATTGTTTCTGACAAGAAGAACTTGACCCCGGACAGGGAAGTTGCGTTTGTCGTCTTTGAAGCCAGAGATACGAGTAGCCAAACCACCAGCGGCATTGACGACAATATCTGCTTTGGTTCCTGAAGAATGAAGGTTTCTAGCTTCCAGGATATTGGAAATTTTCAGGATTCTTCTAACAGAGTTTCCGGCTCCAAGATTCTCCTGAAGCAAATAGTTCAAGTAGATAGGCACCGAGATGACAACACCATCGAATGAATACCCAAAAGCTACACCTTCAGGCAATTCTGAAGCATTTTCAATATATTTGAAATTCTTTACAAAGTCCCTAAACCAGGGAACAAACTTGGCAGGGTCCCTTCCTTTGGAGTTGAATTCAACTTCAGTTACAAAGGACTTGTTGGTAGTTATCCAGACGCCTGATCTCGGATCGATTGCTGAAAGCTCCAAAAACTTCCAGTAACCGGGTGCATCAAGTTCCTGAAGCTCCTTGTCAGTTTCGCTGGCAAATGAGTGCCAATTGGCTCCAGCAAAAGGAGAAGTGTATTCTATATCTAAGTCTCCGGGCAAATGCTGAGCAACAATGGAGATTGAGTAATTTGAATTTGCTCGTTTGAGCTGCAAGGCTGTCGTCAAGCCTATAACACCAGCTCCTACGACTACGATCTTTGGCGTCATAATAAAAACAATAAGAATGATATTGCTAATTCTGGAATAGTTGGAGTAGGTATGGAAATCGAACAATGATCTTCCCCAAGAGAACTCCCGATACGGAAGGTGTCTAGACGACATGATTTGATTTCTCTTGCTGTGGGTCGAGCAGCCTGCATATGCACCTTGATGCTGGTTATGCATTCATGTTGGAATATAGTATTGTTTTTACTACCAAACATAAATCAACACTGCAACTGCATTGTTGATTATAACCTTTTTACATATGTTGTGAATGTGATTCTCATTTCCAAAATCTCAAGAATACTCTTTTTCTTGTGTTGTGTCGTATTTTTATTTCTTTCCATGGCCACAATGCTCTATTAATTGTAGGTAGACAATTGGACGATTAGTAAGTCTACGATAAGTTCAAATAGGAATCAATTATTGGTAAAATGGACGACAGGTAAAAGAAAGGGTACCAACTAGACCTACATCAAATAGAGGTAGCTTGGTGCAGTTCGAAATTTTTAACTAGATCAGAGTATGCAAGATGCATAGTCGTTAAAGCGCAATAGTCCGATAAATTTCCCTAGTAAAGATAGAAGATCTAAGAAAAAACGTCCGATATATTTCCCTAGCATGCCAACAAACTGTCCTAGAAAATGAATGGAAGAATAAAAACGATGAACATATTTTCCAAACGTCAAACGAAAGCTACATGAAGTTCCGTCAATAACAAGTTTGGTGGAAACTTTTAAAAGTGCAGAAAAGTTTGAAAAAGATCCTGACGAAAAGCTGATTTAGGAGTAGTTTTAATAATAGGACCTAACAACTCATGAATTTCATTTACCAATGGTCGAAATTCTACTATTTGGATAGTTTTCAAGAGCTTCATCTCCGTAATTGCACCAGTTCTTTGTTTTACTTCTTGCCTGTATGTTAAGTACATTATTGTAATAGGATCGTCTAATGAACGCATATCAAGATCTACCGAAGGCTGGCTTCTACTTTTGCAAGATCTGGTCCGGCTCGCAAACTAAATTTTAGGTTTATGCGTGAAGCTAAAATGGCTGGCAGCAAAAATTGCGGTTGCAAAAAAAAAGGTGTGCAGAAAAAATAATTACCAGCTTTCTCAACCAAATTGGTGAAGCGACTCCAGCCATTCGTGAAATGAAGCCTCGTTAACAAGGAAATGTAACAACTAAAGCCGAAGTGTCCCATTGACCGAAGCAAACAAGCAAAACTAGGATCAGCAGTTGTTCAATAGCTGGTTTTAAAAAAAAATCTTGTCTAGCACTTGGAAGATTATAAGTACCGAGTAAGACTCCAACAATTGCAATATGATCAATCATCTACACTCCATCAACCAAAGACAAATAATAAGGTTAGAAACCTCATACATTCATTTACCCGTGATCAACAGACGCGTCCTTTTGCAACTACTATTGCAACTATTAAAAACCTAAATTACCCACTTTTCCCACTTCTCTCTTCCTCAACCATCCTTATTATTAAACAAGTTTAAAAGTCTATCTAGCAATGTTGTTCAAGAGATTGACCACTCTCGGGTTGATGCTTCTAACCCTTTCTCAAGGTAGGGCAGAAGAAGTTGCTACTATCACCGAAACTAAGTATACAACAAACGCGTGTCTCGAAGGACAGATTTCTTCAATTATGTCCAGCAATCCTCCATCGCAGACTACTGGAATTCCTATAGTCTTTGTATATGTCGAAGACAAACCTAATACCATTTTGAGTAGTTCGACAATTGAGTATACCGTTAGCGAACAATCCACGGTCACCGAAACTGTCACCAATTGTGGTTTATTATCGTGTCAAACCACTTCAATTGAGCATGTTATCAACACAGTGTACAAGACAACCGCCTGTGTCACTTATACAACTACTACTTCTGCTACTGCTACTGCTACTTCTTATACCTATCTAGAGTCAACTGGAATCATTGCCCTCGGATCTAAGATAAGTGAACGTCCTTCCCTGCAAATAAAAAATACCAAATATCTTTATGAGACAGACATCCAATCTGTCTTCGAGGAAGCTACAATCACCAAGACTGCTCTAACCACCACAACTACTGTTTTCTGTGCCACTACGGTGCCCAGCACTTTATTCGAGTCTTTTACTTCCAAAGAAACTATTTCAACCACAAAAAAGAATCCTTTGATCACCCAATCTCCAATTTCACTGGCCAACTCTAAGACCATCGATACTAATCAGTATACTGACCCTGTGACTCTTTGTGTTTCAAGTACAACTGATTCTCCTAATGGCGACAGCTTGCTTGCTCCCGGAGCTCACACAACTCTGACTATCGATTTGAGAATTTCTGAGGAACCTAACTTCACAATCTCGTGTACAAGTGAATTTGGAAAATACCACAACTCATCGAGTGATTATGTATCATCTGGATACTCCAGCTCTTACGTGTCGAGTTCGGAACTTCTTTCTTCGTCATCCCCAAAGACTTCTTCCAAGTCTTCCATTTCGACTGCTTCTCCTTCTTCAAGTACTTTAAGTACTTCAAGCACCTCAGCAGCTGTTCAAACTTCACTTCTTCCAGAATCTGAGACTTGTTTCTCTGGAGATTTGTTCAAAGTCATATCAACTTCTTCTCCTCCTTCGGTTTTCTCCAGAGAAGAGCTTCCTCTCTCTATTCCAGCTGGAGTCAATAACGACGGAAATCCTATCGGAACAAACAAGTTCTATGCCAATTTGTTCTTAGGAGACCAAACCGACCAGATCTGGTCTTATCCGTACGGATTGTTCTGGAAGAAAATTGACTACTATGGCTTCGGAATTCAACATACTAATACTTCCGACCGTGTATTTGGCTCTCAAAACACCAACAATTATGGTGTTGATTCTTACTACTTCAATCCTATCCAAATTGCTGAAATGATCATTTCTTCTACTTCTTTATCCAAGAATAACAACTATATGGGAGTTTCAGATATGAAGAGTATGTCTGTTTCTGTTGCTTTATCTGCTTCCCAAAGTGATACTTCTAATTTTATTGAAATTCCAATTGTCCAGGGTATGGGGTTCGTCACTGGAATCTACCACGGAGACATGCTTCCTCTTTTGAATTCTTTGGTTGGTGTCAATGCTCTTACAAAAGAATCTTCTGCTGCCTTGCCATCTACTACCTTGAAATACCGTGCTACGTTGTTCACGGGTGGTGAATGGTTGATTTATGTTACTTTACCAGATTCCTCTGTAGAATTTGAGTTGACTGCTGAAGATCCATACAACGTTAAAGGTTCTCAAGTTGTCGATGGTCTTGTTATTCAGATCGCTTCTGCCCCAGAAGATTCTTCACTTGATGGTTTTTACGACCAGGCTGCTGGTCAGTATGTCGTTAATGCTGAAGTACAAGGATCCGTTAGCTGTAGTAATTCTGCTACCTATAAATTCGCCTACACCACTGACGGTAAATCAAGTTCAGGATATCCTATCGTATTTGCCTTTCCACATCACGTTGAATCATTAGTCGGCTCCGTTCAAGGTACATCTACAGGTATTCAAATGTCTTCTACTACCAAGGGAAAAATGACAGGCTTTTTGACTGACACATTGATCATGGCTGAAACTTTGGAAACTAACATTCAGTTTTTGCCTTGGGTTCAAGGTTTAACTGGAGGTTTGACTTATTCTACTGATTTACTCAAATTGTTAGCTGAAGTAGCAAACTCAGAACTCCAGGTTGACATGACTGAAACTGTTGCTTCTATGGAATCAAACTACTTTTCAGGAAAGGTCATTGACAAGTATGCATATATCCTTTTGGTTGTCAGTGAAATTCTCAAGGATGAAGAAGTGACTGCTAGTACCTTGTCTTCATTGAAGGATGCATTCGAGCCTTTCTTGAACAATCAGCAATACTACCCACTTATGTATGACACCAAGTTCGGTGGAATTACTTCTACTGCCTCGCAAGGTGGAGACACAGGTGCCGATTTTGGCTCTGCTTACTACAATGATCATCACTTCCATTACGGTTACTTTGTCCACGCCGCAGCAATCGTTGGTTACGTTGATAACAAACAAGGTGGTACTTGGGTTCAAGATAACAAGGACTGGGTTAATGCATTGATTAGAGATGTTGCCAACCCATCTGAAGAAGATAATTACTTCCCAGTGTCGAGAATGTTTGATTGGTTTGCTGGTCACTCTTGGGCAGCTGGTGTGTTTGCCAGTGGCGATGGTAAGAACGAAGAATCCACATCTGAAGACTACAACTTCGCTTACGGAATGAAATTGTGGGGTCTGATTATTGGTGACCAATCTATGGAGTCTAGAGGTGACTTGATGTTGGCTGTCATGGCTAGATCCATGAACATGTACTTCCTCTACAAGAGCGACAACACTATTCAACCAGCAGAAATACTTCCAAATAAGGTAAGTGGTATATTCTTTGAAAACAAGATTGACTATACGACCTACTTTGGATCCCCAGATCAACACCCAGAGTATGTCCATGGTGTCCACATGTTGCCAGTCACACCAGCCTCTTCGTTGATCAGAGGCGCTTCGTACGTCCAAGAGGAATGGACCGACCAGGTTTCCACGTTCATTGGAAATGTCAATAGTGGTTGGACCGGAATCTTGAGGTTGAACCAAGCATTGTTTGACGCCAACTCTGCTTACTCTTTCTTTTCTTCTGAAAGCTGGTCATCGACATACTTGGACAACGGTTTGAGTAGAACATGGAGTTTAGCGTTCTCCGGAGGTATTGCCGGATCTACCTAGACAAAAAGGATTGCTATAATTAAAGCTTTAAGGCTCTGCTAGGAAATCCTATGTATATTAGCTACTGATGATGAAATGTAAATTTTTATTATAGAAACAATACAATTGTAGAAAGTGATGTATATTACGGCTGCAAATTCCAGATAGCCAATTTTTGTACGACTTGAACAATCCTGGTTGCGCAGGTCTTTCCTCGCGCGACATTTTCGCTTTCCACAAATCCTTTGAAGACAGACCTACACTTTTTATCATCGTATTTAAATCTTTCTTCCGTACAAGTCTTCACAGAAACAGCATGTTTTCGTTTGCAAAGAAACTTGTAGACCGGTTTGAAGGCAACACGGGAGCCTTCGAGCCTGCTCAAGACTCGTATTTCAAAAATGCCTTGCAATTGAACAACAATGGCTATGGCCTCCGAGTTTTGAATGTCGTGCCCCATTCTAGTGCCCACCAGCAGGGTTTTGAGTCGTGGTTCGACTACATTGTCCGAATTAACAACCATGAGTTACCGATGTTGTATCCTTCATTGCTGACATACAGCTACAGCATCAACGAAGACGGTTCTGTCAACTACGGAGGTAATGCTACACTGGAACAAGTAGGGGCCGTGGATTTTGAGCTTCTCATGAAGGAAATTGCCAACATTTTCAAAACTGAAAAAACGGTCGTCTTCGACGTCTGGAGTGCCAAAGGAGGCGTGCTAAGACAGATCCTGTTACCCCTTGAAGACTTTGTAGAATCATCGCAGGAAGAAATAGACTCTTCCGTTCAAGCCCTATTCAAAGGAAATTTCGCCAGATTGGGTTTGACCTTGGAATCGCAGCACATCACTTCTGCAGCCTATGTATGGCGAATCTTGACAACACACCAAGGGTCTCCAGCTTTCGTGTCCCAATTAGTGCCTTACTCAGATTACATCATTGGCTGCGATTCTGCTTTTCCTCTGGATCCCGACGGAAAGGGTCTTTTATCCAGAGGCGGTGAATCACTCTTATCACGCGTCGTTTCTAACTACTACAACAGGTACTATGCTGAATCACAAGAGGACAATGTACCCATCACTTTGTATGTCTACAACCACGACTACGATGTCTTGAGACCCGTCACCGTGAACCTCTCCAGATCCTGGGGAAATGGCCAGAACAAAGGTATACTTGGTTGCGATGTAGGCTACGGGTTGCTCCACAGACTTCCCGAGGTAATAGGCAAATTTGAGAACAACGAGTTTACCGACGATGTCTTGTTTAAAACTGAGCAGACAGTCGCTTACCAATACTCTGATGCCTATCCAATAAATCCTCCAGAAGTAAGTTCTCTTCCTCCTGCTCCACCTCCAACTGCCGGTTCTTTCACTCCTCTGGCCCCTTTGACAGCTCCGCCTGCTCGCTCTCCAGCTGCTAAGAAGAAGAAGCATCCAGTCGCTAACACCGCTGCTCTTGGTGGCTTGAGCGACTACATGAACGAAGAGTTGGCCAAATCTAAGGTATTGGACAACCTGGCAATAGCTGCTGCCAGCAGCGAATCGTTGCCTCCACCCCCACCAACAAAAGCTACCTAGTTTATGTAATACACAAAGTCATATTAAAAAATTTACTTGTACATGTGTTTTAGAACAGAAGATTGGGAAATGTAACTTAAAAAAATAATGCCCACTGCCGGAATCGAACCGGCGATCGCTCCATTACGAGTGGAGCGCCTTACCACTTGGCCAAGCGGGCATTATCCGGGAATAATACCTCAACAAGTACTCTGCGAGTAGTCAAAGTCACGTGATATGAATCTAAAATTTTGAAAAACTTTGACTTAAATTTTATATATATATAATTTCCGATTCACCGCGTCTGCATTTCTTTCTTTAAATCGATACGTCCTTTCCGTCTACTTATTTCAAGTTCGACGGCGAAACAGTGAGGACAGGGAACCTTTCACTCTGGCCACACTTTCTTCTTGGGTATCGATTATGCAGTCTAGACGTCTTCTTTAAATAACTACTATACAAGACCGGTATTTTTCAACCGTTGTTACGTTTTTCGACAGACTTCTAAGGATATCACCTAGTTTTTAGGTTATATCGCCAAGAGGTTATTATCTTCGGATTTCCTCCATCTTTCGGTATGGATTGGAGAAGGATCTATATACTATGTATATACTATGTGGCTGGATTTGACCTTAATACATGTCATTTCGTAAAAAAAAACGCGCAAAAAATTAATGCGCCAAATTAAGACTTTTTATTTCCTATTCTTTGCTTTGAGAGGCTACATATCTCTCTATCAATCGATACCTCCTGGCAATTCATCTTATTCGATATCTTCGGCGAAGCATAGCAGACAGGGAAGCTTTCACCTGTTCAAAGGTTTCATCTTGAGTATTGATTATGTAATATATTTAAATTTTTTAACAAGTCCGTCATAATTTTAGCGTTTATAAGTATCTTTTCATTCTTCTTAACTCATATCAGGGGGTATTTTATCTTCGAATTTCCTCCATCTTTCGATACGTATTAGAGATGGATTTATAAACTATGTAGTTTATAGGCTAAACTTTGATCGTAATAAATGCCATTTCGTTAAAATTAAAAGGAATCAATATATTTCTATAGTTTGTGCGTTTTGTTACTATAGTGATGGAGGTTGATCGAGGAGCTATGAAGACCGGTTGGGGATGCGGCACCGCTTGTATGTGGAGAAATAGTACAAGGCACAAGGAGACTGGTTTGGTATAGTCTACTGCTACAAATCTGGAATTTGGTATCGTCGAATTCTAATCCTCCTTTCAAACGGTTGATTCCTGCTTTCTAAATAGTCTTCGAATCTGTCCATTCCCCCGTGAACTTGTATTTAAGCAGGCGATAGTCATCGGCTTAATATGACTCGTACAAATAAAACCACGAGCCATCGTTGTCATTTCGTCGTCCCCATATTCAGTAAAGGTCAATAACGAAAATGTAGATGTGACGCATAACATTTAATTAGCATATGACGATTCAGTCACTACACCAGTAGTCTCTGACGAACGAGTCTACTAGGGTTTGTGCTACGAGTAATGGCAGACATATACAAAGGATTAATAATAGTCACAATGACTTCAGCCTGCAGATTGATCACCGTTGATTACTCATAGATCCAATACATGGCCAAACTGTGGAGGTCGCTTTTCTGGGCTGTATAGATAAGAACGTGAACAGTAGATTGGAAGTGGACGAAAGCACTATGAAAATTTTGTATAAATAGAAATCGAAGAGGTTGAATATTCGAGAATTTGATAGCCAACTTTTCACTCCACACTTTTCACATCTCCAATAACGCAAGAGCGCATTATAAGCGCAACTCAGCAGGGCATCTTGATAATCGGTAGAAAATAAAAGCTTTCTACGTCACCAACTCATTGCACAAACACATTCTCCATTATTCGTGTTTGCGGCTTAGTCGAGGAATTGTTATTGAAAATTCGAATATAAAACCAGGAGATATTCTTTGTTCAGTCCGACCGAGTTAATCAGACTAGAAGACCATCCCACCACTTCGTTTCGGACACTGGAAACCTACTTTCCGGAGTATTTATACGTACGAGCTCCGAAAATTCAAATATCTGAAAAATCTGAAAAATCTGATTGACCTTTGAAATTGAGGTAGTATACCCACTTTGATTCTAGAAGCTAGCTCAGAACTGTCAATATATGAGCCTAGCTATATCGCTCAGCAACACTACACTTTGATCTAAGTCAATACTTGCTTAAATTTGATTCGATATTTTAAACTATCCTTGCATCGATATTTATTCAACACTTCATTTAAGCTTTCAATATGCCTCCTAAGCTCACTTTCAAGGAACAGATGAAGGGCTTTCCCCTCTGGCAGATCATAGTGATTTCTATTATCAGATTTTCAGAGCCAGTCGCATTCACATCTTTATTCCCCTATGTCTATTTCATGATTAGAGACTTCGGCATTGCCGATAAGAAAGAAGACATTGCTACATACTCGGGATACCTTTCGGCTTCGTTTGCCTTCTTCCAGTTCATGTGCTGTGTCCAATGGGGAAAAGCTTCCGATAAAGTAGGTAGAAAAGTGATATTGCTTATAGGCTTGTTCGGTACGTCTTGTTCGCTCTTATTTTTTGGATTCTCCAAGAACTTCTACTTCGCCTTATTGGCCAGATCAATCATGGGGATGTTGAATGGAAATATCGCCGTTTTGCGAACAGCTATTGGTGAAATTGCAACAGAAAGAAGGCACCAAGCCATTGCCTTCTCAACTTTACCTCTTTTGTGGAATGTAGGCTCTGTAATCGGACCCATGATCGGCGGTTCCAAGTACTTGACGCGACCAAAAGGTAACCCAGAGTACGATGATCAACCCTCCAACTTTTTGTTGAGAATTACCACAATGACTATTGAGAAAACCAGTTTAATCGATACTGGCAAAGACAGTTTCTATGAGAGATTCATCACCAATCACCCTTACGCCTTGTCTAACATAGTAGTTGCAATCTTCTTGTGGTTCAGTATGCTCGTAGGCTTCTTGTTCTTGGAAGAAACACACGAAAGGTACAAGAAGAAGAGAGATAGAGGTCTCGAACTTGGTGACGTGATTCTCCGTCTCCTTGGCTTCAATCCCCCTGTTAGACCATGGCAAATTAGCAAGAAGAATCTGTCAAGACTGGGAAAGATCAAGTCTGCTAAAGTGGTAGTACCCACGATTCAAACATCCACCCCTCCTCCTTTGGAAAGTGACGATGACGAAGCCAATGAAGTAACTCCCTTCAATAGACCTCAGCAATTGTACTCGGCAGCTGAAGGAAATTCTTCTACAGACTCCATTGACTCTGCTGGTCCTCTCCTCACTAGAAGATATTCTAATGCTCTTGTTCGTAGATACTCGTCCAATCAGCTTGGTCCTGTAATCTCTACTACCACTACCAATATGTCAAAACTTACCACTAATGCCCAGGGCTTCAATAGAGAAATCTTCACCAAACCTGTGGTTCAGACCATTATCGCTAACTTCCTTACTTCTTTCCATAGTATTGTCTATTCCGAATTTTTACCCGTCTTGTTAGCTGGAGACTTGATGGTTAACAAATTGAAGTTCCCTTTCACGATTAAGGGTGGTTTTGGCTACGATTCCAATGATATTGGTACGTTATTATCTACCACAGGATTGATTGGAGGTCTTGGAATTATGTTTGTCTTTCCCTTAATCGATCGTAACTTTAAGACTGTCAACTCCTACAGAGCCTCTGCCTCTATCTTCCCACTTACCTACTTCATCTTGCCTTACTTGATCTTCACTTTGCATGCTTATAATCCAGCCAGACCAGAATGGTTAACTAAAGCATGCTTGTATGCCTTGTGCTGTACATCTACCTTTTTTGGTGCTGTGGGATTTCCTAATATCTTAATTTTAATTCACAGAGCCTCTCCTGCCAAGCACCGTGCCTTCATTAACGGTCTGGCATTGAGTCTCTCATCATTGGCAAGATGCATTGGTCCTGTATTGTGGGGTTATATCATGTCTCTCTGTGAGAAATACTCAGTAGGCGAGGTTTCCTGGCTCTTGTTGTCTATTTTGTCTTTGGTTTGCTGTGTACAAGCTTACTTCTTCATGGAAGATTACGACGAAGACTTGAAAGATTCAATCACAGAAGAAGTCATCGACGACCAGTCAGAAACATCGACCGTGTAGGTTCTACGACTACAGTACTCCATGTCTTATATCGTACCCATTCATTGTTTAGTATGTATATGATAGAACTACTCACGTCCTGCTTTCACAACCAATATATGAAATGCTTCGATAAGACTCAAGTTGATGAGTTGATCAACATCTTCGTTGAACAATGTGTCATGCGGCAAGATATTCTCTCCACTAGAATTGTTAGCAATAATAAAGATCTCATTGGCCAAATTTGGATTAACCTTGAGAATTTCGTTTCTGTAGTTGGCAGCTAGCTTGATGTAGTTTATACTCAAATCGATTTGAGAATTCTTAGAGGAGTACAATTCCTTGATCTGATTTTCAAAATTATCAGAAGATGGAGCAGATTGACCAGAAGACTTTATAAAAATGTTTACCTTTTGCAACTTCTGATTCGTAGAAATGATTTGAGATACTAACTGGATTGACAACAAATCACTGGAACTAACCAAATTGTCGTGCGTGAGAACCAAGTTAATGGAGTTCAAGTCAATGACTCTCTTGGTGAACAGATCATCTTCAACAAAAGTGATACCCTTGGAGTCTTTGGCGTGTTCGATTGCTGATGTGCTAGGTTTACTGCTGGGTTCATTGACAAGCAATAATCCAATGTGGGATCTACACTCTAGGAACAAACTCTTGTACAACTGATAGTCCTGAGATTCAGTGGACAATTGATTCAATTTGACGCTGCTGATCAATAAGTTGGAAGAATCTGAAATTTGATCATTGATAGATAAAACTTGGTTTTTGGTTGTCGTCAAGATGGATCTCGACGAACAGTTAATACCCAACATTTCACTGAATGCCTTTATAATAGACAAGATCGAGAAAGAATCACTGTACTCGAAGTCGTGAGCTACCTTTTCTTTTTCCTCGTCATAGTACTGAGTTGAAGAAGCTTCCAAAAGATGAGAGGTTCTAGACGTGAATTCACGTAGGTGGACGGCCCTAATGTTTGTATCCGCAGAGCTGAAATTCTGGATAAACGTCATGAGATAAGAGATAGTATCTATTTTCTTCAACAACAACACTACCTTGGAGATTCTGTAATTCGACAAGTCTTCAATCGAATACTTGACAAATGAAATTGCCTTTCCATCTTCATCGAGAAGATTGGTTGAGGCAGTATCGGAAGATCCTTCAATCGGTTGTCCATCCCAAGTGATTTCTCCTTTGATGAACTTGTCTCTTTTTTCTCTGTATGAGACTGGGTACACCAAAAGGGTCAATGGAGTAGTGGCAAAAGTTGTCACTATAGCCATTACAATAAACATGGAGTATACCTTGTGACTGAGGATACCAGCGTTCAATCCAACGTTCAACACAACGATTTCCACGATACCTTTACAAGACATAAGCACACCTACTGCAAGAGACTCCCTCCACAACAACTTGTTCATCTTGGCGGAGATGAAACCACCGAAGATTTTGCCGACCATGGCGAGAATAATGATACCAATAGTGTAACCCCAATCAATTCCTTTATTCAACAAACCCAAGTTTACGTTCAACCCAGCCAAAGCGAAATAAAGAGGAATCAAGACAATATGCACCAAATCTTCCAATTTTTCGGTGATACGAATGACATACCCTTTGTCTCTTGGAACGATGATACCAACCATAAAAGCTCCGAATATTGGGTGAACTCCGATGATGTCAGTGTAGAAAGCAGATATGAAAACCATCACCACAATCAACATCATGGATACTTGCGAAGGTTCTCCAGAGACCAAATCGTTGGTGAATTTCTTCAACACGAATCTCAACGCCAAACGTACAGGAAACAACAAGAAAAGGAACCAGGCTACGGTCAAGAGCAAAATATAGAGGGTGTTGATACCTCTGGAGGCGTTGGCCAATGTAACAGTCAAAGCCAATAAGATCCATCCAGTCAAGTCATTGGTGATACCTGCAGCCAATACAATGGTTCCAACTCTGTCGCCAATCAAGTTCAACTCAGTCAATATACGAGCTAACACGGGGAAGGCAGTGATGCACATTGCAACGGCGATAAAGACCATATACGTAGTGAATGAGATGGGAGCTAAGGTTTCGTCGTGAACACGATACTGATTATAGAAACCTCTCGCAATGGCACAGCCCAAGGCGAAGGGGACAGCCATGTTTATCAAACCAACGGTTACAGCAACTCTCAAGTTTTTGCGAATAAACGAGATGTCGACTTCCAAACCTATAATGAACAAGAACAAAATGATACCAATGTTGGCGAACAAAGTCAAGCCAGGAATAGAAGCTACTGGAAAACAGGTGTTGGTGAAGTTGGGAATTCTTCCCATGACGGTCGGACCTAGGAGGATCCCCGTAATGACTTCAGCGATGACTCGAGGTTGCTGGAACTTCTTGAGCGGATAGTGAATGAGGTGAGCGAAAAGTATGATGAACACTGCCTGGAACAAGAAAAGTGTGTACGGAGAAGAAGCCGAGTATGTCAACGGATTTCTGCCGGCAACGACCCCGGCCACGGTGCTTGTTTCGACGGCCATGATAGTGAGATTTGGATGAAGCTATAAGAAGAAAGGTTATAAATCGATAAAAAAGATTTTGGAAAAGTTCTTTCTGATGCAAAGTTTATCTAGTGGAGCTCCAATTCGTATGCACCTGCACAAACCGGATACCAGTCTATTGTGAGGGGTCTTTTACACGAGGGTATGAGCACCAGTTTTTGGACTGTCACATTAACCACTACACGCTGTGGAGGCGAAGCATGTAGATGTTTCACCATCATCCACGTTGGCACATCGTATTGAACAGAGGCTAATATTCATGATTCAATTGGTTTTTACTTTGGTTTGGAAAGGATCGCCGTACTCGGAGGTTGTTCTCATGCGCGCGAATATGCACTGATCAACAGAAACATCTGAGCGTGCATCACTAGTTAGAACGTTTCTACAGGCAGAAGGAGCCAAGTCTCCTTTTCTTTCTACATACCAGTTATGAACACATGATATCAACAACACACGGAATCACGGCTTGGTGTCTCCAATAAGCATCCCTCCCCGCCATAACTTCATTGTAGCTGTTGTCTGACAAAATCGTATAATTCTATTTTTGTGTTCAATACTCCTAGTTTTACGGTGCATATTGCATCTAGCGCTTCTATTGTGCGGGCACTGCTATCGAGCTTATTTTTGCGACTTAAGACACTTGTTCAATTTACCTATAAAATACCAGAATGCGCTGTTCGATTGTGGATCTGCCGCATAGAGCACTAATAAAATGTCGGCTGTGTCACCAACGCGCTACCATCAGATATATTTTTGTCTTTCCTGTTTCAGATCTCTATTCACAATTGGTCGCATCTAAGATAAGAGAATCAACAACACTACCTGTCAACTGGTCGCGTCGCAATTCCCCTCCCCCATAGTTCACCTTCCCGGATGTCACGTGCACCACCTCGTATATCTGTCTTTGACGGCCAGATAGACAAACTACCCTCGTTATTTTGCAGACGCTGGTCGGAATCTTTTGCAATAGTTTCTGGTTCACGTGAATATCTACAATTATTGTATCTCATCTTTTGGTAGGAAAACCGCCGAAAACCACGTAGAAAACATTGGTGGAATACCTCAGCACGCTGTATCAGCATGAGCGAAGACAGCGAATCTGTTATAGTCACTTCGATGGGTATGTTCATCATCGATGACAATATCTATCCTCCGTCTTGGAACAGAAAGAACGACACAGACATCATAGGAGGTGGCGGTCCATATGCCATTGTGGGGGCCACCATGATAGCAGGAAGTAAAAATGGACACAGAGTGAGTGGAATTATCGACATGGGTCGGGACTTTCCTATCAAGGTTGAAGAGCAGTTGAATTCATGGGAATCTGGAGTCATCTTTCGAGAGAATCCAGAAAGACTCACAACTAGAGGAGTAAACACCTACGACGAGAACCATATCCGCCATTTCTCCTACAAGAATCCCAAGAAACGCATTGAAGTCGTAGATATATTGCAACTGGAGAAATTGAAAACATCACGCTGTTTTCATTTGATTTGCTCTATTGAGCGTTGTGAGTCCATCATAGACGACCTTAACTCTAAACTAGACCACAAGCCCGTTTACATATATGAGCCTCTTCCAGATGACTGCGTTGCCACCAATTTTGAACGGCTCCAGTTCTTGCTTCCTAAGATTGACATCTTCACACCCAATCTTGATGAAGCCCATGCACTCTTAGGCAGAACGGCACCACTTCCAAGTACAGCTGAAAGGCTTGAGGAAGTAGCGTCACATTTCGTGCCTTATATGACGATCAAGAACTCGGGAACAATCTTGAGATGTGGTCCACTTGGCTGTTTCATAAGTACCGTAGCGGGTTATAACGTTTTATTACCAGCTTATCACAGTGATCAGACAAAAGTGGTGGACGTCACTGGGGGCGGAAACTCTTTCTGTGGAGGATGTATAGCGGGGTTCTACTTATCAGGAGGTAATTGGCTAGTGGCAGGAGTAAGTGGAAACTTGGCCAGCGGGTGTGTTATACAAAAGTTGGGAATGCCTATTAGAGAATCAGGTACAAACAAATGGAATGGTCAAACTGTCTCACAATGGCTAGACGTTTATTTGAAGAAGTACCCTGAAATTCTAGAGGATCAACCTGAAGAACTCTTAGATGGTTTGAACATATTAATAGAAGTATAGATTTTCAAAATTGAAAGAAGTGTATTGTAATAGACTAGTATACAGAATTATGCAATCGTCAATTCGTAAGATTTTAGAAGAGTGTTTTTTCAAATGTTCTTTTGTTGTGGTACGGTGGCATCAGATGTGAGGCTATCGTCCTTGTTCGAATTCTCTTTTTCCGCGTCGCTATTATGAACTGTATTGTCATTCACAGAATTTGTAGATGATAATGGCCCAGTTGGAGTACTTGACTCCTTAGGCGAGGAAATATTAGCAGTACTAGCGGCTAAGCTTTCTTTGTATACGTTTCTAGGAATATTATCGACATGGTACAACTTTTTCAAGAACTCCTTCTCGTCAGTCCAACTTCTCAAACGCTTCCCGTAAATGTACAATGGGATTGCCCATAAACTAACAAAGATTTGCACTGCTCCATAAGTGACAAAAGCAGTACGGTTTCCACGATCGAGAGCAAAATTGTTATTGAACAACGAGAAAATGAAACCAATTAAGTTCTTCAAGAAGTTGAATGAGACTAAGGCTTCAGCAGAGAATACCTTGTAAGAATCCACTGTGAATGTAATTGCAGTGGTACTTGCCATCGAACTACCAAAACTCAAACATCCGAAGAAGATAATGGGTCCAATCCACAAATCTTTCTCTTGCGAGGACCATCCAAATCCCATAAGCCCAAAAGCTATGAAAAATGTAGAAGGAATGATCATGATCAATCTGAACTCAGGTTCGTAAACTCCCTTGTTCTTGCTTACCAAGAATCGACTCAATCTGTCACTGACTAAACCAGCAGTAAGTGAGCCTAAGATTCCTCCAACGAATGGAGAAACGTAGAATAAACCCACTGTTCCTTGGGAATAGCCATAGCCATCTCCTCTGAAAATTTCTGATATTGTTTCGGAAATCACAATTAACCACACTACAGCAAAGGAATATATAAATGAACCAAATAGGACAGAGGGATATGTGTACAAGATAAAAGGTCTCAATGCCACCATCCACCAGCTGTCTTTGGTATGTCTACCCGAATAAAGGGCCAAGTCCTGACGGAATGATTGCTTGAGAATATGCTGTTCAGTGTTATCTGCATTGGTTATACCAATAGGTTCACCTGCTTGAGAAACTGTGCGCACTGTAGATGAAAGGCTCTCTAAATCCAAAACGTTCATTTGCGAAGGACGTTGCAAAGCAAAAGCATTTGGTCTTTGTTCAGGTGGATGATACGATTTCACATTCATGGCTGCTTCCGTTTCCTGTTGAGATCTTTTATTGGGCGTTGGCGATCTGTCCCAGAAAGTGTCAGGAACAAATAGGAAGGTGAGAAATAGATTTGCACCCAAAAACATCGCCTGGATCCAGAAGAGCCAATGCCTGTCCAAGCTCTGGAACACCAAACCCGAAAGTAAGGGAATGATATTCTTTCCTCCCAACATCAACATGGTGTATATACCCACTCGATAAGCTCTTTCATGGGCAAAGTAGATTTCGGCAATAGTAGAGCTCGGCAAACATTCAGTAGGAGATGCACCAAATCCTGTCATCACTCTGGCACCCATGAGACTACCAAACGATTTGGACGAAGCTCCCCAGATAGAGCCGAGAAGGAAAATAAGAATCCCAACCAAATACACCAATCTCTTCCCAAAAAGAACTGCCGAAGGGCTCGCAAATACGGAACCTACACCTAAAGACAACATAAACCCACCCACAAGATAAGCAACAGTACCTGCCGACTTATGAAACTCCGTTGCCAACGTACCCAAACCGGCAGCAAGCAAAGGAGACTGGCCACCTCCTAGAAATGACTGAAAACCGATGGTTAAAAGACACAAGTCTCGTTTCCAGACGGACCAGTTGAGTGGATCATTAGGAGAGTCATGCGGCTGTGGGTTGAGAATTACACCCGTGGCCGTTCTCTTCACATTGAGCGACTCTCTGTGATGGGAGCCATCTTGAACTGAGCTAGATCCTGGTGCCACGTCTTCTGGATCATCCATCATGATGATAGTTCCTGTGACTTCTTTGACGCGGGCTTGACGGATGCCTAGTCGGGAAGTCATTTTGAACAGTTGGAGACAAAGCTATGCAAAGAGGGCCGTGAAGGATTCAGATGGGAAAAGCAAAGTAGAGCAAATTTAGTTGGTTGAATTGTAAGACAGGAATTTGAGATATATTCAAGATGGCTGTATTTATATGTATACAGACGAAAAGTGATTTTGCGCGGCACAAATTTATCTTCCGAGTAGTTAGTTGCGACTGTAGCAGAATGCAAATAAAGACAACAATAGTGTAGGTTTCGGATTCTACGCCAAGCGTGTTTCTTTACCTGAAATGACCCTAGTGGTAATTGCAACAGAACTGCGCGTTTGGAGACGGATGTTTACTACAACAACACACCTGGAAAGGTGAAGTATATTTTGTACATGATACGATTTACCTACGAAATCAATTCTGCGGTTTTCTACGATGGCTGAGAGATAGAATCTGTTTAGTAGGAGGCAGATTTTCACCAATTCGATCAATTATTGATTTCGGAGTGCTGAGGCTGGCGCCGAAATTGGTTTTCTTCGAGGTGCATGTTCTATATGACGTAACTTGCATGCGAAAACAAAAATATCTCTGTTGAGACATGTTTTGGAACGTGAAGGTGGGGAATTTGTCCAATAAACGAGCTCAAGTCTAAGCATGCATGAAAGCATACGTGAAGATTGGGAAGTCTGCACTAACTGAGTCATTGATTGCTATTCGCGGTTGAGAAATGCAAATTCGTGGAGAATTGCTAATTTCTTTGATAAATAATTTTTCAACTTATCACTCCCGAAATTTGGAACTGATGTTAGTTTAGTTTGATGAGAGATCTCCAAAATACACAATTTCGGAAAACCATAGCAAGCATTATGCCCTTGTGCTTTGTCCTTGTGCAGCAGGAGCCATACACCATATCCACTAAGAACTGATACTAAAGTGATTCGTGCTATGTATGGCTCTTGTCCTGATTCATTCATATGCTACTGTCGTCAATTCGTAATGGAAGTTCAAAGAAGTGTACCTGTCGAAGGTGGCATCTTTTTTGTGGGCGGCTAATATTAATCTACATCAGCGTCTATTCTCCAAGTAAAAGATCTAAGTACAAGCAATAATCCAAAAGAAGTATTTAGCGACGATAACCGATTAGAACAGCCCATATGAACGGCTGCAATGTCCTATTCCTGGTCCGGAAAATATTCCTATCTGGCGTATCCCCAAATCCAGTCAAAGATAGCGCTTATCTCTGCACCGGAAATTGTGGTTCCATTCATTTCTAGAAAGAGTTAAACGCGCCATCCAATTCTGATAACGGTTGCCAAATGCTTCTAATCGAGATTTTCCGTTCAAATGTGTATTTATAGATGGGCAATTGCTATTATCTATGTGATTTCTATAACTTTTCATATAAATTTAAATTTAGGAATTGCATAATATTTCAAAATATTATTTTGGATTTGATTTGCACCCAGATTTTAAATTTTTATTCGCAACGATGACTGTTGAAGACCAAAAATCGTACATTTTTCAAGCCAAGATCGACGAACAAGTTCCAGTAGTTCTCAAAGGAAATGGTACCAAAATCACGATTGAAAAAGATGGAGAAATTAGAGAATTGCTCGACGGTGTGACAGGCGCAGCTGTGGGTGCATTGGGCTGGGGAGACCCAGATGTCTTGGAAATGATCAATGAAGCAGCCAAGGTCACTTCCTATTCATACCCTGCCTTCATTGGAAACAAATACAGTGAAGCACTTGCCAAGTTCTACATTGAGAATTCTCCTAAAGGCGCTTTCGCTGCTGCCCAGTGGTGCGGATCGGGATCTGAATCCAACGAGAATGCGCTCAAGATCATCAGACAGTACCACATGGAAAAGGGAAACATGAAGAAGATTAAGTTCATCTCGAGAAAAACTTCTTACCATGGTTTTACTACTGGTGCTATGTCAATTTCGGATAATGCAAAGGCAGCGGTCTTTTCCGATATCTTGTTGCCTAAGGAACAGTTCTTGAAGATGGATGTATGCTATCCATATAGACATCAGAAGAAGACTGAAACGACTGAAGAATACGTACAAAGACTTATGGCTAATTTGGAAGAGATTATCACAGAGGAAAATCCTGAGACTGTGGCAGCAGTCATTGTTGAAACATTACCAGGAAGTTCTTTAGGAACCTCGCCTCCACCTCCAGGTTACTTGAATGGCATCCGAAAATTATGTAACAAATACGATATCATCATGATGTTGGACGAAGTCATGTGCGGCACTGGTAGAGTCTCACCAAACGGAGGATTGAACTGTTGGGAGAACTTCTTAACTGCAGAAGAAGCTCCAGATATTCAAACTGTAGGAAAGACGTTGGGATCCGGATATGTCACAATTGCTGGTATCTTAATTTCTCCAAAAATAAGAAATGTGTTCCTCGCAGGTTCGGGACGAATTGCAGGTGCCCACACTTACTCTGGTCATGGTTTCAACTGCTTGGTTGCCTTGAAGATTCAAGAGAAAATCAAGACTCAGGGATTGACCAAGAACATGTTTAGGTTGGGTAACTTGATGGGTGCAAGACTCCAGGAGAGCTTGGCCGAACTGCCTATTGTAGGCGACGTCCGTGGGCTCGGTGGATTCTGGACCATTGAGTTTGTCAAGAACAAGGAAACCAAAGATAGTTTCGACATGAGTCTCAATGTCACTCGTCTTATTCAGGACAAGTGTTTTGACAATGGTTTGACTGTCATGGGTAATCAGGGATGTAATGGAGGAGTTGGAGACCATGTCTGTATTGCTCCTCACTTCATTGTCACTGAGGACGAGATTGAAACCATTGTCTCTATTGTAACCAAGTCAGTCGGAGAGATTGCTGATGAGTTGAAGACGGTAGGTCAATTGTAGAACAAATATGATAGGTATTGAATGTAGTGCAACGAATATATGAATTTGCAATACTTTACGATTTTGCAATCATTCTACGAATATATTTGATTGCGAATTTCGCAGCAATTCCGATAACGTATTCTAAACGTGTAGAACACGAGTACATAATTTATTCAGAGGTAAGGAGAGTATAGAAATCTTCAAGGAAGTAGAAAAGCATTTCACGAGTCTTTGCACGCGGATCAAATGGGCTAGTTGCTTATGCCATCGATAGTAGTGACATTTCTCGTACGGATGCTGGCTGAGGTTTTGTGTGATCTTCCAGTTTAGTAAAAAGAACACGGGCAAAAAAAACTACCTATTGTAAATAAACTGATATCCTTCAAAAACAAGAGTTGTATTTTACTTTAGATCCAGATTTGTGAATGTCACCCCGAACCATATTTACCATGAACAAACAAGCTTCGGTAGCACTCGCCAGCTGTTCCATTCGTTTCTCGCAGATATTCATTAATTGCCCCAATCTAGAACACCTGCACACAGACACGCGTACTTAGGATTTTCTCCCGCCCAAAAAAGGAGCCACCTAAAGTGAAGAAATGGGCTCTAGAATTCAGTTGATCTTTTTTCATTCTCCAGTGTATTTCTACCACAACAGACTTCAAGCTTCGGTGTGGCCCTCTTCGACATGTCTGTCACCGAGCTGCGAGTGTTTCGAGCCACCTACCTGAGTGTAAGTAAATTTCAGATGTGAAGAATGGTGAAGTTAGGCAAATCATGGTGAGCAACTAGGGATATCTAGGAGAATAACAGACGATAACAAACTACTGCAGTTTTCAACTAAATTTCAACAAAGCAAGATACTAAAATGGACATCACTGCTATAAGAGGAACAATCTATAGCAAACTTTCTTGTCAATCGTGGAAATCAATCACCAATTCTTCATGGAAAATTTCACTTAGTTTCCGTTAGCATTTTCCATTTTTCAGTGTGTATTACGCGCAACTTCTCACTAAGAGAACTGACACCATTGATACCCCATATATTTCCGCCATAAGCTTATACTATACAAGATGATCATGTATTATCGCCCTTATGATCTTTCCATACTAACAATAAATAGACCGATGTGTACGAGTGTACTATGAACGACTCGCCCATCATGCGTCGTTGCAAGGACGACTGGGTCAACGCTACCCAGATTCTTAAGTGCTGCAATTTTCCCAAGGCCAAAAGAACCAAGATCTTGGAAAAGGGTGTCCAACTGGGACTTCACGAAAAGGTGCAAGGTGGGTTTGGGCGTTTCCAAGGTACGTGGATTCCGTTGCCTGATGCCCAAAGATTGGCTGCTATGTATGGAGTAACGGCTGAGGCAGCACCAGTACTCTTTCTCAACTTGGAAGATCCCAATTTGGTAATTCCCCAGAAAGTCAAGCCACAGCCAAAAGAACCATCACTGCTGAAACGTAAATATACAAAGAAGCCAAAGAAGCTAGACGATAACAAGAAGTTGAAAACTGACGAAAACGGTCACGATTTCGCTTCTCTCTCCAGACAAAGTTCTTATTTGAGTCAGGGAACTCCCAATCATAACCAGGTCGTTCCACAGCAACCACAACTTCTTCAACAGCAACAACCTCCACATATCCAGTTTCAGATTCCTCCCAGTAATGCCATGATGAAGATGCAACCTCCACAAATGCTGACATTCACTCAACAACAACCACAGCAACAACAACATCAACAAGATTATATTCCCATTAATGGGAATGTGAACGGAAACGGTATAGCCAGTATTCCCACTTTCACACCACATAATCAGGCAGTCCAGAATGACTTTCAGAATTACCAGATGCAATTCCAGAGAATGCAACAACAACAGCAACAACAGCAGCAAGTAAAATTTTATCCAAATGGACCTAATGGATATTCTCAGACTCCGTTGGTTCCACAACAAATGATGGGTAACTTCCAACACAGTAGTAAACCTCTGTCTAATGAAAACTGGTCTCAGGACGAATTGGGGAACACCCAAAAGGATAGCGATACGTCTGTTTCGACAAATGAAGATCCCAAACACATCCATAACGGAATGAACGATTCAATGGCAGCTGATATCACCCAAAGTCCCAAACTGAGTCAGGAAGAAAATACCTATTCGGCTCAGTTGTTGAAGTTTTTCAGTGAAGATAATGCGCAGATTCCGTATTTCATCCACAATCCCCCATACAATTTCAACATCAACGAAGCCATAGACGATGAGGGCCATACGCCATTGCATTGGGCTGCTTCTATAGGCAATTATCAGATGATTCATCTTCTACTCAGTAAGGGAGCGAGTCCATTGGTAGTAAACAGCTTTGGGTTGAACCCATTGTCGAAGTTGATTTCATTCAATAACTGTTCGGAACTCAAGAACTTCCCCAAAGTTTTAGACGACTTGGAGTTATGCTTGATCAATACAGACATCAATGGTCGTACTCCATTGCACTACTTGTGTCAGTACTCAAAAGTGAAGTCCAAGTACGAGAGCTTACGTTACTACATGAACATCATCTTAAATAAGTTGACAGCGATGTCGAATTACAACCCCAGTAAACAGATAGACTTGTTGAAGAATGTTCTAGACCATCAAGACGTTAATGGTGACACGTGTTTACATTTGGCTGTTCGATTCTCCAGTGCCAAACTTGCCAAGTTGTTGTTGCAATATGGTGCCAGAGATGACTTGGAGAATATTGATAAGGAATCGGCCCGAATGCTTATAGATCATACCAATCTATTCTCGTCAAATAGTGCTAGCAACTCTGCTAATAATTCACAAGGAGGTTTATTGGCATCTGCAATTCCCACTACTTATCATTCTCAGTCAGCTGTACCAGCCCAATATCCATCTGTAGGGCAAAATTACCAAGCTGCAGTACATAAACGTGAAACGGAGGGACAATACCAGGTATTGGCTACACCTATGCAAACCGCAGCAAATGGAATAGAAACACCAGACACTCAGCGTACTATGATTCAAGACGACGACATGGATGATGACGATACCACTGAGCGAGTGGACAAGAAGCATATTGAACACTTGATTAAAGGAGAGGACAATAAGGAGAATATCTTTGTAGATGGCAAAGGCTATAATGCTGTGTCTACTCCCATTCTGAAGTCACACCACAATTCTTTAGCATCTGCTCACCAGCCATTGGCTGTGATATCAGAAAGAACAGTAGAAAGCACTCCTATTCACGAAAAGAAGTTTCAGCTCTCGACTTTCCATCAAACGTTCAAACCGCAGCCTCCCAAGTTGGACGAAGACGGCAAGATTGTAGTAGAAAAAGCAAAGAATAAGCTAGAAGAGAATGCAGACATGAAGTTGCTGATGCTTGACTTGTCTTCCATGATCACTGGTATGATCAACTCGTTATCTGACTCGTACAATCATGAATTCCAAATGTACGAGGGAAAGATAAACGAACTAGAAGAGCAGTTAAGGAATAAGCAGAACGCTAACGACGAGTCTACTCAGCACTTTACCAAGATGTTGGGCAGAGTTGGAATTGAACAATTTGACAACATAGAAGAAGGAAAGCGAAAGTTGACCGACGCCATCGAGTTACATGAACAAGAAATCCGCACAAAGGAACAATCGTTAGTTAGAGTCTTGGAAAGAAACCAGGCATACCAACTAGCAACTCTTGTTGAAAAGCAAGAGATAGATTTGATGGTGAAACAGGAGGGTAAGGGCGAAGAAGACGAACTTGACCTCATAGACCAGAACAAGATCGACTATGCTGTAGAGCTTACCAAGTTGCAGGTAGATCGCAACAAGTTGGTAAGTAAATTGACTCAAGGAATAAAGGCTTTTGGCATTGATTCGAAAATGTACAAATACAGAAAGTTAATTAGTTTGAGTTGTGGCTTGAAGGTGGAAGACATTGACAGTTTGATAGATGGCATTGAAGAGTCATTAGTGGAGAACATGTCGTGAAATGACATTAATCATTCCTATTTATTTCGTTCGTACATGTATTATTTAGCATAAACACTTGGAATGTCGCAGACATTCTGGCGCCAATACCATAATTGTACGTCTATTGAATGGTAGAATTGTTTAATTAATGTATTGATTGCAAAAATATCGAAATGTCGCATTTTTCGTGTGTGCATCAATCAGGTCTCTGTTGACAAAATCGAGAGAGACATTTTACCTACTCTAATATTACTAGATTTTGAAGTCTTTCTTTCAGCAATCCAACCAATCTTTAGCATATTAACTTTAAAAACGAGATGGGTAGACAACCATACAAGAGACAGAAAGTTGCTGTTTTGGAGACTGGCGCGCCTCCTTTAATTCCACCTACAAAATATGAACCGGCACCTGCTTCGTTGAAAAACTTTCCATCATCCATCGTTAATGGTGTAACAGCGGAGGGAGGATTGTTTTCGTTGACTTTCAAGTCTGTTACGTGTGCCACATTAGTGGAAAATTTGGATTTGATGCGTAGGACCATTTTCCCACCTGAAGAGATACAACTTTCCCGCATTATCGACCACAAGGTAGACAACAAAGAAATCTTGAATAAATTGAAGACAGAAGTAGAGGCTGAAAAGGTCATAAAAGTAGCCGCGAGTGACGTGTCTTTTGTAGACGACTTACAAAGACAATTGCAGGACAAATTGGAAAGTGGCCTGGACTTATCTGACTTCGGTGAAAAGTTGAAACAAGAGTACGAGGCTAGAAACCCTACCAAAGTGCTTGCTTTCAGTGACAGAGAATTTACCAGTTTGACCTTGAATATTGCTGAGGTTAAGGTCGAGAGTATTGAAGATGTCAAGAATCCGCATCTCATTAGTCAGTCCGAAAAAGAAGAACCAAAGCCAGAAAATGAAGAAGCACCAAGGGAGCCTGTAGCAGAACCACAGCCTGTAGCGATTGCAACGGCTGAATTGTCGGCTTTTGAGCCAGTACCTGCAGAATTAACTGAATCTGTATCTGAGCCAGTAGGAGAACCTGTGTCACAACCATCTTCTGCAGTTCCTTCAGCACAAGCATTTATCGGAACTGAGGGAATTCATGCTGTGATTTCTGATGTGGTAGTACATCCAACAGGGACAGAACTGTAATCAGCTCCTCAGTTCTGATTTTCTTCTAATTTTACTCCTTTGAAGTCATATGTATATTACGAACTTGTAAATTAATTATCCTAGTATCTAATATCTTTTTCGTGTAAATCTAAACAGCTACAACTACGCTCTTGACGACTAAGTAGTCATTCAAGCCGTACTTGGAACCTTCTCTTCCGAATCCGGACTCCTTAACACCTCCAAATGGTAAGGCTGACTCGGAAATCTCACCAGTGTTAACACCAATCATACCCACTTCAAGTTCTTCTGCAACTCTGAAGACCTGGCTAATATCTGGCGAGTAGAAATAGCCAGCTAATCCTACATCAGAGTTATTGGCACGCTCAAGAACTTCTTGTTCTGTTTTAAACTTGAACAAAGGAGCTATGGGTCCAAAAGTTTCCTCGGAAGCAATGTCCATATCTTCAGTGACATCTCCCAAGATAGTCAACTCGTGGAAGTAGTCTCCTATATCTGGACGAGGACTTCCTCCAAGAAGAAGCTTTGCACCTTTGTCTAAGGCATCCTTGACATGGTTCTCAACTTTAGCAAGAGATCTTTCATGGATGACGGGGCCATGAGTCACAGTTTCGTCCAAGCCATTCCCAAGAATGGTTTGTTGTTGGACTTTTTCTACAATTTTGGCGGCAAATTCTTCGTAAATCGACTCGTGAATGTAAATACGATTGGCGCAAACGCAGGTCTGGCCACTAGATCTGAACTTAGCTTTGATTGCACCATCGACTGCTTTGTCGATGTCGCTACCTTCAAAGACAATAAAGGGTGCGTTCCCTCCCAACTCAAATGTCAATTTCTTAAGAGTAGACGACAGCTGGTTCATCAAGAGTTTACCGACATTGGTGGAACCTGTGAAAGATACCTTTTTTATCAACGGATGCTCACAGATATAGTTACCTACTTCGGCAGTTTTCAGAGTAGGCAAGACATTCACTACACCTGGAGGGATTCCAGCTTCATGGGCCAAATAGGCAAGCAGCAAGGCAGACAAAGGAGTTTCAGCTGCTGGCTTGATCACACTGGTACATCCTACTGCAATTGCAGCACCGAGTTTTCTTGTGATCATTGCGGAGGGGAAGTTCCAAGGTGTGAGAATTCCGCACACTCCAATAGGTTGCTTCATTGTTAGGATCCTGGCTGATGATTTGGATGATTGAATTACATCGCCTGTAACGTGAGGAGCGGCTTCGGAAAACCATTGGAAAAACGAAGCTGCATATCTGACTTCCCCAAGAGCATCAGCGTATGGTTTTCCATTTTCAAGTACTATGAGTGTAGCTAAATCGTCTTCGTGCTTGACCATCAAATTGTATAATTTCATTAGCAAATCAGAACGGTATCTCCCAGTAGTCTTCTTGAACGAATTAAACGATGTCTGTGCCGCCTCAATTGCTGAACCGTACTCTTCTGGACTGAAAGAGAAAACCTCGGCAATTTCATCGGGTTGACCATCTTTTTGTGCTGGGTTGTATACTTTGAAAGTAGCATTGTCGCTGCTTTCGAGCCATTTTCCATTCACATACCCTTTGAACTTGAGCAATTCCTTATTCCTTAACTGTGACAACACATGTTTTGACAGAATCAGTCTTCTAAACATCTTGGACATATTGGATATAGTAACAGAATTCGACGAACTAACTATGAAAGAAGAATTGAACGACATTTCAATTGTTGAAATTGAAATCGATGGCTGTTAATCGGAATTATTGTGGAAAATCCGGCTCCGCGCACTATCCCAATTAGTGCAAGCGGTTGCACAGATTTGGACATCACTAGTATTCAATACATTAACCTCATAATAACTTATTTATATATATATATCATAGATTTTACATTATCAAGTTATCATGTGATTTCGTAATTTCATGTGTCTATATCTATCAAGTGGTGGCTTCTTTGGTGACCTTTTTCACCTGCTTCTCTATCAATCTTCGAGGGTTCAAAGCATAGAAACATTTGCGGTCGATCTCTTTCACTTCTTCACGAGAAGAAGACTGAACCTGTTTTGTCAACTTGATACATTTTCTAATGGTTCTTACCAAATTCTCATACTGTTCTCTTTGAGTTTCCACTGAAGACTTTTCTTTACTTTCATTATCTTTTTCGTGTTCTCCATCTTTCTTCTCTTCACTGGCTTCCGAACTTTCAGTCTTTTCAACCTTCATTTCAGCATCTTCCTTCTTCACTTTTATTTCAGCTTCTTGCTTCTTATCTTCAGAACCTTCTTCCTTAATAGCATCAAGTTCGTGGTGTTCCTTCAAGAACTTTCTCTTCAAATATCTATCTGTGATTCTTCTATCCACATCATACATGGCTGCTAAAGCTATCTGTGGTGGAGTAAACAAGAAAGCTACTTCACTTAGTACTGCATGGTCGTTCAACCATGTCTTCGCTTTATCGTACAAGCTTCCCAAAGTGTTGACCGAAACATCATACATCAATGGGGATGGATGCAATAGCACAGCCTGGAAATCAAGAAAGAAACCATACAACGGACGAAAGGGATGATGTACAAGTAACGTGAATTTCAAGCTTTGCAAAATGATAAACTCAAGATCCAAAATATCTTTGGCTTCCGTATCTTTCAAGGCCTTGATGAACGAATCGATAGAAATGAAATAGTTCTCCGACTTTGCTGCTAGGAATACACTTGTGTACATGATATTCTTAGGATGATATTGCATCACTGAATTGGAAAGATAGAACTTCCGGAAGAACGAAACTGCTGTCAACTTTACTTGGGTGGGCATCTTGAAAAATTTGGCTATGGGGATGATATTCTGCGTATAGTAATTCAAATACTTGGTTTCCTCATCGAAGCTGAGTAATGATAGGAACTTATCTTTACTCAAGGTTTCGCTGTGAGTGGCAAATACTTCTGGCTGCTCATTTTTGATACTCTCAAATGTTTCGTTAAACTTCTGTGTCGCTATCTTGGCTCCAGCAGCATTGGCAACTCGTTTGGTTTCTTCTAAAGATTCTTGGGTGTAAGACCAGATCTCAAATTGGGACGATTTTCTGAACAAATCGTCATTGGAAATCCGCTTCTTTTTCGCTTCTGGTTGTTCCACCTGGTCCTCGGCTTCTCGTTTGATTTCTGACCCTACAGACATTTTGAAGTGTGTTCTTTAGCAAGAAGTGAGAGAGAGAATCAATTTAGCTAACAATTCTGAAAAGTGAACTATTCATTTTCCTGTACACAAATTTGCTATAATGGGAGGGGTGCTGGACCGAATCTTGAAAGTTGAGTTGATAACTTCATGCTATTATCATCGTATAGAAATATATTGAATTTGGGTAATGTCAGTGTGTAGAGATGTTTCTATGTATTTAGGACGAGACGATTGTTCGTAATCTATCAAATTTCAAATCTTGAAGTAGTAATAATCTAACGTAAATTGTGACCAAATTGGTGCAAATTCAGTTCCAGGAATCTATTCTTGAGTCTTCACTATATTCTCCCTAGATATATCAATTGAAAACATTTCACTTTGATCTACGCCTCTCCGCAATTTATCTCTTAAATCTCCATTAAACACTTATTTCCATTTTCGTAGCCAATTCTTATGGTCTCGTGCGATTACTTTTAGATGTCTTTTTCTCTACCTTATCGCTTCTCCAAATTAACGAAGTGATTTCGAGGATACTCCTTTTCTATGCGGAAGTATCCACTCAGGATCGGGAACTCCGATAAATTAGATGCATTGACAGATTCCAAAATGGTATACAAAGGTCTTGTTTAGGCAATCAATCGCGCTTCATGCGAGATAACGGTCAGAATATAGGTCGAGATTTTTCATCCGATACGACAATCGGCACTATATAAGTAGACATCATAGCCATGTAGAATATATACATCGAGGAACATAATGAAAGAAACTCTATTTCACAATAATAGCTACGGTAACAACTCAGAACCATGAAGGTCCAGCATCTTAGTGTCTTTGTGCTAGCTTCGTTGGCTAACAGCGCAGCCATTTCTTCCTACTCCATTAGATCAACTTTTGATGTTCTTGCTGAATCTCAGGTGCTTAATGAAACCACCTACAACTTTGCACAGACTGAGAGCGCAGAACTCTTCCCGATGCCCCAATGTAAGGGTATAACCCTCGAAGAAGCTACCATAGACCAGTTGCAAGACTACATGGCGCAGGGCAAGTTATCCTCAGTGGATTTGGTTCAATGCTACTTGGAAAGGTACTTCCAGATCAACGACTTTGTCAATGGTGTTCTTCAGTTGAACCCAGACATGTTCTCTATTGCTACCACTTTAGATAACGAAAGAAAACTGGGATTGGTCAGGGGACCACTTCACGGTATTCCTTTCCTTGTCAAGGATAACTACGCTACCAAGGATAAGATGCAAACCACCTGTGGCTCCAATGCCTTGTTGGGTTCAGTTGTTCCCAGAGATGCTCATGTGGTTGGCAAGCTCAGAGAAGCTGGGGCAGTTTTATTTGGTCATGCTACGCTTTCGGAGTGGGCCGATATGAGATCGAACTACTACAGTGAAGGTTACTCAGCTGTAGGTGGACAGGCAAGATGTCCCTACAATCTTACTCTTAACGGGGGAGGAAGTTCTACTGGTTCTGGGGGCTCAGTCGCTGCAAATATGATTATGTTTGCCTTGGGTACTGAAACTGATGGTAGTATCATCTCTCCAGCAGGTAATAATGGGGTGGTTGGCTTTAAACCAACTGTTGGACTCACTTCAAGAGCTGGTGTAGTTCCAGAATCTGAACATCAGGATACCACCGGTCCGTTCGCAAGAACCGTGAAAGATGCTGTATATGCTTTTCAGCATATGTATGGAGTTGATACCAGAGACAACTACACTTTGGCACAAGTTGGTAAAGTTCCTGAAGACGGTGACTACTTGAAGTTCTTGAGTGACAAAACTGCCTTGAAGGGAGCTAAATTTGGCTTGCCTTGGACTAAGCTTTGGTCCTCGGCAGATCCAGAACAAGTTGAGGGATTGTTAGATGCAATCAAGTTGATTGAAGAAGCTGGCGCAACTGTTTACAACAACACCGACTTTGGTAACTTGGACGTCATTTCCGACGACGGCTGGAACTGGGATTTCGGAAGCGTTAACGAGTCTGAATACACCGTTGTCAAAGTCGATTTCTTCAACAATATTGCTAGCTATCTTTCAGAACTTGAGAACACCAAGATCAGATCGCTTCAAGATATTGTTGACTACAATTACGCCAACGATGGTACCGAAGGTGGCAATCCCGGAACTCATCCCGCCTTTGAATCTGGCCAGGATGGATTCTTGGCTTCTTTAGAATGGGGTGGAATCAAAAATGAAACTTACTACCAGGCCATTGAGTTCGTTCACCGTACTTCCAGAGACGAGGGAATTGACTACGCTTTAAACTATTCTGATCCTAAGACTGGAGAGAACTTCCAATTGGACGGTTTGCTAGTTCCTTCGGGTCACTCTATCACATACCAGCAAGCGGCAAAGGCGGGATATCCGATGATAACTCTTCCTGTGAATGAGACAAGTGTTGGGTTGCCTTATGGCTTGGGAATTATGCAGACTGCGTGGGCAGAACCACAATTGATCAAATATGGCTCGGCTATAGAGGACCTCATCCAGGGAAGAACCAAGCCTAGATTTTTGGACTATTTGGCCAAGAATATCCCAGTAGTGTAAAGTTAATAGAAGTATGCCAAAGACAAATTCGTCAAACAATATAAAAGCGCCAAAATTGCAACCATTTTTTTGGCTGCGAACAAAATTAAACTATGCGCATCCGTGGAACTTTCTAGATAAGCAATAATTTGCCATCATTTGTACACTATAAATACTCTGGAAAGTAGCATTTTTTGAGAAATAGCTTTCCAGTTGGTAAAAATTTATATTCAAGTACTACAAATTTGTATTATTATTCTCGAATTTGCAAGTTCTGTTTCATTTTGCAATGTTTTTGGTAGCTAGATCTCCATGTTTTCCTCTTAGCGCATCTGTGCCAAATGCTAATACAAGGAAGAGTCGGACTCAACACACTGGGACTCGGCCCGAAAGTGATAATAGGTTCAGATTCAATACGTTTGAAACGCCGGGCAAATACGAAATCACAATAACCCGATTGAAGAGTGAAGGTGAAAGCGACTACAATTTCGCAGATTTCGAAATGCGCTTAGTAAGACAACCTAACAAAAAACTTAAGTTAGTGGTAGGCTCATCTCAACAGCTGGTGAGAGGAACATACATATTTGCTCAGGAAGAGATTGATCATAGTATCATCTCGTGGAAGTCGGATAGACTGGGTTCTGAATATGATTTACTTGTGGTTACCATTCCGAAGAAGGAATAGAGCAATTAAGAAATTCGGAAGATTCCAATTGGTTAGTACTCTGTTGTTCTTACTATCCATATCAATAATATATTATGCTAGATGAGTTCTATATGTGTATAAAAACGTAGCGTAGACTTATCTGACCTGATCCAGCCATCGCCAGCAAACAAAAACTACAAATCTCGGTGTTAGCTCCAACAGCTAACCTATTAGGTATCTCAGTTCCAATGGCTACAAATCAAGCGTTCCAGCTGCTTCTTCGTCTTCGTCGTCACTGGACAAGCTTCCCACATCACTAAGTTCGTCGTCGTCGTCGTCGGCCCCATCGTCGTCATCATTGTCGTTGTCGATGGCTACATGTTTAGCGTACTGTTGTACGTAGTGCTTGACAGTCTCGTTGTACTTGGTCTCATCTTTTGTCATTAAGTTGGAAGCCTCAGTGTTCAAGGGATCGCTGGGGTTTGCGTAGCGTAGCAAATGCGGAAGAAAATTCTCAAAGATGTTCAAAAGCCCGAACATCGGCGACCATGTCTGATTGATCACATCTAGACACACAGAGCCCGAGCCTTCGTCAATGTTGGGGTGGTAGATCTTGTTGGTAAATCCAATCGAGGGCGACTTGATCGGATACTGGTCCGGCAACTCTACCCGGATCTTCCAGATGCCTCCTTCGTAGGGTGTGTCGTTGGGCCCGTGGAATATCACATAGAACTGCTGGATGGAGTCGTCGATAAGGGTGACATCGTGGTCAGACATCATAAGCTCCATGACGTCCTTCTCAATCCGTCTCTTGGGCGAGCTCATATTGCCTGTGATATTGTGGTTATGTTATGTGGTTGGTATTCAAGTAGAATTGTTGGATTAAATGAGACAATTCTGGAGAGGATCCGCAGTGATAATGTATGGAACAAAGAGTAACTGTGTTTCAATCTTGCCAGCAATTTCTGTGTCTTGTCCGTGCTAGAGACGCCTATGTTGTACCTGAATATCCTGATGGCCAAGATCTAATAGGTTGTCTAGCAAGTGTTCCTCGTTTCAGGAAGAATATGTGTGCTTATCTGAAAGAATGCTACGTGACTAGACTATTATAGGGAAGGTGGCACAAACCGGTTTATCATCACGTGATGTTTGTGGGGATGCTCCATAACGAAAAGAGATGCAGATATATTCGGTGCCAGAAGTGTTCTGAGGCTGAAAGTCGGCATCTGCTATCTAGACTTCACAGTTACTAAAGTTTTCAGTATGCTACACTTTTGTAAAAGCTAGATATAGGAGGTCTTCAGTTCTCGATGCTCTCGTAGTCACAAATGCCAGTAATTTAAATGGTTGGCATATACAGGACGTTGCAGCCATAGTCACACTACCATTAATCAACCCATTTGTAACAAGACCTTCTCTGCTCTGTTCTTAGTATCGGACAAGCTTTCGATTATTCGAGCATGTTTCGGTAATCTTGGTTTCGATTTCTCGTAATTACCTTTCGCACAAAGATTTGCAATTTTTTTGGCAGAATTTCTTACTTTCTGTCACTGTATTAGAAAATCTACAAAATATAAATTCGTAGCCAAAAGCTTGACCGTAATTCACATTATCAATGTACTACTACTGTTCCACAAATGTACTCATTTCATTATCGTATTTGCTACCTAATCAATCCCTTTATTTATCTATTTACCTCTACATACCCTATATAACTATATACCACATGCATCAGAGCCATACGTAGCTAGTATCCACCAATCTCGGGAATACTTCCTTCCCTAACAATCTCAATGAACCATTTGGTGGCCCACACTTCCTTTCCATCAGCATACACTGTGCTCACAGCTGGATGCTTACCTCTGTAGAATGGGCCCCCTGGAACATTGTCAGGTGGGAAAGTTACCTCGTGCAAATGTTCGTCATCGTCAATGTTGACATGAGCTTCATCTCCCATGTGGACCTTTCTCAGGTTGACAACAATACCAGCTTTCTTCACCTGCTGCTTGTAGGTGAGATTTCTCAATGGTTGCTTCTTGACCTTGTACTTCAAGGTCACACGGTAGACACAGTTTTCGGGAAGAATGAAGTGAAGTCTCTGGGGCATTTCTTCCATTCCGCGGTGGTACACGAGAGGAAAGTCATCGTGACCGTCAATGTGTACCTCCATGGCTTCCATACGAACCTGTTCGTTTTCGAAATCAGCTATGATCTCTTCTCTCGTTTTTATGGCAGAAGGCATTGGGTGTAGTCAGAATACTTAACTGTGGCTCTAAGGTAACTATAATTGCACTGTAAGTCAATTGTAGTTGTTTGCTCTGTTTCCTTTGTCATTGAAAGTATCCTGCGATTGCCCTCTATTTATGGTGACAGCAACTGACTCAGGCAGAAGAGAACATTCTACCTGGATCAATAGAAAGAGCGATGGCTTCATCTTGGGTGCAAGAAACTGAAGCATGTGATAAATTTGAGCCATTTTGCAGGAGCCAACAAAATTATCTTAGATGACTACACGGCAAGAAGACTGAAACGATACTTAGGTTTGCAGTTCAAGTCATCCGATTTTCATTTCGAAGACGTTATTGTCGTTGTGTATAGTCTTTCGTGAGTGCAATTGGTGGTAGGAATTGATGAGCATCGCAACTTTCGAATCGCTCTGCTATTGTTGCACACTTAGATTGTATAGTAGAAAGTGCGAGTGCAAAAAGGTCGCAATATCCCAAAACGGGCCAACATTATAATATCCAGGCTAGACTAATAGTTGTGAACTCAGACTAGGATTGGCATGTGCTTTTTCAGTTTTTCTACTGTATTCTACTATGAAATTCTCAGTATCACAGAGTACAATACTATCGAAGTACAACTATGGCATTCACCGTATTTTTCAGAACTCCATGGTGGTGTAACTTTTTGCTGATGCTGCTGCCTGTTCCTTTGGACTCTTCTCGAACTTCGTATCTGCAGTGGTGCTGTTGTTCTATTACTATTTTTATCTATCATATGTAAATCCAACAATTATTCTTGCAAAACCGCGCCATAGGCTCCCTTGTCTAATTCCTTCCGTATCTGGTTGATGATCTCTTGCTTGCTCTGATCTAATGTTTCAATATCTTCATCGGTGAGGCTGTGAACACTACGAAGCAACGTTATATGGTCAAATGACAATTCGTTTAATGGTGCGACTTTCTTGTTAAACGTCATCTCGACTAGTTCGCCATTGGTGGTGTTGGTAATCAAACTGAGTTCCACCAAGGCGTGGGCTAACTGTGGAAATCTTTCCAAAAGCAACTTGGTCAATTTGGGATTGTCTCCACTCATAGTCTTGGCCTCTTTCAATATACGAAGGGCCAAGTTCGAGTCGATGTTCGACAAGATGTTAGAGATCACCTGCTGCAGATTCTCATTGGGATGGATTTGCACCCCTAAAGGTAAAGGAGGCAATCTTTCCTGGCTGGTACTGTCGTAGTCGTTGATGAGTGTGCATCTCAAGAATCTCCCATTGGGCAAAGTCATGAAATTCAAGTTCCTCACTGCAGAAGCTGCTGTTTCGTTATCCCCGAAGTTGATAATGGCATAACCTTTCGATTTTCCCGTCATTTCGTCAAAAAGTAATTTCAAGTCAAGAACTGGGCCCACAGATCTGGCTATTTCAAGTACTTGATCTTCAGTATAATCGAACGGGAATTTCCCTATGGATACGGTTGAGCTTGAAGAATCCATATTAATGTGAAACTATTGTGAGAAATGAATGTCAATCCTGATAATCTGACTCTATTAATGCAATTTGATAAAAGTCCTTCTTCCGATGATATGCGTTCTATGTATTTCGTAAGCTTAGGGAACTGGAAAATTGACTTAAAATGATACAGTTGTTGATGTTTCCATAAAAGTACACGAATAAACGTTTCGATATATTAACTGTCCACAGCTGCAAGTCTGGTGGAATAACTTCGATTAGCAGATATTTTAACAACTGCTTTGTGCCAATCTATTGTACATAAAGAAACTCCTTGCTCTTCGAGAGATGGTTCATTTCGTTTTCTCCAGTTGTATTCTTGCGTTTCCAGTATCCTGCACATACACAGACGAAAAAAAGATTTAAAGCTAATCTAACAAATAAATCTTCAATCAAACGAATGAAGTATATAATACTGTTCATCTATTTCATTCATAATTCACTTCTTGTATTACGCCATGGATACCAAGGAAATCAAGTCGACGGTACTGAATCTCGACAAGGCTTCAGACGATGCCACCATCTTGAAGCTCTTGAACATCTTGAACGATGGAGTCAAGCCCTCGGAAAAATTGTTGAGAGAAACGAAGGTTGGAGTGGCTGTCAACAAGTACAGATCCCACAATAACAGCGACATCAACTCGTTGGTCAAGAAGATGATCCGCACTTGGAAGGAATCAGTTCAAAACGAGAAGAACAGCAAAAAGAAGACAGCCTCGCCTGTTACAAATGAAAATGCTGGAAACTCTTCTGTAAAGGAAGAAGTGAAAAATGAGCCTGGTTCTACGAATAGTAAATTCCACCAGGGACCCAGAAACCCCAAGACTGACGGAGTGAACACTACTTTGTATGACAACAGTACCAGAAATGCATCTGTCAGTGCACTTTATACGGCTTTGGCGATTGAACGTGATGATCGTCTGTCTCATATCTTGAATGTAGCCAGAGAAATCGAAAGCGAAGTGTTCAAATCTGAGTATCTGAATGTCAATGACAACTACAGAAACAAGTTGAGAACTTTCACCATGAATCTCCGTAATAAAAAGAACCCCGAGTTGAGGGAAAGATTGTTGTCTGGCGGAATCAAACCAGCAGAGTTTATCAAGATGTCTCCCAATGAAATGGCCCCAGAGGCTTTGAAGAAGGAGATTGAAAAATTGCACAAGAAGAACTTGTTTGATGCTCAAGGTGCCACTGAAAAGAGAGCAGTCACTGACAGATTCACCTGTGGCAAGTGTAAACACAAGAAGGTTTCCTACTACCAGATGCAAACTAGATCAGCCGATGAACCTTTAACTACATTCTGTACCTGTGAGAATTGTGGAAATAGATGGAAGTTCTCATAGAAGATTGATACACTTGTTGATAATTTTGACAGTAGCCGTTTTTGTTATTGTCGCTGTAATTTACATATATTTTTGTACCAGCAAGCTATATTCGGTATAGTTTTGCTCCGGCTCGGTCATGGCATATTAGCATTCTCTTTTGTATTTGTACTATATTAATTACATCTAAAACTATTTAAGACTTCTAGAACTATCTGGGAACATTTGAATTATTGAATCTATGAGAAGAATGTATGATGTTAATTATTTAGTTTCTCATGCGGGACGATTGATCGGATTCGTTAGAAAGCAACGTTCTTGGTCAAGAAGGAGATCAAGTCGACCTTGGTGACGATTTGAACTGGTTGTAACTCATCATCAGTAATGATAGCATTTGAGTTAGTCTCAAAGAACTTGTTCAATAATGCCAAAGGAGTGTCCAAAGTGATTGGCTCGTAGGATCTCTTGGTGAATCCAGACTCCTTGGTGATTGTGAAGGACTTCTCAAAGTCAGCCAATCTTCTGAAGTCGATAATTACAGAAGCAATAGAGTTGGTTAATTGAACCTTTTTTGTAGACAAAGACTTTAAGATCTTGGACAAAGTGACCAAACCGACCAACTTACCACTGTTGTTCAACACTGGTAACTGGTCAAATCCGTTGTCGTGCAACAAGTCAAACGTCTTGCCTACAGTGTCAGACAACGTGACAGTGACCACAGGAGCCTTTCCAGCAACCAAGTCTCTGATAGTCTTGTTGGTCAAGAAGTCGTCAGTTTTGATAGCGGTGGTGCTAGTTTCTTCCACGGCAAAGTTGTTGGTCTTCATCCATTCGTCATCAGCAAACTTGGACAAGTACGATCTAATGGAGTCTGGGAATACTACAACGACTACATCGTCTTCGGTTAAGTCCTTGGCTACCTGCAAAGCAGCTTGCAATGCAGATCCAGAAGATCCTCCAACCAAGATACCTTCTTCTCTGATGATTCTTCTGGCCAATTTGAATGACTCAGCATCGTCGGTCTTGATCCACTTGTCAACGTACTTTCTGTTCAACACATCAGGAATGAAGTCGTAGCCAATACCTTCAACCAAGTAGCCGTCGGTAGAGGTATTTAATGATTCTGGCTCAGCCAAGATAGAACCCTTAGGATCAGCACCAGTGACTTCAACCTTTGGGTTCTTTTCCTTTAAGTATCTGGAGATACCCGTAATGGTTCCTCCGGTACCGGCACCAGCTACAAGGTGAGTAACCTTACCCTTAGTTTGTTCCCAGATCTCGAAACCAGTACCGTAGTAATGGGCATCAGGATTGGCTGGGTTTGAGTACTGGTCCAAGATGACAGAGTTGGGAATTTCCTTTTCTAACTTCTTAGCAACTCCAATGTGAGATTCGGGAGCATCCCAGGCAGCTTCAGTAGGAGTTCTGATGATTTCCGCACCCAAAGCCTTCAAGACCGAGACCTTTTCATTAGACATCTTCTCTGGCAATGTGATGATGGTTCTGTAGCCCTTTACAGCAGCGACAAGTGCCAAGCCAATACCGGTGTTACCAGAAGTAGGCTCTATCAAAGTGTAACCTGGCTTTATTCTTCCCGTCTTTTCAGCTTCCAAAATCATGTTCTTGGAGATTCTGTCCTTGATGGAACCACCAGCATTGAACAACTCTACTTTGGCATACACCTTAGCCTTGATACCGTACGATTGGGGGACCTTGTTCAATTTGATCAAAGGGGTGTTACCGATGAGATCCAAGGCACTCTCGTATAATGGCGGAACTGAAGTCATTTTTTGTTGATGTTTGAATGGAGGAATGAATCAATAATTTGAAAAAATATGGACTAAACTAATAGATGAGATTGGACCAGTGAGACGAGCTGAGATGAGGTAGTATGGAAATGGCTCAGATTTCTCAATTTCGTGGAAATTTGTATTTCTTTTGTATGATATTCCTACAAAACACGAACAGCTTCTTGATTCTATTTCCAAAGAGAAGAGTTATATAATTGGCTGATACAATCATCGGTTAATCATGTCTTAGCGATTTTCACACGATGCTCATCCGAAAAAAACCACTGCTGTGGCGCCGTAGACATACAGGAACTGCCGCATGAATGAGCCGCACGGCGGTAGCTGCGAAAAGTTGCAATTTGAACCTATTGGCACATTGGTGATCGAAGTAGAGAATCCTTAAGAATGCAATGATAATGCTAGTGCGAACTGACATGATAAAGAGCCTAAAGGGGAATAATGTCATACGTTATTTTATTCATAATACACATAAATAGGCTCAGAATGTAAGAATCTTACACTTAACCACATCAAGGTCTTCGCCCGGAACACCTTTGGTAAAGTCGAAGACTGAGAATACTCCCTTTCTGTCCACGGTGAAGATCTTGCCTCCATCAGACGAGAATTTAATGGCCGCTGCTTCGCTGAAGCGTTCGGCATTTGAAACTTCTCCAAGGAGAATCACCACCTTTTTACTGGGGCCAGATGTCGAAGTAGTAGACTTTGACAGTAGATTAGGAGTTGGGATCAAGTAGAGACGGCCATCTTTATCCAAGAAAACTATGCCATCTCCTCTTGGAGAAAGCGAAAATCCATGGATCAACGATCCTACCTCAGAAATCTTCATAACTGTCTCTGCTGCTTTGATGCTGCTATACTCTTCATCTTCCATACTGTTGAAACTATTGTGTGCACTATAGTTGTCAGAAAAGGTATGGTGTTTCTTGGAGTCTATCAACGCTCCATCCAACCGAATTACTACTGGCGGTCTACTTTTAAGTGAGCAAGATGAAATCACAACGGTATTAGAGTTAAGTGCGCCAAACTGCAAATCGGTGATGCCTTCGTTGGTCATCATTAACTCGTAGTCGGCATCAGCAGTTTCTTCAGCAAGTTTATCCTCACCTTCTCCATCACTTCTAAATCTTTTACTCTTGTATGTTGTATCAGACCATATCATGCGTGGCCTTCTGTAGTTTTCACTATTATCGTTTGCACTTCTAAGTTTGATGACTAGATACCGCGATTCCCATGCCGTGCAACATAGCAAATGCGTGGAGGTAAGATTGAAACGCATGATTTTAATAGGATCTCGGTATGGAATGGTGATGGTGATGGGATCTACCTGGTGAAGGTAATTGTCCTCTGAGGACAAGAGTCTATGCAAGATAATGAACGGCTGTTCTTTTCCAGATAGTCTTTCTCTGGCAGTAATACCACAGGCTACAAGCCCATCATTAGGTGCCAAAGCTATGCAACGTATAGGAAAGTTGGTGATGTAGGTGTAAACAGGTTGACCGAATTGATATGGAGACATTCGATTGACGTTAAATACTCTCATCATGCCTTTAGTTCCCGATATGACAAGATAATTTTTTGACAAACGACAATACAAATGGTCCCACAGCAGGAGCTTCTTCTTTAAATCTGAACCAGTGGTACTTGTGCCATCATTGTTGGAGTTGAAGTCGTTCTTTATGACGATTTCTCCAATTGCAGATGTTGCTCCATTGAACAGATTGAGACTACTACTACTTTCTCCATATTCCCCAGTCAGCTTTCCACAGCAAATGAGTTGAGGTTTTACTGCATAATTATCAGAGACACTGATAGGAACTACATACTCGTACAATTCCCATCTTTTCTCTGTTATAAGAACGAATCGGGTCACCTCCTTGCCGATATTGAAATCCAAGTAGGTGTGGATATTACTACCAATAAAATTGCGTTTGATGATCGAGCCCAGCTTAAATGATAAATGCAATTTGCTCAGCTGAGTAGCAAAAGTAGATAATTTACGATGGTATGGAAAGCATTTCGAGAAGTTGTACTCTTTTTCTTCACTGTAACTTTTAACAAGAGACTCGTCAAAGATCAAGTTGTTGATATTAAAACCTGAATCATGGTGGAAACTCGATTCAAGACCGAAATTAGGCGTGTTATGTTGAGGTGATAATGATGTAGAGTTCTGGTACAGAGGCAACGAAGAGTTCCCCACAGGCAATTCTGCCAGAGCTTTTCCAGGCTGAATCGCAATAGGTTGTACCTTTGCATGGTCGGGAGATGCTGGTTTTTCAGGCACCGTAGTCTGATCTTCTTCTTTGGCAAACTTGTAGAAAAGTGTAATAAAGTCCATTGAGTCAGAAGCAGAAGAGCCTTCGGCTATAGCCGACTCAATTCCTCCTCTAACACTCTTTTTGGAAGATGACCTTCTTCTTCTCGAAGAAGTCTGGAACGAGGTCGATGATTGTGAAGCGAGTTGATAGTTTAACAGTTGAATCAACTTGTAGAGTTCTCTGAGTGGTTTGATTTCACTGAGAACCAGAACATCTTCAGTGTCACAATTGGGACATTTGGTATTCTCTTCATCAATTATAAAACCAGTCTCTGATGCTAGACACCCACAAGTGAGAACACAGGCATCAGAAACCAACAGTGGATAGCCTGGAAATCGAAGCAACGACTCCAAGCTGGAGATCTTGATTTTCTCCATTGATTTCAAGTCGTTTAAGAAAATTCAGAGATGGTAAAAGGATATTTGAAGAAATCCGACTATCTGTGAAATTTTTCAGATATCTAATCTATGCGAATTGAGCAAGGAGACAAAAGATGGAGATAAAGATAAAGCTGAGACAGAAATGAGATTTGGATTTTTGTGCTGCTGTGTCCACAAAAATTATATAACTATCGGAAAACGTATTCACTTTGGGGAATTTGGGTAATATCTTGTTCCATTTTTAAAATATATTTGGTTTGGCATATACATGGCTCTTATCTTACTAACTTCGTGGCTTTCTGACCTGAATAAACAATTTCGCAGTCCAAGATTTCTATCATTCCCATGGAACCGTACCCCGTATCTTGAAAAGCTAGTAAATGTTATCTACACCTCTGTATACTCATACACATTTCAATGCTGTGTAAACTTGAAGTCACGTACATAATAGAACTTATTTATGAAGACATATTACCATATTACTATATAACTATGAACAATTGTTAACCTCTCTTGTCTTCATCATCTTTCCCCCGAAGGTTTACTGAGTTACCATTATACGTATCCACATCTTTCTTGTCCTTTTCTTCCTGGTCGTCGTGAATAGTCTGGACTCTACTGACCAGTGACAATCCTAATGGCTTGGGCGTAGAGGCTCTGCTGTTATACACCGAAGGGTTGTTAGACTCATCGATGAAGAAAGACGTGGGTCCCTCTTGGTGCAACGAAGAAGTAGAGTTATTGTTTGCAGGAGCCGAGATGTTGATTAGGGAAGAAGAAGAAGGCTCATTATTGTCAATAGAAAACAATGGTGGTCTCATAGTGTAATCAACTCGTGACGAACCCGATGTTGTTGCTGAAGATCTGGGAGGACTCGTAGGATCGTGTGGACTTCTGGAACCATCTGGCTCATCATAGTCTTGATGCTGGTGTTCCTGTTGATCGTCTACACCATAATCGAAGAACGAAAATAGAGCACTTCCTACTCTGGCTAATGTTCCACCTATCCCACGCAATATGCTTCCTGAAGTTTTATTGGCAGGATAGGAGTCCAGGTACTTATCGTCATAGATAGGCTTCAAAATTAACGCAGATCTGGGACACAATCCAAGATCAACGAGCTTCTGGAACTCCTGTTCGTCTGAATATGTTTGTCTTGGTAATATTGGGCGGTGGAAAGCATAATTTGTAGGTTGTGGATACGAAGAACTAGCAAAAGAAGGTAGGGAATCTGTTGGAGGTATTATTTCGGTCTCTTTATCCAACCATTCTCTTACAGTGTTCAACGTATCGGAAGCCAGAAACTCGTGTCTCAACGAACTACCATCGAAAAGCTTTATCGAGAGAAAACACACATCATGTTGTACTGGATGTGCTGGTGAGTGTGATTGTCGCTGCGGAGAATTTGAGTCTGGATGGAATATCTCGTTCATCTCCCTTTGTTTTGAGAGCCTCTCTTTTTGATCTTCTCGAAGTAGTGCTCGAAGTCTAAGTCTCTCTTCTTCTTGTTGTTTTCTGGAAGCCAAGTACTGTTTATGGTACTGAGAAGCTGTTCTGTCGTGTTCTGATTGTGGTTTGGAAGACTTGACAGTCTCTTGTGCAACTGGGCTCTGAGAATAACTCCGGGTATTGGAAGAAGACGAAGAAGTTACTACCGGTTCCAGGTCTGTGATTGTAGATGTTTCTGTTGGTACTGTATTCACCTGTGAAGCTGTGTTTGGCACAGGAGTAGTTGAAGTTGTAGCATTTTCAACAGTGGCATCAGTTGATAAAGATGCTGCTGTGTTTTGATTCGATTCGGCTATAATGACTTTGGTTATTTTCTCGACAAATTGTGCTGGACCAGTCTCACTAGAAATCACATCTAGCAATTTTCCATTCTGGATAATGTAGAAGCTAGGAACAATCAAGTTGGAAAAGATCTGCTGGAAGTAACCAAACTCCACTGAGTTCTCTACCAATTTCAATGTCACAAATGAATCTGTGATTACGTGGCCTATTTCGCTGTCTTCTGCCTCTTGGCTGTGGAAGAACTGCTCGAGAAAACTAGCCAGATTCCCTTCCGAGTTCCCCGATAAGAAGACGAAGAGAGGCTTGTGGAGAAGAACTGTGGCCTGCACGGCCTCTTGGACCGAGGATCCAAAGACGGGTACCATGTCCATACTGGGCTATAATGTGACAGAAAAACACGATTTCTAGTACGAAATCTTGCTGGTAGTAGCTATACACTGAAAAATTACGTTAGAAGAACTACTGGAGTCAGAAATGTCAAGTGTGTGATTTTCAGTGGGGCAAGGAGAATAGGCATATTATTACTGCATATTAAACATCGCGCGGAAAAATGAGCTGGGAGCAACTTTTCGAGAGGCTATGTAAATTATCAGACTAATACAAAAGGACTACAACTGGCAAATACTCTTAGATGGCAGTAGGCAAAGTTTGGCGAGAGAAAGTCGACATCTTTGCCAAGAATGGGATACATCTGACTATTTCTCCTACGTTCCGGAGCACTTTAATGTGGACATATAAATTGTAATTCAATTGCTTGCAAGCTTCCAATTCGCAGCTGTTCATTATCTCTGTAACTAAAATGCTCTTACTGGATCAAACATCTCGAGCTCGCTCTCAAGCTCTTCGATTGTCTTCTGACAATTCACTTGTATGTGATTCTTTTCTAGTCTAATGTTGTCACTCTGGATCTGCTGAATCTGATAGGCAAATTCGTCAAACTCGTGATCGATGTAGTTAACATGCTTGTTGAGCTCTTCTACCTCTTTATCTTTCCTGTTCAATTGGTTCTTCAAATACTTGTTCTCGAACTTAAGTCTGCGGGATTCATTTTCCAAGTAGTTTATCAACTTATCGAAATTGTCACTTGCCAGTGACGGCATTTGTTCCGAGCTCTCCATTCTTTTTAACTTATCAGTCAAGTCCTGGAGCTCTTGTTTGAGAGTAGTGATAGCATCCTGATCACTTTGACGCAACAAATCCCATTGAACAGGTATTGTAGATAACTTCGTCTTGTTTGCTCTGGCGGCGGTTTTGATGGTTTTGACTTGAGTGGCGTAATTGAGTGTCTGGTACGTTTCCTCAAAGTCTACAGGAGAAACACAAAAAATCATGAAACTACGCGAGTTACCTGCCAAATTCTCCTTAAGAAGGTACGTCAATACGGAGTCTCGATATGGAACGAGAGCTGGTTTGGAATTTGGATTTGAAGAATTGCCCGAAAGAAGGTTTATGCATCTTCCCAATACACTGAGAGACTTATTTATTAGCGTTCCTTCCTTTATTCTATCTTGTTGTCCGTACACTTTTGTTTTAGCCAAGCGTTCAGATCCAGCTAAGTCTACTAATTTAATGTTCGATACCATTTCCTCATCAGCATCACCAATATCCAAAGATGAATCCGCATTGGCAAATTTAGTCTGCCTGAGAGTCAATGTTATTATAGCATGCGATCTTGAACTCTTGTCGTTCATAGAAGTTGTAGCAGTAGATCGTTTTGAATTACCCTTGTTTAGCAAGTTCTTGAAATCGTTGTAATCATTGACAATGAATTCTTTCACATTTTCCACATACGGACCGGTTACTGGGTGCTCCCTTATACGGCATTTGGTATTGTCGTCTGAACCGAGCAAATCATTAACTTGCTCATTATAAATCTCAATATATGAAATCTTTACTTCACAGTTGATTTTCTCATTTACTAAAAGCTCTTTTTGACCAAGAATATCTTTGATGATCAAGGGTATAAGTCCAGGATCTTTTCTATTGCCCATCATTGTGTGGGTCTTGCCTGAACTCGTTTGCCCATATGCTAGTAAACAGACGTTGTATCCCTGGAAAAAATGATTTATGATATCTGGTGCCGTTTTCTCGTAGAAGGCAGTGTTGTCTACGAAGTTGTCTTGCTGCCTGTCAAAAGACCAGATCGATTCGTCAAACGTGTATTTTTTGAATTCCTCTTCAGAAACTGAGGGAGATCCGGGTCGATTTTGTTTATTCTTTTGTGTATGAAAAGTTGAAGTGACTGGCACTTTTAGTATCGTTGTCATGGGACATTCTATAGGCATTGTGATTAAACATTGCTTAGAAGACTCATCTTCTAGCGCTTCTTCGCGTGGCAAAAGCGGCCGCACGCGAACTAAAACTTTGATATTGGTGTCTTTAGAGTTGGACATTTCTTATAGAAAATGATTATTTAATGGCTAGGAGGTCTAATAGGACTAGTAAACAATTCGAGACTCAGATATAAATTTATAATGCGAATAGAAAAGTAAACAAAAAGACCGGAAATATTTGTTCACGTGAATTTCGTCAAAAGTATTACCTCGGAACTTCTTCCCCATTACTACCTCATCGTTTTCAAATTCGAACTTTTTAAATCAAGAATTCTAAAGAAAATTCCATCAAACAACGAAAAACGACATGGTGGAAAAATCCAAATTCTTGATTCTAAACCCACTGCCTGTAAATCTCGACAAAGTTTTGGAAAAGGCAAATATACAGAACTCAAAAAATGGCCCATTTGAAGCAATTCTTCTCCTTGGAGATGTCCTTCCGAATTTCGCATCCTCACTTCCAGTTACAGATTTGAATGCACCCACTTATTTCACTGAAGGTAAGAATGGATTTCACAATTCTATTACTGAAGAAAATGAAGAAATTGATTCTTCGGATTTAATCGACATCAAAACAAACTTGACAGTACTGAAGCTGTTGGTGAAGATCTTGAGATTACTGTCGGGCATAGTGGCGATGATGATTGCAGGAAGAGCCGAGCTGGAAGACCACAAAGTCGAAGCTCTCTCAATGGTTAAGAACAACAATACTAGGATAGATCTACTAGTGACATACAGCTGGCCGAAGGCTATTGCAGCTGAAGAGAAGTTACTACTTGTAGGTGATTCGTTCATCGATGAAATTGTCAAAAATAGCAAACCACGGTACCATTTTGCTGTGGGACATGACCGTGGGAAGTTCTTTGAAAAGAAACCATTTAAGTGGGATTCTGGAGAGTTCACACGCTTCATTAGTCTAGGAGAAGAAGGAACAGGAGAAAAATGGTTCTACGCTTTTGGATTGGATCTTCAACCACTGAATGTCGATGCACAATTTGTTACAAATCCATTCACGGCCCCTCAAACACCTGCGTCAAGAAAGAGACCCTCTGATGATGACGAAGAACGCAAAGAACTTACTCTATCTAATATTGTGCCCAAAAAGGCAAAGATAGTTACATCAGATCAATGCTTCTTCTGTCTTTCAAATCCTAACACAGAAACTCATATGATTATATCAATTGCATCACACACATACATGACAATTGCAAAAGGACCGTTAACGAGATCAAATAAACATTTACGTTTCCCTGGTCATGCTATCATCTTGCCAATAGAACATATTGCAACAATTCGAGAGAAAACGTCCAATGTAATTGAATCGCCAATATATAAAGAGATAATACAGTACCAAAAGACACTTGTTCAGGCATTTTTGAAAAGCAATCCATTCTATAGACTAGTCTTCTTTGAAATTAACAGATTGGAAAATGTCCATGCTAGTGTACAAGTAGTTCCAATCCCCGGAGACTATGTCAATAGATTTTCCCAGACTCTTGAAAACAAAGTACATTTCAACAATGAACGATTTCAAAGAAACCACAAACTCGAGTTCAAACTGTTCATAGATGAAAATGATCCTGAGTTAATACAAACTATTAACGAATCCGATTACATCATGTTTACTCTCTACAGAGATGAAAGTGATAAAGTGCATTTTGTTGCGCGTTTGACAGATCCCTCCAAATCGATAGATTTACAATTCCCAAGACGAGTGTTAGCACATCTCTTGAACCTACCAAAGCGAGTATACTGGGATAAATGTCAGCAGCCAATGCTTCAAGAATCAAATGATTGCGAAGAATTCAAAAAGTTTTACCATGATTTCGATTTTACACTTGAAAAATGAATTACATAGTATGAAATACGTACAATTAGAATCAATATATATACAATTAGAGACTCATTAAGATAATTGCTGTAGTTCGGCGTCACATTTGTGACAGCCACAATCAAAGAACCATTCACTCAATTCCTTCTGTCTTACCTCTACCTTTTCATTGAGATAATTTCCGTAGTCTATACAGAGCTCTTCGCCCGGTAAAATATCTCTCAAGGTTGTGAAGGTTAATTTGCTCTCAATTCTCTTCTTCACGATGTTAGGATCACAAGAATGATTAAAGTAAGATGCAGATGGGTACACTCCAAAGCCGAAATATTCTTTTTCTTCTTCAGCAGTACTGGAACATGACCATATCCCAAATGCATTAGATAGGTTCCTTCCAATGGTAGATCTTACCAAATCAGAAGTAATGAAGGGCTGTAATGGAGGTAATGCAGTTAATTTTATGAATTTATAAATTTGAATATAGGAGTACAATAGATATGGGTACTTGTGTACCTTTTCCTGTTCGGTTGATTGTAAAATGCCAAAGAGATTCAACTCAAGTTGGTTTCTTTCAACGTCTGGTAACTCGTGCAAATATTGATTTATACTTAACTTGGTCTGCTTCTTTTCATTGGAAAACATTCGGAAAAGTACTCCGATGACATACTTGATCTCTATGTATTCATTATCGGATATTCTGGGGATCAAATTAGCTCTTTTGGTAGGTTTTGCAGAATCTACTTTCTTTTCCCAAAGTGAGACGTTTTCCCATTCCTGACTAATAATTTTGTTCAAGTCCATATTCTTTGGTGGTTCTCTGAGTTCTATTTCAGGCTTATTTAATCCACTAATATAGTGTCTTTCTACTTCCAATAGAGAATTCTGGTAAATTCCGTCTATGTCTTCACTGCAGAACTGCTCTTTACATTTCTCGGAACAGAAGAACAACGAAACCATATCTTTGCCAAACTTTTTCTGGAGTTTCAGTTTAAGAATTTTACCATCGAGGTATGTAAAGCAAAAGGTACACGTTTCCTTTCTAAAGGGTTTCACTATAGTTGAACTTAGCGGTTGATTGCAGGTTAAGAGCACAGTTCCAACAGGTATTTCAGAATACGAAAAACAGCCTCTACCCCCATACTCAGTCTTATCCACTTTGAAATAAGGTGATATTTGATTCAAATACACTTCTATTGTTTCTGGATTCAGTTTTACGGGTATTTCAACATCAACTGAGACAGTTGGCATCTGATCTATGATTTCTGAAGGAGCCATAATGTTGATTTTGTGGGGCTATTATCCGTACAAGAATTATATGTGGATGGATTTAAATGCAAAATATAGATTTATCACAATCATCTACAATACGTCTATCAACTGTTGTGAATATTTGACTATTTGGAAATTGCGGTAGGAATGAATAGAAAGATTCGTTTGAATTAATCAATTGCTCCAAAAACGGCCCTGAATATTTTTTTTTGTCATCTCGCGCATGCAGATGCAATTTTGCAATCATTTATGAATCTACAACGAGAAAAACTTAGAAATGTCTGGAAGAGAATTAATAAAAGAAAAATTTAGTTGTTTGCGTGTAATTATATTAGAATGCATTTCCGTGGCGTTTATATTTCATATGCATATCTCTTCTATTTCGTAGATTTCATTCACGAGAGAATTAGTCAATAAAGTTCTGTGCTCATATTATATAATCCGATATATCTTTTAAGACCAGACTGGAATCATTTAGGTTGAAGTTCATGAACCCAAAATTTTCCAATTGAAGGAATCCATCAATGTCAGACGGAAGCTCTGGGAATTCAATTCCAATGGTTTCTAGATCTACAGGAGCATACTGTGCTTCGGTAGAGGAGGGAGTTTCTGTGTCAACTACTGACACTAAGTCAATGAATTTCTGGAGTTTTTTTAACGACAGCTTAGCTGTAGCCGATCCACGAGAAAGGGTTCGTAGAACTCCTAACCCTTTTCGAAGGAAAAGAAGAGTGTTGTCAGATTTGTCGATGTTCAAAAATACCAAGATGACAAAAAGTGAAATATTACAAAAGTTTAGATCGGTAAAGGAAAATTGTCCCAATTTAGAGTTCTTTTCAAGAACACTAAGTAGCTCAATGGAGCAAAATGCAGCATCAATGCATATAGAAGACAAGTGATCGACGATAGCAGTTTCGTAACTTTTGACTTGGATTTTCAGTTGATTCTCAACTTTGTAAAGCAAAAACGGTTTTCCAATGTAGATCTTTGCGAGATAGTAATTCAAATGGAGATGAACGTTACCTCTATACAAATCATTTGAAGGATCGAGGTTCTCTATAAGAGCGTATTCCGGAAAGTTTGCTCTGATTTCTTCAACATCGTCTGCTAGTGCCCTAATCATCTTTGTATCGATTTCAACTCTATTGGCTGACGTGTTTTTAGTGTATTCTAATTTTGTTAGCTTAATAAACACCATCGTCAATTGAATAACAACTCTTTGGTTGAGATAGTTAGAGGAGCCACTACTGTTTCCAAGTTCCATACTGTACTCTGGCAATTCAATAGTGATGTCTTCGCTTCGGAACAACTCGGACTTTCCAAGATTGAAGCCGTGCCTTCTTTCCAAAGTGTAACATGACCACCAAAGACGTTTCATAGCTTCAGCTTCATAAGCCGGTAAGCGACTATATGTGTTCTTTGTGTATAGTTTATTGGAGATAGCTATTTCGAGAGCCAAAGCCATGAACGAATAACCTCCGTCAGTCAAGCCGAATTGCTCGTTTTTGTTAGTAGTCAAAAACACACCCAACATTAATAGTGCCTGTGCACCTTCGATAGCTTTACTATCTAATATGAAACCCACAAAAGGCATTGAAGCAAAGTAATAATTATACCCAGGATTAGTATTCTGTTCTATTATAGGTATCGGTGATTTGGAGCCAATGTAGTCAAAACCAGCTGACACAGAGAGCATAGCCAAAACAATTACCATGAACGGCCATTCTCGATGGAAGTACTCCAAGTCTCCGACTCGTCTAGCTTCGAAAAAATCCAATAACTTTCGATAAACTTCCAGATGAATTACATAAAAGTAATTAGTTTCACAGATATTTAAGAATATCCTGACAAACATCGATATCTTTTCGTCTGACGGTAGAGTTGCGAGAGCTTCCTTGATTGCAGAGGACAACATTGAATTTGTTCTAGTATTGGCCTGGTATGGACCAAAATTGCTTCCTAAGGTTGGTTCGTTTTTAATATCATGATCACTATTCTCGATAAAATCTAGAAAGCTTTGATCTGTCGTCATTACAAACAGTTTTCTGATATTATCGATTGTTACACCCACAACTCGATCTCCTGTTGTGCTTTGCAGAACTGTCAGTTTGTTCATACACACTTTCTTCTCAAACATATCGATATTATTTCGGAGCAAATCAAGAGTTGCGTCTGGCAAAAGGTACTGAACGATTCTCTCCAATTTGCAATTGTAGCTTTTCACTGAAAGGTACAATTCTCTAGAAGCAAGGTTAGTACACACGATGTTTCGATATTTTTAACTTTTCACATACTTGTAATCCTTCAGATCTTCGTCTATCACCTTCGGAGATATAACACACTCTTCCTTAGAGATTTTACATTTTGTGCAAGGATATCCTCCGGAACATTTGATCTTCTTCAGTTTGCACCTATCGCATCTAGGATGGTTAGTACTATTCACACAAGCTTTTTCATTTACAAGACTTACGCTGCTGAAACTCTCTTTCGTAAATGTAGTGGTATTATTCTTCTGTTTCTTCTCCCTGAACTCATCGTCTGATGATCGAGATAGTACAATCAAGAAAGAATTTGTGAAATATATATCGTCCTTAATGACTCTATTATGACTCCGTAGAATCTCTCTCCTGCATGGCTCGTAAAGATCAAATTTACAGTTGAAAGTATCTGAGCCACAAAAGATATTATCCCAGTTACAGTTGAATTCAAGTAGATAATATAGTAACTTGTGGAGATCATGTCAAGAGATTGTTCGAAAATCCCACTTTTTCGTTTACCTTGGAATTCAAGTAATTAGTGTATATTACATAATGTAGTATATAGTCGTAAGAGCCTTAGAAGATCCACCCCAAGAACTTGTCGTAGAACCATTCTCTGTTGTGAGGGTTACCTTCAGCTTGTCTGATTGCTTCCTTTTCTTCGGCCTCGGTCTTGAATTGCAATTCTTCGGCGTCAATGACATCCTTGTAAGTAACCAAGTCGATTTCTGAAGCTGGGATAATCGAGGTTCTGTGGTAGATCTTGTAGCCAAAGTACATGATAACGAAAACTGGCAAGACAATGTAACCAGTGATGAAGTTTTTGTAGAGGAAAGGTGATCCCAAGAACACAGTGAAGTTCTTGATCAAGATGACCAACACACAGATGGCCAATGCAGCATAGGAACCATAAGGCTGAAGGGGCGATCTGAAGGCCAAATCGTTCTTTCTGTCGATACCCTGAGCCTTACAGGCAGCCATGAATCTGATGTGGATAACCAAAATACAGGACCAAGCGATCAAACCAGTCAAGGAAACGACATTGACAAAGTATGTGAAAACTTCAGCCGCACCACTGGAGACTGTCATGTAAGCCAACAAAGTGAAAGAGAAGGACAACAAGATACCGTAGTATGGAACTCCCAACTTGTTGGTCTTGGTGAAGAACTTAGGAGCGTAACCGGCCACAGCCAAAGAGTAGATAGTTCTGGAACAAACGTACATATCAGAGTTTGCGGCAGAAAGAACAAACAACAAGATACAGCCGTTAATGACATGGTCCAAACCCTTGATTCTGGCATTCTTGATGGCAATGACGAAAGGAGAGGCACTGGCGGTGTTACCAGAGGCAGACAATAATAATGGGTCCTTTGCGGAGACACACATACCGAGGAACAAGATAGACAAGATGTAGAAAATAAGAATACGGTAGAAGGTCAACTTGATAGCCTTAGGAATGGAACGTCTAGGGTTTCTGGTTTCACTGAAGGTGATACCGACTAGAATATGTTAGTAAGAGGTTCGAGAAACGAATGCAACAGCGGTTGCAAAAATCACTGAAGAAAATAATACGGCTGCACACTAACATGTGCAGGTGATCAAAAATACATACCCAATTCAGTACCCAAGTAGGCAAAGACAGCAGTGACCAAGACGGAAACGAAGGAAACAAATCTACCCAAGGAGCCGTCGATGTACAAGTCCTTGGATTTGTCAGAATAGTGTAAGAATGCACCGGGGTTTTTCCAGTATCTGAAACCCAATCTTTCGTGAGTGGGTCCACCACCCAATGCGATGATCCACAAGAGCAAGACAAGACCAAGACAGGTACAGACCTTCAAACAGGACAACCAGAACTCAAGTTCTCCAAAGAATCTGACCCCAAGCATGTTGACGGCCAAGATGATGACGAGAAAAATGGTGATCCATACCCCAGGACTCAATTTATCTTTGTCGACCCAGTATTGGACAGTTAACGAACCGGCAACCAACTGGTTGGCAGGCAAAATCAAGTACTTGAACAAGTAGACGTAACCACAGGCGAACCCTAAGGCGTCATCAACGTATCTCTGACAGTAATTAGCAAACCCGTTGAGAGGAACGAAGGTAGCCACTTCACCCAAGCCACTCATGACCATCAAGACCACGAAACCAATAATGGAGTAAGCTAACAAGATGGCACCGGGACCAGCCGACTTCAACGCCGAACCAGTACCAATAAGCAAACCAGTACCCAAGGCACCTCCAATAGCAATCATGGAGGTGTGTCTTGCGTCCAAGGCCTGTCTAAGCTGGTGACCATCTTCAAAGGCAATGTTAGAGGGGGTCGATTTGGCGACGTAAAGATCGTACTCTTGGGTGTGACGAGAAACTACTGACACCAAGTCGTTGTTGTGGATGTTGTGGTTGTAGGAGTTTTTCTCCAAGTCCGATGAAGTCATGTTGCAAGAATCCAGAATCTATCGGAATATCTAACACTGGGAGGGACCAGTTCTACAAAAATAAATATTGAAAAACGGCAAAAATCTACGGTTCTACTCCAGGATTTGTATTTATATATCAATGGTCATCTCTAACAATCTCCTGCAAAAAACTATCACCCATTGTTGGAGATGAGACAAAGTCCACTAACCGTCCTAACTATTCTTATCGTACTAATTTCCCTAATGCCTAGTGTGAAATTCCTGCACCGCTATTTTGCAGGTTGTACAGTTAGCCAAGAAATCACTGAAGAACACTAAAAGCTTGTTTGGGTTCAAAGTGCCGTGACGTTTCCCACCCAGAAAGGCAAATTCCTACAATGGAGTTTGTAAGGGGCTGGCATGGTAGCATTTGTCGGGAAGATAGCGACAATGGCGGAGAATTTTTCCGATATCTAGAGATAACAGGCGTGAATGCAACTTTTGCTATTGGTGATTGACGATGGACAGCGAACGAAGTGACTCGTCTTGAATTCTGTAGACCAGCTGGAACCGTCTTCCATCGGACAAACAGACGACGGTGCAGAAGACGGAAAAATTTCATGCAATTTGAAGCAGAGAAGCCTCTCCCAAACTCTAAGCTGCGCAGCCAATAGCCGCCAGGTCTCGCTACAAAATTAGTGGAAACGGGCTATTTGCTCTCTACCTTATCTTAATTGCTTTCCCCATAGCTCTTACCTTCCCAATCCGGCTCCCGAGCTCAGGTGCTCCCATACAGAAGACAATACTGCCTGGACAGAGATTGCTGGAGGCTATTTGAAACTACCCCCTAAGCATTGGCTGGGCAGAACAAAAGAAACCACAATCAGAAAGCGACGCCCCGAAACTTGAGATGGTATGTGGCATGATCAGTCGGCAGAGAGATTTCCAAAAAGAAGCCAATATTTTTGCAGCTGTGGGTATTTTCAACGCAAACGTATTTTCTGGCGAAGCGTAATTTCTTAAACGCTTCTGGTGAATAAACCACTGTATAACATGCTCCGGAAAAACAGACGGCTGTAGCACATTTCCATGGCACACATTGGATCGTCCACGACAGCGCTGCCTTCCTGTCACCGTAACGCACCGTAAACCGTCGCTTCAGGACTCCAGGCGTACATGCCTGAACTCTGCCCTACAAGTCTGTCCATACGACTGGGGAATGCCTCATCGCAGCACAAATTAGCATTTTGTGATTGTCCAATGGCGGAACAAAGAGCACTAGCCCGCTAATTTGCGCCAATTTTGTATGACAAACTGCACTAGCCCGGCAATCCGACCCCGCCGTTTGTAGGCTTTGTTACCGTAGTGTTTACCGTTGTCCTCCATTGTTTCGTCTGTGTTCTCAGCCCGTGGCTTTGTTCTGCCACGAATGCCATATACTATGTCGTAACCTTAAGGCTTTTGGTGTTCGCCGCATGCCCTCCTGCAGCTAAGCCCCGCAAACTACAGGTTGCAACAACTTCTTCAAGGCTTGCAATCTGGCCCCACACTGGTTCAACATAGCAGGGTTCAAGACCAGATCGAATCATGTCGGGCTTTCTCCACATCGGACGTTTCTTTTCGCCGGAACGAGCAATAAATGACAGCGAAATGCGGAGGTGTCTCCGGCAGTTCGATGTTAGATGAGATGTCGGTTGCCATGCGTCAAGCCTAATAGTTTAAATCGACTTATCCCAGACCCAACATCTAAAGCTACATCTAAGTTTTACGTTCGTTTAGTCAGTCGAGTTAGACCGTCTCGTTCAGTAGTCTTGTCGATGAGGCTGTAGTTTATCACTACCGTTGCGGGTTTGATGTTACTCAAGAACCATCTTCGTCGAAAAGGGGAAATGTGCCGAGCACACCCAGAATCGTTCGCTACTTCGATTTCGGGTAGAACTCCGAATCACAATACAGTTGCCAAGACCTGTTCCATGGCATGTCTTTGTCTACAATGTGGTTTTCATTAAATATTCATTAGTTTTCGAACTCTCTATAAAAAGCTATTGTTAAAAAACGACCTGGACGCTGTTGTCTAATTGAAACACCAGTCCGCGATCTTGTACCAAATCTTGAATATGATGCCCTCCTTGCGGGGATGGTTTGCGTAGTATTCTTTCTCGATTTCTTCCTCTTCGTCGATTTCTTCTTTGCCAGTGGTGATATCGGCCTCCGTGTCAGTTCTGTAGTGGGTTTTCTTGAAGACCTTCCAGAACAAGTACAATGCGATAAAGAACACTGGAGCAAAGTATGACGTCAACAAGTTTGCGGCCGAGAATTGGCCAGGGAAGAAAACCCAAAACCCATTGAAGAACAACACCAATATGTTAATGAAGAGTCCAAAGTAGGACATGTATGGGAAGACATATTTTGGCGAGAGGTAGTAGGTGTAGGACTCACTTTTGGTGTCAATTCCTTGGGCAGTCAATGCCTTTCTGAACTTGAAGTAGCACCACCACATGCAGATATATGTACACAACAACCCAGTTGTTGATAAGTTAATAAACCAATTGAACACTGTTGCAGAAGAAGTAGACACACTCATGTAGGCTAAACAGGACACAGCAGAACAGAGTACGACACAGTAGATCGGAGCCCCGTTCTTGGTACACTTTGAAAAGAATCTAGGAAGGTAGCCAGCCAAGGAGGCACTATAAGCAGTTCTAGTAGCTCCATAGAAGAACCCGTTACCACAGGACCAGGCAGAAGACATAATACAAGCATTGACCAAGGAATCAAGACCGTGAACTCCAACGGCCTTGATTCCAATAACCCATGGAGAACCTCCAGCACCGACAGCCCCCGCTTCTCTGGCACTGACCAAGTCTGGGTTGATGGAAGAACACAAACTGTTCATGAAAAAGATTCCACCAAAGTAGAATAGATAGATACGGATGTAGGATCTCTTAGCTGCCAAACCAATATTTTTTCTGGGCAACGAAACTTCTCCAGCAATCAAGCCCAAAAGATCTGGACCACCACAGGAAAATGCAGCGTAAATAAGAACATTCCACCAACCCAAAAATTTACCAGTGGATCCAGGAACGAGGTAAGACTTGAAAAGTCCACCTTCCTTCCAGTGCTGGAAGCCATAGGCGTCTCCCTTGGGATTTCCGCCACACATGGAAATCAAAGAAAACATCATCAAACCAACGATCAACAACACCTTAAGTATAGATGAGAAGAACTCGATTTCGCCGTACCAGTTGACCCCAAAGATATTGAAGAAAAAGTAAGATACAATAGTGAGTGTTATCCACACTCCGTTGCTGATATCAGTCCAGTAGCCAATGACTGACGCTACGGCGACGGCCTCGAGACAAATGAACATCAACGATGTGTACAAGTAGATTAAAGTACAGGCAAAGCCCAATGCTGGGTCCACCCATCTGGCACAGTAGTGCAAGAAACTACCCTTAATTGGCAAGTACGAGCACATCTCACCAACAGCTTGCATCAACGGCCAGATCATGAGTATGGCCCAGAACAAGAAACCTATGAACAACGAGAGCGATCCCGATGTCATGAGCGGCAGCGCAAGACCAATGAACAAACCTGTTCCTATACTCTGACCAATGATCATCAAACTGACATGTCTAGAAGACAATTTTCTTTTTGTTTCACCGTACTTTTCTGGATCGAGTTTGTCGTTAAAATCGTCGAATCCAGTAGCAACATAATGCCTTTCGACGGACCCGATCTTCTCGATATCGACGACCAAGCCAGGGTCTTTTTTATCAAACGACATAGCTAGAGATCAGAAGAGAAGTCAAATAAAAAGAAAAATGGTGCTGGTGTCGAACAGAAAAGGAAACCGTTATATCACTTACGAATCAATTCCTCTACCGAATTTCAAATGCAAATATATAGCTAATCTGATAAGTGCCAGAGCTATGGCTTTTATATCTAGAGAAAGAATAATGAAGGTAAAATGATCATCCCCCAAATCTGGGGTTCAAGGCTCTTGTCACAATAAGCGAGTATTCACCCTGTTATCTACAATATGGACGGAGTAACATGGATTCCATTTCCTAAACCTATTGAAATTTCTTTTTGTTCCTTAAATATTTTTGTGCAATTGCCGCGGGATTGACTCTGCTGCTTTTCAGATTTATGATAATCAGTTTGGACAATCTCTGAGACAATCTCTTAGACATTTTCAGGAAATTATCTGGTGATTTTTCTTACTAGGAGCTGATAGGTGGACTTGACTAATTGTGATAAGACAGTCTACGATTATCTTTAGTTTTTGCTTAGCACTGGCCATTGGATCTAATTCCGCGTCTTCACTAAGGTGACATTGATTGTGCCGTGCGGAATTATTGGCCATGACTAGCGCTTATCTTCACACATTACCGCTTCAAGAAATCCCTTCATATTGTCCTTGTGGAACTTGAGTCAAGTGACCTCGCCAAGTACTCGAAACATTTTTGTCAATAGCCCATACCAGGCCGCATTTCACCAATGCATGAAATTACCCGTTTTGGAAATGCCGCTAATGACCCTGCTGTTATCACAACCGAAACATTCCTATGTTTTCAGGCGTAATTCACCGAGATAGTGCTGCTATCCAGAGATATTACAGCGTCGTATAGCGAGCCTATTTGAGTCATATCGTCCTGCTCTGGGATCTGAACCCACTGCTACTGGCTGCAGTGAGTCTTTCGATTGCAAATATTTTTTATAGTTGATGTGAGCGCCAAAAATTTTTCATTTTCGATCCGCTCCATTTATTTGACAACTGATTGACTCGTTTGCATTTCGTGGGGGATCAATGACTTTTGTGTATTGTAGACTGAGCGGCGTATTTACTAGTTGAGGAGAACTTGTTTTCACAATACATACCCCAACTTGCTTGTATGTGGTCTCACTATTGTAAGGGGAAATAGTCGGGAACGTCCATATTTGAACGGCATGATCATTAAATGGTCTAGTAGTGGCAGACTCCAAGTAATCTAGATGTTGAATATTTTCGACACTTAAATTTACGGTAGATTATCAATGAATTGCCCACAAGCCGCATTGGTCCATCACCGAGGCTTATCGCAAACCAAAAGCACTCTTAGCGGAATCACCTTCATTGTGTTCATTACTGAAGATAACGCTAATAGAAGAGAATATACATATATATGACGAAGTATGCATCCGTAGATTCTCTTCGGTGCTCCGTCGTTTGACACTGGCGTAATCAAATAACAATATTGAAACAATGTCTTCCCCTGAAAAGGATCTATCGCAAGTAGCCGTAGACCAAACGTCGGTGGGCTCGGTGGTAGAGCACCAAGCTCCAGTTCAGCTCGAGAAACGTTTCAGTCTCTGGAGCACTTGCGCCTTGCAATATTCATTGATTTGTTCTCCTTTAGCTCTAGGAACTTTCTTGAGCACTGTCATCGGAGTTGGTGGTTCACCAGTATTGATCTTCGGATTTATTCTCTCCGCTACTATGAGTTTGATTATATGCTGTTCATTGGCAGAAATGGCTTCAGCATTTCCTCATTCTTCAGCTCAGGTCCATTGGACTTACTGTTTGGCCCCTACAGCTTATAAGAGAGTATTATCTTTTGCGTCGGGTATTCTCTCGTGCGCTGGGTGGATCTTTGCCTGCATCAGTTCTACATATGTTGCAGCGATGTTTGTTCTTGCTTTGGCTCAGATGTACCACCAAGATTACGTTCCTGAAAACTGGCACTACTACCTTGTATATGTTGCTGTAATTGTAGCAGGATATATTGTCAACGTATTCTTTGTCGTCGTCTTGCCCTACATGATTGACGTCTTGGTCGGAATCATCAATTTTGCAACTCTTTTCGTCATCATCACATTGCTCGTGAAGTCTGATCCTAAGCAATCTGCGAAATTCGTGTTCAAGAATATCATCAACGAAACAGGCTGGTCTTCGAATGGAGTGGTTTTCTTTTTGGGACTCCTTCCAAGTATTGCCAGTGTATGTTTGTTTGATGGTGCCGCTCATATGACTGATGAGATTGCTCAACCTGAAAGAAACATACCATTGGTTATGGTGATCTCCAATAGTGTTTCTGCAGTGGTTGCACTTTTCGCAGCCATAGTCTATATGTTCTGCATTGTAAGTATGGACAACCTCATTGCCCCATTAGGTGGGCAACCAATTGTTCAGTTGATGTACGATTCTTTCAGTTCTAAAGCTCTCACCACCATTGGTGTCTTGTGTTTCATCTTTACCTTTGTTGGTTCTTCTTTCACATACTACACAACGACTTCAAGACTTATCTGGTCCTTTTCAAAGTCCAACGGTCTTCCTTTTGGAAAATACCTCGGACGGGTATCGCAAACTCTCAAGACTCCAGTATATGCCTTGACGTTTGTAACTCTTATCTGTGTCATCCTTGGTACTATGATTATGGGATCTTCTACAGCATTGTATGCCGTGCTCGGTTCAGCCATGGTATGTGTCAATCTCTCTTACGTTCCACCTATACTATGCTTGTTGATCAGGTCTAAGTTCTCTATTTCTCCCTACGTCAGGTTTGGTAACCAGAGCAATTTGAACGGAGCTGTCTTGAAAGAAGGAAAGAATTTGCCTTACTTTTCGTTGGGTAAGCTCGGCATGCCGTTGAACATCATATCCGTTTTGTGGATCTGTTTTATAATGGTGTGGTTGAACTTTCCCATCTATTATCCGGTGACCACCTCCAGTATGAACTACGCCTGTGTTGTTTTGGGCTGCACAGGTATCTTTGGTCTTGCTGTGTGGTTGTTCTATTCAGCAAGGCACTTTGACCATGATGTAGAGTCTAAGCATATACTATAGACAGCATTTTTCCTATAGATATACTGAATTATAATAATGTACGATCATGACTTATATTTTGCTGAAGTTCTCAATTCTCTTTTAATATACTATAGACAGATTTCATAATTATAGTCTTACCATCCTCTCTGGGACAATCTTTCGTTGTCTCTGATAGAGTCAATGCTGACACCAGCCATCAACTCACCCAAATCAGTGGAGTATTCCAAGATCTTTACTGGGTCATTGTAGTTAGTGGTGGCGTTGACAATGGCCTTGGCCAACTTAGCTGGGTTGTTGGCCTTGAAGATACCAGATCCAACAAAGACACCGTCACATCCCAATTGCATCAATAAGGCAGCATCGGCTGGAGTGGCTACACCACCAGCAGCAAAGTTGACAACAGGCAACTTCTTCAACTCGATCACTTCCTTCAAAAGAGCCACAGGCACTCTCAATTGCGAAGCATATGCTGCGATTTCTTCTTCGGTCTTCAAGGAAGTAGCGTCTTCGATTTCTTTTCTGATAATCGTGATATGCTTGACAGCCTCAGAGACATCACCAGTTCCGGCTTCACCCTTGGTTCTGATCATGGCAGCACCCTCGTTGATTCTTCTCAAGGCTTCACCCAAATCCTTAGCTCCACATACAAATGGCACCTTATAATTGGACTTGGCGATGTGGTTGATTTTGTCTGCTGGAGTCAAGACTTCACTTTCGTCAATGTAGTCGATAGACAAGGCTTCCAAGATCTGAGCCTCGACGGTGTGTCCGATTCTGACTTTGGCCATCACGGGGATGGAGACGGCTGCCATGATCTCCTTGATCATCTTTGGGTCCGACATTCTGCACACCTGGCCGGACTTTCTCATATCAGCTGGAATTCTTTCGAGAGCCATCACGGCGCATGCACCAGCTTGTTCGGCTATCTTGGCCTGTTCGGCGTTGACGACATCCATGATGACTCCACCCTTTAACATTTGGGCCAAACCAGCCTTGATCTTAAATTCTGACATTGTAGCAATTAGGATAGTTACGTAGAGTTGGCTACTCAATTGCAGAAAGGAACTCTTACAAGATGACACACCTGGATATTTATATAGCAGAAGTGAAAAATTCCTGAAAATTCGCCGAGATCAGATTCGTAGAGACACTAACTAACAGAAAAAAAACATAAATTATGACGTTATGAAATTCTACATTAGTCATAGACAGCAAGCACAGGCGAGATCTCTGACAGACATTCTGTAGCGGGAACTCAGCGTCCACACTTGGTCATTTTTGACTTCGGCGTAAATCTCCAAGAAATCACAAGGGACTAGTGAAAATTTTCAGCAAAGCTGAAAGATGCGGAACTGTGGAGAGAAGGGCTCCTTCAACTTGAGTCAGCCATAAGTGGTTGAGTGGAATTGAGTTGGTGAACCCAAGGGCCGTAACAATTTCTGCCAGGAGGATACTCTCCATCCGGAACCTTCTACTGTGAATGAGCTTCTTGCTTCCAGACACTGCAGGGCTTATCAAAAACCGGGGAAACCGCTCAGAGAAGCCAGAGTCAAATCAGCGGGAGATGCAGTTCCAGGAATTTGCACCGTAAGCGCTTAGACGCTTAATGGGGAGATGCGGTTGGGAGTCATATATGGTTATCTACGGAGAGTGAAAAATTCCCGTATCCAGTTTGTAGACTTTATAGGATTCGTATACAACTACTGGAACTGGTTTCCCGTCCACAGCAGCCAACACGACCATTCTTTGACTCACACTTTGGAAGAGAAATACATTCTTCCCCAAATTCGATCGTAGATAACAATCTGTACTGAATTTTTCACTTTCCTTCGGTACTCTCTATCTCCATGACCTCGTCCACAGAAATCATTCTTGGGGTTCTTGCACTCCAGGGAGCCTTCAGAGAACACATTGAGTACTTCCAGAAGGTCATAGAGTCGCATCCCCAGGACTACAGCAAGTTCTCTTTCACGTTCATAGAAGTCAAGACCGAGGACCAGCTCCAGCGATGTGATTCATTGGTCATCCCAGGCGGCGAAAGCACCTCCATCTCTCTCATCGCAGAGAGAACCAACTTGTTGCAGCCATTGATGGACTATGTCAAGCTGGAGAAGCCGATCTGGGGCACCTGTGCTGGTTTGATCTTTTTATCGAAGCAGTTGAAAAATGGCCGTGTGGGACAAAAGTTGCTCGGAGGACTAAATGTAGAAGTCACAAGAAATGCCTTCGGCAGACAACTAGACTCGTTTGAAGCTCCCTTGGACTTCAGCTCCTTTATTCCTGGCTGCGTGGAATTTCCAACCATATTCATACGTGCACCTGTAATCACAAAGTTGTTGCACAACGGACCTACAGAGTCAGTGGCTGAGCCTGACTCGATATTCTACTCACAGAATAATTACAATAACAAGGCACCAATAGAGGTGTTGCACAGTTTGAAGAACCACGGTAAAATCGACCACGAGCTCATCGTAGCTGTAAGACAGGGAAACGTCTTGGGTACCTCGTTCCATCCAGAGTTGGCGACCGACGATTATCGTTTCCATAAATGGTACATTGATGAGTTTGTGGTGAAGTCAAGAAAATGAGAGCACGTAGAGTGATTCAACAATATTAGACAATTTTCTGGATATCCAGTTTTCGACATACTTAATGTCTTACGACAAACCTTATTGTATATTTCTATTTCTTATTATACACCCAATAGAATATAGACGACTCTTCTTTTATACTTATCTTCCCCACTAGATCTAAACTAGAATCACTCGCACTAAAAAATAGAACTGAAAAAAGATTCAATTTATCATTTTCAATTAATAGGCTCTTATTTCTTTTACTTATCTTGAATACTTTTCTACAGAGAGACTGCTTGAGGGCCCGAAGTTACCTCCTATCTCTAATCATTGCCTCGGTCGTATTAGAGCGACTCAATTGGCTCGATTTTTTTTATTTACTCCACCAATTGTTACTTTCACTTATTGTTCCTCTATTTTTCGAAATTCAAAAGCATATTTTACACAAACATTTACTTACACATTCACAGTCACAGTTTGATCGTTTAATTGATTTCCGGAACTATCTAAATTCCCAGTTGAGATGCAGCATGCTCGAATCTTCAACTCTGCTGGCCAGCCGAGGCGAAATCAATCAGGGTCCAGCACTGCCATGACCTCACGGCCATTATCCAAGTCCAACTCCATGAACTCAATGTCTGCCAACCACATGAGTATTCAAGTAGGCGCTTCACGAGTAGCTTCGTCTTCTTCAGGAAACCACTTTATCAACCGAAACGTAGGAAGCACTATAACTGTAGGTAAGAAGCATGGACCCGTTGATCAGCAAATGCGCCAGATTCAAACATCCGACATGGTACGCTCCATGTCGAAAAACAGTGGATCTGCTATTGCTGCTACTATAAGAGAAGATTCTCCGGAGACTTCGACTGTCCAAACTAATTTAAAAGACCCTATCCCTCTAACAGTTTGGTTTCATGATCTTCGAACTTCAGATGAAGATGTAATAATCGATTCAAATGCCCTACCAGGAGGTGTGCGAAACGGTCAAGTGTACATGCTACAACTGTTAGAGGTGGAAGATCTGAAAAAATTGCTCTTTATCATCAACGACCAGAACATCAGAGATAACAATGCGTCTACACAAGACGATTTGCAATCTGTAGAGTCTCCACAGCTAGAACCCACAAGTCAGGCCGTACCGATAGCCAAGTCCAAGTTCCAGATTTCGTTGATATCCAACCCATTACAGAAATTATTGGATATTCCACCTCGAAGTCTAGTACAGATAACAAGGGTCCAGGATATGGCCAAGGTTGAAGCTGATTCTGTAGAAATCTTCATCAAGGACGTCAACTTGTCGCGAGACTCCATGTGGAACTTTTCCTCCACTTTGGTGAATTCGTGTGTACACATCGACAAAAGATTGTTGTTCCTAAACAACAGAACAGGCATTGTGAAGTACATTTACAAGAACGGTCGAAGCATCTTCTCGGGGTATATCAGTGAGAAAACGAAAATCACCTTCAGATCTGAAAGTGCTAAGCTCACCGTTTTAGTACAGTTGTCACGGGAAATGTGGCACTTTGAAGAAAATGGCGAAATCATGTTCCATAAGCTTGTCAACAACTTGTTTCCTAAGATCTTCAAAAGATGGAGAGACAGAAATACCCACCATGCAATTACCATAGTATTGTTTACAAGTATGGACTTGACTGACATACCGTGGACAACATTGGGACAGGGTGAAAGACCCAATAATCGTCGAGACTACTTCAGAGTCGTCGTAGACCAAGTCAACATATTCCACTGGGATAAAATTATGGCCAATTTGCGTTTGGAATTTGCTAACTTCAAACGTGATATCATGTTGAACCAGCAGGATACCAACCAATACACTATGGATGGTGAACCTCTTCCCTCTGTAAAGGGAAATATATTAGAAGCTGTCAACTTGGGGATGTCAATGGCAAACAACAGATTTATCAATACTGACCTTAAGCATTCCTTGAACCATTACATAGTTGTAACTCCAGGAACAGGTCTATATGATGTTGACTATGAGCTCATGTTTGAAACAAGCAAGAAGATGTCCACTATAGATTATGGATTGGATATAATATGTTTGAGTCAACCTCCTCTTCATGTTGTCCCATTATTTCGTTTTTCTAAGGATGGCAGAGTACAGCATGTAGTTCCTAACTGGTGCGATGTCTCTTTTTACAAGGATCTGAATCAGTCAGCCAATCTGTGGATCCCTCGTTGCAAGATTTATGAATTACAAATGATGGGCGTCATGGAAAATAATATGAATCAGATCAGAATCGATCGATTTCAGATCACCCAAAAGGCTCGTAATATGTTGGAGGCCATGGAATATTATGATAACGACATTTTCAAACCGGTAAATCATAGAAAATCTGTAAAGGACGATGATGAAAAGGCAATCCTCAATTATGAATTGAAGGAGACGAACGCTTCCAAATTCAATCCTACAACTTTAAAAAATGCCAATGCTACCCTTTCATTGATTTTCAACAAAAGGACTCGATTGCAACCTACTGAATTGACTCCTTCAAATTCATCGGTATTAGGAACTGTTACACATAGCAATGGAGAAGCTTTATCTACATTGTACAATTTGAATAAGATTACTGACGATCGCACTTTATCATCCCTAGCACCCCTGACTGCCAGTATCAGATCATTAAGTAGCAAGAGGTCCATGGATGTTTTGAGAAAAGAGGCAATTTCCCCTCGCTTGATTAAGAGTGACTCTCTATTCAAAACAGGATCAGATTCAGTAGCTTCCGAATCTAAGACTGCAAAATCTGTAGAACGGGAACAAAAGACTCGTCACGTTATGAAGCGGCCGGATAGAGATTATTTGAAACGTAGATCTCAAAGCAAAGGTTCTGGCAGTCTAGATTGCGAATCTGAGAAACTCACTGACATTTTCTGGACTGAGATCGAGAATCCGTCCCAGGAAAACCGCGTTGATACACTATTGTATCCAAATGTTAGTAGATGGAGTAATGCTTACCCAGATAAAATCAGACGTAGATTGGTGAAATGGAGATCTTTGCAATCTCCAGCTGCACTTCCTATTACAACTTCTGTGTTTCCATCTGTAAAGAAGTTGGAGACTGAGTATACGTTTCAGATTTACAATGTGTTACTAAACTATGAAAACTACTTGGAACTTGAAACAACTCACGAATTAATGAGAGAAATGATTCAGTTGAGACTTCTCTTGGGATTCCAAATTTGTTTCGGTGATCAAGTAAAAAAAGCTGAAATTGAACGTAAACCAGCTGGTAATGTAGAAAGCTTGATCAAATATTTGCCAAGACAGAGTTCACTTGGAGCTCGTATTTATATGTCCCTCGGAGAAGAGATCCATCGTATCTATCTTGATTATAATGGCAATTTGAATGTTCAATTGTATCATAAGACAATTCCTAATGAAGAACACAAAATCACTCTTGGACAGGCCAAACTTACGAACTATTTCCCATTGATTAGAACTCGTTATGCTGATGAATATTCTACTGCAAAGGTTGATGGCATAAATCTGAAACCACAGATGTACAATTGGAATCAGTTTGATCAGTATTTGGCTGGGTATGAAGATGCTATGCCTGACACCAATAAAGATTTCTACAAGATGAAATTCGTCGTAATGCCAGCAGATATTCCAAAGAATGCTTTCTACATTACGAATGAGAATTTAACAGACGAAGAAATTCGCGTTGAAGGCTTGAGGAAGTTGATTGCCATGATTGAAAAAGGAAAGTATTCCAAGAGAAAAGTTCCCTCGAAAAAAGAAGAAATATTGCCTGAAATTGTGTTCTATACTGGTAATTTGTATGATTTCTTGAATGAGGAGGCGCAAAGCTTTGACAGCAATGGAAATCAGGCTGGACTTTTGATTCCTGAAAGTATGAGATTCAACAAGAGTATCAAGCTTTCTGAATTAGCAGAGGAGTTGCAGACCCGGTCTACTGGACTACCATTGGTAGATAGAACCTGGCATTTCAAGAGGCATTTGCATTGTTTTTTGGGAAGCGAGTTGGTTTCTTGGTTATTAGAATGCTTTGAAGATATTCAGACCAGGGAAGAAGCCACAAGTTATGGGCAATCCTTGATGAACAAGGGTTTGTTCAAGCATGTAGAGCTGCGACATGGGTTTTTGGATGGTTACTACTTCTATGAATTTGAAAGTGAGTATATGGATAAAACATACATCGATTTGAAGAAAAGCTGGTTTGGAATCAAAAAGACTACATCAGAAAAGCTTGACACAGGTTCCAATACACCAGCATATACGAGAAACAATTCCGATGCTGAATCGCTTTCTTCTCCAGCTTTCCCTCTGCAAGATGCACTTGATTTAAGAAGAATCACCACTACCTTGAACACTGACTCTGGAGCATCGTCATTAGAAGGAAGCAGAAGAAGAAAGAAGTTCATATTAAGTAGAGCGGTCAAGTACAATGTCGACAGTTCAGGAAAATCTTTCAGACCCGAGATTGTTACAGTTCATTATGACAGAGTTCATAATCCAGAACATTGTTATCACATCAGATTACAATGGCTAAGTACCACAGGGAGGTTCATTGACGAAACCATCACCAACTGGTCTAGATTGTGTGAGAGACATGGATTGAAATTAGTGGAAACTCCTTGGAAAGAGTTATGTAATATTCCTCTGATTAGTCCATTTCATTCCTTTGTTGATATCAAACTCTGCGTGAATCCTCTTATTGATCCTGAATTCCTGGATGTGAAGATTCTCAGAAAGAACAAGTTTTACTATCACTTGTATTTCCTCAAAAAGTCTGAGTTCCTCTTGGATAACAGATCGTCTCTTTTCTTTCTGAGAGATTCTATTGAGATTTCCTACAGTTGGGGAAAGCCTTCCTTTCAGTACGCCCAATACATTCACAAGAATGGTACTTATATTATTGAGCTTCGTGATAATGGAGACTTCTTCCTTGCACCTAACAATATCCACATCACCAGAGTGAATACTACGCTTACGTCTATTCCCGACTTTGACGGTAGCATCACGACGTACAACGCAAATTCCCAGCGGGTTATGTTGAACTTCAGATCTGCTTGCCAGAATGAAGAATATTTGAGAGAATTGTTCCGCGAAGCCAAAAATAACTGGCGAGAAGAGTTTGTATTGGATTTGGTGCCCACCGATCTCACTGTTTAAGAGGAGCTGAAAAGTTAAGACTAATTTCTTGTAAATATAGATATAATATATATGTAATGAATAACGACTAATAGATCTAGTTGGCGATTCTCTCAGCAATCTTGATGGTATCAGCCAATACTCCGTGGGCAGTTACTTCAGAACCGGCACCTGCACCTTGAACTATCAATGGGTTTGGGTATCTTTCCGTCTTGATCGAAATGACATTGTCAGAACCCTTCAAAGCTGAGAATGGATGGTCGAATGGATACTTGCCAATTCCAACCGAAACTTTGTTAGCCTTGAAGTCTACTTGTCCTACAAATCTCAAGGTCTTGTTTTCAGCAAAGGCTTCGTCCTTGATCTTTTGGATATCGGCATCGTAATTAGGCAACTTTTCCAAGAACTCAGAAGAACTTTCAACACCTTCCAATTCCTTTGGAATCAAAGATTCCACTGGGAAAGAAGTTGGCGATTCGACTTCAAAGCCCGAGATTCTTGCTAAGATAGTCACCTTTCTGGCGACATCCAAACCGTTCAAGTCGTCTCTGGGGTCTGGTTCAGTATAGCCCAATTGCTTAGCGACCTTGACCACATCAGAAAACTTGACGTCTGATTTTTCAGTAGTAGAAAACTCGTTGAAGATGTATGATAAAGTTCCCGAGAAGATCCCTTCGATCTTATCGACTTTGTCTCCGGTAGTGATTAAGTCTCTCAATGGACCGATAATAGGCAAACCAGCACCAACAGTAGCCTCATGTGCAACCAAACCAGCACCAGGAACTGCAGAATTAGCGAAAATTTCGTTCCAAGTCTTAAGATCAGAAGAAAACGCCTTCTTGTTAGGTGTAGCAATAGAAATACCTGCCTTGATGAAAGTAGGATAGTATTCAGCAATAGCCGCACTGGATGTGTTATCCACCAAGATGGTTGGCTTCTTGGCTCCTTGCAAGAACTTAACCAACTCTTCCAATGCCAATGTCGGTCTAGTAGCAGCTGTCTTGTAGGTACTCAAATCGACAGGCTGGTAATCAGATGAGAAGAGAGCTTCACGAGACGTTTTGGCTAAGTATACTACATTGTATTTAATGGCGGTTTTCAATCCATTTAATTGGCTGAGGAAGGCAGAACCGACAACACCAGAGCCAATGATGGCAACATTGACTGATTTGGACATTATTGAATGATCTTGAGCTAGTTCAGTGTAGAATTGATGTGAGTAAAGATGATTTAATAAGAGTCATAATATGATTCAACACGAAATTGCTGGGGCAGATCACGTGAATTTTCACATTTTTCACAATATTCAGGTGTGTGGATGAAACGATTCTGTGACTCTTTTCCATGAATGGCAAAGTGATAGAAAAGAATATGAATTCTATGTCAGTGTTATTCGTAGTGTTGCTGTTCAGATTGTATATGCCATAATATTAGACTGCAAGGGTCATCTTTGTTCTTTCTTTTTCTTATCACGATTCATATTTCTGATTTTTAAATTTTTCGCAGCTAATCTATGTTTTTTTATATATCAATTTTGCAACCAATCCCCATTTTCATTGTAGATCGGTTACTATCTATTATCTATAAAACTCTAATCCTATTTAAAAGAATGCCGCCAACAATATGGCCAGAACCACCGGAATAGTCCAGCTGAGCTTGACAAGAGATGCTCTACTGTCAGGATCGGTATCTGTTCCATTCTTGATATATGTATAATTATCAAGCGGCTGGGGCATCAAGTCCAACTCGACGAGTTTTTTGAAATCCCATTCAATTGTAGTTTCCGTCTTCCAGCACCAAAAAATCCATCCGTTTGAATAACGAGAGTACTGGTCTAATTGTATCTCAATAAATTTCCGGGTATTTTTCTTCTGCTGTTTGGTCCATTTGTCAAAATTGTTGATGTTGTCACATTTGCCTACCTTGGTAGTGTTATCATAGGGTTGTTCACCGGCGTAACGAGCTCCTAAGCCCACTCCATTGAGCCAAGGTGCACAGTCAGTTAAGGCTGCTGACCACTCACCTACGACAGCCGGGTGGTACTTAAGCTCGTCTTTGATGGATTGACTGTATCCCCGAATATTCAGCAAATGTGTTGTGATGTTGGATGCGACAGAAGAAGCGAATACTTCATAGTGATGGTGGTCGATCAAGACGTTGAACACTTCTGCTGCAGCAAGAGCTGTGATATTCGTAGCATTGAAAGGGAAGTAATTGTCTCTTTTCAGTAAGCCAGACGTATTGTTAGTACTATTTAGAAAGCTGCTGTTTGAATATACTTTTCCGCCGGCTAGGAAATCGTTCCAATAACCAATTCCCTCGAAACCGTCATGGATGACAATTGTATTATTGAGAGTCTGCGTTTTTCTGGAGTCGATATAGGTGTCGATATAGAAACTTTGCAATTTTGACATCGACAACTTTGGAGTGAAGGGTTCGTTAACGACTTCAATGCCGAGAATGGTGTCCGTATAATTTTCGGCATACTCTCCAGTACCGTACTTGTCGTAGATCAGGTGAAGCACTTGTTTTGTCACATTCAAGTTTTCTGATTTGTTGAACCAGCCTGGGTATCCAATATCTCTAAAACCAGAGTTGTCAAATCCATTCTGTGAGCCTGGAACGCCATGCAAATCGATCCACACCTTGAGATCGTTGTTTTTAGCCCACTCTATGGCCCTATCTAAGTATTCCTGTGCTCCCAGAACATATGGGTCACTTTCGAGTCTCTGGAAAGCCCAATAACCAATGGGAATTCGTACCATGTTCAAGCCGGCATTCTTGATGTCGGCAAAGTCGTTCTCGGTATAGAACGTGTCCCAATGCTGAGTTAATCTTTTTTCGGCTTCCTCATAGCCCAATTTCTTACAATAATGGTATTCGTCTACGGGGATATCTTCTTCCGTAGTGTTGGCCGTACTGTTAAAGGCAAGAAATAGACTAGGTGTAATATAGGGCTCAAGCACGAGCCAGCCACCGATAGCTACGCCCTGGTATTGGAAGTTGTTGGAATTGAACTGAGACTGGATAGTGGAGTTGGTGATGTTTGTGCATCGCACCGCGACGAAGTAGAGAGGTAGGAGAAGTAATACTAGCATGACACAGCCGAATCCAGATCTATAAGGGAGAATTGGTGATTTACGAGTAGATAATGAAAGTGTGATAAAGGCGCTTATGATGAGGTGGAAGACTACAATGAGTTATGTCTTGAAATTGGACATGTGCTACTGTACACAAAACGAATCCATGAGTTCTTGTATTGCTCTTACAGAGAAAGTATGTACAATGGTGGTGGTGATAAATAGATGTGCAACGGTAAAATAAAAATGGCCGAGACGTGAGAAACAGACAAGTAATTATCGGAATAGATGACCAGTTGACCAGCCCAAATAAAGAAGACAATATAGCAATATGCCTCAAATTTTTATTGACAATATCGATTAATTGTGTAATATCGAAAATGTAAAATGAAAAACGAACGGCCAGTCAGATGAGTCTATCGAAATATTGAAGGTATTATCTCAGATTGTATTATAGTGGATCTTGTAGCTGAGGTAGATTAGCAACAAGGTACAAAATATGTGAAGTCATCTTTTTTTTCATGGATCATGGATCTTTTTCGGCAATCTCATTTGTCCCGTCTACAGTTCAGTCATCGCCTAATCTAAATCTTCTTCTCTAACCTTGGTATCTGGAGCCTCTCCAACAATGTTAGCTACAGACTGAGGAGGTTTGAAAGCTACCATCATGACCACAAGTTCGTACACATCTTCAGGAACTGATCTCTGGTAAATTCCCAAGATGTCAGTAGGGTTAGGGTAGACAGCCAAAGCCTTGTAGAAGCAGATGGCAGCGTCGATCTTGGTTTCTTCCTTAGTAGCCAATTGTTCACCTAAAGCCACCTGTTGCATGAAGAATGATTCCTTTTCACTCAAGTCAGTAGGGACTGGGTTGGCTGCCAAGTCTTCGGTCAAGGATTTTTTAAGCAATTCTATCTTGCTCTTCTTTGATTCAGCCTCGGCCTTTTCCGACTTCTTTTTCTGAGAAACAGCCTTCTTCTTGAGGTTCTTTCTGAAGTCTGCCGAGTGTCGGCGCTGGAAATCGAACCACACGGCATAGCCTACAAGTGCGGTGGCAGCCACGGCCGAAAGAGTGAGAGCTTTGTTCATAATGGATGTGGAAAGTGGACTGTACAAGTAGTAGAAGAGGAAGAAAATATGAAAATTTGAATACAAAAGATTCCCTCTAGATGTCAAATTTACCGTTCAATACTGAAAAATCGATTGAAAATCTTTTCAGAGTGAATAGAAATTCAATGAGTGCGACTTCCGTATGAATCACATGACCCGCGGCAGCATACTTTTTTAAATGTACATCACGTGATTAGGTTTGCTCGCCAAAATCATCTCTTTGATTGGTAGAAAAAACTGTTTCAATTCTAGATACAAAATCTACAATTTGTTGATCTTAAGAGCTCAAACTTTATATAGCAACTTCTACTATACAATGTCTGAATCTGAGTCTGAGTCTGGAGCTCGCGTCTATGCGGATTCCACCAACCATTTCCCCACCCCTTTCGTCAATTGGGCAAATGCCTCAGCCTATCCTGCCTGGAAGCCAGTGGACACCAAGAAGGAAACGCTACAGATCTTCAAGTTTGGCTTCTACACCACCGTTGGAGCATACGCCTGGTTGTATTTGTGGAAGAGAACGACCTTCAAAGTCGAGTTGCCACTCACTGTTGTTGGTTTTGCCACTGTAGCTACTGCTACTAAGGGTATCATCACTAACTTAAGAGAAAAGAACGATGGTTGGAACACTTTCTGGGCTGTAGGAACCGGTAATTTGGCCGTGTTAACTTTAGGATTCAAGTCTATGCCACCAAAGCACAAGGTTTTGACTGGAATTTCCGGTGCTGCCATCACTGCTCTCGTTGACCACGCCTACTGGGCTCAGTCACCATCGTCGGCTGGACAAAATGTCAAGTTTGTAGAAGCAAACACCGAAAAGGACTTTGAAAAGCAGCAGTTCTGGGACGTCTGGAAGAGAAGACCTTTGTCTCAGACCGTAGATGGCTTGGGTGCCGGTCGCGGTATCTTCAAGCCATAAAACTCTGCATAACACAACAAGTAACTTACCAACACCTAACTCTCTTGAGAATACTAGATATGATCTTGTTATAACACTTAATCCAGTTATATCTTATGTCATCTAGTTTAGATATAGATTAAGCTTTGTCTAATCTATGTACTAAACAGTCCTGTCTAGTGTCTACTTCATCGCCGTGCTTCGATAGACATGGCCGGCCGATAGCCACCGCATTACATTCTGTACCCCAATATACAATGTCGAAAGAAATCAAATGTAGAGTCAATAAAAGTACGCTAATGAAGATGTACAGTAATAGGGTTTGATACTTATATTAAAACATATTCTGTTCATACTTGAACTTGTAGATGAATCTAAATAGAAAAATGTGCAAGTTAAACTCTTGTATAGTAATTCTTTACGCTTCTTATCCCTATCTTATTCTAACTATTTTAATTCTACATTCTCCACGCTTATATAAATCATTATAAATGTATTTCGCAACCAGGAGATCAGCTCTATTTACAAATAACCTATTACCACTTCATTGTCCCCTTCAAACTCCATTTCTTTTAGATTCCCCGCTCTACCTACTACTCATGTCTTACAAGATCTTATATGGATAGTCCAACGTCTTGTTCTTCTTCAACTTCCACAACTTCTTCTTCTTCTTCGTAGTCACATGCTCGGCAAACACCTCGTCACAATACTTCTTCTTCCATACTCTAATGAAACTGGGATCCCATAACTCACTTGCAATGCCCAAGTCTTTACAACATCTCATCAAGGCATTTGATTTGCATCCTTCTAAAGCAGTTGTAGTTTTCTCTTCTCCACCAAAATAATCCTGTTCTCCTCGGGCTACACTAACAAGTCGTCCGTGACAAATAAGTGCATACTCTCTACTGATCTGTTTAGGCGTTACATACGATTCCGTACGCGGGGCTAGACCCCATCCTCCAGGACCGAAAGCACGGTTGAGAATTCTACGATACTTTATCTCTGGCAAATACAATAACCCGTCTGGTTTAATTTCAATATCCTCATCAGCAATTGGAGCCAACAAAATATCGGCTATTTCGCGTGCAAACGGGCTCGAGCCCAATCCGTGAAATGAGCCGGACCAATCAATTGGGACATTGGCATTAACACCTGAGGAACTACTTATATTAGTGCCGCTATCGAGGTTGTTGCTGCCGATATTAGTGGCGTATCCCGTTAGGACCGGTGAATCCAGAAACGAAAATGCTGAGGGGGTACCTTCCGTATCATTGAATTCCTCTACGTCTTCCTGAATATCCTTTCCAGCAATTTTGGATGTAGCTTTCTCTGAGCTTTTGCCAGAACTAGCACGCGTATAGACTGGAGAAGACGCGTATGCCCTTTTTGGAGAAGCACTCGCTTTCCATGTCGCATATAATCGCGACGATTCTAAACGTGGCAACACTCTTGCACGCAATGTTCTGATTGGAATCATATTCATGCAATTGCAGATGATGAGGGAGATGGGTAGATTGAGTGCTTTAATTTCATTTTGATAGAGGTAGAAAAATGTCGCGAAGTGTCACATTACTTAATGTCGCATTATTTAACTACTATCTTTTAGGAGCTTAAAACTGGTACTAAAATACTAATGAGATTCATAATATTGAATAATTACATAAATAAATTACTAGACAATTGTCAAGTGTATGCGAATCTTTGAATTCTATTGATGTATCTATTTTTTTTACAATTGGTAGTCGTTACCATAACCATGGCTGTGAAAAACTACAACATTATCAATTATAAATTTAATGTTTATTCTATTATACAGTGAAACATGAGGAATGCTACGAATAGCAAAATGACGTAAATGCGAAATGGATATCTAATCTTTGAATATCGGCAGGTCTGATATTGAACTATACCTGTTTGTTTTCTTCTTTGTTTTCTTCTTTGTTCTCTTCTTTGTTCTCTTGTTTAGGTTCCTCTTTAGGTGCTTCTTTAGGCTCCTCTTTGGGTTGTTCCTTTGGCCGTTCCTCTTCCTTTGGTGGTGCCGGTTTCTGGTCCTTAAAAAGTTCAGCTATAGGATCAGGCTTGGGAACAACTTTGATGGGCTCCAACTTACCTGCAGCCAAATGTTGTGATCTTACCTTTGGCTTGATGATCTTCTTTGCAGGTTCATCACCATTAGCAGGCTCATATTCATCGTGTTCAAATCTCTCATAATACTCGAAATCAAACAACGACTTTCTCAATGGCGTTCCCATCTTGAAACTAGACGTCAACATATGGTAGTCATAGTTATCGTGTAATTCTGTGATGGAATGTTGCAAGCCAGGGTCTAAAACGAACTTTTTCTCTACTTGGTGCAAACCAGTGTGCTTGTGAGTCAAGTAGTACTCCATAAGTAACTCTTCGTTACTTTCAAGCAATTTCGCTTTCTCGATATCGCCCATATTTACCACCAAGTTGAGTAGCTTGTCTCTATCGATTTTGTCGCCAACCTTGTAGTCGACCTCGTTGAAGACCTTAGCCAATTTGTCTTGTTGAACCCATAATCTAATACAGGGAACATAGTAGTAGCCGTCAAAGTGGAAAGCGGAAGTTCCGTGTGAATATTCAGTATTGAGCATGGACATCACATCGTTTGGAATATACACGGGAACTCCACTGATCAGCGAGTATCTGAGTGGACTGATTTTCTCGAAGTTCAACCAGTGTTTCCTTCTGTCCATGTATAATTCTACTGACTCTCCCTTAGCGTTTTTGCTTCTTATGTAACTGTCATACTCAGGAGGAGGGTTTTCGTTGTTCTTTCCAATACCGGTGATGTCGATATAAGTACCGGTGTCAACATCTATAAAGCGAGCATCGATGTGGTTATCTTTGTAGGCCATATCACGGTGGTGCATGTAGGTAGCACAGTCTATCAAGTACTTACCATAACCTTCTTCAATGTCTTCGACTACAAGTGTCATATTGTAGAGCTTGGATAATCTGTTCAACTCCGCAGAAGGCATCTGGATATCGATATCAATGTCGAATGGGAACATGAGTCCATCCCAGTACCACGACAAAAGAGGACCGTGAGCAATCCAGGAAATGATTCCTTTTTCTTCGGCAAATCTGAACCAATTACGCAACAATCTGTCTAAGATGATCTGTTCTCTTATTTCCAACTGGTTCATGGTCCATGTGTCGTCTTTGGCATACCTCAAAGCACCATTGAAGAATCTCCATTCATAATGCCAGCCAGCATCCAGATTGCCGTTGATCTTGAGTAAAGTAGCTAACTTGTAATATGTTGGCTCTTGTTGGATAGGCGTTTCTGAAGCACATTTAAGGCCAGAGTAGTGGTTGAACTCATGACGGTCAAGCGAAAATTCCTTGAAAACATCAGGCAGGTAACGTAACTCGTTGGAAAATGCTTCTTCAAGTTTGTCTAAACGATATTGGTAATCGTGCAACTGCTGGAGTACAGCCTCATACTTGTAGTTGAACGACTCTGGATCTAAATGTAACTCACGAGAAGCATTGACTTCCGTTTGTTGCGTTATGGCATTCATCTTGTAGATATCGTCTTCCCAGTTTAATGGTCTAGGGGCAATAGTTGTCAACAAGCTCGAGAATTCTTCATAGGGATTCAAAACAATTTCGTTTCCGTAGTCTTCCAAATGGTTCGGATTGATACCTCTTCTATTCAAGTAGTTTTCGAACATGTCCGTGTGTACTAGTCTTTTACGATTATCTCTGATTTGGGCCTCATAAGTACCACTCTTGGTCAAAAAGATGATGGTGTATGGGTTCTGTTGGTACGAGTATAAATGCGCTTTTCCTTGCATCATAACCTGCTTATGAGGAGCCTTGTTCATGGGCGAAGTCTTGACTAAGAAACCAGGTAAGTTCTCCTTAGACATTCCTGTTTCTTCTATTTCATCGTCGGAAGCATCCTTAAGGTTTACACAGAAAAACGGTCTCTTGGTAGGCTTATTTACTTTAGACTGGAGCCATTCACAGTCTCTGCGTTCCTCAATAGGTTTCGACAACTCTTCGTTAAGCATTGTCAAATCGACCCAGTCCGACCATGCAAACGGCATCAGTATCATGGAGTCTCTCGACTTCTCGTTCTTGGGGTTTCTGCTCATCAACTGGTACTTTAACTCATCTAAATAGATGGATAGGGTGAATCTGGGATCGTAGAAAAGCTCAGGACGGTTTTGCCAATTAGGAGAATCAGAAGGCAAGAAGTCGCTGGGCTTGATCTTCAAACTCGAATGCTTCACATTCGTATGGGCCAACCAGTATTTACCACCTTTGTTCTCATCTACATCGTGCAAAAGATACGAGACTCTCTGTTTGGAATCTGTTATCTGTTCCAAAGGAACATCCTTGGGATAGTCGATCTGGTCGTCAGTGGAGAACACTGTAGACGCAGCATGAGCTTCGGCAGCACGGGTGAGCTTAAGTTCTTCCGAAGAATACACCTTTATAAAATACAAGATATTGATGAGCAATACCAGCAAAAACGCTGTTTTGACCACTCGTTCGTTGATCATGGAAAAATACTTCCTCATATTGGTATTCTATTTGAGATGTAAGTGAGAATAGCAAAACCGAATAAATAACTGTGAATGACGATGAGTTGGACTCAGTGAAAAATTTACTCAGCCAAGGTCGTTATCTGGCGAAGCTGGAAAGACCGGAGAAAAGTCAGCGTTCTTTTATCTTGTCAAGAGTTCAAACGAAGGCGGATTAATTGCAAAGGGCGTCTTTTCACGAAGTTCCGTATACTCCAATGAAGTATTCTCAACTATTAAAGAACTGCTACCACCTTGCTATCTTTCGGTGTGAAATGAAAAAGTAAACTTTTATCAGAGAAGAATCAGGTCTCGTGACACACAAGAAAAAAAACAGAACTAAAATAAAATTATCGTATTTTACATGAATGGGCCTGTACACAGCCACATCAAAGTTATAAAATCCCGAAATCGTGATCGATTTGTGCACACTGCAGGGGTCGGAACTCATCACCGGAGATGTTTTCTGCAAGTGAGTTCCGGTGTGCGGGCCTCCCCTGACATTCTCCGTTTCTTTTTTTAATCGCAAACGGCACACGATACTAAACCTAGCTTGCTAATTTGCTAATTAGTTGAATGTTTACGAATACATCTTTGTTTTAACTTTAATTCATTGCAAATAATGTCAGAGATCGAGCTCGGACAGCCAATCACGGACGGGCCTGCTGTTTCTGACATTTTGTCTGACATTCTGACAGTCTTGTTCGGCCACTCTTCAATTCTGATATTCTGCCATTCTGACATTGTGTCAATCTCTGTCTGTGTCTGTCTGTTCGTGTCGCGTGCTTGTTATTGTTATCGCTTTCTACTGTCACAATGCCATCAAAGACATAATTGGAAGACAAAAGCAGCCTTAAGTGGGGCCGCGTAAACACCAAGTCCATTATGTCCGCAGACAATATTCGCGTGTGTCGGGAACTCGGTGAACATCTGTGTGTTATATTATTTAATCTTCTGTAACTGTCTGTTGTTTGTGTCTGTGCCTGTTGGTAGCTGTGGTTTCGTGTCTGTGGTTCTGTGTCTGTGTCTATATCTGCCGTACTAATCCTTCACTTCCGTCTAAAAGTCTGTAAAAGCTCGCCTTGGTAGCAAATTCCATTTGATCGGTCCAGAGTTCCAGAATGTCATCGGGATAAGCGCGTAGAATAGATTCACTTACGAGATTGAGTGGAGCTACTAATGTATTCGCTCGTAGAACTTCTATCAGACATTTTTGTCGATGTGATCCTTCTTTGTCTGTCGATCTTGTGTCCACCCGCGCATCTCCCAATCGAGATTGTCAGGAAACGCCAGAGCTCAAAACTGCATGCTCTCGTAATCATTAATCTGGGCAAATCAACGGGCGAAATACGGTGGTTATGAAGTCTAACGGACCCAACCTCTATTAACAGCTATTAGTCTGACTACCCACGATTTTAAATTGTTAGCACCACCACTATCTCTGATATCAGATGGTTATATGTCTGACATGTACAATTCTGTTAGCCGCTCGTGCATTTTCGGTGCCCCACTTTGTGCCTCTGCATGCATGCATGTTTCTGTGCAAAGCTTATGGCTATCCGCTCGTTTCATAGTTAAGGATTGTATGAAATTCGACTGTAGAATTTTTTCTTGAATTTCATTGCTCTGGAACTCTGCTATTCTCGTTTGCACCTTCCACAAATCACTGTCTCTCGATACAGATATACTAACATAACTCAACTCAACTCTGTCACACTCGATCTCATTACATTCAATCTCTATTACCATCTTTATTACACTCTAATCTATTATACTATTATGCCTGATCTATGCTACATGATGCTTGGGTTTGTCGATCTTCTCGTAGTTGAAGATAGACCGTCTGAACGGCTTCTGGAACTTGAACTCTGAGATGAACTTGTGGTACTCTGTATTGGTGGATATGTCGTGTTGACTCTTTTGATGGCCGATCTCGCCAATCAATGTATTCGCTCCCTGGGGCATGTCAAACATATAGGTAAGCTCTTTACGGTGCAACTCCGTCATGTCCTTGGTCAAGTAGTATTCCATAAGAATGTCTTCATCTCTTTCCAACAAGCGAACAACTTGCTCTTCAGTGATAGACTTAACCAATTCTGAAAACCTCTCTGGATCAGTATCACCAAAATCATCCTTGTAGCTTTCTCCTTCGAACAAGAAGTCCAATTTAGACTCGTGGATCCACAAGTTTACCGCATCCACAAAGTAGAAGTCTTCGTAGTAGTATACCTTCATACCTTTCAGATACTCGTCATTCAAAATCTCTTCAATCTTGTTGGGAATGTACAATGGTACACCTCCCATCATCGTGAATCTGAGCGGAGACAACTCTTCGTGAGAGTAGAAGTGCAAGTTTCTACAGTTATACACTGGTCTAGGTGCACCACGATTGTTGCTTTCTTCGATCAAGTCCTTGTACTTGTCTGGAGCCTGTTCTTCAGAAACACCAAGTCCAGTGATGTCGATATAAGAGCCAGTGTCGATGTCGATGAAACGAGCATCAATGTGGTTCTCTTTCCACGACTTTCCACGGTGGTGTATGAAAGAAGAACAGTCGATAAAGTACTTACCAAAACCTTCAGTGAGGTCTTCTACAATTAATGTCTGGTTGTACAATTTAGCAAAACGAGTCAACTCCTGAGCTGGCATCTGGATATCGATATCTTCATCAAATGGAAACAAAAGACCATCCCAGTACCAAGACAAAAGAGGTCCGTGAGCTATCCAGGAAATGATTCCCTTTTCGTTGGCGAATCTGAACCAGTTACGCAAGATACGATCCAAAAGAACCTTTTCACGAATCAACAACTCTTCTTCGTTCCAACCCTGTTTCATGTATCTAAGGGCTCCATTGAAGAAACGCCATTCGTAATGCCAACCAGCATCGTGGTCGTTCTCTTCGTTGCCGAAATTGAGTCTTGCCATTCTGAAGTAGGTTTCTTCCTTTCTGGGAGAAAACGAATCGGCATATCTCAATCCTTCGTAGTACATCTTTTCGTTTCTGGAAAGGAGGTTGTTCTTGATTGAGTCCTGGTCGTGCTTCAATTCATTGGTGCTGGCATCCCACAAGATCTTCAACTTCTTGTCGTAACTCTTGAGCTGCTCGTCAATGTTGGGCTGCTGGTAGTCAAACGCCTTTTCCGGAAGATACAATTCCTTGGACTTGGTGGGATTCTTGTCTTTGATCTTAGCTACCATTCCGTACAAATCATCCTCTGGAAGCATCGGATTAGGTTTGACTTTGGCCAAGAGCGACTTGAACTCTCTGACAGGGTTCATGACAAATTGAGCTTCTTCGTCTTTAGTCGAGTCATAGCCATTGGCCCGTAAGTAGTGGTCAAAAAGATCACCATCTACAATACGCTGTTTTCCGTCTATCTTCGCCTCGTAGACTCCGTCTTTACTGAGGAAAATAACTGCTAAGGGGTTCGCAGCATATGTCAACAAATGGGATTTACCTTCCCACATTCGAACTTCGTTGGAAGCCTTGTTTGTAGGCGATTTCTTGACAGAAAAGCCAGGAGCATAAAAAGAAGATGGCAATTGCATCTCGTCCAATTCGTACTGAGTGATATCTTCGTTGTTTACACAGTAGTTTGGGTCTCTGGCTGGAGCATGGTGAACAGCTTTCATGTAATCACAAGTCTTTCTCTCATTTTCGGGTTTGATCAATTCCTCGTTAAGCATTGTTAAATCCACCCAGTCAGACCAAGCAAAAGGGACCACAATCTCGTGGATCTTGTTCTTTTCATTCTTAGGGTTCTTTACCAAGTACTGGTTTTTGATCTCGTTCACATAGACAGAAAGGGTGAATCTGGGATCGTAGAAAATAGTGGGCTTGTTCTCCCAGTTCTGTTTCAAGAAGTCCTTGACTCTGATCCGTAATTCGTAGTCCGTTAACTCGGTGTGGCCCAACCAGTACTTTTGATTATCGTTGGTAATCCTGTTGAGAATATCGTTGATCTTTTCACTTGGCTTCATATTCTCATAGGCGACGCCTTTGGGAACAGGATACAACTGTTTCTGTTCTGCATCGGTTTCGTCTACATCCGAGTGTTTGGGCACTGTCGCCGTTTCCGGCAAGCCTATGACGTGTCCTGACGTATCGGAAACGGCGTTGGCAGGCTTCTTACGACCGTACCATATGGTTTTCGTTCTTCGCGTGCCGCTTTTGGTGACACCGAAGATGTGTGCTGTGAGGTAGAGAACGTTGACTATGGCTAATATCGTCAACGCCACACGGACGATACGCGGTGTGAGAAAACGCTTTGCCAACGAGGTGGTCAACTCTACCGGTCTTGAGCGGTGGATAGGTAGCGTTGATGTTTGCTTCATGCTGATGTGAGTGTTGAAAGTGGAAAATGGGGCGAGGATTAAGAATATTCAATTGACAAAGGTTCAACGAAGTAAGTAAAGGGAACGAGAGGACGGCTGTAAGGCTCAGATGACTAGGAGTGTCTGAATCTGGGAAGATAGCAGACTATGACGGTTGAAAGTGTCTGTTAAGGTGACTGGTGGAAACGCCAGTAAAATGCGCTAGAGCCCAGGCTAACCGCGGATAGGCAATTAGGGGAGGTGCACGATGCAAGAATGAGAAGTCTGATGAGACCAAAAATATAGCGATCTGTTCAGAAAGGGATGTCTATGAGGATCTGGAAAGAATAGTGATAAGAAATGAAAAAATCCACCATCCAGTTGATGCTCAATAGGAGTACAAAAGAGAATCGAAATCTGACATTCTTTTTTTTGGAGGAGTTCAAAAATATTCTCTTTGTGATATTTTTGCAAGATGCTTCAATATTGTGGTATTTTCTTTTTTGTTGAAACTGAGGGTGAAAATTTGATGTCGTGTGATGGGGCCACTTCCGGGGGCATACAGAGCCGCACAATTGTAGGCTGCAAGTTGATTCGGGCCGATGCTCCACCCTCGGCCGGAAGTAGCGCGGACCTCGGTGGCGGTCGTGTTTACTATTTATTGGACCGAGTTTCGATTTTTTACACATCGGTGGATTTCTTGACAAGAATAAAAATTTATCATTATTACAACAGGCTTCGGCTACTATCTACAATTACAAGAAGAGGAAGACGCGTTCTCCCTTTCAAAACGAACCAAATCAGGTGATCGAGTTTCCAGCGCAGCAAAGGAGATCAATCAGATTACAGAGATCAGATCCATCCGATAATGATAACCAAAATAGTTGTCGTGGTCCGAAACTGGTTTATCAACAAGTAGGCTTAACAATGGCTATAATTCACCAGTAATTGTGAAGGCGCGATTGTGCAGGCCCAGCTACCAGACCTGGAATTTGTCCATGCAATCGATGCAAAGGGCACCCGTCTTCGGTCACCTGATGCGTAGCTGGAGCAATGGATAGCAGGCTTATGTTAGTATCTTCCGTATCGCGAGGCTCTCAAGATAACGCGGATGGCATGGATAAGCCCAGGAAGATAGCCTAGGCATGTTAGGAGGATGTTGATCAACAAGGAACGACCAATCCCAGTAACGAAAAACAAGCCTAACGGTGGGAAGATGAGTGCCAAGAAGATGAGAAAAGCGTTCGAACGGGCCATTATGGGAATGTTAGTCACTATTCAGTGTGCTGCAACGATTACAAATCTATTTTGCTGTTCTGTGAACGATAATTCGAGGAGGCTTGTGACGATACAGCTCGTTTAGTTTGTTACGCTAGACGTGGTTAACTGTTACTAGTCGATGTCTCTCCATGTTTCGCTTCCTCTTCGGTAGCAGATGCTTCTTTTATATATTTGCACTACCAGCACCGAACGCAATCTTCGAATAACGACTACATCTCAGAAGTAAGCTTCTGGGGCTGGGTAGCATTGGTCTGGAACTATGATGTTGCAACTTTACAGACATGTGAGTGTTTCCGTTACTAAAAATACCTTTTGAGATCAGGTACACCTACTGTCTCAGTTTTGTCACTATCACTTTCACACAGCAAGCAGTAGGAAGGTGGCAGGGTTAGTCGTTGTTCTCGGACTCGCTTATTCGAGTATGCATCTGTCACCGTCTAAGCGTTCGTCTACATTCTTGGCCGTCAATCATTTTATTTACAAGCTGTGGAAGCATGAGCCCTTAATCTGCATACATTCTATTCAGAGGAGATTCGTATTACCGAGCAGTACTTCCTTTTATAGCTTCTACTCTATTTTTACCACTGGCCGTTGTCTTGTTCTGTACTGCGGCACAACGGCCTTGGTTTTTTTGTTTTGCTCTACTCGGCACTATATTCTTATCTTTAAAGCTGAATCCGTATTTAGGTGGAAAAAATTAGCTTGAGCCAGGGCTAGTATAAATTATACTAGAGATGTGTGAAAGTCATGTAAGTATCAATATTTCGGCTTTCAGCTCTCCCGTGGCATGCTTCATGTTACAATCTACATTCGTCTACTCTCATACAATGTCTCTTGGGGATCTTGTTGTTTGGAGGGGCATAACATATTGGTGCGAGCAAGTCTCTACAGGCTAATCATCTCCTAGGAAATTTTTTTATACAAAATCAAGATACATATGTATCACTATCGATATACAACAGCTCACAGAACGCCTTCGGCTGGAGACTCGAATTGAGCTGACTCGAGCCTAGCCTCCTCAGTATTTCAATATCACATAGAGTGCGTGGATGATTCCAGGGATATAACCCAAAATGGTCAAAATAATATTGATGAAGAGCGAGCTGGAGCAACCTCTTTCAAGGAACACACCCAATGGAGGGAGGATGATGGCTAAGATAATCTTAAAGATGTCTGAACAAGTAAGGGCCATTGTGTAAATTCAGATGGTGATTGTAGTTGAAGAAGGAGAAAAGCTTAGGTCTGAAATTTGTGAGACAAAAAAACAACTAAATGCTATGATGACTAGATTATATCCCTATTTGTTTCAGGGGATTCAATTGACTCAATTGCGTAAAATCACTTAGCAGTATAATTGCAAAGGAATTAAATCTGCTTGTAATCGAGCACAATTCGCTACCGTTTTATACCCCTAGAATGACATTTCCTGATGGCTTGGCGTCTGACAATGGGTCGATGACGCTATTATTTCTCAGTCATGCTCTACTTGTGTCAGATGACTACTTCCTAGAATGTTCGTCGTGTTCAAAGCCAATATTTTGTATTCAACGCATCTTTGGTAGGGTCCCAAAGCAGGTGCTGCCCCTCATCGCAGTTATCTCTCTCAATTGCCGTTTCTATTCGATGAGCCATCTTTATTTCTCTGTGCGTTTTGCACTACGTTTTCCTTGCTGTTCGTTTGGTATCCGGCAATTGTATATGTGTACCACGACCATCTCATCCAGTGGTGGCTCCACCTCGCTCAGCCCCAATCCATCATCTTCATTCTTCTCGAATTTCATTCACTTCTAGAATTCCGGAACACAATCTGCGCGCCGGCGTATACTAGAGCAAGATTATTTGAGGATCAAATGGACAGAACTGGAATGCTAGCTTCTATTAATAGGCAACGTGGCAGCCACGCTAGGTGCTGCCGCAAACCGGTGATTCTCTTAAGCAGAGGATCTTGTCAAATACAGAAAACTACGCTGCTACTTCAGGAAGCCTGGAAGCCGATGTTGATCTATGCACCCATAATACCCTTGTCCAAGTTCATTGTTCCTAATTGTACTCTACGTTGTATCGCAATTATACTCTAAGTGATCGCTATGATCTTTCTGTATAATCTCATTCACTTCTCTGTCTCTGTCTACATAGTCAATTCTATTACTTGCTCATCGCACTCTCTGCTCCTGTAGCGGATTTCATAAAATATTCCTCCCTAAAAGATGCTTGATTGAGTCTAAGGGGATATTTCGCCTCAATCAGGTTATCGCCTCCTCAACAGTATTGAGTTTTCTTTAGTAGTGATTGGCCACATTCAATTGGGAGTTCGAATTTTGCGATGCAAAAAACGATTGAGTACAAAAATGGACAGGTAATAATTGTAGAGGGCTACTTGGTACAGCAAATATAGGGCATGAAATTAAAGTCTAAGTACTGATTCTTTGAATAGTAAACACATATTCCTGCTCGTCTGATTTATAATGAGTTTTCATATGTAAGTAATAAGTCGATATCGTTTTGATACTTCTTGTATTTCTCAGCATCAAGATTGGTGCTGAGTGGAGGTCTTCCAGTGATGCAATCACCCAAGTCGTAGATTTGTTTGAGTGTGTATTTTACTCCGTAGACATTGAATTCGCCAATCATCATGTTTGCTCTTGTAACAAGATATTGTAAATCGGCAGCTTGTTCAAACTTACCACTCTCGTACAATTTCAAAAGTTTCAACATAGTTTTTGGAAAGATTCCTGATAATCCATCTATGGCACCTTTGATATTAACCGAAAGTGCTGGAACAAGTACTTGTCCTAACCCGGTGAATGGCGTAAAGTTGTTTGTCTGCAACACTGGATTTTTACCCAATAATGTATACGTATCTAAATTGAAGTGAGTCAACTTCACACCAACAATAAAAGGGTGTTTTGAAAGCTCTTCAAACGTACTGACTTCAATGTCAACCCCATTGACTACACCAGGATAGTTGTAGATCATTATTGGCAAACTGCTGCCGTCAGCAACAATCTTGAAATAATCAACAATCCCTTGCTGAGTAACCAATTTAGTTCCAAAATATCCTGGAACTAAAACAATGATAAAATTAGCACCTAATTCACTAGCAATGTGTGACTCTTCGATAATGTCCTGGTAGTTGGATGGAGGCATACCAGCTATAAGCTTGAAGTTGGGATCTGGAATTGCTTCCCTGATTGCCTTTAATACAGAACATCTCTCTTTCATGGACATATTTGAAGCTTCTCCCATTGATCCAGAAACTACTAGTCCATTGATACCAGATTGGTACAACATGGTGGCATGCTTGACCTGAGTTTCTAAATCCAACGAATACGAGCCATCGTCCCTAAAGTAAGTTGGGATTGGCGTGAAAATTCCCTTTGGGATAACAAAGCTATCATTGAAAGTCATACTATAAATTTAGTCTCTCTACTGTTGTAGATACACTGAAAATCATCTTTTTCTACGCTACACCCTCTTATATAAACATCTAGGAAAATATCAATGCCGTCCAGGTTGCCAGTCTTCCTAATAGTACACATAGTATGAGTTCCTTAAGAATTGGGGGAGGGGCCATTAGAAATGGGTGGGGTTGATAAGAACAGGAAGCAGAAAGATTTGATTCTCACAACCCCCACCAATTTTTCACCCCGCCATTTTACACCTCCCCACAAAAAACTCTGAACCGAAGATCTCACTTAAATGGAAGACTTTGAACTGAAGTTCTATCCTAGTTAAAATGTAACAAATGTGGGGAATGGCAATTGCAATCATTTTGGTGCTTCTGAGAAATCTCTTATGTTTCCCCAGAGTTTCCCCAGAGTAATCAAATTGATTTCAAATTAATTCTAACTTATTTACGATTATTTGGAGTTTTCGTTTTCTCTTACAAAAGATGTAGTGTGATTGTCATTAAATGCCTAAAATTTTGGAATTAACCTTCTTCTATTTACAATATATTTACACTCTTAAGTGAAAGGTTCCCTTTCTTTTCCAGTACTTCTTAGAATACAGTTCTCTATTAGTCCCGCGTACTCCCGGCAAATCTCTGACCTACAAAGAGTGTATTTGTTTTTGAATAATTTCAACAACCCAACCAAAAAATGCTTATTCGGAATATCATCCAAGACTTTGGAACACTTTTCAAGACTTTTATAGTCTAATGGCTTCTGCCCCGTATACTTAATCAACGAAGAATATAGTCTACTGATATAGGTGTAGCCTTCTTCTATTTCCCTGATGACATTTTGCGTTGTATATCGTTGGTCCAATGACTCTGGACCATATAGAGAATAGTTGTACACCCATATTACGAATAGTGATGAAGCAACTATGTTAGGTCTGTAAAGAATGGGATCTGAGTCTGGGTCATACTCAGATCGTTCTTCGCCATTGAACATTATTTCATTTAACAATATGTAACAATGAAGAACTGAAATCTTCCCATTATCACTTTTGGCCCATTGATTGATTCTTCCTTCTACTACTTTGTAGTCTCTTTCAGTTGTCTTAACACTCATTCTTCTAGGTGACCCGGCGTAGATTAGCATATCATATTGATTGACCCTCATGAAAGCTTGGCATAAGTGGTAGATAGGAAATTTGCATTTGGTATCGTTCACAGATAGCCCTGAGCGAACAGAGTTAGAAGTCTCACCCTTCAGAGGTAAATAGAATGCATTTCTAGTATCACAACAGTCCCCATGACAAACCGCTTCCCTCCATACATCTATAGCCTTGTATATCGTTGATTTCCAGGACTCTTCAACTGACTTCCAGTCCAAAAATGTCATTTGAAGATCCTTTTGTTCCATCTGAAATTTAATCGTCAACAAGCCTGCCAAGAGTAACTTTTTGCTTAATGAACTTGCTTCTGACTGTTCTTGGTGTAGTAATTTGGTCAATGCAACAATGAATCTTGGGGTTTCAGTTTGTGGAGGTAAGTTGTTATTGTCTATTACTGACATTTCCCACAACATATCATCACAAGGCATCAGCAATTTAATTTGATGGGCAAACAATACGATTTCATGCCCAAATATGGTGGCATGAAAGGTGTCTAAATAGAAGGACACTAGTGCAGCTCTTTTCAAGGACTCAATTTCGATCCATTTCTTCCAAATGTCTTTTTCTTCTGTCAAGTTAGTTTCGTCACTAGTTCTATTCAATGGGTCTCCTCCCAACAATGCACTTCTCCTTAGTAATTGTATCTTGAGACCATGGTGCAAATACGCTCTTTCGTGCAATTTTCTATTGGAAAACAACATTTCATAGGACTCTAATATGATCAAGCTTTGAATCATCCAAGCCCTTGTAGGCAGGCCAAACTCCTCTGATGACGATATGAGCCATCTCAAGGGCACAGCAATACAATCAGCTAGTTTCTGAGGATGTGGCAAAATGGACATTGCGGTGGCGTCATTTACGTCCATTAAACCAGCACCCATCATTATCATGCTCAATAGCAAGAATGGGTGAACACCATCGGCACTAAATGAAGGTCTATGTAATATTGGAAACTGAACGTGGTATACTGACCAATAAATATCCAAGCATATGCAAAGCTGCTCAGCATCAAATAACAATTCATGCAATTGTGGAACATATTCAAGTAATTTTTGGATCAATCCGGAACCTCTAAAAGTTTGACTACTATACTGAGGAAAATTAGGCGATATACAAAATGCTTCTTCAAGCATGTGGTTATTATTAGTACCTCCACTCAAAGTGGTACCAAAAGGACTCAAGACGTTTCTCTGTTTCAAAAAATCATTATCATTGAAGAGCCACTGAGTTAAATCGATGGGTAATAAAGAATGTTCGGTTGGGATTTGCTCAGTTTGGATTTGCTCAGTTTGGATTTGCTCAGTTTGGATTTGCTCAGTTTGGATTTGCTCAGTTTGGATTTGCTCAGTTTGGATTTGCTCAGTTTGGATTTGCTCAATTTGGATTGGTTGACTCGCATAATCAGTGATTGAACTTGAGCGACTGGAATTTGGAGAGTGCTCAACTTCATTTTGCTGTTTGAGATCAATTTGCTGATAGTACAGATCAGCAGCTTCAATGTGTGTGCTTAAATCGTAATTAACTTGGTCTATTGTATTACTTGTATGCTGATTTTGATGTTGTTGAGTTACATAATCCAAATGATCAACATTTGAACGCTTTTCCTGAATCATTTCACTTCTGCTGCCATCGCTGAATGCCTTATTATCGCTAATTTCAATTGCGCCTCCTAGTTCATCTGTTGGTCCAATAGGACTACTTTCGATTATCAGATTGGCTGTCCCTTGCTTCTTCGCCAACTTTAGTATCTGTTTTTGAATCTTCCTTTTATGATGTAGTTCATGCTTTTCCTTCACATCCTTTCTGACAAACAGCTTTTTACAACCAGGACATGAACAAGTGTGAATCTCACGAGGCTCATGGTTAAACTTGTGTCGAGATAAGTGGTCGGACCTGGAGAACGACTTGCCACAGTCTGGCACGTCACAAACGTATCTCTCGCCTACTTTCATAATGTGGCCACCTCACGCTATGCGAAACAAAGTTGTCTTCTTTTTTTTGGACAAGTCACTCCTACTTGCTCTATTATTTGTTGGCAAACACTGCCGGTCAAAACCGAACTCGCCTCAAAAATGTTCAAAGTCAATACCACTTGTAGCTTGGAAAGGACTCGTATCAAAGGTCGACATAGGTTTCCATGCGATTCTGTCGAAGCGGTGAATATTTCCCGGAGGCAGTTCGGTTTTTACCGAAGAATATGATCCACATTGTGTGTGTGACTCCTATAATATAATTGAATATATTGAATTAATTCAACCCCACTCTGTAGATCCGGTATATAAACGCATTGACCATCTATACAAATACCCTTTTGACATAAAATGCAAAATAACCACCCACAACATGCAAGGACCCCACTTTTAGGATTATTTCGGAATGCATAAGGGGAAGTCCGGTGTATCGAAATAATTACGCGGTTGCACCCCGTCTTCTGCAGCAGATTTGCGTGGCTAAGCATTTGGACATTAATAAAATAAGGGTAGATCTATTCTTAAATGTGAGATATCTAGTTATCTAAATAATTTTCTAAGGGATAACACCTAAGCTTCACCGTAGACGTCAATTGGGTCCCAGTTTGGACTGACGAATCTCTTGATACCTTTAACCTTGTGCAAGTTGTTTAATTCTTCACCATCTTCGTCAGACAAATTGATAACATTGAAGTTGCTTTCAATTCTCGACGAGCTGACAGACTTTGGTAAAACGACAGTTCCTCTCCAGATAGCCCAAGAGATCAAAATTGTAGCTACCGAAACCTTATTCTTTTCAGCGATTTTGACAATAGTCTCGTCTTTTAATAATGGCGAGTTGGAAGAACCCAATGGACTGAAGGCTTCCAACAAAATGTCATGTTCTTTAGTGAACTCAAGAAGATCAGTTTGTGGTAAGTATGGGTGTATTTCCACCTGGTTAACCGTAGGAGAAATCCTATAATCTGGAGAACTAAACAACTTTTTCAAGTTCTTAATAGAGAAGTTGGAAACTCCAATTGACTTGGCTTTACCTGATTCGACCAATTGCTGCATGTCTGCGTAAGTTTGTGTGAAATCACGATCAAACACGATATCACGCTTTCCGTTTGGTAAAGTTGGGATACCTGGGTGGTTCTTGTTTGCTTTGTTCAAACAAACTGGCCAATGCATCAAGTATAAGTCAACATAATCCAAACCGAGGTTTTTCAAGGATTGATCCAAAGCACCAGCTGGATCAAGAGCATCAATGGGGGCCAACTTGGTCGTCACAAAGATATCCTTTCTTGGGATTCCTGAGTCTCTAATAGCACGGCCAACAGGTTCTTCATTTCCGTAGGCAAGAGCCGAATCGATGTGTCTGTAACCTGTTTCGAGGGCAAATAAGACAGCTTTGTATACGTCATCGGCCAGTGCTTGCCAAGTACCAAGTCCCAAGGCAGGAATTGTTTCACCGCTATTGAGCTTGTAAACTTTTGATGATCTATGAAGAATGTTAGTATTTAATTAATTGATCAATTCTTTAAATGCAGTTACATACTTGTAAGTAGTAGCCATTATAGTAAGATAACTAGGTTAAAGGTTGAGTAATTGTTGGTTCAATTTGCTATTCTACTTTTTACCACTGGACGATGGGCTACTTATATGTGCCGATTATATTTGCAGATTCGATTTTGGTGGGGGAGGGGGGAAGTGGGGGTTGACGCAATTTGCTTCGGATGTTCTTGCAATGCACTGTGGTTTATCCTGTTATGCAATACTACCACATTGAAAGCACCGTGCTTGGCTCCTTCAGTCTACCCCGCCATGTACGTGAACAGAGACGCTGGACTTTCAATATTTTTGCAACCGAGTTATTGCAAGTCATAAGTGCATTATTGAACTTTCCAGCATATCCTTCGGAAACTTAGTAATTCTCTAAATCGGATCTACAATTAGGAAAAAATGGGTTTCAAAAAGAACACCCATGTGCTCTACTATGGCCGAACCATTTGAACAAGATTTTTTGTTCACAATGCGTATCAAACTACGAATTGAAGTTTTCGAAATGTACTCATTGCATTCATAAACAGCAAAATAAACTATAGATCTAACAATGGCTCTGAATTTCCAGAAACCAGAAGGCATTGATAAATCAGAAAAAAACGTAACTAGAATGGGCTGACCTATTCTTCCGATTTCTTAGATGTTGTATCTTCAATGTGTTCTACTTCTGCCTTCCTCTTCTTAAGTTCTGCAGGCTCAACAATAGCTTGATGGGCTTGGAACATCAAATCAGAAATATCTTCTCCGAAGATCTTTGCAACTTCTTCTAATCCCAACCCTCTTGTTTCTGGGAAAGTGAATTGAATCACGACCATATGCGTGAATAATAAAATACAATAGACAATGTAGTATTTCCATCCAATGGAATCCATTCCAAGATTGTTAACGTAGTTGTTGAAAAAAATCCAAACTTGACTTGCCAAAGAGTACAAAATAGAAGCTTTTCCTCTCAAAGTATAAGGAACAATTTCCATCACATATGTGTTCCCAATTGGAGAGAAAGCATGATAAAATCCCATATCGAAATAGAGAAGTGCGATAATTCCACGACCCAAGGCTTTATTCTTGAATTGTGTTTTTTCATTTATGTCTGCCAACACTATCCAAATAATGAATATTATGCACATTCCACCAAGAGATACTTGCATCACAACTTTACGTCTCCACTTCGCAGAAAAAATTGCAAAAACAAGTGCACAAACTCCACCGAAGAGAGTTAAACCAATATTAATCTTCAATTTGTCACTTGGCTGCGTGATACCGATATCTTGAAGAACAATTGAGAAATAATAAGCAATAAGCGAAGAACCACACAATTGAAGAATCGAAGGCAATGCAAGTGTGATAAACAATCTATGCATGTTAGCTTTTGAAGAAAACCATGTCAACCAAGTAATCTTTTTACCGATCTTTTCTCTTGAAATTGCAGCACTAATCTCAGCCATCTCGAATTTAACAAGTTCACTGTCTCTGTCACCACCAGCATGATATTTTGTCAAAATTTCAAAGGCTTCGTCCTCTTTTCCATGTGCAATAAGCCATCTAGGAGATTCTGGACAAAAGAAAACCAATACAAGTTGGATTAAAGGAACGACGGCTTGTAACAACGAAGGTAAGCGCCAAGACCAGTTGTTATACTTCATATTTGATTGGTAAGGACCCCAAGTAAAAAGTGCTGCCATAAATGAACCAACAGGAAAGGCAGCTTGCAACATACTTGTCAAGATGGGTCTTTGAGATGGGTAAGCAGTCTCTGCCAACAATGGTGCAGCAGAAACTTGCATTCCACCTGAACCAAAACCAAGAATCATACGAGCTGCGAGAAACATACCAAAATTAACTGAAGCGGACTGCAATGCAGCACCAAGAATTGTTAATAAAATAGCACCCGTAAGTACATGCTTTCTTTTCATTCTGTCTCCACTAGCAGTTAAAAATGGAGTAACAGCCATTGCACCAATAGTAATACCGTTAGTCATTGTACTTAAGATTCGACCATGTGGTTTATTAAAATACTCCGACCAACTTGGTAATGTTTGCAAATTACCCATCATACTACCATCATAACCTAAAGTAACTTGAGCAAGCAGCGCACATCCTAATAAAACGTTCAACTGTAACAAATGAGGATACTGGAACCACCATTTATCTAATTTTGGGGTGACGTCTTCCAACGTAAGCTCCCTCTGTTCTTCTTGACCAAGTGACCCATTCTCATAGCCTTTAGAGTCGACAGTTATAATGTTACTTTCTTTATTATCTTTTGCACCAAACATTGTTAGTTAATCATTATTGAAAATTATTAACGAAGTGGCAAAGACAATCGTATATAAAGTAATGGATTATAGAACAATCGAAGAGGGCCACTATGAAATTATTTGAGGCATGCATCCAAGAATGTGGAGTACATCAACTGCGATCTTCTGTATACTATTCTACTGCGAAGAAAGAAGCTGGAGTTTCTACGGGAGTTAATACATTATTTCCCCAAACCCCCACCATTTTCGTTGTTTGGGCTGAAAAATTAGTGCACTGCTACAGATATGATTATACACATTTTCAACCGAAGAGCAGGTCATTCAGAGGGGAGAATTAGTAGGAGGGAAAGACCTATTCTATTTCGATGCACTAATCTAGAGATTGTCTCATCTGCATTAAAATATTGGGGTTGAATGATGCTAAGCGTAACTTTAAAATAATTTTCAGATCGGAATGGCAACTGGATATTCCGTGAATATTAACTTGTAGTTAAAGCATGGTACGTCTGGTGGGGTTGAGGGGAAGGGATCTAAAAATCCTATTCTTATACTATCGAGGTAAATAAGCAAGCATGGCATTACCTTCCAGAGTTTAATGCAAGGGCCAATTGGTGGGGTGCGTCGGGGCTTAACAATATTTTCTTCTCGACAAAACCTTATTTGAACTTTCTTGAAATTAATTGTGGGAGAGTTATCATTTGACACATTTCTAATTAAGTGATTTTGTGCTTTAGCACATAGATGATCCATAAGGCTACACCACCCAGAAGATCAAGCAGTGGGGGTGGGGTAATGTTGTTACACTGTCTCGAATCATATATATAGCGGATCATGGCCACTTGTTAGATTGCGTGTCGCTTATGTGAGATCAACACAATATACTATTAAAGATGACAGTCTTAAAGACGAAAAACAACTTAGCCAATTTCAACCCATGTTCAGGAAACCCATTTGAAACGAGAGATGATGTTATGCAGGCGTTTTCTGACACTTTTGAACCATTGCTTCCAGCATTTACAGAAGGTTGTACGGGTGTGAACTTGGAGGAAAGTGGTGGCCATTTCCCTACAAAAGCAGCACATTTCGAAGGTTTTGCTAGAGCTTTATTGGGGGCAGTACCTTTTGCTGCTGGTGGAGGTGACTTCAAACACTGGGATTTATTCAGAAAAGGGTTAACGAATGGAACAGACCCCAAGCATGATGAATATTGGGGAGATATTGAAGATTGCGATCAAAAGTTGGTTGAATTAGCAGGCGTTGGGTATGCTTTGTCATTTGTTCCAGAACATGTTTGGGAGCCCTTATCCAATGAGGCAAAGAAGAATCTTAGTGAATATCTTCTTACTGCCAGAAGCCGTCATTTTCGTCGTTGCAATTGGAAGTTCTTCAGAGTGATGATTGATTTGGGATTAGATAAAGTTGGCATTAAGTTCGATCATAAAATGACCCAAGACTACTTGGATGAAGTTGACAATATGTATATAGGAGACGGTTGGTATGGTGATGGTGACAGGGCCAGTGTTGATTACTATAACCCATACGCATTACATTTATTCGGGTTGATCTATTACAAGGCAAGAAAGGATACCGAACCTGAAAGATGTAAAAGATTTAAAGACAGAGCATTGCAATTCGCTGCACAATATATTCATTTATTTGGTGATGATGGAGCTGCAATTCCATATGGTAGATCAATGACATACAGATACGCTATCGTGGCTTTTTGGGGTGCATTGGCACTTGCAATAGAAGAAGATGAAGAACCAGTGATTCCTTGGGGCGTTATGAAGGGAGTATATTTAAGAAATCTTAGATGGTGGTCAAATAAACCAATCTCTAGATTCAGAACCAATATCCTTTCGGTCGGCTATGCTTACCCCAATCAATTTATGTCTGAATCCTACAACTCGCCCCAATCGCCTTACTGGGCATTTAAAGCTTTCATTGCGCTCATGATCCCCGAAAGTCATCCATTCTGGACTACCAAAGAAGAGCCATTAATTTTGGAAGACACTCAGTTGAAGATTCCTGGTATGCTTCTTTCACATACTGAATTGAATACTGTTGCATTAATCAGTGGTCCATATAGAACTTTCAATATGAGAAACCAAGCTGAAAAATACAACAAGTTTGCCTACAGTACAAGATATGGTTTCTGCGCTGAAAACAATCCTCGAGGATTCAACTTTGCCGCTCTTGATAACATGATTGGCTTCAGCTTTTCAGGAAGTGATTTCTATGTCAGACAATACAATAAGTCATGGATTTTCGATGGTGGATTGTATTCCGAATGGTCACCAGTAACGGGAATAAATGTCAAGTCATGGATTCTCCAGAAAGGAAAGTATCACATCAGAGTACATCACATCGATAATAAGACCCCATATAAGGTCGATTCACTTGAGGGGGGATTTGCGGTTCCCTCAATGATCGCTGAAGGCATTAGGACTTCAGAAGAATCTTCACCTGTCGTGGGAGAAGTAACCACCGATGAAGACATTAGTTTAATTGTCAATTTATTGGACGACAGAAAATCAAGAGTTACTGAACCGGATCCAAATACAAGTTTGATGGCTTCCAAGGTCATTTTACCACAGTTGAGAGGTTCTATTGATGCTGGTTCATCAGCCAAGTTTGCCTGTGCGGTTTACGCTCAACTGGCGACAGTTCCTTTTTCAAAAGAAGAATGGTTAGAAGGCTTAAATCTCCCAACTGAAGATGAATTGAAACAACTATTTTCAAAGTCTGAAAGAGTGGTTTGCAACGAATAAATTATGCCTAGATACTTATTTTAACTAAATTTAGATAAAACCAAAGAGAATATGTGAAATACAGTAGTTATGAGGAATTGAAGTTATTATCAAGAGGTCAATTACTGTGAACTGGACTAAATTAAAATTTCATTTGAATGTCGATAGCTATTAGAGATCATTTAGTTGGAATTTCAAATCCTTGAACGAGATCAGCCGTGCCTTACTATAACTATAAAATATAAGTTAATAATTATAAATAATTATATTATTCAGATCATTTGTCAAAAATGATCATATATTGAAAACAAGCTTTGGTTTCCTTATCAATTCAAGTATGAATAATTGTCTTTTTTGCATATTTGTGAAGCAATTATATATTTCTTTTGAGTATCTTTTTCTTAATGATATGAATTATGTAAATACTCCTACTAGTTAATTTTTCTAAGTGGAATTTTCATCTCTACGAAACACACTATTAAAATATAAAAATGATAAGGCTACAATATATGTCAGGTAGTGCCATATGTAACATATCACGTGCATAATCGATTATCCATACTATTGACTACTCACTGCACTTTCTCATACTTTGGCATGCTCATCTTTACGCTGTCACTCCGACCCGCGTAATCTGCAGCACCCGAAAAATTTTGGACAAGAGCCTTTATCACTCCAAGCAATTCAAGCTATAGAACTTCTACAAGTCTCGTTCAAGTTCCAGCCGCAAGCTGAATAGCCGCAGATGTCCGATATCCAATTGCAGTTGTTGAAGCTCGTGCACGAGTCAGGCGAAATCGCCAACACGTTGCAAGAAAAGACTCTTTCACAATATGACTCAAACACTTTACATTCCAACTTGACCTCATTGTGGTCCAAGGAAATGATTACTTTCAACAAGATTGAAGTCGATTCATGGGGACTTACAGACGAAGCCGAGTCTTATGTTAGCGCAGGAGCCACTCCAGAAGTGCAAGTTGTAGACGAAGTATTGAAGGCCTTGGAAGGCTTGACTATTTCTGCCTTGAAAGAGAAGTTAGGTCCAGTTGGCTTAGTTGGCCAGGGTAAGGCTTTCAAAAACAAGTGGTTGAGTAAGGATGGCGAAAAGTTGGTGGCTAAGGTTGCTACCTTGCCCGAAGACGTAGTGTTGAAAGAATTGCAGACGATTAAAGCTACGGGATCGTTGGAGGATAAGAAGGAGTTGAATGAGTTGAAGAAGAGAAAATTGATTAGCATGACCAAAATCATCAGCTTCAAGGTGGAAAAAGGTCCCAAGTTCGCTTTGACCATTGCCAACTACGAAACAGACATCACTTCCGAAATGATTGTTAACAGCTCTTGGAAAGATGCCGAATTCAAGCCATACAACTTCAACTCCGAAGGTGTGTATCCAACTTCCGGAGCCTTACATCCATTGAGCAAGGTTAGAGAAGAGTTCAGACAAATCTTCTTTTCTATGGGATTCACGGAAATGCCCTCTAATCAATACGTAGAAACTGGTTTCTGGAATTTTGACACACTTTTTGTTCCACAGCAGCATCCAGCCAGAGACTTACAAGACACTTTCTATTTGAAGGACCCAGCCGTAGCAAAACCTCCTCAGGACAAGCAGTACTGGGATAACATCAAAGCTGTTCACCAGGACGGGAAGTTCGGCTCTATCGGCTACAGATACCCATGGAAGGCTGAAGAGTCGTTGAAGATGGTTTTAAGAACCCACACCACTGCCATTTCGTCTGCTATGTTGCACAAGTTGGCTGAGGATCCAAAGCCAGTAAGACTCTTCTCTATTGATCGTGTTTTCCGTAACGAGGCGGTAGATGCTACGCACTTGGCAGAGTTCCATCAGATCGAAGGTGTGTTGGCCGGCTATGACATTACGTTAGGAGACTTGATTGGGTTCATGGAAGATTTCTTCGGAAAGATGGGTGTTAATGGCTTGAGATTCAAGTCAGCCTACAACCCGTACACTGAGCCATCATTGGAAATCTTTGCTTTCCACAAGGGCTTGAACAAGTGGGTTGAAATCGGTAACTCCGGTATGTTCAGACCAGAAATGTTGGAGTCCATGGGCTTGCCCAAGAACTTGAGAGTGCTTGGCTGGGGTCTTTCGTTGGAAAGACCTACTATGATCAAGTACGGTGTATCTAACATTAGAGAATTGTTGGGACACAAAGTTTCGTTAGACTTCATTGAGTCTAATCCTGCTGCCAGACTTGACGAAGACTTGGTCTAGATATAGAGTAATATACTAGTTAATGAGAGAATAATGCAGTTGTAGATATTGTTGGTTGGGATATGATTTTGTAGTATTACTTATTCGCAGTTTTGTAATGTTTTCTTCGCATTCCGAGCTTAAATTTTCAATATTCAATTATTCTACAGCACTAGAATCCACAATTATGAATTAGTGCTTGCTACCTAGCATTCTATTTCTCATGTTCGACCATTCTACATATATCGTTACTTTTCACTTCTTGTTTCATTTATGTGAACATTCAATATTTCAACCTCGCACTGTCGTATGCACACCCGAAATTTTCAGTCCATTTATGATTTCGTTGCTCTCGAGAATAAAGAAATATCAATATTCTTCATGAGAACAATTACAATCGAAATTGCCAAGCACAACGTAGAGCACAAGAAAGGCAACACAGACAAACACAAGTAATTAATCAAGGCTCCAATTGATTGCAAAATTTTAAAATATATCTTCCAAATAAATCCTAGCGCAAGCTTTCACAATGACTCTCACTGAAAATGAAGAAGAACTTCGGACTGAAGACAAGCCAGGATTTCCCTGCAAATGGCAAGACTGTGGAGTGGATATCTTTCCCCTGTTGACGGGGTTAGTAGAGCATCTAAATACAAACCATTTGGCCCACATGGCCCACTTAACACCAACGACACCTATCAGATATTCCTGCCAATGGCAGGGCTGTCCTCGTTTTGGCATTGAACAGCCTTCACGTTTCGCTCTCATTTCTCACTGCAGAACTCACACCGGAGAGAAGCCATATTTCTGTCCTATTCCCGAATGCGAGAAGCACTTTACACGGTCAGATGCTCTAGCAAAGCACGTCAAAGGAGTTCACGATTTGCACGCTATCAAGGATGCTGTGAATTCCATAAAAGACAAATATGCCAAAGGGACTTTAGCAAGCGTAGCTTATGATTGGCTTGAACTAGACGAGTTCAATGACGAAATGTATCTTTGTTTAGTAGAACAGGATTACGAGTATAAGAATCCATGGTGGTATTCTCAGAAATTCTTAGACGTCTTGAAAGAAGGAGGTGTGCATCTGGTAGGGTATGAAGATGAAGAAGACGAAGATGATGAGGATGACGAGGATGAGGATGATGAGGATGACGAGGATGATGAAAATGAAGACGACGAGTACGAAGACACTGTTCACAAAATCAGTAAAAAAGCTCACACTGCTGGAGGCAGCATTACGGCAGATGTATTCTTCAATTTACCTTACAATTTCACACAGCACAAGGTGGCCGCTATACGGTACCAAAATTACTTTGCTGACGACGAAGGTGAAGAACTACTTGCTGGCGAGGACGAGAATAACAAAACGGTCAATCTTGTCAAACGACAGCAACAGCACGACAGCCCCAGTAGAAAACACAAGGACGTCAACTCCAATTCTTTGCACAAGTTGCTAAAACTGAAAGCAAAAGTGTTAAGAACAAGTTATCCTTCCATAGACACGCCCGATATAGACGATGTCAACGATATCGCTGAGTTAAAATCGCTTCATGCCAAGTTGAGCAACCAGCTCAATACAGCCTACAAGATTAACAAGGTCGTTGGAAACCAGCTCTCGACTTCCATAAAGCAGAAGCGTAAGCTCTGGTTGATCAACCAATTGTTGGTGGACGGCAACTTGGAAGCTGGGCTTCCGCTCAAGAGTCTGGCCGAGCCTCAACGCGTAGCCAGAGACGCTGTAGATAGAGAATTGTTAAGAACCACCTGATTATCAAAAATAGATCTTGGCTCCTAGTTACGCTAGAATGCGAATCGAATTAGTACGTATTATGGTATTCTTATCTATGAGGTAGGATCTTATAGAACGCACACGTAATTAAGAGTTAGAATCTTGAGTCCTTTATGAAAAAGCTTGTAGAATACTCTTTAATTGATACGCTAGCTTATACTTGCTATTGCCACAAGGATTTTTCTTGCTACCGGTCGTAGTTTTCTTGCTTATTTGTTCGTACATTTCTATCCAAAATCTTTTAGTTCGATCTCACAGCCTAGACTGTTCTTGCCTTACTACTTAATTGCAATATGTCTGTAACTAAGGTGAACATCTCTACAATACCGTCGTCTTGACGGCCCCGCCGCGGCGATTGTGTCCCGAGGAATATATCCGGCTATCTGAAGTTGACACTGCTGCTGTGTGGCGAGTTGTATATTTTTTGCAATCCCTGCCAGAAGCGGAATAATTCAGCAACTAACTGCAGGGGTTCTCGAGCCATAATTCGATGCAAATCTCATGAAGCAATGGTTCGCCTTCAACTGAGCTAAGGCTCGTACTCGAACCCTTCCACATTCTGCGCGACTCAGGCGCCTAGTGTGACCCTTGTCGTTCTTCCTAGCACGTTTCGGTCAAGCAATTCGGGATAAGTCCGGAAATGGGCATCAGAATCTCGTACTTTATTTTTCCAATACGGAGTAATTTCTCGGCTGCAACCAAGAAGCACGGGTCGGGCCAGTCTGATAAGGTTTGTACAGTTCCTTTTTAGTGTTCCATTGGTAGAAACTGTAGGCGATCGTGATTGTCTACAAATTATGTCCCCAGGGCTGAATATGCTAGTCACAAGAAAAAACTAATTTACACCCATTTAATGTTGTTATCGAAATTTCACTGGTTCTGTTCGTGTGCCAAGGTCATCTGAGCCCTTTAGCTGTCGTAATCCACGACAAACTGGACGCCCATGCTAGCATGGCCTGATAAGATGGCCCGTCTCTTTGTCTTATGCGTGGATCGTTTCATTTCTTTATTTATTTTATGGTCGCTGGGTTGCAGAATAAGATCTTGTGTAGCTTTCCTCGCTACGTGTTTGGGGCAATTATAATTCATGCCAGTACGACAGATTATCTGTTGACATGTGCTTTACCGTTGCATTCAAACAACCACACCAATGCTTGACATAGATTGTACTAGTTATTCTCAATAGCCTAAATTTGTGCTAATAAACAACTACCGGATTAACTATTAAACCGTAGGAATGTAATGGAGTATGTATGACCCCGTCGGTGGTTATTCTACTATTATTTCTATCTAACGTTTAAGAAAATCTGTATTTTCGACTCGTAAACACTGCGGTTTTGATATTATAATAAACTAAAAAGTAAACTACCCCAAACCACAACCGGCTAGTGTTGCCGTTATGCCCCATTAACCCCTGTCGTAATCCCCGCTGCCATACAATTGGTTGATATTTTTATGCATTCCTTTAGTGCAAGGAGTTGAAATTTCCTTTCTGTTACATATCTTGAATTTAACCCTTTTAAGCTAGTATGCTGCAGTCCGGATCTAATGTCAGTATTCTACAAAGTTTAGAGCACAAGTTCTATTTTATCCATTTATGTACGTATTTTCTGGATTACTTCTTAATATTAGATGGTAATGTTTCATTGGTTATCATGGCTCCAACTTCCATTCCACACAAATTTTGGTTAGCATATGTAGTGAAAACAATGCAGAAATTGCTTGTAGACTTTTTTTTTAAATATATTTGATGACATTCCCGTGCATCCGCTGTAATTCTTGATAATTTTTGAAGTCTTTAGTGGTGCTGCTGACTATCTTTGTTGACAGTTGCTGTTCTGGTTGACATTCACTTTTCGAATTGTTTATTGTTATTCGTGAACAGTGACCTTAGATCCTGAAAATTGACTTGTCAATAGTGAATCATCTTTGGTTCTGATTTGTCATTGGATTTTTCATCCCTAATTCGTTACCTGATTTGTTACTTGTCAGTCGTTGTCTTCGTGATTACAGATTTCCGAATTCTTATCTCGTTTTTGCTACTGAATCTACGAACTTGGAACAACAAATAGCACAATTCTTTGCATTGGTCAGTGGGGTCACCAACTTCAACTCAGCGTTATTGTTCATTTATTCTTAAAACTAGAGGATTATCCTCCTGACCATAAATATTTGCTGCTCTATTTGAATCTATAAATACAACCCTTGGACCAGTCGACTTAAATAATTCTTGAGATTCACCACTAATTATGAACATTATCAATTTCGACACTACTTTAGATGAGTTTGATACCCGATTCTTGGACCCTACCTACGACTTGACATCGGGAAACTCTGTGGAAACTTTGAATGCTATCGATGACAAGCAATTCTTGTTCGCCAGCTTGGCAACTCCATTCAGCTGTCAACCATTTAAGTTCCTCGAGAATCAAGATGATGGCAGTATCTCTCCTACAAAACTTGTCAACCCCCGCATGAGAAATTCTTTCAGTAAGCAACTGACTTTGGCATCTCCATTGTTGGACAGCTCTGAATTCAATTTCGGTGATATTTCACCAACGCAAATAGTAAATAGAAGAATCAACAATCTCGACCACGCAATTCTAGATGGTGAAGAAGATAGTGAAGAAGACGAGTTGATCTCACCTCATTCGCAGTTCAAGGTCAAGAGAAGGGCATCCAGTACCAAATATAAGATAAGCAAATCGTGCAACACTTCACCAACAATGAAGGCACCGTTAAAGCCGACGGTGACAATTGCGTCCATAGATACATTTTCTCAACTCCAGAAGAAAAATGCCATTGAAGGGCAAAAACGACGAGATTCTCGGGTATTACCAGCCAATTCTACTCCCAGCATATTCGGAACCGATACTAACCATAAGCCACTTCCTGTTCTAGTGGGGAATCCTTTCTACCGCCCGATCAAGTTCAGATCCAGTACCTCCATTCCGACATTGGAAAAAAAGGATTGGTAAAACAATAAGTAATGGCATTGCCATGTCAACCAAAAAAGGTCCTTACTTAGGAGAGGTTGATGATAAATTAGAATCTGGCTATGCGACACCAATTATTTTATAGTTCGCCTTTCATTATGACATTATGATTTCTAATTTCGACATACTAATATTGACAATAGTTCACTTCTTCGTTCTTCTAATATACGTTTCATATCCGCTACATCCACATTGACTGTGTGATTATCGTTTCTCTAATGTTGAATATTGCAATTTTCTTGTCGTCATACATCGCCAATAACTGGTTTTAATGCTATAGGGAGCAACTCGGCTGCATCACCACGAAAGCCCCATGTATCCTTGACTTTTCCCTGTAAAATATCCTCTTCGATATCCGTGTTGAAGATGGCCACTTTCCCCCCCTTGACCTTGACTCTGTCTACGTAACTATTGGCCGGATAAACAGTTCCGCTAGTTCCTATGACAAGGATTAGATCCACTGAGTTATTCAGCTCGATAAAGTTGTCGACTGAGTTCATTACGTGGAGTGGGAGGGACTCTCCGAACCAAACTACTCCGGGTCGTAATAATGACCCGTCCTTACATACTGGACACTGGGGAAGCTCCAGCTCTGGAATGTTATTGACGGGCCGAAACTGCGGTGATATGCTATAATCTTGTTGAAAATTGGGATCGTCGTCTTCCATGCCTCTTTTTCTATTCCTTCTATCGTACTCATACTCTGTTCCTTCTAGAGCTTTTGTGAGTGGATGCTTAAGATTATTTCTGTCTACATAGTTACACATGAAGCTGGTGCATTTCAAATTGAACAACGAACCGTGAATCTCGTAGAGGTTCTCCTTAGCGTGACCACTTCGACTCAGTAACCCGTCTACATTCTGCGTTATAGTAATATACTCGAGGTCGGAATCTTTCTTGGCTGCCAAGTTAGAGAGCGCACTTAGTGTCAAATGACCCTTGTTTGGCTTTGCCTGGAGTGCATTATATCTTCGCCACGAATAAAATTGCCATACCAATCCTGGATCGATATAGAAGGCATCAGGAGTAGCCAAATCAATCATGTTGAAATTCTTCCATAAGCCCTGAGATCCTCGAAAAGTTGGTAGCCCGGAAGACACCGAAAGTCCTGCCCCCACAAGTGCAACGATCTTGCGACATGTTTTGAGATACTCCTGGAACTCCGATAGCTGTATGGTCATATGGTGCAGTTGTTTCATGGTAGGATAAGATGGAGTGAAAATTACAAATTCTCCACAAATCGCATTTATGCGGAAGGTATACAAGCATTCGTGGGATGTGATAAGAAAATACAGGCAAGATGGGAAAGCGCCAAAAATAGCTATATTATTAAGGAAGAATGTACTTTAATGTCAAAAATAAACCTAAGAAACCGAGCAGTTTGTATGGCGACATAACTGTGTTATAGAATATACAGAAATATTGCCAGCAGCAAGAATAAAGCAATAATACAATAGAAATATATGTAGTGAATTTTATTAAATTTCAATAATATAGAATAGAAATATAATGACAATGATCTACTAAAGAGAGATAACATTATCAATACAGTCTGCTCTTCGTAATAAAAGTACATTCTAATTATACAGACTCTCATACACATTCTCATTTCAGTTTCTGATTCAACTTCCTGGCCAAGTATGCTGCTGAATGGCCAAGCTCAGTGGCATTGTTGGTGATAATTCGGTTGCCTGGTATCACGTAAGGTGGAGCACGGTAAAATATCACCAGCTCGATCTCGGTGTTGTTGTCGTTATTAGCATTATGGTTTATTCTTCTTCTCTTATTCAAAACCGTGAAATCAGCCAACTTCCCATCTTCATCGTCCAATGCGTACGAAAGTACTCCGCCAGCAAGCAAAGTCGAGTAGTTAGATGTAGAAGTATGGAAGTTGCTTCCTGTAGGCGTCATGCTTGTAGGAGGAGTGCTGACTCTTCCATACACCTGTTGTTGCTGTTGTTGCTGTAACTGTTGCAATTGTTGTTCCTGGAGCTTTTTCGAGTGGCTCTCTTGGATCTGCGATTGTAACAGTTTGTAGGCCCCAGGAAGAATAGGTTTTTCTTCGGGTACTACCAAGGGAATACTAGCCGTGAGAGCCAGTGCTACTGGCACGATTACTGAAGGCTGTACATCTACTGGTGGAAGAGGAATCCCTCCAGTGGTATACACTGTAGTTGTGGCTCCACCTCCACCTTTCAACTGAGAAATAGGAGTGAACAAGAATGCGCGACGAGAGCTGACAGTTTCGTCAAGTTCGGGCATTGATGCTACATTTGGACTTGTGATATATTGGCCCAAGTCATCTTCCTTAAATGCTGGTGCAAGATATACCAGACCTACTAATGGAGGAGCTTTAGGTTGGCCCAAAGTAGGCTCGGGTATAGGCATGCCTATATAGGCATCTTTGGGTAGCAACGATTTGATGGGTGACTCGTATTTGATCAACTTCCGGGTGTCGCTCAAAGGAATGAGCGGTTGCTCCGGATGGTCTCTGACTTCATCAGGCAAACAGGCTTTCCAAGTTCTGATCCTGTTGAACACGTGATTGGATTCGTTGTACCTGAATTCACAGATAAACCACGGAGCACCATCTGGAATCACTCCGTCTGGTAAGTCTCCCTTCTGATAACGGGTCAAGAAGATTACGTAACAGGGGCCAACGATTTCGTTTACTAAATGGTCACGGTACTGGCCCGTTTTGCAAACTTCGTTCAAGAAAAACAAACGATCGGCTACGTGGCAAGTCTGTTCCGGACGATAGTACCAGCAGACGTTACAATATCTATTACCGTCTTCCGTGGACCACAAACGGAAGATCTGGCCCACGGTGGGCTTTTCGGGGTCATTGCCGTTTTCGATCAAAACCCAGTCACCTATCTTGTACGAGTAGCCATTGACCTCTAATGTGTCCAATGGGTATCTAACTACACCGTCATTACCGGACGTCAGTGACACCATCAAATCTTGGTCGCTCTTGCTGATTTCCTGCTGGATGATTGCGTGGGCTTCTCTGTTGAAGTTCTGGAAGTCTAAAAACTCCTCGCTATATGGATCGTTCTGGTAAAACATCTGGAAGTTCAGGAACATCACGTCCAAGTCGTGGATGAATTGGTCAACGTTGGTATACTTTCTAGTACGAACTTTCACCTTGATTTCGAACAAACTGATGGGATTTGTGATGGTGTGGTAATACAGGGGGTTTGTCTTGGTGTCTGGCAATTTGTCAAAGTGTTGTGTCAACGACCTTGCTTCATTGTTGGGATCGCGCAACTTCTTGAAGCTTTTCAAGATCAATTTGATCCGCGTCTCAAAAGGCTTGTCGATAATTGGTGGACGACCTCTTCTTATACCACTTTCTACATGTTTGGACTGTTTAAATGGAGGAGGTGAAAGTTGATGTGAAGACAGCAATCCATGACTGCCAGTTGAGCCAAAGCTCTGTTGGTACTGCTGTTGATACTGCTGCTGTTGCTGGTAGTCAAGCGGTGGTGTGGGTCTACCTCCCGAACCAGAATATGCTGGCTCAGCTTGAGGAGTTGTTTCATACTGGATTACGTTCACAGACTCTAACTTCGGCTGTTCTACAGCTTCTACAATATCAACATCATCTACCCTAGCTTCATCTTTTTCATCGGGCAAATCGCCCAATACAGGATATGATATTGTTTTACTATTGGGCACAGCCTTATCGTTCTTGAGCTTGGGGATAACTACTGTCAAGACAAACTGCTTAAGGATCAAAGCATGACGATAAACCTTGGATTCGCGAATATTGTACAATCGAGCATTCCACGAAACCTGGGAAAGATCATCAACAAACTGTTGACCGTTGTCATACTTGGAATTTTTGATTTTCCGGCCCACTCCATGAAGTGAAAGAGGGTTTTTCACGATCTTATAGTAGTCGGTTCCAGTACGAAGAGGTAAAGTGTGGAAAGTGGTTGCTAAGGGTTGTCCGCGGTCTTCGAGCTTGTACACGCGGTCGTATAACGACTGTAATCTGTTGTTCAACTTCTTTCTATCTCTATCTGATAGCATGTTGGCGAGATAGTTGCAGATGTAAATCTATGAGTTTCATCCACTAGTTAGTATTATTTAGTATTGTTGTTTTTCGGTCAAGAACAAATTTTCGGCGCGAACAGGATCACGTGATTTGTTCCTTCCACAATAAGAATGAGAGATTTTGCACCCATTCCAGAGAAAAAAATGGACGTGCCCTTTATTACTACGACAGGTGTATCTATAAATCTTAAGAATATGCAACCAATCGGTGTCTGTATTTAGATTCTAATTTCTCTTTTTTTTTGTTTTGAATAAGTCCTGTGATGCGAGGTTTTGTACCCACTTCTCCGGATTTTTTACTATCCTCTCATTACTGTACATTTTATTGACATTAAATACAAAGGTATACAACTATACTTTTTCTCCTAATCACTAGGGTCTCCGAAAATACCCCAGAATTGCTCAACACCCATTGATCCTGGTGACTTCCAATAATCATTGTACATGGTGAAGGCAATCACCAGGTCTCCTAAACTCAGCACAATACTTGTTAAGGCTGCTGCTTGATTAGCTACCGAAGGCACACAGACTCCATTGGTATTTCCTTCTGTGGGCCATCCTGTTTCGGTGATCATGATGGACTTGCTGGAGCCGCAAACGCTTTTCAAGTTGTTTATTTGTTGCACCAACCATGGCCCCGAATTGCTTGGTTGCACACCTCCGTCCCAGTATGGATGAGAGTTAACAGCAATGTAGTCAGAGTAACTGCACAATGAAGGGTTGCTGACAACTGCTACCAAGGTATCAACAGAAACAATTGGACCGGTGTATCCTGAACCATTGCTCTTGAGCCACGATTTGGCGGTGTTGATAGCATTTTGGATATCGGAAGGAGTAGCTGCTCCATCATTTACTCTTTCATTTCCGATAGCAATAGTATGTATAGCATCCCACCCACGAGAGGAGCCTTGAACTGCTGAAGTGATATCTTGTAACCCGCTGGTGACGGAACCAGAGTCAATACCCCAAATTCCCAAGAAAAGCTGTTGGTTGCTGTTGATAGCAGCTAAGACATTCTCAATACCAGAACAATCTGTAGAATACAACCTGATAATATTGAAGTTGGATAACTTAGCAATGTCGGAAGCGACCTCCAGTGCTGATTTACAAGCATCTGACTTGGTGTATGGAGAGTAAGTTATACCCAAGGCACCATCGGCAGCACTAATACTACCATGGTTGGTTGTTCCAGTTCCAGTTGGCAATGAAACAGAAAACGAACCTACTACTGACAAAGGAAGACCTGCCTGGTTAGCGGAGCCAGCAAATGTAGCACTTTGCGTTGTGGGGGTTCCGCTGACAGAAGCAGAGGATGGAGAAGATCCACTCGCAGAACTGCCGCTGTTGGATCCAAACAAGAAGTCGAACAACGATTTTCCAGTAAAATCACCACTAGAAGCCGCAGATGCGACAGAACTCCCTACTGGAGCTGCTGCTGGTGAAGAGGATGCTGCAGCTGCTGCTGCTGGAGCAGCAATAGTTGCAGATGAAGCTGAACCTTTTCCAAAAAATGACTCCAATGCACTACCTAGAGCCTTACCAACTCCACCGAGAAAACTTCCGCCAATGGAAGAAGAAGCAGTGGAGGCAGAACTTGCAACAGGGGCTGCAACAGGGGCTGCAACAGGGGCTGCAACAGGGGCTGCAACAGGGGCTGCGACAGGGGCTGCTGCTATTGGAGATGCTACAGGAGCTACTGCTGCTGGAGTTGGAACTACTATTGGAGCTGCTGCTGGAGTTGGAACTACTATTGCAGCTGCTGCAGTGGTAGGAGCTACAGCAGGAGCAATAACAGGGGTGGTTGGATCGTCGAACAAATCCCAAATGGCATTGTTGGTGGCAGCAGCAGGGGCCACATCGACCGTGGTCACAACAGTGACATAAGCTCTTTTCCTGAAGTCCATGGGAGGAGCTGCTGAAACCATGGATCCCGACAAGAGAGTAAACAATACTAAGTTGGATAACTTCATCGGTGGTATAACTCTAGGGGTATAATAAATAGGTTTTTTCAAACAATGAAAGTGGACGTCTAAGTTCTTTAATATTAGTTTTTGATATTTGATAAGTGTACTTCAATTGTGGAGATGCAAAAGATTTGGTTGAAGGAGAGGTAATCCAATGCCTAGACTCCGGGTGCAAAATAAGGGCGAAAGGCAAGCTGATGGTATAAGGAGAGGTTGTTTACAAAAGTGAAGAAAAAGGATTTTCAACATCCAGTGGCAGAGATTTCGTCTCCATATATAATAGAGATGCAAGTTTCTGGTCTCCAGCATCAATTAATACAAGATCCAGTGAGCTAGCGCAAGAGAATTATACCTATTGGATATTACATTTCCTATTGGGGACAGTTCTGAATTTTGCAACTGGTGTTGTATGCAGGTTTGGATCCTCGACACTGCCTAATTAGGAAATTTTTGCATCAAGTCCACATCCAACAAAGTAAACTAGTCGATAGAGATCTGGCGGAATCTTGCTTCTTTGGGTATAGACAGATGGCCATGTTCAATAAAGTGGGGCTCCAAGTATCTCAGCCTTCAGATTTGTAGCCTTTTTGGTGTAAAAGTGACAAAGCAAATGGAATGCTTAGCTGTGAATGGTACAGCACAAGCTTAGCAAGTGATATCCGATCATAAGGAAAGTCAGACAAGCCTTATACCGTGGGGTTCCAACTGGCTACCATCGTTGAGAAGTAGTGATACTTGAGGCTTATGTTTCTTGACTTCTTGTATTGTCCATTCCAGGAAAGTGGTCTCAAGAATGGGTGCGAAATGGGAAATTGTTAAATCTTTCTCAATACATACAAAACGAAGTCCTAGGGCAGTCAAATTCACTACTCCTTCCATGTTCCAGTATCAATCAACAACCGTGCCGACACCGCCGAAAATATTGGAACCGAAGAGGTTAGCTGCCAGATTTGTTCAAAAAGCCGATTTTGGGTACTTTTCCCGTTTAGGACTATTCTAGGAGCTAAACTTGATTAGCTAGACACATTGGATTTCCCCATTTTTCATGGGGAAGATCTTTTCGGTGCCAGTAAGGAAACTCTGACAAGGGGTGTAACTGATGGAAATGATGCTGTACGTATAACGTGACTTCCATATATTGGCTGTGATCGGTTTTGCAAGATCACCCATTTTGAGGTATTATACTTCCAGTAATCTAGGCTACATTAAGCGACAGGGATAGTACAAAGTAAAACTCTAAATATCGGATAGAACAACTATTAGTCTAGATTTAGAAATTAGTGTTAGTATAAACGTAAAATATATATGGTTTATTGAGTGGATAAATTAATTGAAATATTTACCTATACAAAATTCAACTTGAGTACCATCATCTACAATATGAACATAAGCATATGACTTTATCCTTCACACACTGCGAATCTTGAGACTACGACCAAGACTAGTCTTATCACAAGCACCTCCCCAATTCTACAATGTTCGAATACGTGTCTCTCTTATAATTTCGCTCTTCTCCACAGCCCAGTTGTTCCCCATGGTTGCTTCGCAACCTAAAGCACCAATAAGGCAATTGATAGTCCCGTTGATAAGAACTATATTAATTAATATTACACAATTTCTACACTAAAAGAAATACTACCCAACGTTTCAAGTTCAGCTATTTAGCCTTAACTGCTGTAGGGACGCTTCAGCGGAAGAACTTTACTATATAGTAGAACAACACCAACATCACCACCACACAAAACCAGAACAACCACTTATCCTGTTTGGCTCTTCTTTCTACACTTCGAATGGTGCCCTGACTTACACCCAAGGTCACTAGTCCTTCTTCAAATTTGGCCTGTACCTTTCGCAAGACCTCGTTCTGTTCTACAATGTCTTCAAAAGCATTTTGTCCCATCTCAAGGATATGATCTAATTGCTGAGAACCACGAGATAACGACAGTTTTTCCTTGAACAACCCTTCCAGATAATTCAAGGTCTGCTGCTGCTGCTCAGCACCTACTCGACCACTAGGATCATACGGATTATCGGAGGCTGGCGTTCCGTTAGCGGTCGAATGTTGTCTTCTTCCTAGTAACTCCTGTTTGTTAGATTCTTGCACTAATACATCTCTCTGGGACCTGAGGGAGGCGAATTTGGCAGAGAAGTCGCTCAAGTCCAGGTTAAATTTCTGAAGTCTACTTTCGTGTTTAGCATTGGTTGCAGCTTCTGGGTCTTTTTCAATCAAATCCTGGTATTCCCGTATGGTTTTGCGAAATGCAGTGATGGAAGTGGTGATGGCTCCCTGGAGTGAGAGAGGAGATGTTGACAAGTTCTTTTCAAATTCGAGCAAGTCCTTGCTAATGGTCTGGGTCTGTTTGAGACCGTGATTGTAGATTGAGTTCATCTGCCGCTCCTTTTTTCCTTTTTCTTTTGGAAAGCACACAAGCAGACGAAGTTGAAAAATCTATGATGATTCTGGTTAATCAAAAAAACATGTGCGCCTGCACACAGAACCGCGTTCCATAATCAGCAATCGAGACACGTCAGCTGGGTGCAAATAGACGGGCAGGTGCCACTGACTGGATCAAAGGGATGTGATGGTATATGACAAGGGAAAATGTAAGATGAGACGATTGGAGAGAGAGTTGGAATATGCCGAGATGAACGAAAGAAACTGACCAAGATCATCGACTTTATTTAATTGAAAGTATCACTGGATGATGTGCAGGATTCATATTTCATTAGGATATGAAGATATTCATCTTGCAACGAATTGATGATGATAAGTAGCATCAACTTTGTTTTGTTAGTCGTCTGTGGTCGTAGAGAATATTGAAGCTAACAAAATATTATTATGATATAATATGAATACACTGTAGGATACTCAATTGTCTGGTTCCAATATTCAAACATGAAAATTATATAGATTCATGAATACGTCGAGTTTCTCGAAACCAGTAAAATCGTTCAGTAGATAATTGATATAGATACTTGTAAGTTCTTCTACAATTACTTCTATCCAAAGAATCTGACGAATGCCAAAAAAAGCGCAAACGTACCCGAAGAAACACCAATCAACCACTGCATTACTTGAGTCTTGACCGACTTGATTTGCATTTGCATGTTGGCAATCTCTTCATCAATTCTGGTATAGGTATCCTCGATCTTCAGTTCGTGAATCGAAGACTCCTCTCTGATTCTCCCTTTTTCCAAATTCAAGTCCAATCTGACACCCGCCAGATTTTTTGTCATTTCTTCTTTCAATCTGTTTTTCAAATTGGTCAAGTCTGTACGCAAATTCTCCTGTTCCTTTTTCAAGTTCGTGAACTCAGATTTGTCCATCGTCTGGAGTTCACCTTTCAATTTGGCAAAGTCTACTTTCTGCTGATAAGCTGTGGACGATAGCTTTTCTTTGGTTACCAAATTGTTGGTTATCGAATAGATCCCATCGTTTATGGCTCTGCTAACTATACTAACAGCAGTTTCAGCTTGCTGTTGGGTGAATCCTCCTTTATTCTGTAGCGACTGGACAAACTTCTTGGTATCGAACTTCGTTATGGAAGTTAAACATCTAGCTGGTTGAGAAAAGTTCACCGATCTCAAAGTATGGCAAGGCAACTGTCGAAACATGATCGATTTAAAGCAGTACAGAATATATTTAAGCTTTTGATTAGAGATTAGTAGATGGATGGATGTACTATGGTAGTGTCAAGTAGGGAATCCTGGTAGTATTCTGGTTGTTGTTTGTTTTAGTTCTGTTCTATCGGAATATATTCATCGATCTTTTCGCATTTTTTGTTGGAGTAGTTAAGCTCCAATAGTTAATCTTCTATAGTAAGCATAAAATAGTCCAAAGAACGGGAGACTTACTGAGCAGAAAACTTACACCATAACAACTCTCTTTTATTCCTCTAATGTTACATATATTTCATGTGATCTCGTTTGTTTCATTTTTTTGCTTACGTCTTCCGCATCGTCTCCCATTTCCCTCTTCTCTGCTGGCTTCCCCGTAGTTAAAATTATTTCGCATACATAATTTTTCATTCGAGTCATTGTGTCTTAAATTACTCTCCTTTCCAGTTATCCTAGCACTTCCTACAGCACCACCAAAGATGTATATGTCCACGGGCCCTATAGCTCGACATTCTGTTCGTGTGCTGTTGAAATCGACTCATTGTACTTTTCTCAGATTATACTCCCAGAATCAGAAGAAGTTCAATTCCATCGAAGAGTTCAATAAGAACAAGACCCACTACCGGTTCGGCGACAACTTTAAAAAATTGGACGAAATCGAATCGGAAATAAACCCCAAGTTCGAGGAAGAACATAACTCATCCAAATACCATCTGAAGATCGACAGAAGATTCCAGAACGAAGATTCAAATGAATCTAACGATATCAATGCTCTTATAGAGAGCGATCCCCGTTTGGCTAATCTCAAGCCGGGAAGCCCCGAATACAAAGAGCAGCTTCATATTGTCCATCAAGACTTTGAGAAGCGCCAAAAAGATCAGAGAAAGAAGTTCGAGTTTACTGAGAGAATGAAAGGAGTAGGTTTGGGAATTGTAACCATTATAGCAATTATAGGAGGACACCAGCTTTTCATGAACCGTGAGTACGTGAAAAACTCCATGCTTGCCGATATCACATATAAAATCGGAGACTCCAAGGCCAAAGATATGAAGGATCCTACCAGAAATACGAAAAATATCAACTATCTTGTAAATAAAATGAGTGACGAAATCACCGACGACATGATTGTCGGTCTCAAGGACTCACACAGTGAGGCTGGACTTTATATGTTTGGTTATCATAATAAGCTGAAATTTCCTTCTAGATTCAATTTCTTTGATGGTCAATTGCTTGCTGACGTAAAGATTGCTAAAGATTTGTTGGTTGTAGTGAATGAAAAGGGCCAGGTATTCCAATCTTATCCTGATCTCAAGGAGCCAAAGTTGTATAAATTGCCCTTTAAAGCAGTCCTGTGCCAAATCTCTAGCAAATATGTCTATGTATTGTCGGCTAGAGGAGATGTAGTTTATTTGCCTAGAGCAGATAAAAATGTGGAGTTCCAAAGTTCCAAAACCAGGAACTGGTGGGGTGTTTCGCAAGTCAACAACTTCAACAAGCTTGAATTGACAGAGAAAATTCACCAGATCTCAACTGGAGAATCGCATATTTTGCTTCTTGGAGATTCTGGTAAGTTATATGTAGCTAATACTGATAAAAATGGCAAGAACTATGGTCAGTATGGTTTGCCTTTGTTGTCTCCCTTGTCTGAAGTCAAAGAAATTCCAGAAAATAAGGTCTACGAGTTGACGAACTTGAATCACGAGATCCACAAGAACAAGGATGGCTCAAAACAGATATACACTAGACACTTCACCAGCATTGCTGCTGGATCCCACCATAGTATTGTGTCTGATTCTCAAAACATCTGGACATGGGGAAAGAACTCTCATGGAGAATGTGGGGTAGAGATGAACTACAGAACTGACTTCCAGCCGATTCCCAAGAAAGTATTCACGGTGGAAGACTTTAAGAGAATTTCTAGAAACATAGTAAACAAGGCTGTCACCTCTGATAGCTTTAGTGTAGTGAAGGTCGATGCTGGAAGCGAAACGTCGTATATACAGCTTAAGTTCTTGGATCCGGAAGATGCTACTAAGGATCAACAGATACTATTGAGTTTTGGCAATGGACTTAAAGGTCAATTGGGTAGTAACAGATACCTACATGTCTGTGCTCAGCCTCAAATCATCAGGACCTTACTTAACATGTCGGAGTACAATGAAGATCGCAACCAGGTGACCAATATCGGTTTCAAGGATATTAGTATTGGATCTAATCATGCATTTGTAACATTGGATAACGATGGCAAATACAAGGATGTTATGGTCTTTGGTGACAACGAAGCTGGTCAGTTCGGTAATGGTAAGGCCGTCAAGAGTTCCAAACCAGTGCAATTGCCCAAATTGGTAGAGCCAAAAGACATTGACTCTAGCAACGATAAGGCTGCCTCTAAGAAAAAATTGGCTGCAAAGGTAAACGATATCAATAACGGGAGATTGCAGATATTCCACAATCACCAGTTGTCCAACGGATCTACCGTTGAGCAGGTTGTGGTTGCTGGAGACGAAGCGTCGGCCATCTTCTACAAACGTGTATAATTTGTAAATATGAATCACTGTTTAAATTAATTACTACTTAAAGAATGTCTAACTTCTAAATAAAAATTCTAATTACTAAGATGAGATGAAGAGGTCACTATAGTGTAGAATACCGAGGTAAAATGTAAAAATACAAATCAGGTCTCTTATTAGAGTATCTACAGAATGCAAAGGGTAGTAGCAATATATTATGATTGCAAAATCACAAAATAATTCGATTGAAAATTCAGAAATAACTGGACTTTACAGAAATGAGCTTTTCACCAGAAAACGATCACCAGACAAAAACAAAGAAATTTCAACTATTACCCCTTGATAAGCACAATACCAAGCGATAACCATCTCCACTCTCTCATTGTCGTACTCTCTAGTTCTTTCCTTCGAACAAAGTAGAATTCTTAATCTGATACTGTGATCAAAAGTGTCACGTGAGTATTGTAAAACCGGCGTCTGTCTACATGTCGGGGTTTGTAAATCGCGGTGTTTAAAAGAGAAAAATCCACAGTTGTTGATCATTTTATCTTGCGTGATGAGCCACAGCAGTTTTTGAACTTCGGTTGCAAAATTACACATCATTTCGCAGCCATTTACGATGTCTAGCAAAGTAGACTCCTTCAGATGGAGCAACGTCTCCCTAAACATCAAATCAAAAAACAGTTCCGCCTGTTTAATCGATAGTGCCAGTGGCCAAGTCCATGCTGGAGAAATCATGGCCCTTATGGGTCCCTCTGGTTCCGGTAAGACCACCCTTCTCAACATTTTGGCCCACAGAAATAACCCCAGACGGGCTGTACAGACTGGAGATATCTATATCAACAACGAACCTGCCAATTTGTCGATGATGAAACAGCTTTCCAGTTATGTGGAACAGGAGGATTCGTTGATTGGCTCGTTGACAGTGAAGGAAACAGTCGATTTCTCTGCCCGTTTCTCCCAGCTCAAGGGAAAGTACCGTAAGGAAGCCGTTGATAGAACCATAGAATTGTTGGGATTGCAGAACCAAAAAAGCGTCAAAATTGGCAATCCTATTCAGAAAGGTATTTCTGGTGGCCAAAAGAGAAGGGTCAGTATTGCTTCGCAAATCATCACCTACCCTTCTATTTTGTTCTTGGATGAGCCTACCTCTGGATTGGATTCTGTAGCTTCAAGGGAAGTAGTTAGAATGATTAAAAGAGTTGCTGAAGAGGAACATATGGCCGTGGTCTGTTCTATCCACCAGCCTTCAACTTATACATTCGAGTTGTTTGACAAAGTTCTTTTTTTGTCCAGAGGTAAAACCGTCTATAACGACAGGGTCGACAAGTTGGTCAAGTACTTCGAGTCGATTGGATACCAGATCCCAGCCTATATCAACCCATCGGAGTTTGTTTTGGATTTAATTAACACTGATTTCTCATCATCAGTCGTCGAGGACGACCGCCAGGATGTTCTCAACGACCTAGTAGAAAAATGGAACCACCATAATTTGCCTATCGACGACAATGTTGGAATATTTGAAGAAATGAAATCTGATGATTCTATTGACATAAGATACCAGAATTCTACTTCTCTTCTGAAAGAAATTTTGAACACATGGGTTTTACTTCAGAGATTGCTCATTAAAGCCAGAAGAGATATCTTCACCTATTATGTTCGTCTTTTCATGTACTTGGGGCTAGCCATTCTTATGGGTACTGTTTGGTTGAGATTGGGCAGTGGTCAGAAGAATATCCAGCCATTCATCAATGCTATCTTCTTCTCGGGAGCCTTTATGTCATTTATGTCTGTTGCATACATCCCATCATTCATTGAAGATTACCACTCGTACAAAAAAGAACGTTTAAATGGCTTGTACGGACCTTTCGCATTTACAGTCTCTAACTTCATCATTGGGTTGCCGTTCCTTTTCCTCATTTCCTTGGTATTTAGTATCATTACTTTCTTCATGTGCAACTTCAACAAGAGCGCCACCGGTTTCTTCTACTATCTCATGTGGTTGTTCTTGGACTTGGTAGCAGCTGAGTCCATGACCATTTTTATTGCATCGATTTTTCCCAACTTTGTGATTTCGTTGGCACTCACTGCGTTTGCCAACGGTTTATGGATGTCCGTGGGTGGCTTTTTGGTCCCTTCAAACATCTTGAACAAGTTCTGGTACTACACATTCTACTGGATCGATTACCAAAGATACGTGTTCCAGGGCATGATGTTCAACGAGTTCTCCAACCGTGATTTCAAATGTGATTCTCAATGTCATTGTATGTTCGACTCGCCGTTAGCTGATCAATGTATGATTCAAGGAACCGCCGTGTTGGACAACTTGGGTTACTCTAACTACTCTAAAGGTCTTTGGATTGGAGTACTCATTGCCATTATCTTTGTCTACAGAGTTGGTAGTTATCTTGTCTTGAGATTTAGAAGGTGAGATCTGAATGGTCATTAAAATGATCGTGCTATACCTATCATAAATTTATCATACCTACTTTACTTCATAACTAATATATGTATTAATGCTTTGTTGAAGTCAGAGAGTATTTGAAATTACCAGTTCAACGACTCCACTCTATAGTCCGTCTATTCTCTACAATTCTGATAATGTCTATGAATATGTTTATCATTTAGGGTATCTAGAGCTAACTTACAACTTGAAGATATCGTTCAAGATTCTAATAGTGTCGGCTGGAGAGTTGACGGCGTGGCCAATAGTTCTCTCGTCTTCGTAGATTTCGTAATCGTTACCGCCCTTGTAAGACTTGTCGCCGAAGAAGTGGATTTCTTCGAAGTGTTCATCGGCAACGTGTTGCAAACAGTAGGTCTTGTCCCAACCAGTTGGGAAAACGTCAAACGAGATCTGGCCACCAATGGAGTAGGTCAAGCCGTAGTCTGGGAACTGTTTCTTCAAGGCAAGAACAAAAGTTTCTCTGATCTTGTTTTCCTTGTCAAACTTCTCGTAGTCGTTTCTTTCTTGGGTAGAAGCGTTTCTTCCAACAGGAGAGACGTTGATCATACCGTTTCTGAATTCGATGAAAGTACCTCTTCTTACTGGGAGATCAAGCTCGGACAAGTACTTCAAGATGAACTTGGCCAACTTGTTGTATTTCTCCTCACCGATCCATGAGATAAATGACTGTGAGGCCAATTCCTTACCCAACTTGTAAGCAGTCAAACCGTTTTCAGAGAAACAGTAGTCAAAGTCTTGCAACACAGTTGGACCCAACTGCTCGACTTGTTTCGACAAGTCCGAACCTCCGACGAAGCCGATCACGACCTTCTTTCTCAACTTTTCCAAGGTGCTCTTCATTTCGTCAGAAACGACCAATCTGGCTGGAGTCAAAGTTCCATCGACATCAAACAACACCAAAGTCTTGGGGTTTTCCTTGCTGGCAAATGACATTGTGGGGGTATATAACGTGTAGCGGTCTGTGAAGTGAGATTTGTGAAAATCAAAGTCAGTTCAAACTCAACCTTGTAAGAGAAAAAGTGAACAACGCATGTCTAATCGTGTTTGTATTTATAGTAGCAGAATGAGTGAAAATTGTCCGAACTCTTTATCTTTGCCTGCATACAGACGCGAAAATTTCATCGACACCGTGTATATTTTTTGTACGCAGACTTCTGTGGATGCGCAGACACGAGCTCAATAGTCCGAGAAAGTCTCAAAACTAACAGTGAAAGACTGAAAAGTCCCATAAAACAGTCGTCCTGATGACCTGTTCTATTTTTGTATAAGGTCGAATCCTCATTTTGACTGTGGCTTGTGGGTGCTGTCTTTTTTTGCTTTGAAAACGGCTGGCGGGCTGCTCTGCTGGTCCTGTGTCTTCTTCTGTCACTCAGGCACTTCCCAATTGGGAACAAGCATGGGTGCGACAGACAGACAATGAAACAATCAGATTCCATTGCAAAAACATAATTGTTAGGAAACTTCTGGGGTAGAGGATGGTACTACTTGAGCTTCTATGAGGTGTGTAGACAGTTTTTCTGTTGGATTTGAGAGAATTTGCTTTTCAGGTACTTCTTTATGGTTCGGGTAAAGAATCTGCTTGCTGTATGTCCGTTTTTGCACCCAACCGTTCTTTGTAAAAAGCAGAATTTGACTGAATGGTAACAAGATTACGTATTTACTTCACAAAGAACAATCTTCGTTACAGAAATGTTTAATATATTCAAATTATGTAGACTTCTTTTTTGTTCAGATAGCCTATATTTAATTATTTTGTCTACTAGTATTAAGTCACGAAGTGAAGAGACTAAGTATAGTCTCCTAGATGTAATTCCTCGAAGTCTCGTAGTGGGAGCTTCAGCTAATTTACAAACGTTACCTACATTTCTCTGTCTCGATGGGTTAGTCAAATCTACCTTTTTTTCGCCTTCTACAATTTACTCTTCAAGCAAGATGTGCCTTCCTACCGAAATCTATCATCTCTACAATTATTCTTTAACGAAGTGTGTTATTAAAATGTACAAAAATTGACAATCTCAGCCGCAATAGCAACAGTAAATACTTTTGATCAAATCAAACGCATTTAAGCTTGGTATTGGTAGTCTGGGAATTGCTTCAAGTTTGCTTCTAAGTTACCCTTTCTGGACAAGAACTTAACATAAGCACCATCATCCTTGACTTCACCGTTTTGCTTCTTAGCAACGTATTCGTCTCTGTTCAAAGGAGTGAAACCCCACTTCTTGGAAATAATGATCTTTTGTTGACCTGGGAACTTGTATCTGGCTCTTCTCAAACCTTCAATGACGACTTCCTTGTTAGAGTCCTTGGTTCTACAGGACATGATAATTTGACCAATAGAGACTCTGGCAGCAAGACCGTGTGGCTTACCCCAAGCACCTCTCATACCTTGTTGCAATCTATCGGCACCGGCACACGACAACATCTTGTTGATTCTCAAGACGTGGAATGGGTGGACTCTGACTCTCAAGTGGAAAGAATCTCTACCAGAAACCTTGGTGATATACTTGTTGGCACAGATACGGGCAGCTTCCAAAGCTTCCGAGGACAATTGTTCTAATTCGTTAGAAACTAAGTGGACACACAATGGGAATTCATCGACTTGAGCCTTCTTTCTACCCAAATCGTAGATTCTGATCTTAGCGTCTGGGACAGCTCTGTTGTATCTAGACTTTGGGTAAGGCTTGTTCTTACAGTATCTGTAACATCTAGCTGGTCTTCTAGCCATCTTGTCTGAAAATGTTAGTATATTGTGCTTACTAATATAATAGTTAAGAGCACTAAAACAAACTGAAACTACTTCAAACTGCTGCAGCAACAACCTACACAGCCGTGGAGACGATGGAATACTTGGATTATCTCATGGGAATCGAATGAATTGTTGATCTACGTCTCCTTTTATACTACGGAATTGAAAATTGGCGATGACAAATCAATCTTGAAGTCTTACTAGATGCTCATCTTTCGTTTGTTCTTGGTCGGTGATCTCTGGGAAAAATCCATCACTGTTGGGTCGTATCAGCCTGATTTATCAATGTCGTTTCTAGCTCGATCATGCTCTTCTTTAGGTCACATACCTTTATTAACACTTGGTTAGTAGGGGAAAAAACTGGATTAGAAAAAGAATGAAAAAACTTCTTTTCTATGGAAATGAGAAAAGTGAGCACTATGACTGCACACAAAAATACTCACTATGGAGCATAGTTAGTAAGCAAATGGCGCACTCACGTGATTATTATACTTTGCAGAATCTACTGTGGGATTTGGTGAATAATTGGTCACGTGCAATGTGACTGTTTTTCTGACTTCATCAAGAAGTGCGATAGACACCAATGAAAATGCGAAGATCGCCACTTCTGAAATTTGATACTCTGTATCAGGTGATGTTTGTCGTGTGATCCGATGATCATTTTATCACATGTCAGATTTCACGTGCGATATCTGCTCCATCGCCTGTAATAAAAAAATTAAAATTTCATTAAATTACATGCTATGATTTCGATTTTCTGCCAGAAGTCAATATATTTGCTAGAAAGCACGCACTTTAAATACTCCAGTCAGTCATGGGAAGATATAGTGTGAAGAGATACAAGACTAAGAGAAGAACGAGAGATCTCGATCTTATCTACGATGACATGTCATCGAAAGAATCCATTTACAAGCTCAAGAATCAGCCTATTGATGAGACCAAACCAGGCTTGGGCCAGTACTACTGTGTGGAATGTGCCAAATACTTCGAAGACCAATTGAGTTTGAACCGTCACAACAAAGCAAAAGTGCACAAGAGAAGAGTCAAGGAGTTGCTGAAGAAGCCATATACACCTTTGGAAGCCGAGGCTGCAGCCGGAGTGAACATGTTGAAGTTCATGGAGTCGGTGGAACAATACAAGAAGTTGGAACAATATAAATCTGAACATAAGGAAGAGTTTGCCGATGCTCTTGACCAGAAGAAGGACAATTTGGATGCTATAATAACAGGAGTTCCCTCGGAAGAGTTTCAGCAACAACAGCAGCAACAACAGCAGAAACAACAAGAAGAGCAACAACAACAGTCAGAAAAGGCTGAAGTAGTGATGACCGATTAGAGTGACAAATAATTTCTATAGGCGAAGCTTTAGAACAAGTGACTTTCTCAATGTGCTTTCACTATTTGGGTCTCTTCAATTCCTCATTGTACAATAGCTTCTTTTCATTTCACTAGCATCGCCATAACATATGGTACTACTTAAGACTTATGTCAGACATATATAAGGTATAGCAGTCAGCATTCAGTATACGTTCATTTAGCATGGATCAGTTTAGATGTAGGCACGTATGTCGCAAAATCAGTTTGCGACGTATTTTGCGACAAGATCCTATCGGGGTAGTGTGCAGAGCAGAGATCTTAGATTTTGATAATAGTGGTGGAACAATCTCCATCTTCTATTATTGATAACTATTGTTGATATCGAACATATCAGCAGACAACAAGGCTTTCGCTGGTAATTCAATTTACAAATTATTGTGCTATTTTGCAATCTTCCTGAAAATTTACCATTTCCATATCGGACATTGTCACATTCTCTTACGGCTGTATGACAAATGAGATTGCAATTGAAGTCCAAAAAAGCTATCAAGACAGTTGCGCCAGATCTGGCCGAGACTCTCGGTCAGTTCATAGATACCATTAACAGCATGCTGGAATTGAAGGAAATAGAGAGTCACGTTGTAGCTAGTATCAAATCGGGATTTCCTCCTAAATCTATAGACTTAACACCAACATGGAAGGTGTTGGCTGAATCGGGCATAAAAGACGGAGACCAACTCTTGGTGGAATTTGGCGAGACGGTTGCGAAAAATGAAGAAGATGAAAACCCCGTAGTGAGACACTTATCTGAATCTCCCGTATTTCGGGGGAAAGCACCCACTAACGGTGGAAGTACTGTCGAATATCCTCTGCATGCTTCTGAATCTGAAACAGACTCAGAAAAAGACATACCCTCGGTATACATTCTGGAGCAGGACAAATACCTCATACTTCGTAATATTCCCGACGATAACTCTTGTATGTTTAACTCTATTTCGTATGCACTCAGTGGCTACAGCTCGTTTGAAACAATTAGCCCGCCACTTGAGTTGCGTTCTGTAATTGTCTCGTACATCCAGAATCTGCCCGATGTATATAACGAAGCAATATTGGGCCGTCTGCCCGAGGATTACTGTAAATGGATCATCAAGAAGGACTCGTGGGGTGGTGCCATCGAGTTGGGCATCTTGGCGGACTGGTTTGGCATTCGTATCAATTGCTTGGATATTGAACTGGGACATTTCATAACGTTCGAAAACGAGCAGAAGGCGCCACCAGACAAATTTATTGTACTAATCTACAGTGGAGTTCATTACGACCTAGTGGCGGTCAATGGTAAATTGTCGGTCCTTGATGGTGACAAAGCCAATGATGTTACCTCCTGGGGTTGTGGGGGTAAAGAAGAGTCTGCTGTTATGGAAGCCAGCCATAAATTGTGTAAACTATTGCAATCGCGCAACTATCTGACCAACACGACTACTTTCCGAGTTCGGTGTTTGAACTGCTACGAGATCTTGGTAGGAGAAACGGGCGCCAGCAGGCATGCAGAGGAGACAGGGCACTATAACTTTGGGGAGGTGAAATGACTTTGTCCAGGTTTGCCAATAGTGTTTTATGAACCTATGTTAGACAACTGATACACAAAATGCTTTTTTTATTAAAGAGGAAACAAGTATTAGCTATGGTTTTGTTATATATTGCTCTTGAATAGAAGTTTGGATATGTATGTATATCATTGCCATGAAATTCATTCCTGGTACTCTGATTCCTTGAAATTATCATTCATGATTGCAAAATTTTTGATAAAATGCAGAAAAAAACAGTAATATCTACTATAAAAAAAAACTCTTCAAAAAAAACTAGACCATTAAACAAACTACAACTATCAATGAGCTCCAAGACTTACTCTCTTATACCGCTTTACCCTACTACCCCTTTTCCTATTTGTCAAGAGTTTTCCTTCCTGATCCCCAACCAAAATCCAGGCCCTGCCATTTTTCTCCCGCACACACCTGGTTTTCGAGCCGCGCACGACCACAAAAGTTTCCTGCTGGTAGTGGACGTCTTTTTGAAAGAAGACCGTTTCTACTTCTTTTGCCAGTGCCGAAAAAGAACTTGTGACAAGACTTTTCTTCCACAACAAGTGTCGAATAGGGACTAGCAGACCCCACTGTATCACTGCCGTTTTAGTAGCCGATTTAGCATTTGTGATCCACTTTCCAGCTGATTTTTGTCGATTATTCACTTATTTCGTCTTTACTGGAGTCCATAGAAAGTTCATAACCGGATAGAAACCCCAACCACAATAAAAGCAAAAAGCAAACAAAACCATGTCCAAGTCCACCGAATTCTTCTGTATGTATTTTAGTTTGAAAGAGAAAGCGGCAACTAGCCTGGCTAAGAAGAATTAACGAGAATTGATATTGGCAAGCACGGCTGAATTGATTGAAAGATTCTGAAATTTCTGGATATTCCGGAGAGAAGTTCTGAGTTGGTACTGTCTCAGTTAATCGAACGAGAGAGAATGTTCTAGGATCGAGAGCATTCGAATAAGAAAAGAATGATATTACCGATAACTAATTAATGGCATTGCTATTGTTAGTGAACCTCATCTCTCAACTGAAATCAGTAAAATCATTTGAAAATCGTTTGAATATTCGCATACAAAATTTACGAATTGAATATTTCATTTTTTCTACAATGTCTACAGAACCTAAACGTAAAGAACATACAGAACCTACAGAATCAACACTTTTGATTATTTTAGGAATATCTTAATTTTTCTGTGATTCTCATTTTCTCATACTTGACATTTTATACTAACCAGCCAGGTCGTCTGCCACGGTCGATAGAATTGACACATGACTACGAAGAAATCACGCCGTCGCCAAAAGCAACGGAAGAATGCCGTTCAGCCTTGTACTCGCCCAACGGCGCCTACTTTGCTTACACCCAGCCCAACGAGGTGATAGTTTTCAATACCACGGGTAAGGCTGAATTGTACCACAAGATCGAGTTACCCGAGGTGTTTGACATATATTTCTCACCACAAGGTACATTTTTGTGTTTGTGGTGTAAACCAATCCAGATAAACCGGGAAAACGGAACCTGGAACAACAATTTGAAGATCTTCAACTTGAAAACCAAATCGATTATAGTGGAATGGCTGCAGAAGCACCAGAGTGGCTGGAAGCCCCAGTTTACCCAGGACGAGAAACTCGTAGCCAAAAACTTCAATAACAAGGAAATCCATTTTTTTGACATCAGCGCATCTCTGCAAGAAGCCATAAATATAAACCAGCCTACTCACAAGTACAAAGTGGCTGATGCCAAACAGCCGTTCCAGAACTTCCAGATTTCACCAGGTTTAAACCCATCGGTAGCCATCTTCATCCCAGAAGCCAGTGGGAAACCAGCCTCCGTATTGATCTATAATGTGCCAAACTTCAACCAGCCTACCTGTAGTAAGAACTTCTTCAAGGCCGAGCGTTGTCAGTTGAAGTGGAACTCTTTGGGTACAGCATTGTTAGCATTGGCTTCTACTGACCACGATACAAGCAACAAGTCTTACTACGGTGAAACCAACTTGTATCTTTTAGGAATTGCCGGTTCATACGATTCTAGAATCGACTTGAAGAGAGAAGGACCCATCCATGACATCACCTGGTCTCCTTCTGCTCGGGAGTTTGCTGTTATCTATGGTTACATGCCTTCAGAAACGACATTCTTCGATGCTCGTGGTAACACCATCCACTCGTTGCCAACAGCTCCACGTAACACCATCTTGTATTCGCCTCATGCTCGTTACGTTTTGGTAGCCGGTTTCGGTAATTTGCAAGGAACTGTAGATGTATATGATCGCCAGAACAAGTTCAGTAAAGTGGTAACCTTCGAAGCTGCTAACACCTCTGTCTGTGAATGGTCGCCTTGTGGTCGTTACATCTTGACTGCAACTACTTCTCCTCGTTTGCGTGTGGACAACGGTTTGAAGGTGTGGCATGCCTCTGGACAATTGGTCTACTTGAAAGAGTATCAGGAGTTGTATGCTATTGGCTGGAAGCCGCAAACAATTGCTGAGTTTCCTCCTTTGAAACAGTTGGAACCAGCTCCGCCAGCCCATGACTCGGCACGTGAATACATCGCTAAGAAGGCTGCTGCTTCAGCTACCGCAGGTTCCAAACCCGCTGGAGCTTACCGTCCTCCTCATGCCAGAGGCAGTTCTGCTCCAAGCACTGCTACTTCTTTGTACCAGAAGGAGCTCCAAAACAACTTAAAGTTGCAACAACAGCAGCGTAATGGTATCAATCCCAGCAGTGGCAGAGCCCGTGTGGTACCGGGAGCAAACCCTGTAGAGGTCAAGGAGTCCAAGACAGCTCAGAAAAATAGAAAGAAGAGGGAAGCTAAGAAGAACCTGAAGGAAGACTCACCATCTGTAGAAGGCTCTCCTGCTCCAGCTACTTCCTTGGCTCCACCACCAGGACTTGGCCAATCGGCTTCTGCCCCAGCTTCTGCCCCAGCTGCCCCTGTTGCACAAGCTCCATCTCAACTGGGAGGGGAAGTCGTTGGCGGCGTCGCCCTGTTGGAGGAGAAGAAAATCAGATCGTTGTTGAAGAAGTTGAGAGCCATCGAAACCTTGAAAATGAAGCAGGCCAGTGGTGAACCTTTGGAAGACACCCAGGTCAGCAAAATCAACAAGGAAGATGAAATCAGAAAGGAGTTGGGTGCATTGGGCTGGAACGATTAGGCTGCCTACAATGGTCGCTATATGATCTATATAATTTAATTAAGCATCGTAGGTATCCAGACCAAAATACCATAAATAGACAAGAAAGGATCTCAAAATGTAAAAGTGTGAGTTATAGTACCATAGAACTATGCTCTCGATAGTGTATAGGCCGAGAATACTACTACGCAATATACGATTTTCGGTTAGCCATCTACGCTAGTTGCAACTACTGGCCAGGATTCAAAGAAGTAAAATAGTTCAAAAGCTTCCCAAACGGGAATGAGTGTAGTTTTTTGGGATTTCGCAAGTAACACTAAAGTACAAAGAAAGGAAATTCCGAGAATGGATCTACACTAAGTAGAGAGTATGGAAGCTTCGGATGTGAGTGAAAAATTTAGAACGCGATACTACTGCGGCAGGGGTCTTCAGTATTTGACGCGATGAGATATGTCCTAAAAGGGCATAGTAATTGTCAGATGGAGCGACATTGGCACAAACGAATGGAAACAGCACAGGAGAATGTCGTGCGCTATGCAGGAGGCGGTTGCGAGGAGAAGACCCGGTGATATGGATGTTGATGCTGCAGTTGTGAATGGAGCTGCATTCGCGTTTGGTCCTGATAGGAAGGAGGCATGAGAAACTGAAGGTGTAGAGAATTAGTCAGTGGATAGAGATAGCCATTGTGGAAGAGACGGAGACAGCAATGTAGAAAGAGTACAGAGTTGTGGTACGGTGGTGGAGCAATACACAGAAAAGAGGGAGAAAGAATAAGTTTTTGTGAGATAATTATGATTTTAGTAGAAGGTAACAGTTCTGAATTCGTTATCAGGTAAGAAAATATCTCTATACTGTTAGTGATAATGCTCATCAAACCAACGGAAGCCCCGAGAAGCGCAGCTCCAACAGATAGGACTATACCGAGAATACATGAGAACGCGAGGAAGAGCCCGAAACACCGAAGTTGCCGACGTGATCAGGAGGCTGAAGGTACTGAAACGCGAAGTGAATGTTCGCGTCGAGGACGCCAGGAACTAGCGGACAACAGGTCGGGTTTAGAAAGGGATCTGGATCTGGAATATCCGGCGAGTCAAGGAAGAATTGTGAGATTCAGAAGCACCGAAAGATGTGGAAATAGATGAACGTGATGTGAAAAATACTTGGTGTTTTCTGCGGTAGACTCTAGCATTATAGTTTGTAGTATTAAACAATGGCAAAAAGAGCCCAGCATAGTAGTAGTTCATAGTGTGGAATGGATGGAACCGGTAATTGGTGTCCTTAGAGTAGGATAGCTGCAAAGTGAACGTATTGTGTGTAGTTGGTGCATGTGTATATCAAAACATAGATTGATAGGGTATTGTTCGGGACAACAACTGTAGACATCGTGCCATTATCAACAAAGAGCTATTGCTTCCGATCAATATGTAGCACCAAAACAGCATACTTCTACATTCACTACTGGCCAATGCTTATTCTTGCTGTTGGTTCAGTAGTGTTGGTTCAGTAGGGTGTTGTCTCAGTAGAGCCAATTGGTTCAGTAACTATCAATAAAAGATAATAGTTGCAACTTCATTGCTTATGCTATAGCACACCGATAATAACTCTACCGCAGAGCACATGCTGCACAACTATTATTAGTTCATTGTACATTCTGCGCCTAGATGTGACTACCTTATTGGTAAAACAGAAAGTTTATTTTGCGTGTTATTCCAGCAAATATCACATATTTTGAACCGATATTATTATTGCTTTGGTTGTCCCCCTACTGGCCGGATCCCATAGCATTCCTGGAATAATATACCAACCTTATCGTGCCAATACCTGCTACCCCTTCCACATCCGGATATCTATAATTAAACTTCCAAACACGCCTGCAGACCAACGCTGCAACTGCTCGTTTTCAAAGTCGCGTTCTCGTGTCGCTCCAAAAAAGTTTTTTTCTGTCGGCGGACGCGAATTGCATGCAGGCACTCCCCAATCCCTGCTTCAATAAATACCAAACACATTGTGTCGCCTGAGAATTCCTGACAGCTGTGTCGGATTTTCGATTTCTGTACTTTGATTGTCAAGTCTTTTTCTTCTGTTCTTCACTGTTGGCCATCATTATCGTTGTGCTACATCGTCGAATAGCAATTATAGATTAAGGTATGTATTCCTCCCTCTTGCCAGTTTGAGTTTCCCCAAGTCGCGAGCAAAATCCGCCGCTAGCGGGCTGAGAACTTCAGTTTCGCCGTTGTATTCTCCCAGAGTCCTGCTTTTCGCCCGAAAAAAGAGTGGCCATCCCCACCCATCGTGTAGATCCATGGCTGGCTTTTTACCCCAGCAATTCGCATGTCTTGGCCCCCTGGCCAGCCAATCAGATCGTGTCCATCCGTCAGTGGGTTGGTGTCTGTTGGCGTAAATCAGTGTTGCTCCTGCAGACAGAGCACAGCCTGAGAGGGCGTTCCGACTTGATCTGGTCTGCGCACGGATTCTGAAACGACCCAAAAAGTGACAACAATAGGAACAATCGTCACGTGAACGCTAGAATGAATGCATCTGACAGCGGACAGAATGCCATCCGCTTGTCACTCCACGATAGTAGTTTCAGACAACGGCAACAACAGCGATTGGACAGCAGATAGCGGAAGCCAGTCATGTCTGGGACAGAATGGACTCGGACACGAATTTTCAGGAACAAAATCCGACACAGATAACTCATTTCTGGTGTAAGCTGAGATTGTGGTATCTTTTGTGTGGTGCACGACCAGATGAATACACAGATAGCGGAGCCGGAGAAGAGAAGTCCAAGTGGAAGAATGTGGCCGCTGGCTGCCAACAGTGGCTGTCAGTTCTAATGTAGTGGGAATAAAGTCAAAGTAATGATGGTTGTATTGATAACGAGAGAGATACCGATAGGTGAAAAGTGAATGTGCCTTGATTTACACCGACCAGCCCGAGGAATACGTCGGGCTATTTTTATCAAGCGGCGCGGTGGTGGGCGAATTTCTTTTTCGTGTTCTGCTTTATTTTTTAGTCCCGTTTTGCAAACGACTTTACTGAAATGAGACAGACAATTTCGGAGAGAACATCGCTCAAATCAGACACAAAATCACCATCCACCCTCGAGACTTTTTCATATATATCATTTGGAAATTGTGTGAATTTTTTGAATTACTGCTATCTTTCTCTATCTTCAGAGTTGTACTTGTGTCTGACACTGGTAACAAGTCTAAGTATTCTGCGCCGCCATCAGCTGATAAAGCGCATAGTATTCATACTAGCTGAATCGCTCACGGTGTCTCACACATATCCGACTTTCGCTACTTCTGCTACAATTTCCGCCAACACTTCGCTTTTTATTTGATCTAACTTCATTCCTTCGCTTGCTTCAGATATTTGACTGAACGGACAAACTGAAACTCAAATTTGATTCCTCCTTTTCAGTACTAACCCTCTGCAGATGTCGTATAACGATAACAATCATAATTATTATGATCCCGATCAGCAGGGCGCACCTGTTGGTGACGGATACTACCAACAACAGCCCCAAGATGTAGGTCAGCAACAGGACTACTACGATCCTAACTCTCAGTACCACCAACAGCCATACGACATGGAAGGCTACCAGGATCCCAACGGAGCCCCATACGGTGGCCAGCCCATGCATCCTCAAGGAGGCTACAATGCAGACCCAGAAGCCTTCTCTGATTTCAGCTATGGAGGTCAGACTCCGGGCACTCCAGGCTACGACCAATACGGAACTCAATACACGCCTTCTCAGATGAGCTACGGCGGTGATCCAAGATCGTCCGGAGCATCTACGCCTATCTACGGCGGACAGGGCCAAGGCTACGATCCTACACAGTTTCAGATGTCGTCGAACTTGCCTTATCCAGCTTGGTCGGCCGACCCACAGGCTCCCATCAAGGTTGAGCACATTGAAGATATCTTCATTGACTTGACCAACAAGTTTGGATTCCAGAGAGATTCGATGAGAAACATGTTTGACTACTTCATGACGCTCTTGGACTCGAGATCCTCTCGTATGTCGCCAGCCCAGGCACTTTTGAGCTTGCATGCCGACTATATCGGTGGAGATAATGCCAACTACAGAAAGTGGTTCTTTGCCTCGCAACAGGACTTGGACGATTCTCTCGGTTTTGCCAACATGAACTTGGGCAAAATTGGTAGAAAGGCAAGAAAGGCTTCCAAGAAGTCCAAGCTGGCCAGAAAGGCCGCCGAAGAACACGGTCAAGATATCGATGCTTTGGCCAACGAGTTGGAAGGCGACTACTCATTGGAAGCTGCTGAGATCAGATGGAAGGCTAAGATGAATTCGTTGAATCCAGAAGAAAGAGTCCGTGATATATCGCTCTACTTATTGTTATGGGGCGAAGCTAACCAAGTTCGTTTCACTCCAGAAACCTTATGTTACATCTTCAAGACAGCCAAGGACTATTTGTTATCGCCTGCTTGCCAACAGAGACAAGAGCCTGTACCAGAAGGTGACTACTTGAACCGTGTTATTACACCTTTGTACCGTTTCCTCAGATCACAAGTTTACGAAATCTACGAAGGCAGATTCGTCAAGCGTGAAAAGGACCACAACAAAATCATTGGTTACGATGACGTCAATCAGTTGTTCTGGTACCCTGAAGGTATTTCCAGAATCATGTTTGAAGATGGTACGAGATTAGTAGACATTCCTCAGGAAGAACGTTACTTGAGGTTGGGAGAAGTCGAATGGAGCAACGTATTCTTCAAGACTTACAAAGAAATCAGAACCTGGTTGCATTTCGTTACCAACTTTAACAGAATTTGGATCATTCATGGAACTGTCTACTGGATGTACACTGCCTACAACTCACCTACTTTATATACTCAACACTACATACAAACCAAGGACCCACAGCCTACTGCTTCTTCCAGATGGGCTGCAGCTGCTATCGGTGGTGTTATTGCTTCATTTATCCAGATTCTTGCTACTATCTGTGAATGGATGTTTGTCCCTAGAGAATGGGCTGGTGCACAACATTTAACTCGTCGTTTGATGTTCTTAATTTTGATCTTCATCCTCAACTTGGCTCCAGTAGTCTTCACCTTTTACTGGGCTGGATTGTCTTCCATTTCGAAGACAGCTCATGTTTTGTCGATTGTAGGATTCTTTATTGCCATTGCTACCTTGGTATTCTTTGCAGTGATGCCATTGGGAGGCTTGTTCACCTCCTACATGAACAAGAGATCCAGAAGATACTTGTCTTCGCAAACTTTCACTGCAAACTTCATTAAGTTGAGAGGTTTGGATATGTGGATGTCGTACTTGTTGTGGGTGGTGGTTTTCCTTGCCAAATTGATTGAATCTTATTTCTTCTTAACCTTGTCATTGAGAGATCCCATTAGAATCTTGTCTAACATGACGATGAGATGTACTGGTGAAGTCTGGTTCGGAGACAAGTTATGTAAGCACCAAGGTAAGATCCTATTGGGATTGATGTATCTAGTTGATTTGTTGTTGTTTTTCTTGGATACCTACATGTGGTACATCATCTGTAACTGTGTCTTTTCCATTGGCCGTTCCTTTTACTTGGGTATTTCCATCTTGACTCCCTGGAGAAACATTTTCACTAGATTACCCAAGAGAATCTACTCCAAGATCTTAGCCACCACTGAGATGGAAATCAAGTACAAGCCTAAGGTGTTGATCTCGCAAATCTGGAATGCTATAGTTATTTCTATGTACAGAGAACATTTGTTGGCTATTGATCACGTCCAGAAGTTATTGTACCATCAAGTTCCTTCTGAAATTGAAGGCAAGAGAACTTTGAGAGCCCCTACTTTCTTTGTCAGTCAGGATGACAACAACTTTGAGACGGAATTCTTTCCCCGCAACTCTGAGGCCGAAAGAAGAATCTCGTTCTTTGCCCAGTCTTTGGCTACTCCTATCCCAGAACCTTTGCCAGTCGATAACATGCCCAGTTTTACAGTTTTCACTCCTCACTACTCGGAGAAGATCTTGTTGTCTTTGAGAGAAATCATCAGAGAAGATGACCAGTACTCAAGAGTTACGTTGTTGGAATACTTGAAACAATTACATCCTGTCGAATGGGAATGTTTTGTCAATGACACTAAGATCTTAGCAGAAGAAACTGCAGCTTATGAGAACGGTGACGACGCTGAGAAGTTGTCTGAAAATGGCTTGAAGTCCAAGATTGACGACTTGCCATTCTATTGTATTGGCTTTAAGTCTGCTGCTCCAGAATACACCTTGAGGACTAGAATTTGGGCCTCGTTGAGATCGCAAACTTTGTACAGAACTGTATCTGGTTTCATGAATTACGCCAGAGCCATCAAGTTGTTGTACAGAGTGGAAAACCCAGAGTTGGTACAATACTTTGGTGGTGATCCCGAAGGTTTAGAGTTGGCTTTGGAGAAGATGGCAAGAAGAAAGTTTAGATTCTTGGTTTCTATGCAAAGATTGTCGAAGTTCAAAGACGACGAAATGGAAAATGCTGAATTCTTGTTACGTGCTTATCCCGACTTGCAAATCGCCTACTTAGACGAAGAGCCTCCTTTGAACGAAGATGAAGAACCAAGGGTGTACTCTGCATTGATGGATGGTCACTGTGAAATGTTGGAAAACGGCAGAAGACGTCCTAAATTCAGAGTGCAATTGTCTGGTAATCCTATCTTGGGTGATGGTAAATCTGATAACCAGAATCACGCCATCATCTTCCATAGAGGTGAGTACATCCAGTTGATCGATGCTAACCAAGACAACTACTTGGAAGAGTGTTTGAAGATCAGATCCGTTTTGGCCGAATTCGAAGAATTGAATGTAGAATACGTGAACCCATACGCTCCTAACTTGAAGTCTGATAACTCCAAGAAGAACGACCCTGTAGCAATCTTGGGTGCCAGAGAATATATTTTCTCCGAGAACTCAGGTGTGTTAGGTGATGTTGCTGCTGGTAAGGAACAGACTTTCGGTACTTTGTTTGCCAGAACATTAGCACAGATTGGTGGTAAGTTACATTATGGACATCCTGATTTCTTGAATGCTACCTTCATGTTTACAAGAGGTGGAGTTTCCAAGGCCCAGAAGGGTTTGCATTTGAACGAAGATATCTACGCCGGTATGACTGCTATGTTGAGAGGTGGTAAGATCAAGCACTGTGAGTACTACCAGTGTGGTAAGGGAAGAGATATGGGATTTGGTTCCATCTTGAATTTCACCACCAAGATTGGTGCTGGTATGGGTGAACAGATGTTGTCTAGAGAATACTACTACTTGTCTACACAGTTGCCATTGGACCGTTTCTTGTCATTCTACTATGGACATCCAGGTTTCCACATCAACAATTTATTCATTCAATTGTCTTTGCAAGTTTTCATTTTGGTATTGGCCAACTTGAGTTCTTTGGCCCATGAATCTATTATTTGTTACTACAACAGAGACTCTCCTATCACGGACATCATGTTCCCATTCGGTTGTTATAATTTGTCTCCAGTGATTGACTGGGTCAGACGTTATACTTTGTCGATTTTCATTGTCTTTTTCATTTCTTTCATTCCCTTAGTTGTGCAAGAATTGATTGAAAGAGGTATCTGGAAGGCTTTCCAAAGATTTGTTCGCCACTTCATCTCGTTGTCGCCAATGTTTGAAGTCTTTGTTGCTCAGATCTATTCTTCTTCTGTATTCACTGATTTGACTGTAGGTGGTGCTAGATATATCTCGACCGGCAGAGGTTTCGCAACTTCAAGAATTCCTTTCTCGATCTTGTATTCTCGTTTCGCTGATTCTTCTATCTACATGGGTGCCAGATTGATGTTGATTTTGTTGTTTGGTTCTGTTTCGCACTGGCAAGCTCCATTGTTATGGTTCTGGGCTTCATTGTCTTCTTTGATGTTCTCGCCATTTGTGTTCAACCCTCATCAATTTGCATGGGAAGATTTCTTCATTGACTACCGTGACTTTATTAGATGGTTGTCCAGAGGTAACACCAAGTGGCACAGAAACTCTTGGATTGGTTATATCAGACTTTCAAGATCACGTGTCACCGGTTTCAAGCGTAAGTTGACTGGTGATGTGTCTGAGAAGGATGCTGGTGATGCTTCGAGGGCTCACAGATCCAACATCTTGTTTGCTGACTTTTTCCCAACTCTTATCTACACTGCTGGTCTTTTCGTGGCCTACACATTTATCAATGCTCAGACCGGTGTTACGAAATACAAATTCGATGTAGACGGTTCATCTGAAGTGCAACCTGTAAACGCTACCTTGAGAGTTGTCATCTGTGCTTTGGCTCCAGTGGTTATCGATATGGGTATCTTGGCTGTCTGTGTTGGATTGGCATGTTGCGCTGGTCCTATGTTGGGAATGTGTTGCAAGAAGACCGGGGCTGTTATTGCTGGTGTTGCACACGGTGGAGCTGTCATTGTTCACATTGTCTTCTTCATAGTAATGTGGGTGTTAGAAGGTTTCCTGTTTGCTAGAATGTTGTTGGGATTTGCTACAATGATCTACATCCAGAGATTATTGTTCAAGTTCTTGACCTTGTGCTTCTTGACAAGAGAATTTAAACACGACAAGGCAAATACAGCTTTCTGGACTGGTAAGTGGTACGGTAGTGGTATGGGATATATGGCATTCACCCAACCAGCTCGTGAATTCTGCGCTAAGATCATTGAAATGTCCGAATTTGCCGGCGATTTCGTCTTAGCTCATATCATTTTGTTCTGTCAATTGCCAATCTTGTGTATTCCATTGGTTGACAGATGGCACTCTACCATGTTGTTCTGGTTGAAGCCTTCGAGATTGATCAGACCTCCGATCTATTCTTTGAAGCAAGCTAGATTGAGAAAGAGAATGGTGAGAAAGTACTGCTCCTTGTACTTTTTGATTTTGATCATCTTCGCGGTACTTATTGCTGCTCCAGCTGTTGCAGCTGGTCAAGTTTCTGAAACACTCGGCACTAACCTTAATATTAGTTTTGCCAAGGGTTTGTTCCAACCAAGAAAGGTTGACAACAACGACACTGGCAAAAACAGACCAAGTGGGTACACTTGGCCATCATATTTGTCCAACAAGTCTCAGGCAACTCATACTTACACTACTAAGGCTTTCTAAGTCCTCTGACCATTGAAAAAGTCAATCAATTTGGTGATTTCTATTGACTGATTACTTGATACATTATATCACCACGAGTGTGTATTTATACAACTTTTATATACTTTTGTTTACGTTTGAATTAAGGCTTATTTTACGAAAAGAAAGCGATATGAAGTAGAAAATAGACCATAGGTATGTATTCAATGCTTTTTGAGTCGTAAGACTGGAGTGATATTTCTGCATTAATTACTGATCTGCAAAGAGACTACGAATTGCGTGAACGAATAAAAAAATATAGAAGTCTCATGGTGATTATGATATTGGAAGTCTTAAGAATGGTTGTTATCATCATACATCAAGGCATGTTTTGATTGCCAGAAAGACGCCACATCATAGAAAGATAATCAGAAATGTAACGAGAACAAATGCTAAACTTACAGGTGCATTGGAAGCTGACTGGGCTGGAGTAATTCCAGAAAACACTCCAGTTACTGTCCAGAGTCTTCGACGCCCAAACTATTTGCACCCAAAAGAAAACGAAAATACATGTACAACGCACAACTTTGGGTTCTTTCGTCTGTCCGTATAGTCAAATATTTACAACATTGATATACTCCATTATTGACTTTCGATATATATAAATCTGCTACAGATGCTATTAACAACATTTTAGATGCGGTGTAATGTCTTGGTTTATTGTGTTTATTAGTTATTGTAGAGAAAAATGTCAGCTGATTTGTATCATATGATATATTTACTAAATGGCCGCGCGGATATCAGAACAATATTTATTTATTTATCGAATATTCACTTACTTGTTCTTTTCTGAAACGTCAATTCCTCTTCTTTTATACCATGTCTGGGCTTATACGTTTGCAAAGTATCCCCCGTTCCACCCGGATCTTGCTAGGAGCCGTGGCGGCCATTTCCGGACTCATTTTCGTGATAAAGTTCAATACATATCGAGAAGAGCTTAAACAGCCTACTCCAACCAACAGTCCCGATGGAGTTATCTCTTTCCATAACATCCAGGTGCCCTACTTGCAATTGGTGCCTAGGTACACGTTATTCTATCCATGGGTCATTGTGACCGCTATTTTTGCTGAGATTTCCATAATAACCCTTATGATTTCTGTAGTGATGCTATACGTCCTGACTAAGTATATAGAAAAGTACTGGAGCTGGAAGGAAGTCGTCAAATTTGTTTTGGTCGTGGGCTCCGTCACCAACTTTGTGTCTGTACTTTTCACCATAGTAAGCAACATAGCAAGAGGCGACGTTGCTGGCATGGACCAGCCGTTGGGTGGAGGAATTTCGTACTACTTTGGCTTCTTGGTTGTTTTCAAGCAGTTGATCCCCGAACACAATATCGTCTTGTTCCAGGGCTTGGTCAACTTCCGAGTCAAGCATTTACCATTCACAGCACTAGTAATAGTTGTTTTGTGGTCGGCGTTGGTCAGCAGGTCGTTGTATCCTGCTGTTCCTAGCATAAACTCGTTTGTTGTGTCGTACACATACTTACGGTTCTACCAGTCGTTTGTTGTAGATCCACTATTGCCCGTGGCGAGCTCAAGTTCAGATGCTGCAAATGCCTCCTTGATTACAGGCGATGCCTCCGATACCTTCCAGCTAGTGGAGTTCTTCCCTTCTCTCTCCAAACCTTACTTATCTGTGGTGTTTGATAAAGGATACGAGTTGTTTGTGTTGTTGGGAGTTGTAACTCCGTTCAATGACGAGTCAGTCGAGCAAAGTAACTTACGAGCACAGAAGAGACAGGAACAGGTCAGCAGAGCCCAGAAAAGCGTAGCCAACTCCGTAGCAGAGAGAAGAAGACAAGTCGCTCTACAAGTGATTGAAGAGAGAACTAACAAGGAGTCTGCCACCTCCAGCACATAGACAACTGTTTTATTAGTATTACTACAATTATACACTTCTATATGAAATTTGAATATAAAGCAAATATTCACAATACTCATTTAGACATATATATTTATATTACATTCATTGTATAAGATTTTACGAAGCATACGTCTGAGAATGCGCTCTACAAAATTCCAAAAACCTAATTTAGCCTCTTTTACTGAAACATCGCCCATTCTATAATCTGCCCAGATATAACAGATCATCAGGGTGACTTGTCATTTCAGATTAAACCTCAGCTCATTTCACCAACTCTTCATAAGGCTGAACCATACAGCATTGCTCAACCTGCAGGTCCGAGGTTCGTACTGACTAAAGTACGAATTTGACAGATACAACACTTGCCAGGAGAAAGGAACAAAAAGATGACAAACTTGTAAAACCACAAATGATTATCGATGTCAGTGCCAATCGACCATTTCCAAGTTTCCTACCGGTATCGTCTTTCAGTTTTCTCTAACTACTTCTCTTCCATCGAAACTTTTCACTGCGCGGTACCTTAAAAGTCACGTGAAGTAGTGTCCCACACAGTGCCAGATTGATAATAATGATAATTCCAGTGGGTGCTATAGATAGAAATTTCAATGTGGCATCTTATCCCTACCGCTTTCTTGTAGCAGTGTTGAGCGAACACAAGACGTCTATTGTTTTAGTCTGAGCTGTCGATACGAGCAGATTCGGAGCAGTCACGGGCACCGTTTTACTATTTTGCATCTACTCATAGACCTCAGGAGATTGATCTGCTTTTTTTCACTAAATCCACACCAAAACCGATTTGACACAGCGGATTCAGCACAGCAAATCCAATCGATGCAAAATAAAAAGGACCATCAATTTCAATTTCAGCTTCGTCTCCATCAATTTGAAGGTTCATCGTACAGCTTCATTTTTAACTATTGATTATTCAATTCCAATCGCACAAAGAGACTTCAATTTGACTCGATGCTAGGCACCTCTTTCAAACCCAGCAAGTACGGCAAACAGTCCAGGACGTTTCTTCCACTTCCGGCCACCTTTGGTCGAGTTCATACCTTCCAGCGTCGAAATTTGACTGTCTTAACGATTGTAGTTGTCGTAATCTGGCTCTTTTTCAATCCGTTACTGGCAGTTTCTGGTCTTCTCTCGTCGCAGGAACAGTTGACGTATCCGCCCCCTCATCCACTCACCAGTAAACAAGAGATTCCGTCAAACTCTCGATACTTGTACCCCAGCATCGAGCATGCTCCATTGTTGAAAAAATTGACAGTGCACAAACTCATCAAAGAATCGCGTGTGAGAGACCATAATTTTCCTGAGGTGGAAAAGACCTTGATTCGCTCGCTCAATACCTTTGACGATCCCAACCCCATTATCCAGAAACAGAAGGAAGATGAGGAGAATGCTGCATCTGACTTGGACAAAGCCAAAAACTACTTCAAGAATCAGGACAAAATTGTGTACAGACCCAATTCTCTCAAAGGTTATCCCGATGTTGTAATTGTGACTGCCATAGACTTTGAGAAGTACTCCGTTGACGACTTGACTAAGATTGTGCAAAATCGAGTGAATTATGCTCACCAACATAATTATGGTATCTATGTTCGCTGGTATCAGGAGTTCTTACCAATTTTGGGATCGCTCAGTTATTTGCAGATCAAAGAAAGAGCTAAATGGGTCCGGTTATATGCTACCAGAGCAGCCATGCACGCTTTTCCCCACGCCAAATGGTTTTGGTATCTTGACCAAGATGGACTAATCATGGATTTGACCATCAACATCCAAGAGTACATCTTGGATAACGATGCCTTGAACCCAATTATGCAAAGAGAGATACCTATAATACCTCCTGAAGGCACAATTAAAACATATAAGAATGCCAGAGCGGACTCCATTAAGTTGATTATAACACAGTCGGACTCTAAAATAGAATCCAATTCGTTTTTGGTCAAGAATGACCATATAGGTAGGGCCATTTTGGAGACTTGGGGAGACCCATTGTATTTGGTCTACCCTAATTTTGGATATGGACCAGATTCAGCATTGACACACATTCTTCAATGGCATCCGTTTATGTTGAGTAAGACTACGATTATTCCAGCTAGAACGATTGCCTCGGCCCATTCTCGTGCCGTAAATCTCGATAAAATAGTAGACAAATTCCACTATTTCCCAGGTGATTTCGTAGTGCAATGGTCTGACTGCGAAACTTTGACTTCTTGTTCAAAGATTTTGGATGAGCACTACTTAAAAACAGATAAGCCTGATGAAGAAGCTAGAAAAAAGCAATTAGTTAAAGCTGCCGAAGAAGCGAAGGCTAAGGAGCAAGCATTGGCTAAACAGCAAGTTAATGTTAATGTCAAAGGGAAAGGTGTACCAAAGGAACAACCCAAGAAGGAAGATCCAAAGCCTAAGGAACAGCCAAAGCCCAAGGAAGAATCAAAGAAGAATCTAGAGGAACTGGAACCAAAGAAGGAAGAACTAAAGGCTGGTGAACAACCTAAAGCTTAAGAACAATGGTAATAGTAATTAAAGAGCTATTGTGTGGGACTTTCAAGGGAGGTACAGTAGAAACAGATACACAAATCGTCTCTTTGTGATTGCATCTATTCATTTCATAACACTTATACATATATACTGATAAACATATATACTATAGATAATTGTGTCTTTTCGATTGCCCAGATTAATCAAAGATATTCATATAATTCACTATTGAAGAAGATGATCAAAATTGTTGAAGAGTAAGGTTGCCAAATAGCTCAACCAAATTTTCATCAACACTGGCATCTTTTCCGCCCTCAAACCCTTGTAGTTTGAGTTTACGAGCCAGCTCCCAAGTGTCTATAATGCCCTCCATTAGACGGATAGTCTCAGAGTTATGGACGTTGACTGTGGGGATGATCTGCTTTATATTGAAGAAAACAGAAAAGTATGCCAATTCTCGAAACGAAGAATGCTCGCTGTACGGCAAGGAATATATTCGATATAACGATTTATCAGGTGTAGCTTTTTGTTTCAGTACTGATCTCGGCAATGGAGCTTGGGGCAATATATCGTGCATGTATGAATACTGAGGTTTTAAAGTCATCAATTTAAGTAGCTGTGAGAGATGGTTTAAATCTGGATTGATGCTGTCTAGTGATAATTTTCCTTCGACCTCTTCTTCAGTTTCTATAGCATTAATTCCCCGACTTCCAGGAACGAAGCTCCAGCCTGTAGGTCGTAATCCCACGCATCGTTCAAAGTGCTCGTAGTACTTATTGTAATTGAAATAATTTGATAATTCTGCAACTGACGAAACGATTTTCATAGGCACCAAATGAACAACACATTCAGCATCACTTTGCAAAGCTAAATCATCTTCTATGAGTACTGAATTGAGATATTCATCTTCGTATGACCTTACGATCTCGATTTTGTCTCTTCTGCTGCTTATGGTCAGAACATAAATTGAACACTTCAATCGCCGCAGAATGGCAATTGCTAGACGTTCCTTTCCAATGAGGTATGTTCCAACAAGAATCAAAAATTTCTTTTTGCTGGCACCCTGTGAAGAACCAGACTTCCAGAAATCTGTGATTCTAGATTGAGTAAATACTCCAAACCAATTGGAAAATAGTGAAGAAGAGACCGTTTCATCAACTTTTTGTTCGTATATGAGATCGTAGAATAAATCAGCTATAGTTTCACAAACCAATTCCTGTTTGGGAAAGTTGTACTCAGGAGCCATGTAGGTTGTATCCAAGTAGACTTTGTCTAGCGGTATCGAGTTCTCATTTTCAATATTGAATCTATACAATAAAGGATGTCTCAAGATTTTCTCGTTGACGCGGAAATCTCCACAATGAAGTATAGTTCGATAGCTTCCGTCTACTCCGTAGGATTCAAAGAGGAAAATGGCTGATCCAGGACAATGGTTAGCTGTTATAGGTGTTACATATAAACCAGGGTCGCATTTCTGAGACTGGAATCCACCATCTTCAAGATATTCTCCACTTTGAGTCATGTCCACGAACGATTTTATGAGGTACCTCTTTTCCATTTCCAAATGCTTGATGAAACGAGGGTCTACGCCGAAGCAACGCGTCAACAAGACACCAGTGATCTTGGTGCAATAGATTATTCGCTTATATTTGGAGTTATTGTCGAAGTCGACGTCCTCTCGAAATACCCTTTCGTAACTCCACTTCTTGGATATTCCACCGTAGTGATCTGAGTGAAAATGGGTCAAAAAATATTGGTCTATGGTCGCATGTGGAGCATAACAAAATGCATCAACAGATACTTCGTAGCAACTAAGACAGTCTACTGGAAAAGACAATGTCTTGAGTGTTGGTATTGGATTCTTCTGCTTTGAAGAAATGATCTTTGTCGGAGGTTTTATTTGTTTAACTATTTGAGTTGCCCCAGTTTCAATTTTACTTTCGGTGGCTTTCTCTTCCACATTTGAAGATCCAGAAGGAGAAATCTCGTTCATATAACGGAGTTTCTCTTTCGGTATGGCCGGTTCTTCTTTCTTGCGTCTTTTAGGCATGGATTCTTGCGGTCTTGGTGGACTCTTTTCTAGATTCGAAACTCTTCTCAAACACAAATCGACGTGCCTAGTTCTATCATCAATGGCATAGTATGTGATATTGTAATTACATATTGGGCAGTTGACTGTATCTTCTATGAAGTCTCCAAAATGGAGTGTTTCGTACTTTTCAGAAGGAACTTTTACTGTACTTGCCAAGGAAGACCCAGACGTTCCAATCGTAGTTCCTGATTCGGATTCCATAGAACCTATATTGGACTCAACATTTTCAATTTTACTTTCACTATTAGAAGTTATGCTAGATTCTATAACTATTTCACCACCAGTGCCAGATTCGACACAGCTGCTGGAAGCAATATCGATGGTCAGAGTATTCTCATCTAGAGTCAAATCAATGGATTCATTGCGACGCGTTTTGGCGAATTCGAGAAGGGAGCTCTGCCTCTTGACAGAAGCAGTCTGTTTACGAGATTTCATTGATGATTGTACATTCTGTCACAAGCCCGGGAATGAGATTGGTTTATATTTTTGTGTTTAGAATAGATGAATGAATGGAAAAGAATGATATTTTGCAATAATTCGATTTTGTATGCGATAAGGCAAAATTTTAATATCACAGTGCGAATTCAATATATAAGATTTGAATCTTTGAATCCTTTACGGTTAAACCACTGAAAACTAAGTAGACCCGAGTCGCTCATACAGTAGCACACACAAGAGGCACAGGAGACAGAGCACCGCATTGCAATCGAAATTGATAAGCCAGCAGTACATATAGTAAATAAAATTTCACAGGGCCATAGATATCAATAAGGACTAGCATAAGAATAAGTAGAAGTTGGTACCCAAGTCGATCGATATAAGTTTTCCAATCTGTTGTATATTTTTTATGTATCTAGATACATTCTTCTTATAGTATCTACAATGGGACTTCTCACAATCATCAAGAAACAGAAGATAAAAGACAACGAGATAAGAGTTCTCACTCTAGGTCTAGACAATTCTGGCAAGACTACCATAATCAAGAATATCCTTGGTGAGGATACCAGCACTATATCGCCTACTATGGGGTTCCAGATAAATACTTTCACCCATAATGGTGTCACACTCAATGTTTGGGATATAGGAGGACAGACGACGATACGGAGTTTCTGGGGTAATTACTTCGAGAAGACGAGTGTAGTTATTTGGGTAGTTGACACTTTGAGTTTAGAAAGGTTAGAGGAATCCTACGAAGAATTGAGAGAGAAGGTGATTCTACAAGATCGGCTAGAAGGTGTATACTTGATCGTGCTCGTCAACAAGATTGATCTGGTGGCAGACAGAAGTCTTTTGAATTCCATCAAAAGCGCAGTAGAAGAGACATTGGATTTGAAAGCCCAGATTCCTCAGACTGACAAATGGGATGTGCAACTTGTTAGCGGAAAGACGGGCGAAGGCTTGGATGGTGTTCTAGAGTGGATCACCTCGAGGGAATACTGAAAACATTCAAGGGAAAGACCCCAATACTATCAGGTTCTGAAACTCAGATAATACTAGTCTTCTTTATACTATAATTCCAGCTGTGGCTCGTGCTTTGCAAGGACCCATACTTCCTTACTGAATTTGCACAAGATTCCCTAGTGGAATCACGTGCATATGGCATACTTCCTTCTGGAACTAGTTCCATTCCAGGGACATACGGCATCACAATGGCAAGCGACCCTTGCATCCTATCTTGCATGACAAACCAGTACAGTGACAGAACATTCCAGCTCTGAAACAACCAAAACGTTTCTATGCTTCTAGTCACATTCGACTGCACTGACAGCGAACAAGGTTGCCAATTGACAATTATAACATCACTTGATAAAGGACAATTGAGGAAATCGTTGAATGGAAGCAAGACAATATCAATTTGAACGTCCAGAGTAGTCAAATAGAAATGAAGTCTTGCAAACTTCATGAATCATGGTAAATATACAGATATTGGTATTTTATGTTAAATCAAAACAGCTTCGTAACGCCCAAATACTAGGGAGACAACCGGAGTCTGGAACGATTTCCATGACTTCCTCCTGATACATAAAAGTGCCTTAGTTCAGCTATAATTACAAGTGAAGTTAGACATGGTACGAGATAATCGTAAATTCTATTGCTCTGCAGGAAGCGTTAAGATACGGTTGAAAATATAGTTCAGACAACGAGGACTAGCAACGGTAGAGCGATAGCGTCACTTGTTCATTGTTGCCTCCAGATCTTGCTGATGACGAGCAGTGGCCCAGGCAATTCAGGTAATGGAAATTAGCGACCATACAATGGTTGGTAGTGTCTGGATAGTGCCGAAGCACCTCTACTGCTGAATCTGCCCAGTAATATATTTATAACTGTGCTGGGCTACACTAGTATCACCCAATTGACACTTGCAGACTGTGGGCAGAACCCCAAATGGAAGGGGGAGCCAGCCATTGACACCATCCAAAGGAGATGGGAATCACCGTCAAGAGCATTCGGCAGCCGATAGAATATCTTTCGCCATTTGCACTCTTTATAGCTACATTTTGCGCGAGCTGAGTCTCACCACACGTACACCAGCATTGTAGCCTTTCGTCTCTGTCCATCTATATGTCTACAGCTGCAATAGAATGGTAACTCCCTGTTCTCACGTGCAACGCCAAACAATTTCGCTACACGTCTCGAGTAATAAATAAAGCAACAAAAAATAAGAACGAAAAATTCGCAAACGCGTACCAAGCGTGTCCAAGGAGACTTTACGCGTCAAAATGAAAGGGTGAATATTCCTCCATCGGGACAAAGTATGGACGCCCAATGCAGATCCGCCATGTTAACCATCGGTGTTGTCTAATTGATTGCATCTAAATACAAACTAAAGCTGCATGCAGAAAGACCGAAGCAAAGCGAACACAATAGCTCTTTCTGCCACTTAGATGGGGGAAATTATTGTACTATCCTGTCTGGCTCGCGGCGAATATAATTAGGGCATTCAGCTCTTCTTCGGTGTATCAGTGAATAAATGGATACCATAGTCGATTTGTCTCTTGGGTATCTCTGCCTTATCTATTAGACTATCGTAGCATTCGTTTCTACTGCGATACGACCTTTGCCAGCCTTGCTCATAGTCCTGTTTGTACTCCAAGCACAGACTTCGTATTTTTCACTGTGCTCGTCTGCTAGGGTCTGCTTGCTTCTGCTTGATAGCGCAACTCCTATAGTAACAGTGTGAAACAAGCAACTAGCTTCGTCTGATCCCACTACGCCGTTAGGCATCGTCGATATCTGCCCAATATATCGACCTCTACTGAAACACCTTCGTCCAGCTATTAGGTATCTACACTACAACTGGTTATTTGCATTTTTCATTCATTCATTACACTCACTCCTATCATGACCATACTGTCGCCTTCCATTCTCGATGCATTGAAGCAGCTCCAGGCTGCTGAGAAAGCCGAGAACAACTGCCTAGTGGAAATTCTCGGAGCGGTCAAACCGGCACGTTCCTCCAAGTCTACCATCACCTCTATTGTACGAGGCTTGTACACCAAGAACGCAAAGTTGCTAACCGTCTTAGACTCAGACATAAAAGAAGTCATCGACAACCCCGGATTCGAACTCGACACCTTCAAAGGGTTTGTCAACAGTTTCATTATTTGGCTAGACGACGATGCCATGGTGTTGTTCGAAAAGTACGCAGCCTTCATAACCAGCAAGGATAGCTGCCGCAACTTCGTCGACTTGGCCAACATAGAGTCCTTTGCGGGCCCCATCACTAACTGTGTACATTATCTTGATTTCATTGCTGCTACTTCGAATCTCTTGAGAAATCCGTTTGTTATCGATAAATTGTCCAATATCAAGGAGTTCATGGAAAGACTTCTCAACAATTACCGTGAGCTCCTGGAACTGAACCGTTTGAACGATATCGGTTTTGCCAACATCAACGCCTTTGTAACACCCACAACGCCCACAGTAACCCACAAACCTCCTACCAAGGGTCCTCCCAAGGTATCGGGTATCTTCAAGTTGGAACAGATAGTCGAAAGGACAAGAAACGAACCTCTTTCGCTTCACGACAAGGAACACAATGAAGTGCCGATAGAGTTGGTGTTGTTGGATCTTGGTGGCAGTGGAGGTTCTCACGGTAAAGAGTATAACTCTTTAGCCATTCTTCAGGTTCATTCTGGAGCCAAAGACTTCAGCAGATCTTTAATGTTTCCTCCTTTCAGAGTCAATGAAGTATCTGTAGACTTCAAGAGGTCTACGTTAATCTTAAAAGCTATTAACTTCTCTCATCGCGAGAATAATTCAGAGTCTTTTATCTCTATAACTGGACCAAATCCCCAATTTTTGAATGACTGGCACAAGAAACTAACAGCCATTTTCCCGGAGGAAGCAAACAACTCACCTGTAGGGGAGGATTCGTTCTTGATTACACCTGTAAATAGTCCCACCAAGATGGCAGGATTAGGCATCAATGTTCTTTCTGACTCTGAACATAAACAGGATATAAAAGACAACGAAGTACAGAATAAATTCCACACTCCGCAAAAAACAAAGCTCTACATTCAAGAAACTTCCATTGAATCGAGTTCGCCATTGTCACAGTTGGAAAGACATTTTCGCAATTCAACACAGAAACAGAATATTATTGATGAGTTACCTATCTTGCCTCCTCCGCCTCCAGCATTCCAATTGAGAAAACCATCTGCAACTTCGATTCAGTCTGAAGACTCTTCAGACTCGGCAAAGACTCAATATGATCGCAGCTTGAGCATCATAGAAAAAACAGTTTCTTCCACGACTTTGGCTCGTTTGGTGTCAACAAATGCTGATGGAGAAACTAGTCCTACCAAGATTATAAACAAAAGAACTTTAGAGTCATCATTGGACCGTGACGATGGAGCACGTCCTAGGTCTTCTCAGGCGGAAATAGTCGTCGTGGAAGGCACACCAGTCATTAGTAAGGCTCCTACCTTTCCCAACATTGTAGCAGAAACTCGTAATTTGTCATTGTCTGATAAATACCAATCAGGACAACAAAGTAAATGTGCATCTGTTCCCGATCTTGCTGCTGGTCGTAGTTCAAATTTGTATCAATTGTCGACTGGATCTGAGATTGATATATCTAACTTCGGCAAAGATTATCGTCCTTCGTTTGCTGAATCTGACGTCTCCGTGGATTCTAGAAAGGGCAATTCTCCTTCTGTGGGAGCTGGAACTCCGGGAACTCAGAAGAAACCAACCAGAAAAAAGTCTTTGTTCAACCTTTTCAAAAAGGGGTCCAAAGCTAACTTGAACGAGAATGTGGCTGGTTTCCAAATGGTGAACAAGTCTGTGGATTCGGTTTCTACAAGTACTTTGAACTTGGAGAAAAAGCCGATGGATACATCTTTGAACCTGGCAAACAGAACAATGGACACTTCTTTCAACAAAACGGACCAGTCTATTGATTCGGTCCCTACTAGTATTTTGAACAAAAAAGATTCAGTTGATTCCAATATTTCTTCAAATTTGAATAAGAAGGACTCAGATGCAACTCTCCATTCTTCAACGAAGACTAGTGGGGTAAATCCAGTCGATGCTGGAAATAACACTAGCAACAGTGAAGAATCAACTCCCTCCACTGAATCCAGTAGATCGGTAATTCCGACCGCGTTTGCATTGCCTTCTTCAACTTCAACATATTTTTTCAAACAGTACAAGAACGGTTCAAGTGCAAGTCTCGGTCAACATAATGACTCGCAGACTAACTTGGAACTTATAGAAAGCTCAGAAGAGGATTTGATTGTGTCTGATGAAATCAAGTCCATGATCAATGACGAGCACTCTATCGATTTCTTCAATACAGAATCGACTCCCAAGGCGATGAAGGTGTCAAAGTGGAAGCCTAAGTATGGCAAATGGGAAATGATTACAGTAAATGAGAATTTGTTCGCGAGAATTGTTACCAATTACCATCATAATAAGAGTTGGATAATATTTTTCAAACAAGATATTAATGAAAAGAATGCATTAGTGGATAAGCCAATTTTATTGTTGGACATTGTTGGAGGACAGACTTCTGTCAAACTTAATGCGTTGGACTTGCAGATCTCTTCCGTCAATTCTGTTACATCCGAGAAGATGCAAATTATGGTCAGATGTAAGACTTCTGCATTGGGTAATAGTATTCTTACCAATGTCAATAATGCTATGGGGGTTTTGTCTGCAAATTCCAAGAATAATAACTACGGCTCCTTGCAGAACTCTGAGTTAGCACCTTCTTCCTTTACCATATCATCTTCGATTATGGATGGAAAGTGTCAGCCAAGTGCATCCACTACTTATAGCAGTTTCAGTTCTACTGACTCTAGATCGACCTCTAAATCGCCAAAACCAATTTCAAGAATGAAAAAAGGAAGTTCTGATTATTCCATCAATTCTCAAGAGGCTGCTAACCTCAATATCCTTACCAACTCGGACAACACCAAGTTGATCTTATTGAACCAGATGCCGATCAGATTACAAAAGCAATTAGAATCTTACAACAGCATAAGCACGCCTTCATCATGGAAAATTCTTTCCATGTACACATTGACAGTCTACCTGGTAACCGAGTCCTTTAGTAACAAGTCGTATTTCAACTTGGTGGTGAAAAACTCTGATAGAAGTAACAATGCCGAATCAGACTTCAACTGGTTGATTCGTGATGCAGAAATGTATAAACGTATTGAAAGAATTGGAAAGGCAGGTTTGCTTGTCAAAGTAACGAACGATGATATTTTTATGATAGAATGCAAAGGAAGAAAGGAATTGCACCAGTTGATAGGCATCTTTTAGTTTCTCTCTAACAAAAGTTTTCTTGATAATGTACGCTTATAGATTTAAAAAAGTGCGCGCTACCATTATTTAGGCGGGTAATGTAAATTTTGCAACCGTTTTTTCTTTTGCAATCATTACTTGGATACTTTCCTTTTTTAAAAACTAACAAAAGATTCTATAATATACTAAAATGAAGCTTTTCGTTACTCTCAGTCCTCTAGTTGCTTTGGCAGCTTTGTCACAAGCTGCTGTTGTCAATCCAGAAATCAGTACCATAGATATTGTGGGAAACAAGTTCTTTTACAATGATACAGGTGAGCAGTTTTTTCTTAAGGGTATTGCCTATCAAAGATCCAGAAGAGAAGGAGAAGATTTCGATAGAAGTAAAGAAGTTCCCTATATCGACTCATTAGCCAATTCTACAACTTGTTTAAGGGATTTGCCTCTTTTAGTTGAACTTGGGGTCAACGTAATTCGAGTTTACCAGATTGATCCAAATGCTGATCACGACGTTTGTATGAATGCTCTAGCGAGTAAGGGAATTTATGTTTTGGCCGACATGGCCGAATCTGAAACGTCTATTGTCAGAAACAACCCAAATTGGGACACTACTCTCTTGAAACGGTACACTTCTGTTGTCGATGCTTTGCACAAGTACAAAAATGTGTTGGGGTTCTTTGCTGGTAACGAAGTCACCAATACAAAGTACAATACCGATGCTTCTCCTTTTGTCAGAGCTGCTATTAGGGATGTCAGGAAGTACATTAAGAACAGTGGTTACAGAAAGATTCCTCTTGGTTATGCGTCTAACGATGACCCAGAGATTAGAAAACTGCTATCCAACTACTTTGTCTGTGAAGACCCAGCCACCAGATGTAGCACTGCCGACTTTTTTGGTCTCAACACTTATGAATGGTGTGGGTATTCTACTTATGCTACTTCTGGTTATCGTGATCTCACAATTGAATACTCCAAGTTCCCGGTTCCAGTTTTCTTTAGTGAGTTCGGCTGTAATTCTGTATCTCCACGTCCCTTTACAGAGGTCGAAGCTCTCTATGGAAGTACTATGGCAAAGGTATGGTCAGGAGGAATTGTCTATGAATACTTTCAGGAAGTTAACAACTATGGTGTTGTCAAGGAAAACGACGATGGTTCAGTTTCCAAATTGGAAGACTTTGAATTCCTCAAGCAGAGATTCAATAGTGTCATTCCTCAAGGTATAAATGCTACTGAAGAGTCCGCAAATGAGGTACCAAAACTCAATTGTCTGGGACAGAATGACATCTGGAAAGCAAACACCAGTCTCCCTCTTATTCCCAGTAGCGACAAATGCGAATGTGTCTATGGTCTGTTTAAGTGCATTGCAAATCCTGCCAAGCTTGATAACAACTTGTTGTTGGAGATTTGTTCCAAGATCGACTGTTCGGAAATCAGTGCCAATGGAAGTACAGGTGTCTATGGTCCTTATTCTGACTGTCTGTTCCAACGGAAACTTTCTTATGTTTTGAATAAGCAATTCCTTGAAGGAGGAAACAAGACAGAATTATGTGACTACGATGGAAAAGCAGTTCTCGTTGATTCGTTTGGTCCTAATAAAACAATGGTAGAATTTTGCAAGGTCCATGTCACCAAGTTAGCAGAAGACGGTCACAAGAAATGGTCACACTACAATTTCTTCTGGAATCTCCTCAAGAGTTTCTATCCTCAAGTTGAATTTCCCCATTTTGAAAATCGTCAAGTGCAACAGTCTCCCCTGAATCCCAGACTTCTTGTTCCCTTGACCAACGGCTCTAATGTGTCCATTGCTAAAAATGATGGTGGGTACACTCAAACAGCCAAAGCTCTCAGTTATCTTGTTCCGGTTGGAATAGCAATTGGCGTGCTCTTGTGTTTCTGAAGGTATTCTCTCCTGGTCGACATAGTTTTCATCTCGATTTATTTTACTTCTTCTACAAATCAACAGCCAATCATTAAATGCTTTTATTAATCGTAAGACGTTCGAGTATAAGTAGACTTAATTATCTTTCTTGGGACCCCACTTTAATCCCAAGAACCCGTTGCTATCTTTAAGATGAGGAACATAGTTCTTGGGCTGGAATCTAGGCTCTACTATGTATATTCTCTTGGATCCTGGAATATCTAAGGCAATGTAGGCAAACTCCGAGCTCCAGAAGGAAGTATCTATTTGTTCCAAAGTGACAGTTGCATGTTTGCCAGCATCCGATTCTACGTGGAACTTCATCACATGATGATCTTTACCGTCCGGGGCCTTGGTTCTGATACTTTGTACTGGTCTATTCCGTACCCATCTGTCACCAGGTACTTCACCGTATGCCTTCAATCTGTGGCCCTTTTTGAAGTCCAACAACTCCTGGGCAGTTTCGCTCTTTTCTACAAGTTTCACAGCTTTGTTGAAGGTTCTGGTGTCACCAGAAGGAAGAAACAACTCCGACAAGATCAAGTACACCACCAAGACGGCAACTCCAGTAGCAGCAAGAACAATGATAGAAGACAAGGAGAAGGTGAATGCTCGGGTAGCTTTTTTGAGAATTTTCTTTCCCTTTTCATTTTTGTCATGAGATGGAGGTGGTGGTGGTGGTGGGGCTGTCTTTGTCGAATAGAATCTCAACTTCCTAGAGTCCAATCTGGAAGACTTAGAAGTTGAACAAAATGAACTTGTTGAAACTTTAGTTTTGTATTGAATAATATTCAAATAGTTACTATGAGTAGTAGAAACTTTGGGAAATGCACTCGTCAATGTGATTGGAGCACTGGAGTACATCCTTAATGAATACGTAACTGGAATCATTGAGATTCGGGACTTGCCCAATGCAGCGGCCACAGATCTGATCCCTACAGCTTGAACAGAAGACATGGTTGCTAAAAGTAATAATCTATCCGGTCAACTGCTGAAAAAGAGCTAAGGATTATATTGATATATATGATAGTAATTAGCCAATATGATCAAGACGTTTTGTAGGGTGAAATGGAAGTGACTGAAGAAGAATCGAATAGTTGTAGAACCAAGTAGGGACTGATGGATTGGCGATTTTCACATTTTTTCGGGCTCATTTGACAGGCTCATTTTAGTGAGATGCTCAATTTGGCTTTCGACCGGTTGCAAATTAACAATGGGACAGTTGGGTGACAATGGTACATACATATGAATTGAATGTAATTATAAAGTGTTTTGAGTACTACAGTTTGTTGTTGGATACTTTATCACCAATTTGATACTAGAATGAGGAAGAAGCTGGATATTTGAGCATGAGCAACGAGATAGACTATATATTATACAAGATTTACAATTATCCATACTCAAGCAAAGAATGAATCTAAGGAGATGAATATATATGTATATATATATATATATATATATATTTGATGTCATAAACCACCTATTCTCTAGTCTTCTCTTTAGCCAATTTATCAGAAGTGAGTTCCAAGTTGTTGTGAAGGTATAAGTCTCATTTTCGTTTTTCGATCTGATACATCATCCACGGATCTCTGGTTTCATATATACATATAGATATAAAATGCAGTAAACATAACATTTGAGTACCTTATAAAATATCATTCCTAAAAGGCATTGACTTAGAGAATCCCAGTGTTCGGAGAATATATATCGCAAAAATTGTGTTAACTATTGCGGCATGGATGTTAGAAAATGCTATCTCTTCATGCAAACATGGACATTTATGGGTTACAAACAAGCCCTTGTGGCCTAATTGGTTAAGGTGTTATCCTCCGGAGATAATGATTGCGGGTTCGAGTCCCGCCTCGGGCTTGCTAGTACCATTTTATTTTTGCTCTTCTTGACAATTTCGAACTAGATGCTATGAACTATAATGACTTTGCTAGAGATTTATCTATTAGTATGGGAAGTACTTAAACAACATTTTTATATATTCTATGTACGGTATTTTAGTTTAGAGATTGTCAGGAGTACCTGGCGGTGCAAACTATAAAAGTATCTAACAAATGTAATATATGTATCAAGTATCAATATTTGGATAATTAATCTATTTGGGTGACACCAACGACGATTCCTACTTCATGAAACCACTCTCTTCTGCGTATTTGAAGGCTCAATATATCATTATGAATTGGAATTGCACCCATTAAGAATTTTATATCACGTGCACATTAAAATTTTAGGGCTTCTGCCCTTCTTTGGTACTCGCACTTATCTTTCGAAAAATTTTCTCCCTACTGAGTTGAGACTGCCTATAGCAATCGCAAAGTGAGCAACAATTTTCACCTGGATTCTGCTAGTATAGTGAAAATTTAATTTTATTAAAAACACTTTGTGAGGTTTAGGTAACTCCTTTTTGCTAAGTACTAATATCATTAAAGATGGCCAAAATCAGTCAAGGTAAATATCGATTCATGAAGACAATGCTGTGGGAACAACAGAATCGTGGAATGAGCGCTTGAGAGAATAAAGGTTTTTATTCACCATTTGATTATCGATGAAATGAAGCCAAGTTGAACATCACAAACACATCCATAAAGGGAAGATAATTCGTAGCTTCCAAGTTCAATATGAATACCAAAAGGTAGTCGGATATCACTGAATCATGAAGTTGCATATTCTAGAGATTCTTGTAGCGTCAGAAGCTTTCCAATATTATCATGAATATTGAAGATTTTTCCTCCAGACATCGCAGAGATTCATGTTCCTAAAATGAAGATTCCTTCTAGTGTTAAGAATATCCAGAGGTACATGTTTAAGACACCTCGTTAAAATATCAACAAACCTTTCTCAACCCAAATCAATGATTCATATCACAGCATTACCCCAATATAAAGACAAAATACTAACATCTTTCTAGACGTTTCTTCTTCTCGTTCTAAAGCCAGAAAAGCTTACTTCACTTCCTCCTCTGTGGAAAGAAGAGCTTTGTTATCTGCTCCATTGTCTAAAGAATTAAGAGAAAAGTACAACATTAAGACTTTGCCAATCAGAAAGGAAGACGAAGTCTTGGTTGTCAGAGGTTCCAAGAAGGGTTCCGAAGGTAAGATCAACTCTGTCTACAGATTGAAGTTCGCCGTCCAAATTGAAAAGTTACAAACTGAAAAGTCCAACGGTGCTTCCGTCCCAATCAACATTCACCCATCCAAGGTTGTCATCACCAAGTTGCACTTGGACAAGGACAGAAAGGCCTTGATCGAAAGAAAGGGTGGTAAGCTCGAATAAATTATTTTCATATTGTCATAAATTCTATACATAAAGGATGAATATCCGAGACATCTAAATTCTGTGTTTTATATAATATGAATGTATTTTAATGGTTCCGTATTGACTGGCAATTGTAGTACTTCTTAGGAATCTGTATGAGATTCGAGATGCACTTCTAAGAATTAGGTACAGAAATTGGTATATTATAGTATTGTAATTGATATGAATAGAAGACAGAACTGCGCAATGTACAGCTTCATTTTTTCGTAAATCTGTTTCCACGGGGCATATACCAAGTGAAATTGACACACACTTATAAGTGGTATTCACTTGTATAGTTGTGAAATCAGTCTTGAGGATAAACTCGACTTAAATGTTGTATAAAACAGAGCCTTTTTCCTACAGTTCAGAACTTGAAATTCACTAATGACCTGAAGTTTCACTACACAAAGATTTTTTTGATAGGTCAAATTTCCTGCACCAATCAACTACTCAAACTGGGTGCAAAATTTGAATAAAGTATATTCCAACTTCAGTGAACTTATCGCCACCTTGAAGAAATCCTTTCTAGCCTATTACGGAACGTCTGATATGGGAAGTGTCTTACTAATTCCCTTTTGTTGCGAATCTCTACCTGTGTATCTGTTTAAGTTAAGTGAATATTAGGTCAGTTTTGCTAGACGAGTCATCGTATAATTGGAGCATGTTCAATGAAGTTTCTCAGGGATATGTCCCTTATTTATGTATTTTTATAGAGGTGTATTGCCGAAGGAAAATATAAAGGAAGCTATATCTACTTTCTACTTTGTTTTAATTTGCATTCAGCTTCTTCGGCTCCATTTAATCGCAAGCTTAAGGACAGACTAAGCAATAGCGACTAGCCCAATAAAAAAGTCTTTACAGTTCAAATGGATTATTCTTCAATCAATATTTATAACTTATTTGCATCTGAAATTGATCTCATTACTTCGAACAATATCGTGCAAGTCATACTATATCAGTTTTCGATCTGTATGTCTGATGATCTCACGGCTCCTAAGTCCGTTTTACTTTTGTAATTTTCACCTTATAGCCAGAACAAGTTAAAATATATTATCCATATGGATAACTTCTTATTATGGTTCAGTTCTCTATTCCCGTTTAGACAATCTTACTATCTGAAAAATGATCATAGGAGTCATCTGTACGCTTAAGATAGCATTCAATACACTAAACTCCTTTAAGTATAGCTCCGAGATATCTTTGGTGCTCAACAAGAGATACTACTCCATGTAATGGTATTAAGCAACTTAATGGCGGATAATAATCAGCAGCCATATCTTGTCTAAACATTTATAGCTTTTGGAGACCATTCTATATCCGTCCACTCGGCAATCACTCTATCTCTATCCACTAACTACTCGCAAAGTTCTGGTTCCCACACACTGCTCATTCTGGGGAAAGGTTATCATCCGAGCTGATTATCATTGTTCTCCAGAAAAAACTAGCTAATTTCTTGAAGTGTTCTTCTGATTCATAAGTGGTCTCTTTTATACTATACTGTCATTCATACTATATTCTTCTAATCGTACCGTACTACTTCATACCTCCTACAATAGTTCCGAATCTTTTTTCCGTACAGAACGAATCTCACTGATTAATTCGTTTTGTTCTCACTAATTGATTCCTATTAATTAATCAATTTCGCTCCCAGACTTTATTCCAATTACTTTTCAACAGTAACACTGACATCATTATGTCTGACAACGCTATCCATTCTGATGACGAAAGCGAGCTCTTCAATGGGTTTGGATCCGCTCCCATTTCTCGCTCTGCTTCCCAGCGAAGAACCACCAAGAGATGGTCCTTCCACAACAATAATAAGCCCAACTTGGTCGACATGGATTCCGACATTGCTCAGCTCCACCGGCGACTCAGCGATATCACCGGCGAAGACGGTGTCCACAAAGATGCACTGTCGTCCGTAATCGGCGGGGGCCAGTTGTACTCCACGGAATCTGGCCGGTTGTTCCATGCCGGGAAGATTTGTATCGCTTTGGCAGGTTTGCCAGGCCGAGGCAAAACCCACTTGTCTGTATCATTGACGAGATACTTGAGATGGCTAGGAGTCAAAACTAATTCGTTCCACTTGGGTAATTACCGTAGAGCCAGTGCCGAAGATGATGTGACGCACGATTTGTTTGTTCCATCACCAAACAGCAAGCGTGCGAACGAGATCCGGAACAAAATTGTAGACGAGTGCCTCAACGACATGTTGAATTTCTTTAAAAACGACAAGGGCCAAGTGGCCATATACGATGCCGTCAACGCATTACCGGAGTATAGACTTGCATTGCAAAAGAAGTTTACCGATATGAACATCCAGGTGTTATTTATCGAGAGTTTGGTCACGGACGATGCCATTATAATGAAGAACATGGAGGAGGCTGCTCGCTGCTCACCTGACTATGCCAACTGGGACTATGACAAGGCCTATAAGGACTACAGTGGCCGTATCAGCGCCTTGGCACCCTATTACCAGAATATGGGCGAGAAGGATGCGACATTATCGTATATCAAGTTCATCAACTTTGGCGAGCGAATCGAGTTGCATAACTCCAATTACGGCTACTTGATTAACAAGGTAGTTTTCTATTTGATGAACTCACGAATCAAGCTGGGGTCGGTTTTCTTTGCTCGGTGCTACAAGAACCTGTTGGACTATACCAAGGATCCGCCGTTGGACGATGCAGGAAAGAAGTACGCCTTCAACTTGACCAAGACGTTGATTGAACACGTCAAAAAGAACGGCAGATCGTACTTCCAAGATGAGCAAGACAAAGAGAGTCCTGACATTGCCCGTTTGAGACCAGAAGTGTTGAAAAGGCAACTCTCCGTAGACGAAAGACAGCCTGCTGCTGGAGTAGACGGAATCGACCAGGATTCCCTTGTGGTGTGGACTTCTGTCAAGCAAAGAACTATTGAAACAACACAGTACTTTGCTGACAGAAATGTAAAAATTAGACACAGAATCCAGTTGTCCCAAAAGAATCCTGGTGTAGTGGCCAACTTGACCGAAGATGAAGTCCTGGCTAAGTATCCTGACGAATACGAACAGTATATCAGGGATCCTTATCACTACCGGTTCTCACGTGCTGAGTCCTACCACGACTTGGCAATAAAGATCGAGCCGTTGATCTTGGAAATGGAACGTATGAGTGGCGACATCTTGATCATCGCAGACGACACCATTCTTAAGGTCTTCTACGGATACTTGATGTCTTCTCTATGCTACGACATACCTTACTTGAACTTCCCTACAGGCGATATCATTGAGATTAAGTTCAATGCTTACTCCAACACTGCCGAAAAGATCCCAATCAAAGACTTCACTGCATAATATGTATCTCGATTATCCTCTGTGTATATGGTATAATGATCTTTCTGTGTATACACGCTATTTATCTATTCTGATACTGTAGATTTCTATGGATGCTGTAAACGGGTAAATAGAAGAAGTTACCTACATGGTTTTACAGATTTTCCTAATTTCTAATTTTTTTAATATTTTCGTTCTTTATTTCTATAATATTTGATAAATTTGTCAAAAGTTCTCCAAATTAAGGTATCAAAATATTACAAGCTTAAATCACGTGACTTTATACATTGTTAAGATATCATTCTAATGGAAGACATAATTCGTACACTTCTCCCCGATAACGATGAGTTTGATACCAACTGCTCTGTATTCTGCTCCAGATTTGGTAGAGCCGCATGAGTTCCACCCTGGAGATGGAGATCATACGACTGACGGACTGACGACACAAATTTCCGAGGTTGTCATAAAGGCTGGAGGAGAAGACAGAGACAAGCCCAGCGAAGCGAGAAATACTTCTTTGGGACGATTAAGAGCTCAGTTGACCACTCTTCAGGATCAGATCAATGTTTTTCTAACTGAAAGAATGAAACAAGAGAAGTTGTCCTTGACTGGCAAGGAAGAGGAGGATATCGAAAGACGAATTCTTGATGATGGTGTGGATGAAGATGAGGAAGATTAACGAACCAATAGTAGCTTACTATATGCCAAGGTTATGGAAAAAAATTCAGTGATAAAAGTGATGAAAAGGAAGGATCCATGAGTACCGAATGCTATGAGTAATAGAACAATTATCAATATAGCATTTCATGGACATTTACTACAATAGTATTTGTTATAACCAAATTCTACGAAATGAAAAAGGATTCGCTTCTTCATCTCATAATAACGGCACTATCGTAATCGATAATAGTATATGTCTTCCGCTATGTAGTCACTCGTTCTCCTATCAATATGTATATTTAGATCTATAATGTAATCAAGTCTTCTTGCCCACGATCTGAGTCATGGTATCTATAGTTTTCTCCAATGTAGTTTCCAAGTAGTCTTTCTTGATATTCAAGCTCTTCTTGGACTCCAAGAACTCCTTTTCATCGTCCAGAATTTTCTTCTTGTAGTCATCAACATCAATAGCTACAAATGCCTTACCTACTCCTTCCCATACCTTTTCTTTGGGTTGACAATGCTTATTTAACAATCCGGTGGTGGATTTGATCATGTTCAAATTGGTGTCTACCCTTTCCACCTGGAGACCTACCATGGACAACTCTGCTCTGGACTTGTTCAATTGGTTGTCCATCTCGATCAACATCTTCTGAAGGGCTTGTTGGTCCATTGTAATGATTTTGTTTGATGGTTATGTAAATGAAGTAAATTTATGTAGAATAAATATCCAAGCATGCACAATGTATTGGATTTGGTAGTGGAGGTTAGATCGCACAAAGTAGGTATGTAATGCCTATAATATGCTATGGTAGTATTTATAAGTGTAGATGTCAAATTACTGAAGTGTCTACGCTTTTATTCTTCAGATCAAAGAGTTTCTGAGCGTTGAAAAATTACTATATGCTCGGTTTTCACATTTTTCACGACTTCGATACCTTTTTCAGATTTGCCCCTAGACCTCTTATTCTCCAGAAACTACAGCAAAGTTCACTACACAATGCTCAGAGTAGCTTCTGCCAGGGTCACAGGCAGACTTGCAGCCATGAAGCCTCCCAGTTGTAGAAGTTCTGTTGGTGCTTCTCAGTTGTTGAGATCCATCGGCAAGTACTCTACTTCTGGATCTATGAAAGCTTTCATACCCGAATCAACACTGTTGGGATCGGATAAGACTGTGGAAAACAACATCAAATCTGATACAAACCGTTTGGCAAGGTCATTAACCAAATTCTGGGAAAAGGTGGATACACATTACGATGCTACGAAAGACTTCTATGAAGTCCAGCTAGATGGAAAGACATTGAAAACACCTTTGGGATTCCCATTAGCTTTGCCATCTTCCAAGAAACAACTAGCATATTTGATTTCTCACGAATGGGCCAATTTGCCTGACTTAAAGGTCAAGACCAACTCGATGCCTCTTACCTCGATTGCTGCTCGTTCTATTGACTTGATCAATATTCATGAAATGAAATCTGGGTCGGAGAAGAACGAGATGGTGGCCAAGGTAGGCGACTTGAACGATATCAAGTTCAATATGTTGAGATACCTCGACACAGACACTTGTCTTATTTTCACTACCCACGACGAATACCGGGGTAAATTGAGAAAGAGCCAGGATGATTTATACCTTCCATTGATCGCTGAGTTTGAAGAATTTTTCACTACGTTTGCTCGCAATCAAGGTTTACTTCCTAGTGAACACGCCAGCATCAAATTGCAGTACCTTGACTGTGAAACGGACGGCTTGAGAGGAAACAGACAGAGCATTACAACCCAGAACGTGGTCTTGCAATGGTTGCACCTCTTACCCATCTACGACTTGATAGCCCTTGAGAAGGCTATATTGACTTCGAAGTCGTTCTTGTGTGGTGTCACATTGTTGAGATCGAATGCTGCCCAATCAGACTCCAAATTGATGAAGGAAGTCTACCAGCTCAACAGAGATTCTGTAGACAACTACTACCACAAGACCGTACAGGAAATCATCGAGTTGGGCAACATGGAGACCATCTTCCAGACTCGAGAATGGGGTGAAGTTGAGGACACTCACGATGTCGACAAGGTGGACTGGTTGAGAAGCTTGACAAGTGCAGCCTTGTTGTGCCATTAGCCTGTAAATAGTATAGAGCTTCTTATATAGATAAATAGTAATAAGAAAGGTTAATGCCTGTATTCGAATAATCTTTTGTCTTCATATCTCTATTTCTATATATTCATCTATTTATGACTTCAGGTCTATTTGTACCTACTATTAGACTACATGTCTACAGTAGCATAGATGTAATGTCGCCTTGTTGGTTCACTTCTCCACGAAACAATATACAAACTTACCAATATCGACAAGAGCCACTACAACATCTCTTAGCCATCTCAATGCTCTCTCTTCTAATTATTCTTTTCTACTTCGTCTTGTCTTCCATTTTATATAAGAACGTCCTTATATGTCAAGAAGTCACGGGCAGGACGCGTACTAAACTAACTATTGTATATAGCAATTCTTCCCCTGAAGCACTTAGAAATATTCCTATATAGAACTGTGCGACATTGTACTTTCTACTATCTGTGGATTAAATATTGAGAACTCTTTTATCTATACATCCCAATATCACATCCATACCCCATAGCTCGAGATTTCTACTCGTATAGTTCTCTTACAACTACTAAATCTATACCATAAAGTCTCATTCTCGTTCAAAGAGTAGAAAAATAGTACTTTAACAAACATTCGACACACTGAGTACAGACAGAGAATAATCATAAAGCAGATTCAGATATCCATACAATATAATAACCTCATAAACCAAACCGTACGATAGCATTTGATACCATATCAATCATTCGAATCACGCCACACGTTTACAATGGAAACAGATACCGTGAATCCACCAGGATCCACGCCGCGAAGAGTCAAAGTGTACTTGCTTCAAGGTGAAGACTGGCTCGACAACGGGACAGGCTACTGTGTGGGCGAAGTTGACAACGGCGCCCCTTACTTCCTCGTGAGAAATGAGTTCGATTCAGATGACATGATTCTCAAGCTGTTTCTAGAAGGAAGCATCCAGTACCAGAGACAACAGGAAACGCTTATAGTTTGGACAGATCTCTCGGGTAAAGACCTAGCGCTTTCTTTCCAGGAAACAGAAGGATGCGCCGATCTCTGTGAATTTATTATCAAAGTCCAACAGGAAAGATTGTCTCCTAATATTTCCTTGTACTATGTTATTCCTAACATAGCTGAAGGCGACGATATCACAGAACTCATAACTGGTCCTATCACGTATCCAGAGATTCCTAGTGATACCAACTTAGAGTCGATTCTAGAAATCGTCAACCAGGGCTCCAATTCTCAGTTCACACGTACAAGTATACTGAAATTCGTAATGGATAATGATTACTTTCATAAACTCGTGCATTCTTTCAATTCTGCTGAAAATGACAAAAACCTCATCAACCTCTACACTCTCAGTGAGATCATCAAGACTTTGATACTCTACAACGAGTCGCGCTTGATAGAAGAATTTCTTCTGACCGAAGAAAACATTCTCGCATTAGCAGGTATTCTAGAGTACGACCCAGAATACCCCAACTTCAAAGCTTGTCATAGAGACTTCTTGGACAACAAATCGTTCAAGACCGTAATCCCCGTCGAAAAGCTCGACATTTTCAAGAAAGATTTCCATCTCAACTTCTTGAAGGATGTAGTTCTCGCTCGTTTCTTGGATGACCAGACCTTCAACTTGATATCGACACTTATCTATTTGAACCAAGTGGAGATAATCAATTACTTGAAGGATCCAGCTATACTCGAGCAGCTCTTCAACATCTACGAAGACTATGAGATGATCAAATTTCCTCGAGTCAAGCTGGTAGAGAAAGAATCACATCACAACGAGAGTCTTGCCAGAAAGAGAGACGGAGTGAAAATGTTACACCAGTATGTATTGATAGCCAAGTCACTCCAGTCTTACCAGAAGCTGGAGTTCTTCAGTCTTTTGGTCAAGAGTGGTCTCTTCAGAATGACAAGTTTTGCATTGAACGATTCAGATACTTCCATACGGGTTTTGGGTACTGAATTGATCGTGATCATAATAGAGCAAGACTCGTCAATCGTGAATTCCATCGACAATGACGAAACTATAGACAACTCTGAGCCTCCAAATAACCACAGAATGGAACCCACAGATAATGCCGAGGAAACAAAGATCTTGAAGCTAAAGCTTTCTGACGATATGACATTGATATCGATTTTGACCAGACTTTTGGTCGAGGACAAGAATCCAGGATTAAAGATTCAGGCTTTTGAAGCTTTACGAATCCTCTTGGATTCCAATATAGCCTCCAACTCGAATCCTGATATCGAGATTGACCAGCTCAAGAACGAGCTTCATAGCCATAGTTCCAATGGCAACTCAGGTGACGACTTTCATGACATCAACACTAATAATTACTTCAAGGCATTCTATTCACAAGTGGCTCCTGAATTGTTCAAGAGGCTCATCGTACTTGCAGCGACAGAAGACTTCAGTTCGAGCAATCCAGTTGTAGCAGCTATCATCAGTGATGAGTTATTATATCACCACCTATGTGATCTTATTTCCTTCTGCACCAAGGAACATGACGTTAGCATTTCTAGACCGTTTTTCCTTGAGCAAGATATACTCTTGGGCGTAGGGAAACTTATTGCAATCAATTGTAAGACAACGTTAAAGTTGAGTGCTATACGATGTCTTAAAAATATCATCTTTCTCAATGACAACTACTACACTCGGTACATTATTGACTCCAACATGTTGAAGCATTTCTTTGACTATTTCGGTCAGATAGCCGAACAGAACAACATGGCCAATTCGACGTGTCTTGATTTTATTGAGATCATTGTCAAGAATTGCGATTCAACTGTCACCATCAAACGCTACAATTTCAAGCTACTAGCCAACTACATCTATAGAGATTACAAGGAATTCTGTGGCACCAAGATCAACCATGTCAACACAGGTAGGGAACTAATAGAGTTAGTTGAGAATGGATTCTACGATGATCACAGCCACAGCAACAGTGCTACGGAGAACACAATCAAGAATGACGATCTCAGCTTTGGCTCTGACGACGAAATCTTGGATCGTCACAATGCATCAACCCCTTTAAATGACGAAGACGATACGATTGAAGAAGAGCAAGATACAAAAGCAAATGCTTTGAACACTGCAAATACAATGAACTCTACTGCTACGTATAAAGATGTTGAATCAGACAATGGGAATAGAGTAAATGATCTCTTTTCTGGAGCCGAGTTCAAATCTTTGGGCAACTCGGAAAAGAGACCTAGAGAAGATGACGACGATCCAGAAGATCGTCATCAAGATTACTTTTCCAAGAATAGTTTATCTGACAAGAGTCTGGGTGAAGCTGATGCACCAGGAAGTGTGAATGGCAAGAATGAAGTGAAATTGTCGCCAAACATTATTTCCAAAATTACAAGTGCCAGCAAGAAGATCGCATTGAGGTTGAACGGTTCAGAAAGGAATAATGTAGTTGGATAGATATGACATGAAGAAAATATACCCACTGAGAAATGCAAACGTACAAGAGTAGAAATTTTGAGACGTACAAGAACCAGACTATAGGCTACATGGGTGAGAGCAACAATATCATGAGCGTTTTCGGTTATTTGAGTTGAAAGAGTAGCAAAAAATGAGAGAATTTCAGCTGCAACTTTCTAGAATAGTTTTTCTTTAAAATCCGTTCAACTGAAATAACATCAATAGAATATCTAGAATGATGACATAGTTGTCTCGGTCCAAAATTTTCGGTATTATGTAAATGCAACCCTTTCATGTGCTTTCCCCGGATATGGATGATCCATCCTCGGATAGTAAACATAGCGAAGATTTGCGGGGCGAGGTATCTACTGGTGTGCACACGACGATTTGGACTTTTCACCGGATATACTGTGGAGCTATTTAAAGTCCAAGATTCCCTTCGTTGACGAAATACCCTGAGTTTCAGCCTTTCATATTTGATATTGACTTCTAGACGTTTAGGTCATCTGAATATCAATTTTGAAAAGTATCAACTTCATTATTACGCATAGTTTATAATACAATTAGAAAAGATGCCTAGCACGTTAGATCAGTCGTATGTAAGAGACTCCGTCTGGAAGCCTGATATTTTCAAGGGTAAGGTTGTGTTTGTCACCGGTGGTGCTGGTACCATCTGTCGTGTTCAAGCCGAAGCCATGGTCTTGTTGGGAGCCAACGCTGCTATCATTGGTAGAAATAAGGAAAAGACCGACCTTGCAGCTGCAGAGATACAACAATTGAGACCGGGCGCCAAGGTTATCTCGTGTATTGTTGATGTCAGAGAAGTCAGCCAGCTTGTGGAGGCTGCTGAGAAGACCGTGAGGGAATTGGGCAGAATCGATTACGTTATTGCAGGAGCTGCTGGTAACTTCTTGTGCGACTTCAACCATTTATCTACCAATGCCTTCAAGTCGGTTATCTCTATTGACTTGTTGGGCTCGTACAACACCGTCAAGGCCACATTCCCAGAATTGAGGAAGAACAAAGGTGCAATCATTTTTGTCAGTGCTACCTTGCACTACTATGGTGTACCTTTCCAGATCCATGTAGGAGCTGCAAAGGCAGGTGTCGATGCTCTTTCCAACGCATTGGCAGTGGAATTGGGTCCATTGGGAATCAGAAGTAATGTCATTGCTCCTGGTCCTATTGGAGGAACTGAGGGTATTGATAGATTGGTTAAGGACTTCGAAGTTACGAAGAGCAAAACTCCTGTGCAAAGACTTGGTACCACTAAAGACATTGCAGACTCTACTGTGTACTTGTTCTCGCCAGCTGCTGATTATGTAACTGGTACTATTGCTGTTGTCGATGGTGGTTCGTGGCATACGGGTACTAATGTCGGCGAAATCTATCCAGTTGTAATCAAACACCAAAACGAGGATCCAAACTCGAAGTTGTAGGGGAGCTGTACATCATGATATTTATTGTACGAATTTGAAATACATTGTAGAAAGTCGTAGCCGGAAGTTTGAAATAACTTATAATTGAGTCCACATGTTCTTTGGCTGGATGGTAATGTCTACGTCAATCTAATAATTGTTTGTATATGCGAAATCTAACTCAACATTTCCAATTGCTGCGAAGAGTAGCAGAAATTTCTGCGATGATAAGAAAATGCAACACGGCCATAATTTACAGAAATTTCTAGGCTAATCTTTTTTTATTCTTTGATAAGAACAATTACATGCATACAATATATGAACAATGTAAACGAAAGTATATATCTCTCAGCTTGATTATCCATATTTCACCTATCTAACATAAGTTATCTGAAGGTCTGGAATTCGCGTTCAACCATTTGTATGGTCGTGTGAAAAACGCGTTCTCGCAATTTTCGATCGATCTGTTCTGCCGTTCCTGTTCTGTGTTAATGATAGTGTGTTCTTTTTAGGATCTGAAGGAAGGAGTTGAACTACGTAGACTCATAGACAACCATCTCTACGAGTCTGCTATAGAACGCCGAAAGAGGCCGTATCCCTTTTTACAACTTTGCATTCGATACAAGTTTATACAATTTTTCGATACACTTGTTGAGATTCTTTTCGTTTTTCATTACTGAAATTTTCTCTTTGAATTATTCCTGATACAATATTGAAGATTCGCAATCTTTGACTCCAACAGAATGTCCATCGACCCAGAAACACGTAGAAAGTTGTTGCTTCTTCAGAAGAACGGCGACAACAAGAAGTGTGCCGACTGCGGTGCTCCTAATCCGCAATGGGCCTCTCCCAAGTTTGGTATCTTCATTTGCTTGGAATGTGCTGGTATCCACAGAGGCTTGGGCGTGCACATTTCATTTGTCAGATCTATCACCATGGATCAGTTCAAGCCTGAAGAGACATTAAGAATGGAAAAGGGCGGCAACGGGAAGATCAAGGCTTACTTCACTACCAACGGTATTGACTTGACTTTACCAGCCAAGGCTAAGTACGACAACTATGTAGCTGAAGACTACAAGGAGTTGTTGACCTGTGAAATCGAAGGCAGGGAATTCGTTGCCAAAGACCATACTGGCAAGACTTTACCCACTTTGGACAATCTCTCCGCCAGTAACAACTCTTCTGCCAGCATAGCTCAGGAACAGATCAGTTCGAGTAGAAATACACCTGTTTTACTGGGAGAACAGAAGCAGAAGAACGAAAACTATTTTGCCCAATTGGGCTCGAAGAACGACCTGAGACCAGACCACTTACCTCCTTCTCAAGGTGGAAAGTATGGCGGTTTTGGTAATACTCCTGCTCCGAAGCCTGCTGGAGGCTCTCTTGCTGGATTTACTCTTGACAATTTGCAAACCGATCCACTTGGTACTTTTTCTAAGGGCTGGGGCTTGTTTTCGTCAACTGTGGCGAAGTCTGTAAACGAAGTAACTGAAACGGTCATCAAGCCAGGGATCTCGCAATTACAAGAATCTGACATCACACATGAGGCGAAGAGAGCCATGGCTCAGTTCGGCCAGAAGATGCAAGAAACAGGCAAATACGGTTCCGAGACGTTCCAAACTTTCACCACCGAAGTCAACGAAAGAGGCTTAAACAAGACTGTAGAAGACAAGTTCGGCAAGCTCTTCAACAACTTGTCGATTAACCAACAGGATGAACCGGTTCCTGCCGCATTTGGATTTTCCAAACCGCAGCAAACGACTTCATTGGGTAGTGTAAGTGGTGGATCCAAGTTTGGAGGTGCTGCTAGCAAACACGAAGATGACGACAAATGGGATGACTTCTAGATCTGTCGTTTGTAGATATAAAGCATATTTTTTTGATTCATATTTTTTTACTTCTTCGATAGCTTTTAATGAACATATCATTTGAAATGAACGTAGAATACATTTTCTCATCATTCCCATCGAAGCATGAACTCGTACTTATAAATATATTACAGTCTACTATGATAACTAAAATATGATATGTTTGTAGATTCTGAACGAATAGCAATTTTATAACGATAGAATTATAATTTCTTGGTTGAAGTTTTGGACTTGAATCGCAAGAAAGTGTCGTATTCATCCTTGAACGATTGATAGCAGTGAAAGTACGAATCCTTAATGTAGAAGTAGTTGACTATTGGCCACAGCAATATCCAGTCGACAAATCCTACGTCTCTAGCAATGGAGGTAACTGTGAAGTAAAGTGATCCCAACAAAGCTCCAAGCATGACACCCACAATTACCTGTTGAACGGTGTGATACAATAAATAAACTCGAGAAGATGCTACTAAAAAAGAAGCAATTACAAGAATTATACATCCCAAGAAACGTTGGATTCTCGTCAAGTGCTGGACCCTAAATAGCACAATGCAAATGAAGTATGCTGCAAAATAACCCATGAACTGTGAATGCGCCGAGGGCATACCATACCCCAAGCTGAAAGAACCACTACCAAATTCTTTGTGGAAGTCCGGTCTGGGTTGTTTGATAATTCTCTTAACGATTTTGTTGAAGATTTCACTCGCCAAATGGCCGCCAACCACAAGAACAGGTTCTATCTCTCTTGTTACGAGAAACCAGGAGGTGTAGAACACCATCACGTAGATGGGTAGCAATGACAAGTGAACCGACAACATCGATATTATATCGTTGGGATCATACAAGACGTATGTATGGTCAAACGGAATAGGATTGTAATCGGATGGAAAACTTGACATTTTGAAGATGAGTAAATAATGAATGAATCGAACGCTTTTTATACACGATTCACAGCAAAAATGTAATGCCAATTGATGAAGTGAAGTTGAAGCAGACCGTGAAGTTTGAATCAATGCAAAAAGATTGGAATATGAATATTAGATGAAGTGAATTCTAAGATTGCACCCAGTTACGAGATGATTCAGGTAATTTAATCAAAAGGTGGTACTAAACAGCTCTTATTGCGAGAAAATAAAAAGAATAGTCAACCAGACCAAAGAATTAGAGTCAAGACTCCAGAAACAATCACAATGAGTTTAGGAAAGGAAAGTCAATCTATTTATTAGACAAAAGTATTGAAGATAACATTCGATTTTATTCATCTTTTTTTCAGTCGCGAATTTTTCTGCTAAATGGAAATTTCAGTATTGGACACGTTATGAAAGTTTATAGGAAATCCAAATCAGAAGATGCCAAAGAGATGCTTATGGCTCGACCTGAATATAAAACAATACATATCAATCCAATTTGTCATTTTCAAGATTTCAATACTGAACTATGGTAGATGTTTACTGTGATATTTAGATTAATGTTCATACTAGATAATATGGACGCGAAAAAAGGTTGCAGAATATCCCAAATAGGGTAGCCCTACTATTCATTCTTCAAATTTTGAGATATCACTAAGACAATATAAAAACTACAAAACATTTCGAAATTTTTTGAATATGTATATTAATTGCAATATGAGAATTGGTGGCTATATGAGGAGGCATTAGAGGACATGAGAGACGTGAATTAACCAACAAAACCAAGAACAACGTAGGAATCCATGGTTAGAGAGTTTGGCGAGGTAAACGTATATAGAGTATGTATAAGAGATGACGAGGGAAAGCAAAACTAAATGAAAAGCAAACGGAGTAGATAAATAGAATTTATAACAGATGAAGAAGAGAGAATAAGAGGAACTAGAGATGACGAGAAATGACGAGATGACAAGAGATGATGAGAGATGATGAGATGAGAGGTTAGGGGAATGAGATTGGAGAAGAAAGATGTGAGAGATGAGATCTGAGAGTTGACGAGGAATGTGATAAATAAAGGAAGCCAGATGGATATTTGAACTTGCAGCGAATAATCAACCAGTAGGCTTCAATGTCAACTTAAAAGCCGGCCAATTGTCTTTTTTGTTGGTCTCTTGCCCACCTAGCAGCGTCCTTAGTCTTATCCTCAAAGACTGGGTTCGATCTAGTCTTCTTGATGAATTCAGTCACCCAATCTTGTTGGTATGCCTGCTTGAAATCACCGTTAGGATACATGGCGGCAAGATCTCCCAACAATCCTGTTGCAGATCTGGCAATAGAGTCAGTAGAAGACATGTTGATATCCATAGCTACTCCTTCAATGAACAGGAAGATAACTCCAAAGTAAGGGTAGATTACCTGAGGATGTTCAGATAATCCACCAACAACACCTACGTAGCAGTCCAATACCGATTCCTTGACATTCAAAGCATAGTCAATGGACTCCATTGAAGAATCATCAACCTTCACTTGTGAAGCCTGGTTGCAGATACCCATGACAAATTCGAGATACACCTGGAAAGAATCACCTATGGAAGTTGCGATATCCCCAAAAGATGAGATAATGGCTGGCCTTAATTCTCGTTTCACTTCGCTATTGTTCAAGATGACTAAGAAGATACTCATCAACTTTTCCAAGTATGGCAAGATTTGCACACCCAACGATTGCGACAAATCAGCAACAAGACCAATAGCAGTAGAACAAGTAGGAGATTCCGTATTTTCCAAAGCCCTGGTTAAGTATGGGACGAATACATCCATGTACTTAATGAAACTCTGACCAATGGCACCAGCAACAGCAGAGATGGCAATGAAGATATCCTCTTCGATCAATGAATTTGGAGCTTGAGCTTCCAATAATTTCAAGAACAAAGTGACCAAACTGTCCGCATCGGCAGCGATATCGGAGCCGATTCTTCTGATAATGTTAGTCAACAACGATAATATGTTGATCTGCAATTCTTCTAAGTTACCCTTGTCTTCACTATTAGTGACCTGCGACTGCATCTGAATTGTATTGTCCAACCTGGACAATACTTCTGTGGCAATGCCTTGAACAACAGGCATGGTATCAATGGCACTGTAAGTCACGAAAGTAGAGAGGGCCTCATAGGAAGAGGCTCTTGAACTGAATTCATTATCATCCTTGTTGGACAACTCAAGCAAAATGGTGATTATAGTAGGGTAGTAAGAAGACATCACACTGGTATGGTTGTATGGAGCATCAGCACACAATTGTTCTAACAAGTTCATTAAGGTCCAACAACAGTTGGTAGACACTTTAGGATGATCCTTCAAACCTATAACTAAAGCTTCCAACAAGTTTTGCAACTTGGAGAGATCGATAGCATCTACAATCAAATCGGCTATTCTTCCCAAACACCAAGCTACCGTTTCCTTTACTTGTAGATATTTATCACCTATCAAGGCAAGAATTGGAGGCAAGGCTTGGTCGATGATGCTTTTCAACTGGTCGTGATCTGGTCCATCCAAGATAGAGCCAAAAGCCATAACAGCAGCTTCTTTAGCTCTCCAGTCTTGACTAGTAATGTTGGCTCCCACAAATTGAAGAGTTGGCTCTACAATGTAGTTTCCAATATTTTGAGAAAATAATTGCAAGCAGGCACCTGCGGCCATGGCAACAGACCAGTCATCATCTTCAGGATCATCGTTTTGTCTCGTAAGCAAGGTCAACAAAGTCGGCAAGACATCCTGGATAGCAACTAAGGCAAAGTTATAAGTTATCAAATCAGGCGAATCAGGCACTTCTACGGAATCTAACCCTAATTCTTGTCTCTGAAGAGAAATCTCTAACTCTTCTTCACAGATTGTGGACCAGAATTCTACTGCCATACAGGCGACTTTTTCATCTGAGCTTTGCATGCCTGAGACTGTCAAGCCATACAATGCCTTCTCCATATAGAGCGACATGTATCTGTAGTAGAGCGACATGATTTTAGCAAGACATCCGAAGGCACTGGCTTGAAGATCACTATTATCGGCTTGAGTGGCCTCACAAACCACCTGCATGATATAGTTTCTTTCGCCTTCCTTTTCAAAGTTGAACTTGATGAACTCCAACGAATTGACTAAGGCATTCAACGCAGTCAACCTAACAACATTGGAAGGTTCACTACTCTGACATCCTTGTACGATAGCAATCAAGATGCCACTTGCCTGGGAAATGATAGCTGGGTTGTTTGGATCAGCGCTTTCACAGATATAGCCAATAGCCAAGAGAGAAGCTTTCTTGACGTGTTCTGGATTCTCAGGTTTGGTATTTTCCATAATGATTGCAATTAACTCGGGCCATTCGTTACGGGGCAACTCGATGTCTGCGATGGCTGCTACCAACTGTGCAGCCGAGCTAGCAACTCTATCATCGACAGTCTTGAGAGTATCCAAAGCAACAGTTTTTACGGAAGACTTGGTCTGGAAGTCCAATTCGATCCAACGAGTATGGAGACTTAACTTTGTCTTGTGGTCTTTGGCGGTCAACAGGTTTTTTAACGCGATTCCTGCCAACATTCTGGGCTCTGTTTTCGCCTCGGTGTTGGAAATGGCATTTGTCAACAACGTAATATATTCACCGAAGTGATGGTTGGCAGCTTGATTCAACTGCAATTCAGCCTCAGTTCTCTTGTTGGGGTCGCGGTCCAACAAAGCGGTCTCTAACACCTTGATAATATCCATTGTGAAATAGAAGTATTGGAGACTGTATGTGGAAGAAGGAAGTAGACAAAGCTAGGATTAAGTAATGAAGTAAGTTGACTTTATACGATTTAACTGTGGACTGGAGTCGTAAAGATGAAATTGATTAAGTGAAGATTAGGATGTCAAAATGAAATTAAAGAAACGTAATCCTTTGTGATAATAGTTGCGAAGTAGACTATACCAATAGTATTATTTCAGTACCAAAAGAATCAATATCAATAGTATTATCAATAGGCAATGTTGTGATGATCTACAAAGTATCTATGCGATCAATCAGAAGGTATACAAAAACAAGGAATAGATGATATTGAATCAAATCAGATCTCTCTCAGTTCTTCAAAGTCCCAACCAATATTGTATTAGGAGACGAAGCAGACTAAGACACGTAGCGGTTCTATTTTGTGACAAGACCGTAGAGTATGTCTAGAGAGGAAACCACTAGTATGAACAACAATAGTAGAACTGGAAGAAGAAGAAGAAGGAAGAAGAGATTTGTTTGGCTTGACAAGTGAGAATTTGGATTTGGTGTTTTTTTTCCTGTTGTCGTGGATGCTGAACTTTCGTGAAAGAATTTTTGTGAAGAATTTTTCTGTGCGCAGATGAATTAGCGAGAATGAAGAATAGACGTGAACAGAACAAGAAAGTGAACGAGTTGAGATGTATGACGGTCGAAGCGAAGAATGGCAAGTTTGAGTAGACATTCCAGTAGACTACATCAATTATCATTAGGGGTGTTTTATTCAGTATACGCTTACTAGAGAGTCTGCTTCGCCGCTTTTACTGTATCTTAGTGGACGATGTTACGCTAGTAAAGATACTCTCCTGGCGAGAAATCTTCCCCCAGACAAGTTGAGATTTCTCGCTATTCTCGCTAATCATCACTGGATCATTTTTAATTAGAGAGAAGTCGCGCATCTTGTGGCAATATCGGATCACGCATGTGCTACAATTCTACTTCTGCTGCGGACTCCATCCCTGCGGAGATTTCACCACAGTCTACTAATGGATTCCTGACACTTCAGTGGTATCTGCTTGAGTCATAGTAGTAGATCGTTGGAATTCTGGCATGTACCCAGATTTGCGTAGAAGTCCCAAATATACCACAAGAGAAATTACCATACTGACTAAATTTCTCTGCTCTACGGTTTTCAATGCTAACGATACTCTATGCTTTTCTTGTCTTGCCAAAGTTGTTATAGTTGGCCACTATGCACAACATACTGTACTTTGCACATGCCTACTGAAGGAGACGTTTCTTACCACAATTCTTCTAAAAAAACTACTTCACTTTCCTATGCGGTATCTCTTACATTGCACTATATACTCGTGCCACCTCTTATGCTAGTCTCTTGTAATACTCTGTTACACACGCTTATTCTACATCCTCTTCTTATCTTTCCATGTAATGGTGCTATTTAAATAAATCAATCAATACATTGTTTCTTCTTCAAGATTGACTCACTATTGAGTGCAAATCTGAAATCGTCTCGTCTTTGTTAAGCGTAGAGTTATGAGCAATCTCCCTTTGGGCGACTTCGTCACTAGGCAAGAGGTCGAACTTGGTAACATTTTCACCTTCTTCAGGGTCCTCAAGATCTTCTTGGATTTGCAGAATCGATTGCTGCTTCCGCAATCTTTCCTGCTCTAATCTCTTCATCAACGCCTTTTCCTTCAACTTCAAATCTGCAGCCTTCTGTTCCAACAATGCAGCTCTGTGTGCCAACTCTTTGGCACTAGCCATCTCCATCTCTTCAAGCTTCTGTTGTCTTTCCAAGATTCGTTCGTGTCTGATCACGTAAGGAACAGTCTCTGATATTTGACGTAATTGATTGCGTTGTGGACCAATAGACTTTCTCTTGAAGGAGCTGTTGGTTCTGGCAGACTGAGGACTGTCAGGAGGTCTAGCAGAAAGGTCCATGGAGACTGTCGATGTGGAAGAGGTGAAAGATGCAGTATCCTTGAATTTGGGAGTAGCATTGATTTCTTCTCCGTCTTCGTCAATCAACATCGACTTGCTCTTACGAATTGAAGAAGTAGTGGAGGTCGTATCTCCAATCACGGAATTATTTAATGCAGAGATGTTAGTAAGTTGGGCCAAATTGGAAAGAGATGGGATTGTATTGCCGTTGCCGGAAAATTGGTTATGATGTTCAGGAATTGATTCTACAGTGTCGTGGAACTCAGTATCCTCTTCGTCCGCTTCAAACGTCTTGGATCCGGTGACCTTGGTCAAACGCTCAGTTCTGTAGGTCTCGTACAAGAAATCGTGGGTCAAGTCCTTCAAATCCTGCAAATGAGAGCCTAACAAAACTGACTTCAACACCGAGAAGTCGCTGATCTTGGGGTCGCTGATATCCACCAAACCCCAAGGATACTGTCTGGCTTTAGTGCGCCTGACTTCGCCCGTTTTGGGATCTTTGATCTCGTACTCGGTCTCAGCCGATATTATGGCAAACGGCTGTAAACCAGCAAGAAACTTACATTCTTGTATCAACTCGTAGTCTTCGTCTTCGTCGTACTCGTTCAAGTAGTTGTCGAACTGAAATACGGGAACATTGAACTTCTCGATATCGATACGGACCTGTTCCTTGAAGTGGTCCAACTCCTTGGCTGTGAACGTGTCTGCTCTGGCAATTACTGGCAAGATATTGACGAACTTCGACAAACGCTTCATGCACTGGATGTCGATCTCACGTAAGCCGTGGCCTGTAGGAGTAATGAAGTACAACAAAGCGTGGACTCTGGTGTCGACGAAACGGGGGTTTCTTCTGATTCTTGTTTCCTCTGCCAAAACCAAGTCAAACTGCTGCTTCAAGTAGTTTTCAATTTCGACAAAACACAACTCGTTGTTCAAATTGTCGCCGAAGCCCGGCGTGTCGATGATGTTCAACAACAACTTCATGTTGTCGTCGTCGATCATCTCGACTTTGGTTTCAGTTAAGGCAATGCCCGGCTCTTCGTGGATGGTGTCGGGGTTGAACTCGTCTCTCGTCAAAATAGACGTGTTGGGAAGAGCGACAGCTTTGGCCGAGGTGAAGGTCAACGTCTTGGTGTCGGTGGGTGTGTCGTTTTTCTCGTAGCGATGGGAGACAACTTTCTTGTTCAACAACGAGTTGATGAACGTCGTTTTCCCCGTGCCCAGCTCGCCGACCACCATGAAGGTGAACTTGATACCCTTTTTGGCGTCTTTTCTGTAGTTGATCATGGGCGAGTTGGCTACCATGGAGGGAGACTCGTAGTACAGCAGATTCATTACGTTATATGTTGATGTAGAACGAGGTGGGAGACAACACGAGCAAAAAAAAAATAGTCGGAAACGGAATCAATAAGAAAAATGGAAATCCACTTCGAAAACCAAAACTCAAATCCAGAATATTTCAATTTCCAGATAATACCCAAAATTCAAAATATGGCAATAGGGCGAATTTAGTAAACAAAGAGTCTCACAAGCGAAAAGAGAAAAGTAGTGAGAACAAAATGTGAATTATAGCGACAGCCCAAAACGGTACCGACAGATAGCGACGTCTGTGTCTGTTGTCGCTGTGGAATGCCCGATAAAGTGGCCACGACAGAGCACAATAACAACGGCTGGTAACGGTACTGCTGTTACTATTGTACACGTCTTATTATTCGCAGTATCTTCTCCCGTCGTTGTGACACTGTATATTTGTTCTGGAATATGTCTGAAATGATTTTGTCTCGTCTTATTCGCAATAATCGATTATTCAATTTTTCAGTTTTCAATTTCGCAATCGTACCCGCACAACGGTAAGAACAAGTAGTGAAATGGTGCGCTTGTTGCAATTGACTGCTCTCGTTCCGTCAGGACGTCATCATCGAATTGAACCACCACCTCCTGACTAGACACCATGTTCTTCGCTGTTGTTTCTATTGGCCCAGGTGGACGTCTGCAGGACGACACGTCGAGGCGGCTGACATAAGCTACCGCCGCCGTCTTATGTCAGAAGATGAGATTCGGGCACTGGCTGGGCGGAAAGGGGCTGCAAAGCAACATGGGGCGGCCAGGTGTGTTGATGTTGTGTTGTGCTGGGCCCAGAGGCGGCAGAGGGGTAGTTAAGGTTGCTAGATAGTGTTTGTTGGTAGGTTTGGTGGGGGAATGTACCCTGCGTCTCTGACAGGTGCCAGACGAGAATAATAGGCAGGGAGTTTTACATGGACCCACAGCGAGAGCCAAGATAGCAGAACAGCGACAGTAGGGGGAGAATTGAGATACTGAGAGAAGCGAGAGTAACACCTGATGAAGTAGGAATGGCATGCTGTAGCATATTCCAATAAATCGCTGCGGCGACAGGGAGAATTAGGCTATGTTGGGAATAGCGACAAATACCGAGAAATAGCGAGAACTAATGTGCATTAGTGCGAACTCCCTGGTGACATGCCGCTACTCACACAATCTAGCATTGCTCGAATGCACATGTATTCTTATCAATCAATGGATCGCTGAAGCACGTTATTGTTGTGGCTATCTCTCACATGACTAATCCCCTGAATCCAGCCAGATCATCCACTCTCGCCGCTGTATGCTTTTTGTATGCTTTTTCTGGTGTCAGAATCTCACTAGGGGATCACTTTTAGGATTCTCACTACCTTACATCTTCCCCGGATTTTCGATCGTACCACCTACTTTTCAGATTGAACACTGCACACCATTATCCAAAGTCCTTCTTACATTTGTAGATCAAGCTATCCCAACATCTGCTGATACTGGCATTCTTGCAACTCTGAACTTCATCGAAAGAAAATATAAATTTTCACTCAATTCTGCCACCATATATCAATACAAAAAGGTATTACTTGCAATAGTCTCCTTCATCGTCTTACTTCTATCAGTTTCATTGCCATCGAATCCTTTATATCTCAGAATGCTTCGTTCTTCTTTCAAGACTCTTTCGGCCAAAGCTGCCGCACAGCTTGACCAAGAATTGATGTCTACTGGAGCATTTTCTATCGACCAGCTCATGGAATTGGCAGGTCTTTCAGTAGCCCAAGCTATATATAAGCAATATCCACCCACAACTTCAATCGTCTCGCGCGTATTGGTTCTTGTAGGTCCCGGGAACAATGGAGGTGATGGTTTGGTGGCAGCTCGCCATTTGAAGCTTTGGGGAGGATACGAACCAATCTTGTATTATCCAAAACGGACAAAGAATCCTCTTTATGCTAATTTGGTAACTCAATTGCAAGATCTAGATGTAAGCGAAGTGGAGACTTTGGAAGAAATCAAACAGTTGGCCGCTGAAGGATCAACAGGCTTAATTATAGACTCTTTGTTTGGCTTCTCGTTTAAACCTCCAGTAAGAGAACCTTTTAACGACTTGATTTCGTTTCTTTCAGAGAATCATGGAAAAATAGCTCCAATAGTATCTGTAGATATACCCTCAGGTTGGGATGTAGATGATGGTCCAGTTGGTGTAGATATACAGGCTACAATGTTGGTGAGTCTCACTGCTCCAAAACCATGTGCAAAGAAGTTTGTGTCTTCTGACGCTAACAAGATTCACTATCTTGGAGGGCGGTTCATCAACGGAAAGATCGCTGCCAAATACGACATTCAAGACTTGATTGCAAAGTACAAGGACAACGACTTGATAGTGAAGTTATAATACATGAAGATAATATTGAATAAATATATTAATATAATAATACAGATTGTACTGACTCAGGTATAACTATAAATGCCTAGTCAAATTTATATGCAATGAAACCTACCATCTCATGCCCTGGGCATTTCGTCTGAAACGATTGTCCCTTTCGAGCTCGGGCACCCGAGGAAGATTCTTAGTTGAGGAAGGAGCTCTTCCCTGTCGTTTCACGTGTCCATCATTCTGTTCTTTCTTCAATTGATTCATCTTTATTAAGAAAGACAGAACATGGTTCTTGATAATTTCTTCCTTTTCTACTGGAGTTGATGTTGGGTATACTGGAAGACTAGGTAAAGCGGAGTTCCTGGTCTTGCCTTCAGATATAGCTCTGGGTTTCCAGAGGGAAGTTCCCAACAAACCTCTGGAGATGACAGTTTGTTTCGAGGAAACTGTTCTTGGCTCTGTAGATGTTGGATATGGAGTAGAATTTAATGAGATTGTTCTTGGTTTAGAGGCAGGTGTCATTTCTGAAGGTTTTTGATTGCCGGCAGAATATGCCGACTGCACTCGCTTCTTTTTGGGCAAAGTGGTAGAAGGGAATCTCGAAAACTTGTATTGCTTTGGTCCATCTAAACTGTAATTGAAAGGTTTTTGTCTCACATACTCTGCCAAACCATGCTTCGCTTGGGTGAAACTCGAAGCTCCAGTTTTCAACGAGATAATGCTGCTACTGCTTTCCTTCATCCTTCCATGCTCCTTATTTTTTCTTGCCTTCGGTATTGGCAATGGCTTATTCATTTGGCACATTGGATTTTCAGAGAATTTTTTTGACTCTAATAGTTTCTTGGTGTTATTAGAAGTATTCATATTAACTCTTGGACGTTCCTCAATACTATTGGCAGAGAATAGGCTATCAGGAAGATCATCCATCCAGTAGTAATCGTCGACAGGTACATTCTGTCCAGTGGTGGCCAACGACTCCTCTGAATACGTAGAATATTCTTGAACCACATACATGATACTTCTGGCAATCAAACTGGGAGAGTCAGAATGAAAACTCAAATTCGAAGAAGTATCGGTCCCAGAAGAATGAGAAAATTCCGAGAATAAACTTTCATCGTCGTCTGTGATAACATTCCTTGCTTTAGAGGGACACGATATTTTCATGCTGTAAGTAGTTTTGTGGTCAGAATAGATCAGACTCGACAATGACACAACATCGTCACTTTCTTGCAGCGAAGGCAACGGGGGCAATGGACGCAATTGATCTTGATATTTATCCATTGATGTGGACGGATGAGTGTACATAGAAATAACTCTATATTCCGAGAGCAGAGAGTTGGTAGAAGAAGGTCCACTTTCGTTGTCAGCATCAGAGATTGGTGGAGATGGAAGTTCTTTAGATAATGCGGATGGTAATGACAACGAAGATGACGTAGAAGTAACTGGCATACTAACTGCTCTTCTTGCTGGGATTGATTTTCTGTTACGGACAAATCTCTGAATCTTTCCCGTCCTGGGGTTGAAGATAGGGATTCTCTTGGGCAAGTCGTCTATTTCTAAGTTACCAGGCTTATAGGATGAAACAGCATGAGTAAAATCCAAGTCCAGAGCTGCTGGTGTATCAGTGGGCTCGTCAAGCGGGCTCAACAACTGTTTTGTTTCAGACTTCTTCATTATGTGAAAATTAATGCAGATGAGATAGAAGTAACTTTGCTGGAATGCAATTCTGTATGTCAACTGTGGTCTATAGTAATCTTCGTCAAAAGTCGTCAAAAAACAAATTACAATGAATAGTTTGGGACGAGTTGGAATGTTGCTTTCTATATATAATGTCGTCAATAGATGCCGTGGAAGGATCATCCCTTTCAGTTACAAGGGAGAGTTTCAATAATATTGGGGCGATGGCTGGCTTTCGCACCCATTTTTTTTAGTGGGCTTGCTGCAGTTTCCTTATTTGGAACATTTTTTGTGCCGGCTCCAGATAGTTACAATAGAGCAAGAAAGCACGGAAAACTTAAAAGGAGCCAATCTAAGATAACGAGATGCAGAGAACCTTTTTAGTTGTCTACACATTGATCAGAACAGACTAAGGTGTGATCATGATATTTTTTCTTTTTTTGAAGTGTTAGGAACTTCAGGGAGCTTAGAGAAAAAATACTGACAAATATTCTGAGATAAAAGATGATAAGACGAATTCATTCTAAATAGCTAACATGACATTGATAAGGAATCCACTCCCAGCCTGATTTACGAATGACATCTAGATTTGGAAAATTGCCAGTATTCCAGTCTTCTTTCTGGTAAGAGTTGCTGGTGATTTCACACTATTAGAGACTGTATGGAAGAGTAAACGTTAATTTGTTAAATTGAGTTTTTCAGAGAATTCATTGTGATTGCCGAATTGTAATTTAGCAAGTGTTAATCGGATTCAACGGATATTAATATACATTATTGTGAAGGTTCTTCAATTGCCTGCTTGAGTATTGTTCGGATACTGAGTATCAGCTGAGTTTCTCAGACATTATTTGGATCAAATTATGCATCATTTGGATTGTAACTATCTATTATTTACTTACTTTCCAATTGAATGAATCCACCTTATTTTCCAGTCTCATAATTACGTTGGCGCAGAGCAGCTCAACGTCTAAAAATGTCTGACTCAGAATTAATTGATATCAGGGCCAAGCTCTGGAACGGCCGTATCAATCTTCGTGTTGTATTGGTTCATAACAACCAGAAGTTCGAGTACCTCTGTACAGCTTATCGCAACTCGTATATAACACTAAAGTTGCCAGCTATTGTAGAGTACTTTCTGGCATTTGTAGAGGGGCTTCTGTCGAAACAGCTTTGGTTTGAATACGAAGGAGTACCTATAAAATGGAACCTTCCCGTAGGCTTGCTTTATGACTATTTACACCTTCCTTCTATTCTCAGTAACTCCGAGCCCAGCAGGATCTGGACGGTCTACTTGAGATACGACGATTATCCATCTGATTACATCATCCGCTTCATCTACAAGAAAGATGATGGAACTTTCGACACTGAAAGATCCTTGAAGGAAGTGATAGTCAACCAACTTAAACAGTCCTGTTTCGTAGTTAACGGAAATGCTAAACCTATCATGAGTCTTAGCGAAGCCAATTCCGTCCAGCTATGGGTATCCATTGTAGATCACAACTTGCTGGCATACACCTCAGTTAACAAGAAAATTGTATCAAAAGATAAGGCACAAAAGATCCCAGTTAGAATATTCATTCCTGGAACCACTACTGTAGTCCAGGTACCTATCTCTTCTTATAGAGAAGGAATACCTACTTCTATGAAAGATGTATTGCTACTACATTTGCCACATCTCTTCACCGATAAAGCAACTGCTATACCTTACATACATGGTATAAACGCCCTATCGTTGCTTGGCGAGCCATTGCTAAATACATGGGAGAACTTTAAACATCTAGACAATTTCCTTTATATTGTGGTCATACTAGGACTGTAATATATTATATACTTTTGCGTCCAAATTGCTGTAGTGCTTCGTAACAGTTACTATACTGGATATTCAATTCAAAATTGCCATAATTCTAATTTATTGGTCTATTTATCTATATTTTGAATCTGCTCAGTTCTAATTTACAATAGTTATTAACCTCTGAATACAGCTTGTAACCAGTTACGGTACATCTTCAACTGCTTCTTTCTATTCACCAACAATCTTCTGTCTGTGGCAATTCTCTCTTCCGCGAAAGGACCGTCTATGCAAAATATCTGTCTCAACTCCTCTTCAGTGAAGAAATACACTCTAGTACCATCTCCTCTGATGTAGAAGTTGTCGTCCAAGAGCCTTCCTTTCTTGAATCTAACCTGGGCCAAATCGTATCTGCCGTAGTCTCTAAAGAGAATTTCTCCTCCTGGCTTCAAGATCTTGGCCAAGTTGGAGACAGCCTGCTTCCATTGGTCGGGTGAAAGTGCCAGAAATACAAAAACCATAATGACAATATCTACCGAGTTTTCTTCTACATCTTCTGGGATCTTTCCTTCAGGATTAGCCAAATCCCAAACTGATGAGAATGCCACGCCCTTATCGTGGTTCGGAGCAAACTGTTCATTAGAACGAACCAAGTCTACAGCTACTTTCGAATAGTCACAGCCAACAATCTTCAAGTTCTTGTTCTTGTTTTGGCTCAACACCGGAAAAAAGGTATTACCGGCACCACATCCGATTTCCAAAATGGTACATTTTTCCTGGTAATCTTCTGCTGTTACCTGGTACAATGAAGGAAACTCTATTTGGAGCCACTTCCTGTCTTTGAAAAAATTCTCTCGGTTGTGTCTGTAGAAAATGTCCCAGTACTTGGCTGGGTTGGAGTTGTAGAGATTCTTGTCAAAGTCCTTTACAGGATGGTCGTATTGTTTGGCTATCATAGCCTTAGCTTCTTCGATCTGTTCTTCACCCCATTCGACGTGATCCCATGCATTATGGTTAAATACATCTTCTTCACTTTCCAAATATCTTTGACCAAAAGTAAAAGGAGAATCCTTGCCTATCCTAGACTCCAATGGTGGTTTCGATACCTTTTCTGTAGCTTCAGTCACTGTTTGCAGCTCCTGAACCTCGTATTTTGTCTCAGAAAAGATTAAAGCTTCACTGGAAGACTCTTCAGGTGCTACTACTGTCATTGGAAGTAGTTTTTATATCTTTGAAGGAAGAGAACTCTATATTCGAAGATGTAATACTATCACTATCGATTTCTTTTTTTTTGATATATGAAAAATTATAGTTTGCCTGCAGGATGGTTCCAAAATTTTCAGCCATTCCTTAACTATTGAAGGATCTGAGAGTACAGTCTTGTACTCTATTTCGTCTAAGTGAAAGATTTCGATACTTCATATTAATTAGTTCGTTTATGTAAGTCTATAGTATGTATGTCCAGGGGACGTTTCTGCAGCATCAAAGGAGTATAACGGGTTGATAAAGGGCGTTTGTAGTACTTCATCATCCGATAAGGCCCATTTCTTATCAATTTTCCACGTATTTTTGATTTATTACTTAATCATCTATTCCCAGTGTTTATTTTCGACTGAAATGAATATCCCCGCTCAAGTCCTGTAGACGGGCAGCAGCCTGTTCACTGGTCAAGTCTCTCTGTGGTTCGCCCAACATCTCGAAGCCAACACAGAACTTCTTGACGGTCGCTGATCTCAATAGAGGAGGATAGAAATGCATGTGGAACCAGGAGGCTTCCTTTTCGTGTTCCGAGCATTGTAAAGGAGCTTGGTGGATACCCATAGAATAAGGGAAAGAGGTGTTGAACAAGTTGTCGTATTTTGTAGTTAAGACCTTGAGAACTTGGGCAAGATCTTGTTTGTGCTTTTCGGTGAAATCTTGAGTTGATCTGAGATGTTCCTTAGCGATCAATAATGTTTCAAATGGCCAGAGAGCCCAATATGGAACTACCACCACAAAAGAGTCATTTTCCACAACTATTCTCTCTTTCTCTTGTAACTCGAGTTTAACGTAGTCACCCAACATGTGAGTATGGTTTTCTTGGTGGTACTTGTGCATGTTCTGTAATTCGTGGTCGACTTCTGTAGGCACTACGTCTAAACACCAGGCTTGGCCATGTGGATGTGGGTTGGAGCAACCCATAGCAAATCCTTTGTTCTCAAAGATCTGTAAATATTTGTAAGGAGCTAGACCAGAAAGAGCTTCATGCTGCAAGTTGTTGTACAACAGAGTCCAAGCATCGACCACATTAGTGATTTCTGGTATGGACATCACTGGTAAAGTGAGACTATGGTTGGGACTGAAGCAGATAACAAAGCACTTCCCTTTGACACCTTGTGTCTTCAACAACTTCCCCTTCAATGAGTCTTTGTTCACTTCTTCTACATAGTTCGGTTGGTCCAACTTCACAGCTGGATAATCGTTAGGGAAAACGAATGTGGCTTCGAATTTAGGATTGACATCTCCAGTAGCTCTAACATTTCCAGGACACAAGTAGCACTTGGGATCGTAGTTAGGCAATGCAACCTTCTTAATCTCTTCACGAGCACCTTGCCATGGTCTCTTGGCTCTGTGTGGAGAACACAACACATACGTGTTGCTCAAAGGGTTGAAGCGACGATGAGAGTGGTTGGTGAAATCAAATTCGTTCGTCATCTGTAGGTAAGTGGGAGTTGATGTTAGTGGATTCAATAGATGTTGCATTCCATTCATGACTGGCCGGGAGATCGGAAAACGATTTTCAGTGGTTTATATACTGTAGAACAAGTTTCTAGAAAGAAAATGTCTGATTTTACTCGCTTTGGAGTAAAGCTGAATTTTTGTTTGCTTTGGTTCTCTAGCCAAATTTTTCACTGTAACGTTGTACTTTTATTGACGTCAAGGATGTATACAGCCACTTTTTGTCTGCGGGCGACTATAAAAAATGTCGGAGCTAAATAATAATCGGCAAACTTGCAGAAGACAACTTCATGACGTAGACATGTGGTTTCTCCGACGTCAACAACAGCCTCCCATTGGTTGGAATCCAGCAACAATTCACGGAAAAACTCGTGCTGACCATTACACAACTGTGTGGGATTGAATTGTGTGCTTTGTACGCTTATATCCGTGGTGGCGCAGGGCTGTGCTGATCGACTTCAACCTAGAAAAACTGCAACGTTACACTTTTCGCTTTATCACCTCATCATCTCCCAAGCCCTTCTTCGATAGCAAATAATCCTTCAAATGTACATATGAAGTAGATTTAACAGCCTGAATACCGGCAAATGTAATTTAGTCAAAGTTATCTCTCTTTTATTGTATACTGATACTGACAAAACTTACGGTTGACAACTAGAAGTGTCAACATGACTCGCTTCTATGATAAACATGTTTTAGTTACTGGAGGTGCTGGATTTGTGGGGTCCAACTTTCTCGAGTACTTCGTACGAAAATACCCCAACTACCACTTTACATGCGTAGACAAGCTAAATTACGCGAGTGAATGTTCTTCTGCTGCACTTTCGATGGTGAATAGATATCCCAATTTTACATTTATGAAATTCGATTTGTCGGAGAGCTTCCCCAAGTTGCGGAAATTGTTAGTTGATGATTTCCCAATCAACCAGATAACAGAAATCGTGGACTTTGCAGCTGAGTCGAGTGTCGACAAGTCGTTTACCGACCCACTCTACTTCACGAGAAATAACATCCTTGCTACCCAGAACTTGCTCGAATGCTTTCGATTGCTTAAACAACAAAATCTTCAAAAACCGTTGAGATTTTTGCATATCTCATCAGACGAAGTTTATGGTGATTCAGACATTCTGAATGATGAGCAGGGAAGACTTCTTCCCACAAACCCTTACTCTGCTACCAAAGCTTCCGTAGATCTTATCATCCACTCATACCAATGTTCATACGATCTACCAGTGACAATAATACGGCCGAACAATATCTATGGACCTCATCAATATCCTGACAAAATAGTTCCATTGGCAATAGAGAGATTGAATAAGGGATTAAAAATCCCTATACATGGTGTCGGTTCTAACAAGAGAAGATATTTGCATGTTCAGGACTTCCTTGATGCCCTTGAATTGATATGGCAGAACGACGACACCAACAACGAGATCTACAATGTCGGGAGCGACGAAGAAATCTCCAACTTGGCTCTAGTCAGTCTCATATGTCATCTCTACGATAGAAATATGACAAAAGAACAGATCAAGGATAAAGTTCAGTTTGTTCCCGATCGAAATTACAACGACATGAAATATTCCACATCGTGCGAGAAGATCAAAGAACTTGGTTGGAAACCCAGAATCAAGTTGAAGGACGGTCTCAGTTCCTTGTTGAAGAGAGCTAATAAGTTATCACAATAAGATCATTGACATAATAATTTACAAACAGCTGCTAGATTACTGGTATATCTTACATTGAATAATTTTTATGACTGCTAGGAACATAATGTATATAGGCATCTGTCTTATGAAGACTATTGTACAGATTTGACAAAAGATTTCGTTTCACGATACAAACTCCTTGACCTTGGTGTCAAAGAGGAAACTCTTAATAGGCATATCCAACGAATAGAACGGATCCTTCATCACGTAGTCAGAGTAAACTATATACAACTGTTTGAAAACATCGTTAGCAGAGTCATACAGTTTCTTAAGTTCACCTCTTGTAACTGTAATAACAGTTGTTGCATCATTTTTCTCCCTTTCTTCTTCGCTAGGAATTGTCTGTAGGTTATGTACCACTGGATTGGGAGATGTGATGATAATGAATTTGATACCTGTGAGAGTCTGGAAGACATACAAGTTGAAAAGATCCGTTTCTATACTCTGGAGGCCAGATTTATTATTGTTGGCATCTTGGAATCTCCCTGAAGTTAGCAACGCAGAGTTTGCGTTTGCTGTGTTTTCTTGATGAGATTCCATTCCATTAATATTCGTTGAAAGCTTTGAAGCAATAGCATGAACACCATGTAAAGTTCCAGCCAATACTAAGTAATCATTTGCGGTAAGTTTGGTGAGAACTGGATTCACATCATTCTGATAGATGAGACCTCCAGCCTTGTTAAGAATATAGATGGAATATACTTTCATTACGATTTTAGATGTCTAAACTTTCAATAGATTCAGAAATAAGATTGTATTCGAAGGATAATTTATGTCTTGAAGAATCGTATTGGAACTAATTGTATTGATCAGATTCGAATTCCAAAGTAAAAAGAAGATGAATTGTAGGATAATGGATTGGCAGTTGATTGGAAATGATTTAAAATTGTGACCAAATATCGTCTAATCAATTTCCATAAAATTGATTAGGATAATTTAAGATAGAGTAGTAAGTGAACAAAACACAGTAGTTATAGAAAACAAACTGAACCAATATACCGTAGTTTTATGACCGTGAAGTATATTTACAATTGTAGGCAAACTAAGATAGAAATGAAATTAGAACGAATGTTTTCTAGCAACAATATGAACTCAAATCGATCCGAAAAACAAATTTAGATTTAGAAATTTGATAACCAAAAAAAAGCTTCCCCACCAGGAGTCGAACCTGGAATCTTCTGGTTCCAACCGGAAGTGGTTACGTAATCGTAGCCAGACGCCTTGACCATTGGGCCATGAGGAACGAAGCTTGACAGGAAAGATCGGGAATTTTGTGTTGAATATGTAATTGCACGTGCATTGGGCACGTGGAATCTATGAAATCTCCCGTATTTTTCAACCATTGTGACGTTTTTCAACAGATTTCTAAGGATATCACCTAGTTTTTAGGTTATATCACCAGGAGGTTTTTATCTTCGGATTTTCTCTATTTCTCGGTATGGATTAGAGGATCATTTATATACTATTTAGTCAATAGGTTAGACTTTGATCATAATACATGCCATTTCGTAAAAAAAAAGAAATCTTAAGAACATTAGTATCAAAAAAATTATGTTAGGAAGTAGCCGTTGATCCCACAAATACACATGAAATGTCGAAATAGTGCTCGTAAATGTACGATAGTCATATTGGTTCGCTGTTTCAGATTTTTCTTCAAAAAAAATTCAAATTTGCCATCCTTTCAGTACTAATTTCTCATTTGCACCAATTTGTCCAATTTGCAACCACTTATCAGCGTACCCTACACTTATTGTTTTTGAAAGTCTATTTTATTCTTAACTTGCGTAACAATCATTCGATATGAAAGTCCACTTCATCAATATCTATCTTTTTCCTACCTAATGTAATTTTGTGAACCAACTCATTACTTCTTTGCGAAAGAGTACTTGGTAAGAGAACCGTAAGTTTCACCTTTTTTGAGGACGACTTGTGGGGCCCATTTCTCAAATGAAATGGAATCAACAAATCTGGCTGGCTCGATACAGAAACCACTTCTCTTGACAAAGCCCTTGGTGTTCACACCGTCACCGGTATAGAACTGGAAGGATGGCTCAGTAGAAGAGAAGAGGAATTCAGTATTGGCTCTTGGGTGGGTAGCCTTGAAAATAGGCTTCAACTCCGACTTTCTAGTATCAATACCACATCCATTTTCATCAACAATGAAACAGTAGTCAAAGAAGGCGTCTTGGTCCAAATGGACTGGGACGTTGGCAGTAGCATGTGGGTACTTAACGAGGTTACCAGTGGGCAACAAAGTCTTGTCATCGACTTCCATGTATTTGTCATAGAACAAGGTGACATCTGTGTCGTCAGTAGTAGCTTCACCAGAAAGGTTGAAGTACGAGTGGTTGGTCAAGTTGACAATGGTGGAATCCACCTTGTCGTTGATCAACTTGGCTTCGTATTCATGGCTGACAGCAGATGGCTCAATTGTGTAGGTGATAATCGTCTGTAAATCACCTGGGAAGCCATTGTGACCATCTTCGTCAATGAGAGCAAACTTGACCGTGAACACATCTTCATTTTTGTTAATTACAGGACCCAACCAGTTCTGCTTGTCGAAACCAACAAGGCCACCGTGCAAGGTGTTGTTGTTCTCGTTCTTTGGAGTCTTGTAGGTCTGGCCGTTCAACTTGAATTCACCGTTGGCGATTCTGTTGGCTACACGACCGACATTAGTACCAAAGAAGGGGTTAGTTGGAAGCTTGTAGTCTTCGCCATTGCTGTAGGCACAAACTAAGTGCTCACCTTGGAAGCTGAGGTCTTGAATAAGAGCACCTCTGTTAGCCAACGCAATGGTAACGTCGCCAGTTTTGAAGGTGTGCAATCTGTTGGCGTGTCCCTCAACTTCGAACAACTTCCATTCGTAGCCTTCAACTTTAAAGCCAGTAGGATTTTCAGTGGTCCACTTCCACAAGTCTCTGCAGGCGTCTTCAATGGTCAACTCGGCGGTCCATTCTAATTCCTTATTGGCTCTTGAAGGATTGGCAGTCAAGTCGAGCACATCACCAGCTCTTCTGCCAACGACTTCATATGGCAAGTCCTTGCCCACGGCCTTGCTGAAGGCGTGGTAAACGTCAAAGACAGTGGATCCCTTTCCGGTACCCAAGTTCCATTCGCGGAATGAGCCTTCAGTGGTCTTGTTCAAGAAGCTCAAAGCAGCAATATGACCCTTGGCCAAATCCACGACATGGATATAGTCTCTGATAGGAGTTCCATCGTGAGAAGCGTAGTCTGAACCGAAAACAGACAACTTCTCGCGTCTACCAATAGCAACCTGTGCTAAGTAAGGCAATAAGTTGTTAGGAATGCCCAATGGATCTTCACCAATCAAACCAGAAGGATGAGCACCAATTGGATTGAAGTATCTCAAAACAGCAACCTTCCATTCCTGAGCAGCAGAAGAATGCACATCTCTCAAAATGTTCTCGATGACCAACTTGGTTCTTCCGTATGGGTTGGTTGGGTCGGTGGGGCAATGTTCCGGAATAGGGATCATGGAGTTGTCGCCAAAACGGGTAACATCACCGTAGACGGTGGCAGAACTGGAGAAGACGATCGACTTGACGTTGTTCTTGTTCATCACCTGCAACAAGCTAATCGTACCGTTAACGTTGTTGTCGTAGTATTCCAAAGGAATCTCAGTGGATTGTCCAACAGCCTTCAAAGCAGCAAAGTGAATGACGCCGGTAATCTTGTGTTTTTGGAACACTTCGTTCAATTTTTCACCGTTTCTAATATCGACCTGGTAAAATGGAACAGGTTTCTTAACGATATATTCGATTCTGGCTATAGCATCGTAGGAAGAATTGACAAGAGAATCAACCACAACAACTTTGTAGCCGTTGTTGACCAACTCGATCACAGTGTGCGATCCAATGTAACCAGCACCACCAGTGATGAGGATGTAATCTTGAGGAGCAGACATGGGAGTGAAATTTTTCAGTTCTCAAACAGGTTTCGGCAGACGTTAATCTGAAAGATAATGCTTTTCTAGAAAGAACTCTTAATGAAAGCTGTTGTTGAATACAAAGAATAACGGTGTGAAAACTTTTCGTCTCTTGTGTGTTTTGGGATAAATGTGTTGGGATATATGGAAGAATCTCCAAATCGGTCTTGCAAGAAGGTCGAAGAGTACGAATTTCTTAACTATGGCCGCGCACACTGTAACGTTGCACTTTTTCAAAACAACTGGGGTATACCCGTGCATAGGACTCTGCGAGGGGTGTGCCTATTGTCCGGCAATTTAACCGTTAAACTTTTTTGTCAGATTGCTGTTTAAGCGTATGATCTCACCATATGAGACCTCTAACCTCTAAAAAAGTCAGCATTGTCACTATTAGCATTCCAAAAACTGATTATATCTTGTAGAGTATCACCTGAGGAGCGTGTCTGTCACATTCCAGACCATGTTCAATACTAGTGGCCCTTAACTAGGTGGATGAAGAGTATAAGTCTACAGGTGAAGATCCGGCCTGTCAACTCGATAGCGGGTATGACAGATGGTTCCACAACTAAAACATGTTAAGTTTGGGGAATTATCGGAGAAACTGACTTCTCCATATTTCTCCGACATGCAGACACCAATATTTATGGCTGAAAGTCAACTAATGTCTGAAAAACCCGCAAAAAATATTCGATGAGCTCCGATTTTTCTGCAACGTTGCATACTTTTCAAGTCCCCGGTTTAGTGCCTAATCCTCGAACCTGGAGATTTTTCATATAAAGACAACTTTTTAGTACAAAATTCTTCTTCTTCGAAGTATCAAAGAAGTTGTTATAGTCTTTTTATATTTTCCTTTTAAATTTACGTTGAATTACTTTTCTCTTACAATGAGCGAATCCGTTGTACCAACATTCCACGACTTATCTTTCTACTCTCGTCCGGAAGAAAACAAGGTTAGATATGAAAAATTGACAGCTGAGTTCGTCAAGAACTTTGATGTCAAACCTGACTTCTTTGCCAGATCACCAGGAAGAGTCAACTTGATGGGAGACCATATCGACTACAATTTCTTCTCCGTGTTGCCTATGGCTATCGATGTCGATGTAGTTGCGGCTGTTAAGTCCAATGACGCTGGAGAGATGATAATTACCAATACGGACAGTGCCAATTTCAAGAAGGAAGCAATCAAGTTACCTGAAGACGGAAGCGTTGTTTCCATCGAGAAGGAGCATTTCTCTTGGGCAAGTTACTTCAAGTGCAGTTTGATTGTGGCCCATAAGTTTATTTTAGAAAGGTATCCTGAGAAAGTTGCTGGAGGTTCGAAACCATTAAATGGATTGTACATCACTTTCGATGGTACTGTTCCTACAGGGGGTGGCTTGTCTTCGTCGGCTGCCTTCTGTGTTGCATCAACTTTGGCTGTATTGAGAGCAAATGGCGTCGACAGTATCAGCAAGGCCGACTTGACTAGAATTACTGTTGTAAGTGAACACTACGTTGGAGTCAACACTGGTGGAATGGACCAATGTGCTTCTATATATGGGGAAGCTTCTAAAGCATTGTTGATTCATTTCAGACCTAAGTTGATCGGTATTCCATTTGGTTTCCCAAAGATCGCTGATGACGATGACCTCACATTCTTGATTTCCAACAGTATGCAAGTGTCCAACAAGCACGAAACTGCTCCTATTCACTATAATTTGAGAGTGGTAGAGATGGCAATTGCCTCAGACATTTTGGCTTTGAAGTTGAACCTCAATCCTCCAAGAGATTCCAACGTATCTACTGCCACTTTGAGAGGTGTCTTGGACTCGTATGTTGTCGAAGAGTTGAAGCAAGAAAAATGGGATTCTGACGACTTCCAGACTGGTATCAAGCATTTGAACACACTTTTGGAGATCGTTGAAAGAGACTCCATTTTCAATTCTGAACAGAAAGTCGGCTTCTCTGTAGAAGGGGCCGCAAAGGAGTTAGGAATCTCTGTGGAAGAGTTCAAAGACAAATACTTGACCAAGATTCCAGTCAAATTCGAAACCTTGAAATTGTACCAAAGAGCTAAGCATGTCTACGCAGAGAGCTTGAAGGTGTTGGAATGTTTGCTGTTGTTGGACAAGTTCAGCAAGTCGTCTGAGAGCCCACAACAATTCCTCGAAGCCTTTGGAAATATTCTTAACGAATCGCAAAAATCGTTGGACTTGTTGAACAATTCGTCCAACGAGAAGTTAAACAAGATCTGCGAGATTGCGCTCAAGAACGGTTCCTATGGTTCTAGAGTCACAGGCGCTGGATGGGGTGGATGCATAGTACATTTATCTACGACCAAGAAATTGTCGCAATTGCAAAATGCACTTGTGGAGGAATATTTCAAGGTTGAGTTCCCCACAATCACCCAAGCCGAATTAGACGAGGCCATTATCAACAGTCAGCCGGCTACAGGAAGTTGTGTTGTTTTGTTAGAGTAGAAAAGTAGTACGATAGCATGCCTGCAACTACAGCCAGGATAGGGCAGGTGGGGTCAAAAATAGCACAGCAGCAAGGAAATCTACGGTGCTCAAAAACAATAAACTTAAAACCTAATCTAAACTGTGGTACGTAGAAAAAATATATATAGAGTATTTACGATGATCTAATGATTACGAATCTCCATGTTCTGTCTCCAGAAGCCGATTGCATCACAGACATACGAGTGTAAGCAGCAGCCAATACATCATCGTCAGCAAACACACCCTGATTTGAAACTAGGCTGTAGCTAAGTCATTACCCCGATAGCAGATAAGCTATCAAAAGTACGACGGAAAAATGGAAGTGTTGACATCATGGTGACAGCAGCAGCACCTACGATTACGTGGTGGAAGAAGTGCACTTCCATCGCACGAGCGACACACCCACAGGACATACTGACCCTGCACACTGGCTGGGCATTTCCACCACTCGCTTGCCAAGATGGGCATCCGGAAACAGTTTAGCAGGCTTGTATAGCCGCAGTAGGCTGGAGGCATTCGCTAACTATGTCGGTATTAGTTTGCATCCTGTTCCACCCGCATGAGAGAATTTTTCGCACCCGAGATGAACTGATTTTCCTGAAAAAAGTCACCCCACGAAAATTGCGCCTGCGACTCAGCAGTATCCTGCACATGCCACCAGCCTCCACTCTGTATTCGGCGGCTGCCGAATGATTCATGGAGCACGTCAAACTCCCAATGCAGTAATGCTGCAGTCATGTGGAACATTTCCAAACTTCCGATATGGACCCATCGAGTATTTTTTGGGAGGCTGTCCCTAACTTACCCATGAAATCACCTGGCATCACATTGGATGGTGATGGATTTTGTAGGCTATAGCTGATTTTGGCGTGGCTCGAACATAGTCTTGCAACTATATATATTTCTCGATACCCTTATCGTTTGACTTCCCGTTTGCCGACCAACACCAACCACGACTCGTACTTGTCAATCACACTCACAATTACTCGCACTGTACTGCCATTGTTAGTAGTACTCGCATAATATTTTCGCGCCATAACTAGCGAATCACATTTTGCAATCGCTCCAGTTTGCAAACCCCCCATATAGCATGAGCTTGAATGTGTTGCCCATAGTGGACGTCAAACCTACTGAACCCGAACCATTCTACCCCAGACCTCAAGCAAACCCACACATGTATCTCAACAATTTTGTCATGAACGACAGCCTCCGGTTCGTCAAGAAAATCGGTGCCGGCACCTTTGGCCTCATCTACTTGGTAGAAGACATGAATACTGGCAAGCAGTACGCAGCCAAAATGGTGTTGAAAGACCCACCAGCAAAGCAGGGCTCCTCCAAGGACTCGTCGGAAAACAAAAAGAACATCCAGGCCAAGATCTTCAACTACTTTGCCAGCCACCAGCAGGTCGTCGCTGAAGACATCGAATTGGATCTCATCAAAGAAGACGGAGTGCATTGTCCATTCCTCCGGGAAATCGCATTGCATTTGAAGGTTCACAAGCACCCAAACGTCATAACCATCCATAGAGTGTTGAACTTGGGTGACTTAGCCATTGTCATTTTGATGGACTACTTTGAACAAGGTGACTTGTTCAACAACATTATCGACAACCAGATTTTTTTAAAGCATAAACCAGAACATCATAAGCAACTCTTAATGAAAAACGTAATGTTGCAACTCGTTGAAGTGATCGAATACTGCCACGAGCAAGGTGTATACCACTGTGACTTGAAACCAGAAAATATCATGATCCGCTACAATTCCAGCTACAAGAGAAAGTCGGCCTGGCCCTTGGTTGACTACGACGAAATCCACATTGTCTTGATTGACTTCGGATTAGCCATGAGTTCCAACTTGATCTGCTGCAACGCCTGCAGAGGATCCAGCTTCTACATGGCTCCAGAAAGAACCACCAACTACAATACCAACAGAATTGTCAGAGGTTTAGTTGACATGAATCAATATCACTCAGTCGAGATCAATAACACCACTGTGACCGAATCCAATTCCAAGTTCTTCCCAACTTTGACAGGTGATATCTGGTCCTTGGGAGTTTTGTTTATCAATGTAACCTGCGCAAGAAATCCATGGCCAATTGCATCGTTCAATGAAAACCAAGGCAACAATGAGGTTTTCAAAGGTTACATGCTAGATAACAACAAGAACATTCTCAGCTCGATTTTGCCGATCTCATTCCAGTTCAACAGATTGTTGGACAAGATCTTCCAATTGAACCCTAACGACAGAATTTCATTACCTGAATTGTACAAGGAAGTGATCAAGTGTGATTTCTTCCACGACTTCAAGAAGAGAAGCAGCAGTTCAACATCCAGAAAGGGAAACGACCAATTGAACACCCCTCCAGAAACAGAAACCTGCAATTCATATGTAAACAGTGACGAAGAAGAACCCGAGAAAGATTCCCATTCGGACGTGGAAATCGAGGACGATTATTCCGTCTGTCAATACTACAAACAACAGTACCCCAAGCAAGTGCTAGCTATGGAAACTCCCAGCAGCAGCTTGGTCTACATGGAACAGTGTGGAAATCAATACAAGAAATTCAACTGTCCTTACCATTAAACCCAAAAAATAGTTCACACTCTGGCATTGTTAGCTTCCCTTCAATTCTTGCATCTTGGTGCTTTCATCGCATACATTATCAAAGCCTCTTTACATTAGCATTACAATCTAACGAATATATCATGACGTCTATCTAGATAACCTATACAAACGTAGTTAATGTCCGTAGCATCTTATCGCGTCATTTGATTGCATATTCCTGACTCCGATATTTCGCGACTAAATATGGTGATGTCTTAAAATCTCCGATTTCTCCCTTAAAAATGGGACGATGAGCTATTTCGCAAATAATTCTTCTACGCCCATCAACTCATTCTTGACATTAACGTGACAATAGACGGATCAGCCACGAGCCGCACACATCCTGATATAGCTATATTTATCCTTGCCCAATAATCATCAGTAGGGCTCCATCAATTATCACAGGCCATTTTATGCTTCTTGCTTTTGTGTCACTCCAGATTCGTAGATAATCATGGATGGACATGAAACCGTCGATTGTGCGAGATTTTCTCGAATCTAGACTGCTGACAACTCCGTTCTCTTGATATGCTAGGCGCAATCGAGTTGGGAGCCATGGAGTCACAAGAATAACAGCTTGAAGCTGGCCGGTTTCGGGCCCTTCTGCCTGAATTATTCCAGCTCCATATTTTGGAGTCTAGCTCCGGCTGAAAATGCTTCGGAGTTTCAGGAACCAAGAACTTAGTTTTATGTAGACAGTAACGCATAGCTGGCATCTTTGTATGGATTCCATATAGGGCGAAGCTAATTCACCTAGCCGACCGGTGTCATGCGGCACCATGTCATAGAAGCCCGTGCAAAGCTGTTCAGGGCGTTTCAATCACATCCCGTATCTGTATGGCCATCCTATCCGTCCTGGAACTACTGGGCTTCCCCATAAATTCCCCTCCCAACTAAAACTGGGACTAGCTATTGGTTCAATGATCATACAGGAGTCTTCAATAAAGGATTAGTGCTGCATGTCCTTAGGCTGCGAAACTTTTCACATGATAGTCAATGCTGTACTTCGTTTCTATCTTACTTTCCTTCACTGTACCTGTGGAGTTTCGACGTTAAACTATACACGCTATAAAAGTGACACTCTTTGTCAGGAATAGAAACTAGATGTAGTATTGTAATCAAGTGCAATTTTTGTTCAATTGGAAGTATGCTGTTGTATGACAACTCAATTGAAGTATTGCTGTACCTCTTCAAGTGGTATGTTATCTTAGGGGGTTCTATCGCTGTATTGGCCCTCTACAGATTCATTTCTGTTCAGTTAGTTATTAGAAAGCATGGCTGCAAGGATCCTGTACGTTTCACAGAAGGTGGTTTTCTCTGTATTCCACTCATGAAAGATTTGTTACAAAGAATGAAGACAGGAACAATGATTGATGAAGGCTTCGATCTCTTCAGGAAATATCCTGCTACTACTCAGTACATTAATCTTTTTGGTGTCAGGGTCTTACTTACGGCTGAACCAGAAGTCTACAAGGAAGTTTTGGCTACCCAGTTCAACAATTTTGCTCTTGGTTTTAGACATGCCCATTTTGCACCATTGTTGGGAGATGGTATTTTTACCTTGGATGGTGAAGGTTGGAAGAACTCCAGAGCAATGTTGAGACCTCTGTTCGCTAGAGAACAGGTTTCGCATGTTCAAATGTTGGAACCATATATCCAGACCTTGGCCAAGCACATCAATGCAAGACGTAATACCACATTTGATATTCAGGAATTGTTCCATAGATTCACCATGGACTCGGCTACCGAATTTTTATTTGGTGAAAGTGTGAATTCGTTGCACGACGAGACCATTGGCATGGAGAGACCAAGTATAGAAGGTATTTCTGATTTTGCTGAATCATTCAACACTTCTCAGGGTTATCTTGCAACTAGAACTTATTCTCAAATTCTTTACTGGTTGACCAATCCTAAAGAATTTAGAGACTGTAATGCCCAAGTGCACAAGGTAGCAAAGTACTTCGTGAACAATGCTTTGGCTTTGACAGATTCTGAATTGGAACAAAAGTTGAAGAATGGATACATCTTCTTGTACGAATTGGCTAAACATACCAGAGACCCAAAAATCTTGCAAGATCAATTATTGAATATTTTACTTGCTGGTAGAGATACTACTGCTGGACTTATGTCGTTTACCTTTTACGAGTTGGCCAGAAATCCTGATATTTTTGAAAAGTTGAAGACTGAAATCTATGCTAACTTTGGAAGAAATGACATTGGCAGTATTACTTTTGAATCTTTGAAGAAAAGTGAATACTTGAAGTTTGTCTTGAATGAGGTCTTGCGTCTTTACCCATCCGTTCCTGTTAATTTCAGAGTTGCTACAAAGGATACCGTGTTGTCAACAGGTGGAGGTCCAGACGGTCAGTCGCCTATTTTTGTCAGCAAGTACACCACTTTGGCCTACGGTGTCTACTTTACTCATAGAATGAAGGAATTCTATGGTGAAGATGCTGAAGAATTCAAGCCAGAAAGATGGGCCAAAAACCCAAAGTTGGGCTGGGCCTATCTTCCATTCAATGGAGGGCCAAGAATTTGTTTGGGACAACAATTTGCCTTGACTGAAGCCGCCTACGTAGTTGTCAGACTCATTCAATTGTTTCCTAACATTGTCAGCAAGGATGACGGTCCTTACCCTCCCAGAAAGGCCGTTCAATTGACTATGTGTCTTCATGACGGTTGCAAGATTCAAATGTCCTAGGTGCAGGGAACATGTCAAAATGGGAGTTATGTAGTTATGTAGTTATGTAGTTATGTTATGTGATTGTAGTTTAGATTAATGGAAACCAAGAAAAATGCGTATCTACTTTATCTCCAGCTCTTAATTTCTTTTTCTAGAAACTGTGCCCATAAGGTAGTAAACATTATGAATGAAACAGAGCCGCACGGGTGTGATTCTGATAGGGGAGTAGTATTAAAGTGAATCGAGATTCTCAAAGTATGAAATATTCGAGTTATGATTCAATTGAAGTAGTTGAAAACAGATTATTGATTCATTATGATAGGCATTGTTAACTTTTTTTCATTCTTGCTCGTGGTGATGTGTGTTCTATCTATTGATAGCCCTGCCCAAACGGGGCTAACTGACCAAGAGATACTTGCTAAGTTTTCTGAGGAGGTCAAATACCCGTATATCGTACACACAGGTCCATCAAAAGGACTAGTCAAATATGTTTCCGGACCTTCAGGGTTGACCGAAGGTGAACTTGTCTTGAGAGAGCTCAACGACCGTAATATCCGCAAAGGCAAGACGTGGATATTGACACAGCGCACAGCATACCTGCCTGATATCCACGATGATGACCTCATTTACGGTGAATTCATGGTGGATAAGATTAACGCATGGACAAACGGTGGAAGCGAGGACGCACCATCACACTATGCTCCTGATAACTATGTTCCTGAAGCTCCTGGAGACAGTGAGAGCACAAATGAGTCATATGATCTTGATGATGCTTTTTCATTATACAGAGAGTTGGTATTGTTTTTTTTCAGACAGTTGCTTGAATTTGTTTCAGTAGTTGGTTTATGAGCAGCTGTATCCTTGTCATATGTTAAGGAAGTGTATAGTTGTTGTGTGTCTGTAGTAACTTAGTTGTGCCGACGTTTGACATGGCTGTACGTGTGTTGATCTTCGTCTTTAGAATTATACGATTAGAAAACATCGTTTCTGACTCTAGGTACACTGATACAATTGTTCCATTCTGCTAACATTAGACTGATATTGTTGCTCCGCTCCTTGTAAGTATCTTCGAATTCGACTATTCGGATTCGTAAAGATGCACTATTAGATTATGGGATTGTGACATATCTTTATTTTATTCAAGAGTACTTGATGAGTAGTTAATGGCACTTGTCCAAGAGTAGAGGAGTTCAAAGTTTCAATAGCAATTGGGATAGGTCCTTCGATGTGGAAGAATTTGGTATTGGAAATATCAAGTGTTCTCTAAGTTTTGCCAAGTATTCATTGTGGGGTAGAATTGACATTGGATTATGGACAGTCTTGAGAATTGTGTATGTATGTATATGTCTTAGTATTGTTTCTTGGGTTAATATTACTTCAGTTTTGATTTATTTCTTTACTTGAGAAACAGTTCGTATTCTGACACCCCAGGTAACGAATCAGCAAACAATTTTTATATTAGAGTCTGAAACAATTGATAACAATTTTTTACATTCAATTTTAATCATGTTGAGTCATAGTCTTCTCATTTTCTTATATTGACGGTGATCTTCATCAGCGGTTTTTACATTTCGTATTCTTACTAAAGTGCACAACACTATTGGAACGAAATTCAGTTTTGTATACAAGTAGTGAAAAATACCTAGACTTCTTGAGAAGAGGTTGCGCTAACAAAAGATTATTTTTCACTATGAGCTTTCGGACTTTTTGTAGAAAGGTAATGTCAGCACCCAAGAAGATTAAATTGGATAACAAGATGGTTAAAATATGTACCCATTCCGGCTCGTTCCATGCGGATGAATCCCTCGCTGTATTCATGCTTAGATTATTGCCCAAGTTCGCTGATGCAGAGTTGGTCAGATCCAGAAACCCGCAAGATTGGGAAGAAAGTGACATTGTAGTGGATGTTAGTGGCAAATATGATGGTGTGAAGTTCTTCGATCATCACCAAAGAGAATTCAGCTCAACCTTTTCAGAAAAATACAATACTAAATTGTCTTCTGCTGGTTTGGTGTATAAGCACTTTGGGAAGGAAATCATCCAACAAGTATTGGAGTATACCCCAGAGAAGGACTCTAAGAACATCAACTTGTTGTACGAAAAAGTCTACAAGGAGTTTATCGAGTCATTAGATGCCAACGATAATGGTATCAACAACTACTCGACTGAAATCGAAGCTACCAAGAAATTCTCGGATAAGAACATTACATTACCTGCATTGGTATCTAAATTAAACCCAAAGTGGAACGAAAGCTGTACTGACGCTGATTTCGACCGTCAATTCCTCAAGAGTTCCGATTTGATGGGTCTGGCCTTTCTTAGTGTCTTGGAAGGATATGGTAAGGGTTGGTTGCCAGCCAAAAGTATTGTTGAAGAATCTTTCAATGCCAGATTTGATGTAGACAAATCGGGTGAAATTCTTGTCTTGAATCAATTCTGTCCATGGAAAGAGCATTTGTATTCCATTGAAAAGGATAACGATGCTGAAGGACTGATCAAGTTTGTTTTGTTCCAGGATTCAAGCAATAAATGGAGGGTGTCTACCGTTTCTGTTACATCTACTTCTTTCGAATTCAGATTGGGATTACCTGAAGAATTGAGAGGTTTGAGAGATAACGAATTGAGTCAAAAGAGTGGAGTGGAGGGGTGTATCTTCATCCACGCAGCAGGGTTCATCGGTGGTGCCCAAACAAAGAATGCCGTAATGCAGTTGGCAAAGTTGTCCTTGGATAAAAACTAATCGCTTAGTCTGTATATTAGTGCTTATAAATTCATACCACGAATGTAGTTAGCCAGTTTTGCAAATCGATCCAGCTCAAATTGTAAATAATAGCCGGCTATTATCTGCGAAAGTTTTCAGAGCCGTCTAAAATTTAGGTGCTCCAACGGGATTCCCGAACTATCCTTTTTAATTAATAATGTTTCCTAGCATAGAGCAACTAGTGCATGCCCATTTATTGTTTTCTGACTTTTGGATCAGCGAATCTTACACTTCGAGTTAGCCCCGTAATTACACGGAAATACAATTCCATAGTGCAAAGAGCCACTTAGTCAGAAAAAAAATAGAGCAAGATAATTGCGCTCGCCAATAAAGATAATTGTTGCGGTAAAAAGTTCATATTGCCAAGTTGAGAAGGTCTATGAATGAGTGGTGTACAAATTCTAGCCCTTGAAATGTATTCTTTGAGTCTCAGTGCTGACTCATGGGACGCAATAATGTAAAGTTTTTACGTGCGATTGTAGGTAAAAGTCAGATGCAAACAGAAATTGCGCGCAATAAAAAATATTCACATTTTGCGCTTCTGCTTAATAATCTAAAAACGAATATCGGCCACCTTTATGAAGCTATCAATAAGGATCCCTTGGTGCCATTGACAACGGCGACGTATGGCTCAATCATTATTCACAAAATTGCCTTAAAATCAAAGCGCAATTCGTCTTGGCACTTGAATGGTCTGGAAATTAGTGTTGGTCGGTTATAAGTGCACTCTCTATTGTTCTCAATTGCGCTTCATAATTTTTCCTTGGGAACTGTTTTTCCAGGAAAATGCCTTTTTCCTGATAGTGAAACGGCATTATTTAAAGTAATTATTCTCCCTACATTTCATGGACCAACTCACTGGTATGACTGTACTGGTTACTATTCACAATAGCTATGCTTGACTCTAGTATTCTCAGGATAGCTCCGGAGGATAGAGTAGCAATTCTGGCTCGGGGCCTTACAATATCAGTAAAATCCCAAATTAGGGAACAAAAAGATCTTGAGTCTGGAGCCTCCGCGGGCAATGCTACAAAGATACTTGATGATGTTTCTTTCGACTTAGAAAGTGGCCAGATTATGGCTATATTGGGAGGTTCAGGTAGTGGTAAAACGACGTTGCTCAATACATTATCGCAGCGAGTTTCAGTACAGAATAAGAATCTCAAATTTGAGGGAAGCGTATTATACAATCGTGAAAATACAGGTTCCAACATAAGACATGCCTATATGCAACAGGCCGATATATTCCTTCCAGGTCTTTCAGTATTCGAAACGTTGAAGACTCAGGCCGATCTCAGACTTCCGCCTTCTGTCAGCGAGTACGAGAAAATACACCACATAGAGTCTTTGATAGATGTTTTGGAGTTGACACTTATTAGAGACGTTAGAGTCGCTGCATTTTCGTCACACGCCACAAGTTTATCAGGAGGTGAACAGAGGAGAGTATCATTGGCTATCCAGCTACTTTCCAAACCCTCTGTGTTGTTTGTAGATGAACCTACAACTGGATTGGATACTACTAGTTCATTGAAATTGGTGCATGCTCTCAAGAAGCTCGCTTCTCCAGAATTCGGTATAACCATCATTATCTCTATTCACCAGCCCAGACCAGAAATAACTTCCTTGTTTGACAAGTTGTGTCTCTTGACAAGAGGTGGCCGAATAGTCTACTTTGGAAATTTGCATGATGCTGGCTCTTACTTCAACTCTTCAGGAATATCAGATATTGATCACAAAAACGACTCCACCTTCATTGATTATATTATGGACTTATCCGTCAAAGATACCTCCTCCAGGGAAGCTGAAGAACAAGCTATAATAAGAATCAACAATTTGGTCCATCAATGGAAAGTCTACAAAAAACACGAAGATATCTTTCTTGAAACGTCAGAAACCGAACATTTCAAAGCTAACTTGAAGCTATTCCGTAGAAGGAAAGAAGATAAGATTTCGTTTACGAGAGAATTGATAGTTCTCACCAAACGGTCATTTGTTCTCTCATATCGTGATGTTTCTTCTGTCTTAGCTATGAATGTAGGTTCAGCCCTATTGGCTGTTGCTACTGGCTGGATGTTCTTCAAGCCAAAAGCAGATTTGGCTGGTATAAGATCGATCACTTCAGTTCTTTATGTGATGTTGGAAGTTGTCGCATTCTGTCCAATGTTTTTCGAAGTTGAAAGATTATGGACAACTGATGGTGTATTCTTTTACCGTGAGTACCTGGAAAACTACGTCAGCATCACAGGTTTTATATTTTCAAGACGAATTGCTAAGTTCATCTTAGAAGATTTGCCTGTTTCTGTAATTTTTGCTGTGATATCGAACTTCATGTGGGGATTGAGAATGTCTACAGAACAAGGCGGACCTACTGACTCTTCATACTTTGGTATTTACTTTGCCATCACGTTATTAGTGGAGTTAATTTCCATGTCAGCGTCTATGTTCTGCTTTGCTGTTTCTCCTGATTATTCTGTGTCTTCGTTGGTTGTCAATGTTTTCTATCAATTGCAGAATAGTGCATGCGGCTACTTTGTAAATGCAAGAACTATGCCCGTGTATGTCAGATGGGTAAAGTATATTGCTTATTTCTGGTATGGTTTCGGGGCACTTTTGGCTAATCAGTTCTCTGGATGGATGGGGAACTGCCCATATGATCTTGGTGACGCTAAATGTGAACAATACTCGGGAGACTACCAATTGAAAACTTTGGGATATCCAATTGGCTGGATTGCAGAACCAATCGGGATCTTGGTTGTATGGTTAGTTGGGTTCAACTTGATAACAGGTTTAGTTTTCTATTTCAAGTCATTTAATGTTTCCATTGCAAAAACCAAAAAGAACAAGATAGGAGGTGAAGACGGACCCCATGTTCAGGCAATTACCAAAGAGAAGTGCTCTGATGATGATGGTAATGTGATAGCTCAAGATAATGCAGATCTTGAGATTGATGTACAGAATGTAACCCTTAATGTCCAGAAGAAGTCACTTCTTAGAAAGGTTATCTCTGAGAAGACATTGTTAGACAATGTGTCTGCTTCATTTGCGGCTAACGAGGTGAACGTCATAATGGGACCTTCAGGAAGTGGCAAAACGACTCTCCTAAATTACCTTTCCAATAGGTTGCCAAAGTCGACTTCATATGTTTCCAATGGCAGCATCCAACTTAACAATTATATCGATATTACTCCACAGCAACTATCAAAGGCATCCGCATACGTCACTCAGCACGACAATTCATTGATCCATAACTTGACAGTTCGAGAAACCTTGTATTATCAAGCTAAAGTAAGATTGCCAGTTCAAGAACACGTTCATATTCCACATATAATTAATTCCTTAATCAGAACAACTGGTTTAGTTGACTGTGCTGAAACATTGATAGGATCTGAATTTGTGAAGGGCATCAGTGGTGGCGAAAAGAGAAGAGTTTCAATTGCTATACAGTTATTATCTCGACCCAGGATATTGTTCCTTGATGAACCTACTTCAGGATTGGATTCTTCGACGTCGGTTACAATCATGAACTTGCTACATAAATTGGCCGAAGAAAACAAGACTACAGTTATTTTGACTATTCACCAACCTTGCGAAGAGATGTTTCGTAAATTTGGATCATTGCTCCTATTGTCTCGTGGTGGTAAAGTAGTTTACAATGGAACCTCAGGTGGGATAGAAAAATATCTTGCGACGATGAACTACAATGTTCCTGAAGATATGAACATTGCAGACTACATTCTTGACTTGGTCAGCAAGAATTTCAATGAGGAAACTGAAATCTCCCAGGCTAGAATCGACAGCTTGATCAATCAATGGAAACTTAAGGAAGGTTCTGATACTAGGGTTACATCGCATAGCATAGTTGATATCAGACACTACTACCACAAAAGGTTACCAATTTATATTACATTTCCTGCCATTGCCAGTCGACAAGTTCTTACATCTTACCGTTCTAAGGACGTTGTCATATCCAGAGCAGGTCAGACAATATTCTTAACAATAGTTCACACCTTATTCTTCGCACCTTTGAGAAATACTCAGGATGGGATTTCCAACAGATTGGGTCTAATCCAAGAAGTCTTGAACCTCTACTTTGTTGGGTTAGTCAACAATATCACACTCTATCCGTTTGAGAGAAACTTGTTCTACCAGGAGTACAAAGACGGAACATATGGGGTATTTGAATTCAGCGTCTCCTACTTGCTTAATGAACTTCCAACAGAAATTATCCCATGTCTTTTCTTCAGTGCTCTCATTGTGTTTGTCTGTGGATTACCACGGACAGCAGGGATGTTTTTCAGCATGTTTGCAACAGGGTTTATTTCCATCAACGTCGGCGAATCGCTTGGGATTGCAGTCAACAGTTGCTTCAACCATATGGGTGTTGCGGTCAATATTTTGACCAACTTTGTCATTCTAGCTATTTTTATGGGGGGGACCATGGCGCTCCATATGCCACCATTTTTCAAGGGTATTAACTACATCAGTCCCATGAAATATGCAGTTGGAATCTGTGCCAAACTCGGCTTTGCTGACCAGGTTTTCGAATGCAATGTTGAGCAATGCAGCTTGAATACTGGAGCAGACGTGTTGCATTACTACAACTTGGATAACGACTTGGGTGCAATGTTTGGGGGGCTCATAGCGTGTGTGGTTATCTACCGTTTGGTGGCCGTGGCGTCCATTTACATTAGAGTTAAATATTACAATTAGACTACATCAATAGACATATTTCGGAGACTACTGGGGCAAGTATGCAATACGAGCTTCAGCCAACTAGTTTGGCTAGCGGGCAGAACATATATGTATTAAGTATAATGTTTAGTTCGTACGCTGGTGAGACGTATTTTGTGGGCCGCCGCATATATGTACACAAATAAGCTTCTAATTAATAAATTAGAAGTGAATTATACGGCAGATTAAAAAATAATGGTAAACACTAAAAGCTTCTTCAACCTCCCACTCAGATGAGCACAATATCGTAGCCACTTTTTTTGGGCTGAAAAGTCCCACAGACTTAGCAATAGCAAACACGTCACGTGGAGACTCCTCAGTTCTGAATTGGAAATGCTCTTGTTTGTCTCACGTGAACGGACAGGATGGGCTGTTTCCATACTACAGCAGCCCGGAACAGTTCTGGGCCGATGGTAGCATCCAGGGGATGTATGGCACAAGACGCTATCCTAACGACTATCGCAATTCGTATACTACATTACGAAATTGACCTCTCCCAGAGCTGAAACACAGACGTACGACAATCAACATTTTGAGATTCTGCTACAAATGTATTTCGCGACTGAACCATATCTGAAGCAAAGGTCGATAAGAATTCTAAAATACATACAACGACATCCAGTTCGTTGGTGCCGTATCGCAGACCATGGTCATAGAGGGTCATTGGCGGTGGATACGGAAGACCAGGAAGCTTCTGTGATATCAATTACAATCGCGGATATCTCGTTGTGCTATCTGTTGTCTACTGCTCCCCCTCTTCTGTGATAAGAGATCAGAAAAATCCACTTACACATTCAATTTTGTGCACTTTTGGTGCGCCTCTTGTGGTTGCGTATTATTATTAGGGAAAAAGAGTTAAGGATCGGGATTCTGATTTCGTCTGATTGATATTCTTTTCTTTTCTGGCCGATCCACTTTTCTTCTTGTTGTTTTCTGCCCTGTTCTTTCTTCTTTCTTCTGCTTAATCCTCTATTCCACGCGGTTTCTTATAGAATGCCCTCCTATACTTACACCATCGAGTGGTACGTATCGCCTGCTATTACAGCCATCCCTGACACGCTTATCTGATCTGGAATTTTTCGCTGCGACTCTGATTTTTTCACACATTTCCCAGCGAATGGGCCCTGATGCGCAGAGTACTTCTGGCACCATATCGGTCAAGACAACACCACCTGTTCTTGGTACCGCTGCACTCGCAAGAGCCGGACGAGGAGAATGGTGCTGTTTTCGGCTGCGTGGCATGCCAATTGGGTCTTTTGCCGTTGCGCGATGCGTTTTTCCAATGATGCCATATCTATAGTATCAATCTTACTAACCATGTAGGCCCCATGTGAACACGGACGAGATCCATTCGCTCCAGATCACCGGGAGCTTCGACAACTGGTCCCGGAGTCTTCCGACCAAAACTGCGTTTGACGACGGCTACCAGCAGGTTGTCAAGCTCGATTCTCGCCAGAAGCTCGTCTTCAAGTTTATCGTTAATGGCAACGACTGGGTCACCAACGGCTTCTACAAGACTGAAAATGACGACAGTGGAATCGCCAATAATGTCATTGAAGCTGCTGAGTTGACTGAATTCCACGAGTTTGAGGAAGAAAAATCAGCAGTTGCTGCTGTCCCATTAGCTGACTCCGTGCCCGAAACAGTTCCCGAAGTTACTGAAGCTAAAGATGTTGTTCCAGAAGAATCTGAAATAGCTCCAGTTACAGAAGAAATTCCAGATGTAGTCCCAGTCTCTGAGGAAGTTTCAGAAGATGCCACTAAGGAACTCGCTGAAGATGTTGTTGATGTTCCAGAAGAAGTGGAAGCTCCGGAAGTAGTTGAAGTTCCGGAAGCTGTTGAAGTTCTGAACGTTACTGAGCCAGAAAATCATGCTATATCTGAGGCCCCCGAAGTTGTTTCTTTACCTGCTAAAGCCGATGACGATATTCTTCTGGATCTCGAGGACGTCAGGTCTAAGGATCAGAACTTGACCCAGGTGCTTACTTCATCTTCGTCGTTTGCAGCCGTTTCAATTCCGAGTTCTAGTGACGGCACTAATGATTATGAGCATCTTGATTCTCACCGCGATATCGTCGCTTCTGCTCACGACGAAGGTGATGACGATCAGTACAATACTCCTACCAACTCTCTTTTTAATTCGGCGGTTTTGAATAAGGACAGGGATGTTGTCTCCGTTCCTGCAACGCCTCCCTCCACCAACAATAAGGGTAGCTTTAGCACTGGTGAGACTTCTATCAACTCGAGAAATAGTTCGTTTGCTGGTGGAAACAAGCCAAAGCTAGTAGCCCAAGATTCTGATGCTACTTTGAGTAATGTCACTACTGGTACTACTGATAAAAAGACTGTTACCAACGACGTCGTGGAGATCTTGAAGGCTCCCGGTGGATATCCTGCCAGCCCTGAAAGAAGCAGTCCAGTCGACGTTGGAGCCAGCAAGGAGTCACAGGGAAAGAGAGATACTCTCATTTCCAGATTCAGAAGCTTGTTCCGCTACTAGCTTCGGTGGAAGTTTTCTTTGTTTTTCACTGTTGCTGAACCTAGATAGGGCCATGTAAGAACTACTGATTCAAGCTTGTTAGCTTTAGTTTGAACACCATCTTGTTAACTTCTGTCTCAGCTTTCGTTGAAGGCTCTTATCTTTGCTATTCCACTTTCACTTTTTCCAATCAAGCATATGCTCAAAAGAAAAGGATATTCTGTCCTTAAGATCCATTTATTTAATCCCGCTTCACTTCTGTCTAATTGTACATGTATCTATGAATCGATATACCGTTTGCCTTTTCTTCTTCTCTGGCAAGAAAGTGGGATCCTGGTTCCTGTTTCTCTGCCGCTTGATTGTTGGTTGTCTACTAATTAATTTCCTACATAGTCCAGAATACTACTTCTTGTTATTTTCAATGTGCATTAGTAGAGTCGTAGATTTTACATGAGTATGTAATTATGTAAGTGATCATCATTAGTCGAGATGTTGTCTTCTAATTGAAGAGATCAATTATAGAAGTATTCTTCTATTTAAGCCGTTTCTTACATTACTTCTTTCCCTTTTTCTTCTTATTCTTCTTCTTCGAAGCTGTTGTGGGCTTTGGTGCTGGAACAGGAGTAGTATCGCGACTAAATTCTTCGGGCGTTTCAATTCCGGCATTGGCAATTACTGGAGCTGTATTTGAAACAGCAGCATTCTCCTCTTCATTGCTATACTTGACATTACTCATAATAGAAGCCAAACCGTCTACATGGTCTTGAGTAGAAGAAGTGGATGTTACGACGTTTACACCACGAGGTCCGATGAACGCCAAAAGACGCGACAATTCTTTGATCTTGTATGTGTTGTACTTGATGCATTTGCCAGAGCTGGGTTCAAAGAGCTTGAAGTGAACAGCATTGGAAGCCTTTTTGGTGTTTGGTTTAGTGACTTTAGAATCTTTTCTCTTCTTAGCCACATTTGTATAAGTTATGGAAAGTGTAGTTGAGCTAGGATAAGCAGAAAGCAAGTCCGAGGCGACATCTATGAAGGACTCAAGGTCGGACACCTTTCCCATATCTTCTGGTGTGTGTATGCGAAAGAAGACAAGAAAACGGTGATTCGTGGTTTTGAGAAATTGAGTTTTTCACTTTGGATATTGGAGATTTTGATAGTGCTCACAAAGGTGAAAATCTCATGAAAAATGTTTGCGAAATATGCCACTACAATTGAGCGTCGTGTGCGGCAGATAAAACACCTATTGCTACCTTTATTATTAACATTTCCAATATTATTCAGTAATTATTGTTAATGGTGTCAATATTCCTTGTAATTGAACTTTTGATCTTTGTCAAATTGTCGGAATGTAAAAAAGTAAAAATTCATTCTATGTTTAGCAGCAGTTCTCAATACTTAAGCAATAAGGATACAATAATCAATTATTGTCATTGGATTGTAATGGCACATTATTACTATATACACTAGACGTGATTCATGTTACATATTCTATTGAAGGACTGTGTTTTTCTCAGTATTCACATTTACAATATCATTTTTTCAGTTTTGAATAATCTTGATCTCTCAATCTCACATACAGATTCAATTGTTACAACAATAGAGCGTTGATGAAGTACAATGTTGCTGGGAGCGGTAGTTGATTTTAAAACATACTCTATACTTTCACCAATACTCCTTGTCCGCTTATCTGTACCGTACCTGGCCCTGGCCCTTTTCCCTTCTAGCTTCCAATTTAACTTGACGCTTACTCTTGGAGTCAGCACCAGAAGTCTCCGAAGAAGTTTCTACTTTGGCTGGCTTGGATTTCTTCAAGAAAGGTGCAGCTATGCCAAAGACTTTGTAGCCTGCATATCCTGGAATAGCCAAATAGAGAAACCACACGTAATTGGTGCCCAAAACTACCATGAGGATATCCAAAATCCAAGTGACATAGACGATATCGAAAAAGTATTCATACAACCCTTCGTGATGTATATCTTCACCAGATCTCACGAGCTTGTTACCTTGATAAGTTGGACGACCAGATTTCTCTAGAGTGTACTGGAAAAACCAGGAAGGAAGAGAGAAAAGCACCCATGGTTTGTAGTTCGAAGGTCTTCTAAACAAAAACACTATGAGGAGAACTGCCAAGTTGATACAAGCGGAAATGGCATGCAATTGGTTCAATGTAGTGGTATTGGCTTGTGCCGTTTTCTTGGAACTTTGAGAAGCCATAGTCAATAGTTGAACAGGAGGTCAAGCACTACAATTCTGAGTTTTCGATGTGTATCTATATATAAAACTTGAAAGTGGTTAGATGACAATGTCGTGTAAATGACAGTGATCTACTTAGAACTATTTTTCAATTTGCGACATGCGACTTTAGAGCTGAAATAGAATTAATTTATTGGTTATAACTCTACAGGTAAAAATAGAGTAAACGGATTGTGACTAAGACGAATGATGGTTGGGCCATGATAGTGCTTCCGATGTATAAATATATATATGTTTATTAGGGCACTCTACAGGCCGTATGAGACTGTGAGATTGTAAAGTGCGACATCTTATCAATAGTCCAAATGTCGCACTATATCGACTATGGTGCATTTAATATTCTGGCGATCATGTCTTCTTGATGTTCTCCTTAGGCACTTGGATGGTTGCAATGTAGGTAGGGAGGAACTTGCCCTTGAATGAGACATTGTACAAGTTGTTCAAGGCTGGGTTGTTGAATCTAGCCAACACTTCGTTGATCTTAACATCAAATTGTTGGAATACAAGCTTGGTGTACTGGTTGGAGTCATATCTGAACTTCACAAACACTACAGTTATAGCAGCTACCCATAACTTGACCAAGAAGTAGACAATATCACGTTGAAGTACCAAGTTAATCAAAAATGCCACGAAAATCAGAGAAACATTCAACACAAGAAGCATGACTTCCGCATTGGCTGCAACAACAAGTGCCTGTTGGTTGTAGCTAGTGGTGAACTGGTTGATAGCAGAATTCACCTGTTGTTGGGCCTGAGGATTGGCCAATACAATCGACAACAAGTTGTTCTGAAAGTATGTGAGAACGTGAAATACTGCAAAAATCGCAAATGAGTAAAGCGAACCAGCAATAACGCCGATCTTGAACGAAGCCAAATAGAAAACTCCAGCAAGAACGAAGTACTGGACGTTTTCGTCACGAATAAGGCGAGTTGCTGTCACAGTCAGAATCTTACGGAGGTATATTTGCTTGATCACAATGACATAAGTCACGAGGATGGACAAAAGCGAAAACCTGTAGTACTTGAGCGACGAGCGAGGAAAGATAAACGAACTAATAGTGGAAACTGCGAAAAAGAGAATAGCCATTACATGACCAAGGAACCAATAGAACTGTTGTGTTAATGCAAGTTTCTGGAGTCTAGCACCGGCACTGGCAGGTCTGGTAGGGGGAGCCATTGGTGAATACTGAAGATAGTGGCTGATAGAATGAGGTAGAGGTTTGAAATATTCAAGATCTGACTAATATCTTTGCTGGAATCGAGAATAGATGGATTGATACAAAACTGAAACTGATGATAATTCTGATGAATATGGCTCAGAATATATGAAGGACTAAGATAATAGATATCTCAAGATATTATAATGTGTGGCTAAAATGTCAGAATATGGCAGTGAAGTCCAGGAACTGTCTCAACGACTACGTAGAAATCAGTTAATAACAAATAATAAAGTTTGCAAATAACGAAACTTCTTGATGCTTTTGGATGTACAAGATTGAAAAAGATCTATAAGGGGAGGGGGGTGGGGGATCGTCCAATCTAATCAAACAATCTGTCAGTTTGCTTGTGGAACTCAAAAACAATATTTGCTATGCGTAAACTCGCTAGTGTTTCTAACAGACGCGTTTGGCTGTTCTACTATCACCAATCTCTCTAAAGAAAAAGTGGTAGGTGACAAATCAAACCGGACGAGAGTGTGGGATAATTAGGTTGATGGAATTTCGCTTCGCTCGCAAGAATGTGTGGTTCTGTGTGCAGGCTATTACAAGATAGGAGTAGTCGGAGTGGATGTCGTTATTGCCTTCGGTTACTGGCGTGGTATCATTATGGATGGACTGGTGTTGGGGGTTGAGGATGGCGATCACGCGATTCAAAAGTTAGATAACTGTTGATGTGATTTTATAGAAAGTTATTGACCAATTTTTCTATTATTGTTTAGGAGAAGTAATGTCACGTGATGGTATATCTGAGATGGCATCCCCTGAACAGCTACAACTGTCTTTTCACTATCTTAGAGGTGCTCTCAAACCACTACTGGTAACATCTGCTTCTTATATCTCATTGTTTCTATTTGGATCGTGATTAGTAATTTGTTCGTGAATATTGAGCCCCTAGTTTTTGTGATTCTGCAACCTTCTCAATCTCCTTCTTTGGGTGCAAAATTCTGCGACTATAACCGCTTGTCCACAAACGCAAAGCCAGTTTTTATACGACACTGTACTTCCAGCTTGGGAAAGAATTCTTTGTGATGGCTATGAAACCATTTACACTCAGATCGCCGGAAGCTGTGTTCCGGTTTATTTCACCGGTATCTTCTCGGTTTCCGCATTCTCCTCTTACGGCAATCCTCAGCAAAGTGCCCACACTACGAAACTCCGTGGAAGATGAAGTTCAGAGGATTTGCTACAGGGCCATGAAGTATTTGCGTTCGATCCAAAATATCCATTATTCTTTGTCTGAATACTTCTTTGATGCCGATTTGACAGATATGTATGTCCTACCATCTTACAATGTACCAATAGATGAATACTGACATTGGCAGTAATCAAGTGCTCCTTTCATTTTTCTGGAAAACAGCCCACTATGGTTATAAGTCTATTCAGGATAACTACACGTTAACAGAAGATGTTTATCTAAGGGTCTACTTGATGTTTCTTCGGACGTACAATTACAGAAGCTTAAGTTACCATGAGCAAGTAGGAGAATCAAACCAGATCATCTTCCAACTTGTCGAGGCTCTTGAAGAGTTCCTCCAATTTCTTTTTGCCAACAGCAACTTCTACAACCCTAAGCTCTATGTTCTAGTTTAGTCTTCATGACACTCTGAAAGAAGGTGTCGCCGAGAACACTTTGTGTAAGCTGTCGTTGAATGGATTTTCCCACACAACCAGACGTACCAAGTTACGAACTACCTCCACACAATGTACCAATTAATAGAATCTCTTCAAACAATACACAATTATTGAACCTTTTGAAAATATCACCCTACTTTTTTCCGTACGAAAAGAAAGCCGAAAATTATCCAACTGGTTGCATGCTCAATTGGTTTACAACAACTTCGATGCATACCCGAACCTGACGGCAACTTTCATGTAGGTAAGAGTACAGAAGGGATCCATATTGAGCGGGTTTGACCCAAAAAGGGAACAATTACGGGACTAAAAAGAAATAGTTGCAACACGTGTTAGTTAAGACATACATCATGAATTTGTACATACAAAATAGTCAATCCGGACATCTAAAAAGTCAGTTATTATTTCACCCCATTGGCGGCTATATAATGCAGCTGCAGGTTATGCAAAGGCATTACATTCTGCCCTTAAAAAGAAATATCCAGCGGCACTTGGATCCTTTAACAACAGAGCCAATAATAGTTCCAATCTGGCTCAAATCGTTTTATTGGCACGGCACTCGTAAAGAACTCTCCCCCCACAGTAGTAGTTTATACAACACCGGATGTGTGTACTTTAAATTCCTTTTCAAAAAGAGCCGTAACAAAGTTTCACCGATATGATTGGAGTCCAGATCTCATGCTAATCAATTTGTGAAAATTCTTGGGACCAAGCTTTTTTGACACAGAACAATGTCAACCCTTGTCAATTCAATCTGGCAATGTATCCTTTTCGACAATAAGCACAAGGTGAGGTTGTCGTCCACGTCGTAGCAAATTGCAACGAATTACCCCCTACGAAAGCAAAATGGTTATCCATTGATAAGAGGAGACTGGAGACCTCGTGGGGCATCCATATCAGGTGTGCATATGGTTGTACGTTTAAGGATAAACCCATGCATAGAGTTGGGAAAAATAACGTTTGGAATATTGGAATAATCAGCGCTATCATGGAATTGTCAGGTAGAATCAATGGAACCAGACCTCGATAGTTCGAACTCGCTTATCGATAGTAGAAGAATACGATATGATAGTATCTCTCGCTTATCCAGCCTATGCTTCTAAGCTAATGAAAAGTTGACTAAAACTTACAGTAGAGTTGATTCTAAGCTTACAGTAGATAGTTAAACAATGAGCCTCGTGAATTAATATATAAAAAAACGCTTTATAAACCAATTAGTATGTGAAGACCGAATCAGTCGGTGATGTATCTTGAAATGAAGAAAAATGAGTGGGAGTGGAGTATTAAAAATATGGTAAAAAGCATATCATTGCATTTTTTGTATTTGAGATGATGTAGATGATGTCCTAATACATAACCTATTGCTTCAAGTCGGAATCGTAGGATTCTTCTTGGGCAGTAGTGGGAAGGTATCTGTCTTTTCCTAGCTTGGTGGCATCAATCTCACCATGGTACTTTTCAGTGATTTCTTCCAAAGTCATTCTCTTAGTTTCTGGAAGCAATAACGAAAGGAAGATACCAATGAACATGAATAAGGCAAAGATTTGCATGACGTGGTTTAACCAACAGTTTGGCTCGTCAGCGGCACAACCGTGGTTGATCAACGTACCGAGAGCGGTTTGAGCGATGATGGCACCAACCTTACCCGAGGCGGCAGAGATACCGTGGGCGGTGGATCTGTATCTGGTTGGGAAAATTTCACCTGGAACGATGAAAGTAGTGGTGTTTGGACCAAAGTTCTGGAACAATTGGGCAAGAATGTACAAAGCCAACAAACCACCTTCAGACAACTTGTGGTAGGCGAAACCAATGATACATAAGATAATGGTCAAAAGTAAGAAACCACCAACTTGAATTGGCTTTCTACCGACGGTATCAATGGTAGCAACAGACAACCAGTAACCTGGCAAAGCACCAGCACAGATTAAAATCAAGTTACCGGCAGCAGAGTCGTATAACTTTTGGTAGACGTTGGCAGAAGAAGCGTAACCAATGGTTTGCAAAATGATAGCAGTGTTCAAAGACAAACCGTAGTAAGCAACATCCAACATGAACCAAGAACCGGCAGTACCCAACAAGATCTTACCGTATTTCCATTGAGAGAAGTGAGCAACAAAGTCGTGGAAAGAAGCCTTTGGAGTAGCGATTTCGGCAGCATGTTCGTCGATTTGAGCTTCGGCGTTGGCAACCTTTTCGAGATCGTCATGTTCGTTGACATCAAGAGAGTATCTTGGAGATTCAGCAATGGTCAATCTGTAGTACAAGGCAATACAACCTGGAACACAACCGAAACCAATAAGAATTCTCCACATCTGGTCACAGGCTTTAATACATCTGTGGTCACAGAGTGCTCCGGTGGTTGCGTATTCCAATTCGCTCTTGTAGGCAGCAATGGTAATCATGGCAACGATACCACCAAACAATTGACCCAAACCTTGGTTGGAGAAAACGGCAGCCATGATGGCACCTCTCCACTTGGTGGTAGCGAATTCAGCAGAGATGATAGAAGACAATGGGTAGTCACCACCAATACCAATACCCATAAGGATTCTCAAGGTAGCAAAAATACCAACGAATTCAACGGCTGGCGATTGTCCAACGGTACATTGCAAGATGGTAGCAGCAATAATGACAATCAATTCCAAACCGTAGATGGCCTTACGACCAACGATATCAGCAACAGTACCGAAACCGACTTGGCCAATTACGGTACCGACAGAAGTGGCAACCTTCAATAAGGTTTGGGTAGAAGCTGGCATTTTACCTTGCCAGTACACGTAGCCCATCATTGTAAGACCCAAGTTGATAGCAAAGATATCGTAGGAATCGGTCATGAAACCGACACCGGCAATCATAATCATCTTGACTTGAGTCCATCCAAAACCGGCCTTGTCGATTTCTTCCAAAGCCAATCTTCTTCTTTCCAATGGGTCTTCAATGTGGGCAAACTTACCCAAGTAGTCCTTGAAGGCAGTCTTACCACCACCGTTGTTTTCGTGGTATACTTCAGTTTCGTTAATGTCAGACATATTTAGTTGTTCAGACTTACTGGATCTATTGATGATAGAAGGAGAAAAGCAGATGACATTTTGCTTGTTGGAAACGGGAATTGCTGCTTATTTATACAAAACACCCTGGGCAGCTTAGAAAAAATTCCACCATTCAGTATAGGCGCTTGAGCTGATGCTAGCCAGTAAATTCCTTTCCTGCGCTCTTCTCAATAATGTATGGGTGTATAATAAATTAGGTATTTTTTAATTTAGAATTGACGGACTGCGCACAATCCCCCAAAATATTTTATTTTCTGCAACGACGATTACGAGGCAGAAATTAAAAATGAAGTGCCAAATAATTCATCTCAAGTTGTCAGAAGTGCCTTAAGGGATAAGTCTTAGCCACGGTCGAGTTCTTGGCCAGCGGTATAACGAAAGTTGCTGGATCAGTGCTGCCAAGAGTATAGCTGGGAAAATCTGTTTATGAGAAACGAGCAGAAAAAGAAACTTGGGTGCGGAAGTGTTGCAGGCTGAAATTGCAACGGAATCGGAAACGGGGAGCTGCGATAACAATATGGTGTGAGAATCTGCTTGCTCAAGGCATTGGCTCTGGTGCTTAGCCTGCGTGTGCATCCGTGAAACAGTTTCGAAAAGGCGTCCCGTCGTTAGCAGCGTGGGCCCGTTGTGAAAAGGGAGGTAATATTAGGCTAGAAAGGCATATTTTGACCAGTTTCTTTTTTAGGTTTCATGTGCTTTACCAACGAACGGCACTAGAAACTCACTTGCGTCTGTGCACGTTGAACGCAATAGAATAATACTACCAAAATGGTATTATTAGTGGCCACGAGAGCACCGTAACAATACTTTGGGGCCGTGCCTATTCCGTTTGCACTAATAGCGAAAAGGTGGAATGTAACGCAGACTGGGGAAACGTTATCCAGATTCCCAAAACGTCACTAATACCTAAATCCGTCAATTGCAATTTCAACTCGTACAACAAACACATCGTCCTCCTCAGGAAGGAGCACTCGACGTTAGAGCACAAGCGACGAAGGGGTGAATATCAAATCAACGGTCGATTTCACACCTCCCCAAGACAAGTCCTACCACTAACACCAAGTAATTGGGTCCCGCTGTGATAAAAGACGATTAGCCGCCCGGTATCACAAGCAACAGAAAGCCGTTGCCCTTAACTATGTCGGTGCCAGTACCGCACATCTTTTTTAGTGAGAGCTTTGGCGTCAAGACGTTTACATATCTACGCATTTCTGTTATTGTCGCCAGGAAGTCGCCGAAAATGGGGAAGCATAGTCGACGGACCCCGTGGTACACTGGTTAAGCCATAGGGAGAAAACAGAAAATGAATTGGACCGAAAGTGAGCACGAAAGGTATTCTCAGCATAACAGTATCGACTTTTCTATCTCAACACAGGGATCCAACCTCATATATATACGTCAGCTTTTCGTAGAGTGGTATCTACTTGGCCGAATAAAAGATAAACTCTGGGCAACTCCAGTTGATTGTCTGCTTTCTTGGTATTCTGTTTTTCTTGTCGTCAGACACAGTCTTGAAGGTTAAAAATGGTTGCAACCTTTCTAGGGAAAGTCCAAAATACCGATTAGGGAAACGAATTGGAAACAACGTTTCCAGCCACGGCACCGTGTTCATGTGAACAGTTGTAGATCGATCTTATCAGCAACAAAAAGGTTCATAGTGGAGCTGTGGCTCGAGAGGTTTACTGCTGAATTGATCTCAGTCTATTAAACTATTTCACTACAAGAATTAGCGACAGAATACTTATGGAGTAATGGAGTAAAAAAGAAAATAGGGAAGACTCTGAAGTACAAGTGACAGAATCTGTCGGTGGTAATTGTGGGGGGCTGTCGCAACTCTCGCTGCCGATACTGGTTTGTCTCCCTGTGAGTAAACAATATGCTCCCTGTAAAAAACACTACGATAACTTTTTGCGACTATCCCTTTACTCTCCCCGCAGTTTCCATTCTCTCGTTATAAAGCAGACTCTCGTTGTAAATATTGTCTCTATGATCCAGCAGGGCCATCTTTATCTGATCCGTCCTCCCATTAGGTCCATCTGGTTCTAGAGTAAATATTCCTCGTAGTATCGCTTATGAACACCAACCTGGGTCAGACCCTAGACAGCAGGCTTCTTTCTCCACAATTTATGTTCAGTTATTGTCTTCTCGCTGTTCCAGTACTAACCATTTCTCCCTAGATTCCGTCCGAATTGTCTCCCTAATTTCTGTCTAAATCCTCAATTCTCGTTGGCTCCGTCTGGCCGCCAGGCTCAGAAAGTCGCACTAGATCTTGCAGCTGCAATCCTTTTTTGCAGCCCACGTGTGCCCCTTCTAGAAAATAATTTGCAACTTTCTTGGCTGCGATAAAAGATAGTCCACGTTCTCTGGTTGAGCCACTACCCACGTGGATGCTTCACTTACACCATTTTATCTTGTGCTGTATGCATGATATAAATTATTTTCGCTTGCCTTGCATAATATCAGACTGACCTGCAGCATCTGTGAATCGCAGAAAAAATACACTTTTCAGCAGAGCCGTTTTCATTAGCAGATAACTCTGCAATACTGCGAAAAGAAAACTGGGGAGATTCTGCCATGGCGAGATCAAAATTCGACCAAAAGAAACTACTGGCCAGGGGTACCTGAGCAAGTCTAGCCGAAGCAATACAGTCTGGAACTTTGCTAGGGTCATCTGGAAACCATAGCTGCCATTCGTAAGTTTCTCCAAAGGCGATCTCTTCCATCTCATCGTGCACCCACGTTTCTGGCACTGTGGTCTAGTGACATATTCACAATAATAACCGCCGAAAAAAGTAAGCGCCTGCATCAGTTTAGTTTTTTAATTCGCTTGTGCGACATCTGCAGTTTATCCAAAGATGATAATCGAGCACACGAGGGCTATCCCCAAGGGGCTTATGTTCGTGTGACACGACGGCACCAATTCCCGAACCACCGCGGGTCGGCTTGTCTAGCAGTTCTAGTCTCTGACCTGACCAGAAGTGTTCCAGTAAGGTGGAGATGTTTCCGGGAACAGGAAATACGAGAACATGGGATTAAAACTCCCCGTCTAGATAGGGATAAGAGATGCGCTTCAAATTGAAAAGCCAGGATTAGAAAACTAAAATGGCAAAATTCCAAAATGACAATGTTTAGTTCAGATCTGAAAATCTGGATCTACTAGCACTAAACGGCTACTTCGCCTTAGTTATGCAACGTCAAGGTTGTTTCCAAGCTGGGAAGGATAACAAGAGCTGTTACGGCGAATAGAAATTGTGTTCGATACAATTGCTATTCTCAACAATGTTGGAGCAGGGAGAACTTCACAACCTCAGCCTCGAAATGAACCGTCCTCGATATTAACTGTTTCAACTTGGCTCTACATACCAGTACGGACTAATACACACTTCTCCGTATTTTCAAATGTGTTTATTTTTCTCTTTCATCGACTGGACAATGGTCACACGACCTCAGGATACGAACCAAATGCAGTTGTAGGTTGAGCAATCGCTCTGTATGAAACTGAAGGACGAAACTGATCCCGGAGGGATACGTGCCGACTGGTGTTGTTCTCAATATTAAGATTATTTGGTTGTGGGGAAGCAAAATATACTCTGTCCATGTGGCATGCGACACTGTGATTGAGAAGATTGAACAGCAATCAATTATTGCTGGAAGTGTCTACGATTGCCAATGTCCGACGAGAACTGGGGTTTTGATATGGCGATGTCGCTTTCTATATGATTCAGGAGTAATTTAATTTGAGGAGATAAGAATTCTGAACTTGTTAAAAATATTTTTTGGTTTATTATTTGCAAAATATGATGTCAAATTCACAGAAAATACAAAATAGATTTCAAGACAAAGTATAACTAGAATCAGAAGAAATATAAGGGCTTGTCAAGTCTGGACGAAACATGTAGTTAATATATTAGTCTACGTTAGACTCTCAAGCAGAAGCTTTCTCGCTATACCTAAAATTTTACACAATCGTCCAATTGTATTTAGACTCACTTGGTAAAATAACTACTCGAACAAGCCAAGCTACTCAATATGGAAAATTCCAAGATACGACCACCGCCAACTCGACATTGAATGCTAGCTCGTCTCCAGATATCTACTCGTCCTCAGAAATCTATCGTGTGCCAACTGTCGCGCTCCCAATTATATAGAACACGTCTATTTCCATACACTCCTTTCACACAGACAGAAATTTCATGTTGGAAGTTTATTCCACAGAGAATCTAGCTATCTATTTTGTCTTTCCTGTTCTATTGTCGTTCTTGCTTTTGTTAATCTGTATACACGAACTTTGTACTACTAACTCGGAGCTCGTATTGCTTATTTGATTTATAGAGCACATAATTCTTAACAGAATTAACTTTAACTGCCGCCTTGGATACTGTTGATTCTTGGGTTAACTTGTTGCTCCATTCCTATTCTTCCCACTTCTCCGTATTTTCCAGCAATGTTTAAAGTGAAACAGGCCAGAGTTTTGACAGTGGCTACGTTGTGCATTTTGTTGATCATTGTTCTCTACAGATCTTCTAGTCCTGACACTGTGACCACTTCTGTTTCTCAAGTTGAAACAACGAATAACATTCTCGACTCTCTGAACGACGACAAGAAGGATGCTGCTATCAATCAGAAAATTTTACAATCAGAAAACGAAGAAGAAGAAGTCGCCGGAAAACCAGATGTCGTGGATGACAAACCTTTTGATCCAGCACAATCGTTCATGGAAATCAGGGCACTTGCACCATTGACTATATTCTCCAAGTCTTACTGTCCATTCTCAAAGAATCTCAAGAAATTGCTTCAGGACAACTATGAGATAATCCCAGAGCCTCAGATAGTAGAACTTGACAAGCACCAGAACGGTCCAGAGTTACAGAAATATTTGGGTGAAATCACAGGCAGGAACACTGTTCCAAATCTCATAGTAGGAGGAACTGAAAGCAGAGGTGGATATGACGACTTGCGCGAACTTCATGATCGGGGCGAATTGTTACTGTTGTTGGTCAAATGGGGTGGTAAAAAGTTAGCAGTTAAGAAGATAGATGCCCCATCCAATTTGAAATAGATACATAAAGTTATGACTTCTGATAAAAGTAATAGATAAATGTCTTCAAACAAACTCCAAATTCAATAACTTCACCAACCTATGATCAGCATTGTGCAATTAATTTAATTATGTGAGTTATAGCGAACAGAGATCAAGGGATAAATTTGATTTTGTTCGTTCACAGAAGACGTAAAGGTATAGTTGGAGATAAATAGTAACTAGGTACAATAGGACCATACTCGAATACCTCTCTACCTTTGAATTCAAACTACAAATTGATTATAAGACTAATGTAACATTAAAAGAAAAAGACCCTAATAAAACAGAAACAAAACTGATATACATACTATATATACTAGACTATCTCGGGAGAGTCTTCAGTTTTTGAAATCATATTAACGTTTTGTTAGCTGTTTAGAACTTAGTGAATTGCTTGGACTTGGATGCAGCAGCGGCAACCTTGATGACGTTGAATCTAACGGTCTTAGAGATTGGTCTACATTGACCAACGGTAACGACATCACCTTCTTGGACACGGAAAGCTGGGGAAACGTGAGCAGCGACATTCTTGTGTCTCTTTTCGTATCTGTTATATTTTGGAACGTAGTGCAAGTAGTCTCTTCTGATGATGATAGTTCTGTGCATTTTGGTGGAGACAACAGTACCGGTCAAGATCTTACCTCTGATGGAGACAGTACCAACGAATGGACACTTCTTGTCAATGTAAGTACCTTCAATGGCGGTCTTTGGGGTCTTGAAACCTAAACCAATGTCCTTATACCATCTCTTGGTCTTTCTGTTGGCCTTGGCCTTTGGGTTGGTAAAGATGTGTGGTTGCTAGAATATGTTAGTATGGTGTCTAAAGGACTTGCTGCTGACAGATAATCGGTGTCTTCTAGATTTGAGCAGCTTATGAAAGAAAATCATAGACTTAGTCAAATGATGTGGTGCTGATTGCATGCCTCATAATTCTACTGGTGTTTTCTCTATTGGTGTGGATGTCCGATTTCGAGAATGCTGAATATAATTTTTCACTTGATGACTTGATACATCAAGTACATGTCAACTATATCCAAATCGATTCTTCCTAATTTCATTCTTTTGCGATATTACAATGTTATGTCGCTGGATTGATTCTCCACTCTTGCAGATCTCTTTCTCTCCAAGTATGCCTACTTGTGTTTGAATATCGATAATTTTTCAGTTTTACATTTAATGAATTTCTGGTGAATTTAATGACCTTTAGACGACGAGTTCTCTGTCAATTTGCAGTGCTATTGAGGGTTATCCCTCTTCATTATATCTACGAACCTTTTGGAAAGCTCTTTCGGATTGAACGGTTAATTCAGTAGCCATCTTTGCTTAATACTCAATAGGTAACTTTGTAAGGAAACAGTAAGAATGAAAATTTTTAAGAACTTTTTTTGTTCGCAGTGAGAAAATGCGAAACTCACAGTGTGAGAAATCTGCAACAAAGTGTAGTATGGGAACGACTGCATACTACAGGAAGGTGGTGGCCGGTTGTGTACATAGTGTGGAAATTGTGAGGGTTAGGGCTGAAGCCCTAGAGATGAAAAAGGAAGTGAATAAAAGCACGTGATAAAAATGAGAAATCTTGTTCAGAAGCAATGAACTTCAGAAGTAAAGCCCAACAGTGAATACACGGGTTCTTGAGTCTGGCATATAACAATGCACCATGGCATATACTTATGTAAGGAAGAGACATACAGAGTCAATCTGGACTGGGTTTGTGACTCTTCGGCTTGACTCGAAGAGTTTCATATTCGCAGCCTACTGCCACACCTTGCCAGATTGGGCAGTCGACGCTCTGTTTGTGGATTGTCTTATCTGCATACAGTAACACATTTATGTAGTTAAATATTAATCAATACCTTATGGAATTGTGCCAATACCAACTGATAGCTGAATAAAGCTTTCATTTTCGGGCAAAAACCAGTGTCGCAGTGTCGTATAATTGGACGGTGAATCCAAGCGTTTGTTTCCAGAACCAGAAAAAGTATCTGCAGCAGAATAAGACATTTAAGCAGAACAGAAACTGACAGTAATACCGAAACCAGATAACAAACTACAATAGAGACTGAAGTACCAACCAGGAGATTCATCTCAGTAACTTATCGTGTTAGACGATCGAAATTTCAATAGATATCGACGATTTCAGGAGCTCTTTGGGGCATTTGAATTATTGATATTGCACATATTCCTGTGTTAATAAACTCATTGATATTGTATTCTGTACGAATATCTTATTTTGATAGTCATAATATTGGTTTCATAACATCATTGTTCCATTCATAGCATCATAACATATTATATTATCATTAATATAATATCTTTAAGTTTTGTCCATTTTACGATTAGATTATCGACATTGATATCGAAGTTAGCTCTGCACGAGAACTGGATCAAAAGTCATTACCAATAGTGGTACAATTTTTCACGAAAGACGATTAAGAAAGTAGACATTGAATAACCTACAAATCACATTGTCTCATAACATATTTTACATTCATTATTCACTATCGATTAATATCAATACCTACATCCACTATGAATTCTTCTACAAACAACCCCAACTATTCCTCATCGTCAAAATACAACCTCCCCAAGTTCAGCATTAACCCATCGTCGCGTGTGTCTTCTGCACATGTAACAGCTCCTATGGATGCTTCCACGACTTTCATCAACACCAACGATACCACCCGCACTGTTTCGTCTTCGTCTTCTATGGTAAGCACACCAAGCAATAACATACGACGTTTCCGCCAACGACAAGATAAGCTGAATCATGGGAATACCAATAATGGTAGCAGTAGTGGTAAGGTTATTTCACAGAAATCGTCCCGTAATGGTCGTTTGATTAAATCCAAATTGTTGAATTTGCACCAGCTGCTGAGGCAAAAAGTCACAGATGGTTCAGAGGGTATGGAATCAGCAAGTAGACCGGTTGTTCACGACATCGATGATAGCCATCCCAATAAGTCTGTGCCGAGTTTCATAATTCGTAAGCCCATAAATATGAATGGCTATGACTATTCAGTTTTCACGAATTATCCGACAGATATAGATCTCCAGCATGGAGAGCATCTTCCACCTGCTATTAAAGAGTCTCAGATAAAGTCGTGGGAACTGGCTGAAAGGATCAGTACGAATGTGATATTTGGTAATTCGAGCGAATCTGAAGATGATATCGATGAGGTTGACGATGATGAACTTGCAGAAGCTAGCAGGTCTAGCAAAGTAATTCTGCGTAAGAACAACGTGATCCAGGCGATTCCGGGCTATACTCGCGGAGAATTGGATATAATTCAATGCAGCTACGCCAGTTTACAGCAGAGTAGTGTCTCCAGTGGCAGACGTAATGCTGATGAAAAACATCTACTTTACGAGTACAAGAAACAGGTGCAGATGAACCAGGAAAGGCTCTTTTCCCAGGCACATTCTGTATCCACTAGACGACAATTGCAAATCAGCCAGAAGAAAGAAGTTCTCCAGCGTCTCTTTGGTTACAGCAACTCGTTGAACCAGGAGTATATCACCAACAACTCGTCGTATTCATCTATTGACAATACGGCCAACTTACAGAAAATTTTTCACGAAGATAGAGACGAAATCAAGTCGCTCTTGGACGAAGAAAGAGCTTCATTGCAGGCTTTAGAAGAAACAAGACTAGCCTTGAGAGATCTCAAGAACACATCCGTCGGTGGCAATATTAAGCACAAGAGAGCAAGAGGATCCAATATGAACATGAACATGAACAGTGGTAACGTGAACATCAATATGAGTCCGTCGTTGGTAGCTACCGATTTCGACTACGACAAGTTCCACAGTGTGACGTCTCGTAAATTAGACAGACTCTACGACGGATATTTGGCTGAGCACGATTTGGCGGATAACCTGCCGTCATCCAGTCGTGTCATAGAAGAAGAAGACGACCTGGACGAAATGGCCAGCAGCATTAATGAAGAGTTGCAACTATTTACGTTATCATATCTTCGAAAGTGTATTAAAAACGAAGTGGACGATGGGTACAAACAGGACGACAATTAGCGAAGATATCAGGTATTAGCAATGTAGGTAAGTAGCTAATAGTCTACAGTAATCAGAGCAATACTTATTGAATTGGTCTATATGGAGTTGCGCGAAAAGAAATTAGCCAAAGGCGCAAAAGTAGTGAGTCTCTAGTAATTAGTGATAATTCCTAGTCTAGTTTTGGTGTGATTAGTGAGCATCCCTTCACATTCCGGAGATACAACGACTTTTAATTCCTGAGAATCTGTGGAGTAGTCGGAATATCGCCACCCATGGAAACACATAGAACCAATAAAATACATAAAAAGACTCCTAAAATATAGAATCATGGAAGTGACTCAGCCGTAGATCATCCACTTCTCAAGAATTGTAGTATTTTACTACATCAGATCCGACTATTAAATACCATAGACTTGTATCTGCACGTGACAAATATACTTCCGGTCTTCCTACTCTTGATTACAAACGGTGGAACGAAATTTTCCAGATACCCCTGCCATCTCGCAAAATTGACTCTGGAGAAGAACGGTGCCGAAAGGTATATAATGATAAGAAATTCCGCATCCCATATCTTGAAGTCGTCCACTACTCGTTTGAAAACTATCCATAAACATTTGTCTACTTCTGTTTCCACAATGGCTCCCGTTTCTACACTCAATACATTTGACTATCTTGTGATTGGAGGTGGCTCTGGAGGAGTAGCTTCTGCGCGTAGAGCGGCAAAGTATGGAGCTCGAGTCTTGTTGATCGAAGCCAAATACCAAAAGATGGGTGGTACCTGTGTCAATGTGGGTTGTGTTCCCAAGAAACTTATGTGGCATGCTGCCGACTTGGCCCACAAGAAGCACCATATGAAGTCGTACGGTTTGGCTCAATCCGAGGAAGAAATTAAGTACGGCGATTTCAACTGGGGTTTGATGAAGGAAAAGAGAGATGCCTACGTCAAGAAATTGAATGGAATTTACGAAAACAACTTGAACAGAGAAGGCGTGAACTACCTCTTTGGTTATGCGAAGTTCATTAACTCCGAGGGTGATGTGGAGGTCACATTAACTGGAGATCAGGAGATCAAGTTCTTGGAAGAAGGCAAGACTTTTAAGAAGGACGAGAAATTCGTCTTTGCCGGTAAAAAGGTATTGATTGCCACCGGTGGAGCACCTATTGTGCCTCCCAAGGTTCCAGGTGCCGAATTGGGTATCACTTCAGATGGGTTCTTTGAGTTAGAGAAGCAACCTAAAACTGTAGCTGTAGTTGGAGCAGGTTATATCGGAGTGGAGTTCTCTGGTGTTTTCAATGGATTGGGCTCAGAAACACACTTTGTCATCAGAGGTGACACTGTGTTGAGATCGTTTGATGACATCATCCAGACTACCATCACCAACTACTACACCGACAAGTTAGGTATTAACATCTACAAACAGTCTGGAGGTGTTACCAAGGTTGAAAAGACGGAGGACGGGAAGAAGAAAGTGTTTTTGGGCAACGGCAAGACTATAGAAGCAGACGAGTTGGTCTGGACTGTAGGCAGAAAATCGTTGATCGATCTCGGCTTAGAGAAGGTCGGTGTAGAACTCAACGACAAGCTGCAAGTATCGACAGACGAGTTCCAGAGAACTGCCAACCCTAAGATCTTCTCACTTGGAGACGTAGTAGGCAAAGTAGAATTGACTCCTGTGGCCATTGCTGCCGGACGTAGATTGTCCAACAGATTGTTTGGTCCAGAAATCTTTGTCGAGGACAAGTTGGACTATAACAACATTCCTTCGGTCATCTTCTCACATCCAGAAGCTGGTTCCATTGGATTATCCACCAAGGAAGCAATTGCCAAATACGGCGAGGAAAATATCAAGGTTTACAACTCCAAATTTACCCAGATGTACTACGGTTTGGTAGACCACGACGAGTTCAAGTCGCCTACAGCTTACCGAATCGTCTGTTTACTTCCTGAAGAAAAAGTCGTAGGTCTTCATATTGTGGGAGACGCTTCTTCTGAAATCTTGCAAGGTTTTGGTGTCGCCGTGAAGATGGGTGCTACCAAGAGAGACTTTGACAACTGTGTGGCTATTCATCCTACCGCTGCTGAAGAGTTGGTGACAATGGTCTAGTTGTGACCGATACTTGTCAATATATATCTACTATAGGCATAGACTGATAATTTAATAATTTATATTCATGGTCTAATTCGTTGTAAGGCATACATGGGCAATGCCCCTAGTGTACAATTATCCACATCTAAATAGATACAAGTTTCTTGTGGACAGTTTCTATAATACGATCTTTCTTACAAATGAGAATCTTAGAAAAGCAAATATGCATTTTAGCATTGCTGGAGTAGAATCTTTTTCACGTTGTTTAGTCTTCTTATAGTCTTTTTTCTCCAGAACTCATTTCTGTTGCCATCATCTTCGCTCTAATATCTTTGCTTGTGATTTTTTTCGTGTTATCTCTTCATTACGATTATCATTTTCATTTTCTATTATCAATGCCTGGATCTCATTGGAGGAGGTCCTCTAACTGGAGGTTTAGGCTTGTCGCCTGGCTTCATAAAGAACATAGGGGCATTCTTCAAAATATCAGGAACAGTGATGAAGCGAATCATTGATCCTCTCACAAAGACCTGATTCATGTATGAAGTAGCACCCGTTCTACCTTTTGTTATCACTACATCGTAAAGTGATAAATTCATATTATCTTCGTTCTCCAAGAGCTTTCCTCGGTACGTATCACCAGTGGTGAGTTCAAGTGAAATCACGTGGCCCTGGGCCTCGTTGAGCAATCTGACAGGTATTCCAGCGGACATTGCTTGCAGAAACTATGAATACGATTGAGTAGTGGTTCTCAGATTTATCAAACATTGGTCTTGAAGAGATGGGTCAGGTGTGTCATGTCACGCGAACAATTTCAGAAACATGATATGTATCACATGTTGAAAACTTCATATGCCGTATTGAAAAGATTGAACTGTTTTACTTCTAGGTATGGATTGCATTTTTAGCAATAGTCTGATAATTCTGAATTTGACCAGCTGCTCGATTTCAGCCAATCAGATCACTAAGCAAGATCGGTACAGTGCCTTGGCAGGGTCTTTTATCGGAAGTCCAAACTCAACGTGCAAGTTTTTTTACACACTAACATTATTCGTCCCCGATATCTCCGGATCGGAGTAAAATACTTTCATACCTTTTCGATAACACAGTGAATGCTGTCATAAAAATAGCACCATCTTTTTCGCAGTCTACTATGGCTATGGAGCAGAAACGTCAGAGACTGCGGAACAGAGTTCCCGTCTCGTGCCTCAACTGTAAGAAGCGTAAGGTCAAATGTGACAAGGGTAAACCAGCCTGTTCGGGTTGTATAAAGAATGGAGTACCGCAACTCTGTGAATATTTAGCGCCAGTGTGGTCGAAAAAGAGCACACCGGTGAAAGAAGAAGATGCTGAAGACTCGCATGGTGCGAACGGATCTTCACCTCTGGTTATGAATGAAGAAACTACTGAGTTCAAGCAGTTTCGAGCTCATAGCGACAAAATTATCATTTGTCAAAGAAAAGAGATCGACGACTTGAAGCGACAGCTTTCTGTGCTCCAACAGCTTTCTCCGAAAGCCCACGATTCAACTGCTATGGGCTGTAAACCTATCTTGATCTTGTCGAAGTTGAACCTCTCTCTGGTGAACAATCGAGATCCACTTACCATTCACCACGATGCAGCATACAGTCTAATAGGACGTACAAGCTCTAAAGTAAACCACATAGATACGTACTCTTGGATCAACTTGATCAAGTTGGATCCACAACTTACTACACTCTGGTTCAAGATCACTAATCTCCAGAAGATATACCACATATATAAGATGAACATGTTGAACAATACCTCGAGAAACAGTCCTGGTTCCTTCAGCTTGCCACACCAGTCTGTCACATCGAACCCATTATCCAAAAAATCACCATATAGAATCAATGAAATCGACTTCACCTACACAGCCAATGGTGTGGTCAAGTCTGATGAACCCGAGAAGCTAAGATGTCCAGTGATCGAGTGCGATTTCAACTTCATGACAGATGACCAGATCACACCGAGTCCAGTAGGTGGGATAAGCTCTCCCTTTCCTCCTTCCCGTTCCACTGATACGCCAAAGAAGCTCAGCACAGTAGTTCCAAACCAGTATGGAACTGAACAGGAGCAATTCGCTTACCACGATCTCATCTCCGAGAAGGGAAGAACGTTGTTACTCAAGGTCCAGAACCTTTGGGACTCCACTCTCAACTTGGTGCGAGGAAATGAAAAGATCAATTTCAAACAGCTTTACTTTCTCATAGATTTCTATTTCAACAACAAGGTCTACGATATCGAGTCGAGACATATACTCTCCTTCTACAAGATTGAAATTCAAAGCGTGATAAAGAAGAACGGAAACGAGATATCCATCAACTTAGCCAACGATCCTAATGTCAAGTTGACAGATGAACAGCTTTTCGAGCGTCTCAAGATGAAAGGAGTCTACTTATGTATGTTGGCATTGATGATCGAAGAGTCGTTGGATATATTGAGACTGAACGTTAAAGTGGGTCTAGAAGAAGACATTGGACTAAAGTTCCGTTCGTTGTTTCCCACCGAAGTAGTCTATGTCGGTCTAGGCTCTAAGTTCAGTAATACGTTATACATAGTACAGGAGTTTGTTTTGCACATCGCCAATTTGCAGTTTTCAGAAACATCTAGCCCCTCTCTCTGCACCATAGCTTGTTATATAACATTGCTTAACCGAGAAGTTGCAGAATACAAGAAAGATGGTGCAACATCAGATCCAAAGCCAGGGTTCACCAACTTGTTTACTGTGTTGTTAAAAACTATCTTAAGTGATGAAGGCACAGTCGAATTATGGAAGGACCCTGAACTCATCATTTTTAAGGAACTGGAAGCCAGAAAGAGAAACCGGGACTTGAAGATTCATTTGTGCTATGTATGGACAGACCTTGTAAGATTGGCCAATTTAGTTGGATTCAATTTTGTACCCTTGATCAAACACTCAGAAGCAATCGATAATCTATTGCAGAGACTATACGCCAAGATTGAAGAAGCAGATCTGCTTCTGTATCATCTCAAGTACATCACTTCCCTCAATTCCGACAAATTTGATGAGCTAACGATTACACTTCATCTTCACTACTTGATTGCCAGAATCTCGTCTGCATTAACTCACGGAATTTCTAAAGTTGGCGATCTCAAATTGACTGTTGCCAATTTGGAAACGTTGATCCGACAATGTAGTACTTGGATTGTAGATTTGGGACTACGAAAATTGCGACATATACGTAGATTTGAATGTGTTTCAATGATGATGTATCTCAGATACTTCATGAAGTACATTATATTATTGCAGGCTGAGGAAAGAATGGACGAAGAGTTGGTAGCATCATCTGTTCCAGACATCTTCACCAAATATGTTGAAATCATTGAACTGTTGAGAAAGGAACTTATTAATGACCATGATGGTATGAACAAGCAGTACGTGTTACTGGCGATCACAGAACTTTTGACTAGACTTATTCAGATCATTGTTGCTTTGTTGATGCGAGTTTCGAATGACGATAAGATAATGTCACAAGAAACTATTTTGCGAATTCAACTCAACAAGTATTCGGCTCTGAGCAGCGACAAGGCGATTTCTGATTACGGAATGGACATGGAAGACTTAATTAAGACACATATAGTTGGCGTTGTCGAAGATTCAGTGGACTTGCTTGCAAAGAGTCCTTTATTGGATAAGGATAAATCTGGCAAACTCTCCAAATTATGGAAGTTCTACTTGACATTTGTCCGTAATTCCAAGAGAATGACAAGCATCAACTATGCCAAGATCCATGCTAATATCCCCCAATTCCGAGGAATCGGTGTAGCTGGTGATATGAAGTCCTGTCCAGTTATAACACCTAGGAACTTCAAAAGTTCAACTCCTCCAACGACCGCATCCAAGGAATTTACGAAATGTCCTATTTCGCATATTACTACACCTATCGAAGAAGATGGTTCTCCTATTGACTCTAGACCGGGTAAGTGTCCTGTTGACCGCAGTAGTACAACAGTAGCTTCTCCATGGCCAGTGGATGCTCGGAAAAGAAAGTGTCCATTTGACCATACAGCCCTCGATAGAAGTGCGATATCACAAGGATACAATGCTATTGAAAGTAATATCCGTGGACGAGTCAAGCGCCAGAGAGATAGTTCGGAATCTCTATCCGATCTCGAGAAAAGTAACAGTTCTACTCCTGTTGTAGAAAAGAAGTCAGAGCCAATTGTTGAGATGTCGAATTCTATTTCTGAGGCTCGTACAGACAGCTTTGCTCCACCCAATGTTGGGTTCGATTTGCAAGCCTTCAACGACTTTGACTTTGATTTTTTGCAGAGTGCTGTACTTTGGGATCAGATTGAGTTTGGGAATAACGATGCTGCCAACATCGAGGGATTTTTTCAGTGAAACCTAGATTCTAGTTGTATTAGTATCAGTATTATAGAGGATATAATATTAATGTGAATAATGAAAGTAATGGCAGCTGAAGCGACTATAGTAGAATATTGGTGTAATCGAAAGAAAGAATCAAGAATGGTAATTTACTATCACTTCATGTACTATATGGGATTATGTAATTTGACTAATTTGTGTACTTTAATGCGTGTATTGATCGGTTGCAAAATGATTATGAGTAAGTTGCAAGCCGAATTGTCGCATAACTTACTATTGAAATAATAATAATAATAATAATAATAATAGCATAAAAAATAAAAATAACAGATCGATTTTGTAAATGCAGGATTTCTCCATTTTTTTCAACTACTGATTTGTTTCTTCTACAATCACGTGCACCCTCTCTTCATTATCAAATTAACTCGGTACAACTGCAACTTTTTACTTCATTTTTCTTCTTCATCTACGCAGTAAGTGATGATTTTGACACGTATAGGAGCAGTTTGTTCTGTGACCCGTCGTAGCGTCGGACCGATGGCAGCTGGGTTCCGAGGGATAAGTCCCCGTATCTCGTCATCTCTCACAAGACGTTTTTCAACAAAAGTCAGATCTGCTCCCAAGCCTAGATCTCTCCAAAGGATGTTCACAGCAGGGGTAGCACTTGGATTAGGAGGTTCGGCGTTATACTACACCGATGAGAAAGTTCATCATATGGTCCTTACAGCTGAAAGAGTCATGGTGGTGACGGTAGCTGTCGTCAGATGTTTCAACTTGTACTTAAAAACTCTTGGAACGGACTACGAGTCCCGCGAAGAGCGTTCCAAGGCGTTGAAGATTACCCACAAGAAAGCTGCTGATATCACCTTGAAAGCTTTGGAAACTAATGGAGGTATCTACATCAAGTTGGGTCAACATATCACTGCCCTCACCTATCTATTGCCTAGAGAGTGGACAGATACAATGATACCTTTGCAAGACCAGTGTCCTCGTTCATCTATGGAGGAAATCGAGAAGATGTTTGTCAAAGATTTGGGCACGTCCTTGAACGAAATTTTCTCTGATTTTGATCCAGAACCTGTTGGTGTAGCTTCTTTGGCTCAGGTCCATATAGCGACCCTCAGAGAGTCAGGAGAAAAAGTAGCTGTCAAGATCCAACATCCCTCTTTACAGGAGTTTGTTCCTCTTGATGTTTTCTTGACGAAAACTGTATTCGAGTTGATGTACAAGATTTTCCCTGAATACCCCCTTTCTTGGCTTGGTGAAGAAATGCAGAGCCTGATCTTTGTTGAGTTGGACTTCACAAAAGAAGCTGAAAATGCCCAAAAGACAGCTGCTTACTTCAAGGATCTCAAGAAAGAAACTGCTTTGAAGGTTCCTAAGATTGTCGAGGCCCAATCACGAATTTTGATAATGGAATACGTAGGAGGTGCCAGATTGGACAACCTCAGTTATTTACAAGAACACAACATTTCTGCCGCAGATGTTTCGTCCTGCTTGTCTCACATATTTAACGACATGATCTTCACTCCAGGCGTTGGATTACATTGTGATCCTCACGGAGGTAACTTGGCTATAAGAGCTCTAGAAAATTCAGAATACAAGAACGGTCACAACTTTGAAATCATCTTATATGACCATGGTTTGTACAGAGATATACCGGTTCAGATGAAACGTGACTACTCTCACTTCTGGTTGGCTGTCCTCGACAGCGACGTGCCCAAGATGAGAGAATATGCCGAGAAGTTTGCTGGAATCCAAGGTGATCAGAAGTTTAGAATCTTTGTCTCTGCCATCACTGGAAGAGCTCCAGAAAGCGCATTGAACGATATCAAGAAAGTTAGATCGGAAGAAGAAATTAGAGTCATCCAAAATGAATTGAACTCCCTGGAAGGCGTTCTTGAAGACTTGATGGACATCTTGAGTTCAATGCCCAGAATGGTGTTGTTGATTCTCAAGACAAACGACTTGACCAGAAGTTTGGACGAGAACTTGAACAACCCCTTGGGACCAGAGAGAACTTTTTTGATTTTGGCAAACTACTGTGCTCGTGTAGTGTATGACGAAGAAAATGAAAAGATAGGAAAGGTTTACAAATCGTATTCGATAACAAAATTTGTCCGCTACTTTACAAACTGGTGGTCCTACCACAAACGAACGAGTCAATTGTTCCTTTATGACTTCGTCGTCATGCTACGCAACGTTAGAAGAAGAATCTCAATGTAATAACAGACGACGGTACTCTTGTAAATATATATTCATTGGGCAACTACCATAATAATACAAAAGAATGCGATGTGAAATGAAAATGCTATTTTTGAGGTATATGAAATGTAGATTTCGTGAAGTAGATTATGGAAATTCTCACATATCCTTCTTGATTTTGTCCAATAAATTATTGATTCTAGGACCCATACGTGGTTGACCAGTTTTGGTGGTCTGGGCCATTCTTTCCTTTCTCTTTTCTCTCTCTTTATTCTTTCTCTCTATGGTTTGGCGTCTTTCTCTTACATTTTCTAACTTGGTCTTCCTATTTTCTTCTTTTCTCTGTTTGGCTATCTTAGCTCTTTCAGTGAAGTTCAAAGGTTTCGACCTTTCCTGTCTGGGCAAAGGCTTTCTTTCCCTTATTTCTTCCCTCTTATCTACTTCGTGTTCCTCATTATATTCTTCTAATTCGTCAACATTACTGTTTTTCTCGTCTCTTGGAGTGGCCATTCCTTCCTTTTCCAACAATTTGAAGTAACTTTTCCTCAATCTGGCTCTATGAGTTAATGCCTTCTTGATATCCCTAGACTTTGTCTCACGCATATCTACATAAGAGCTTCTGCTCTTACCTCTGAAGCTCTTAGCTCCTCTTCCTGTTCTATCATATGCCATTTTGTTGAGCTAAAGAATTATGAAAAATTGTAGAAATACGAAGTTGCATTTCAACTTTTTGTAGATGGGCATCTTGACTTAATCACGTGATCGAATCTGATTCTACAAACAAATTTAAGCTTGTCTCTTCGAAGGAGCTCTTGCAAATGCTTTACTAATTGGAGGTTTAAAATAAACGTCAGTGATAGGGTAAATTCAAAAGTGAAGATTGATTCATATATCCATGATCGGCTTAAAATAGAAATTAGTTAACTTAAATGAATTCTCTATTCATTTTCGTTTGATTTATTGAATTATTGCGAAAATATAAATAAAATAAAGAAATCTTTTTTGCATCCAGTCGAATTTACGCATATAATGGAAATACTTAAATGGAAATAATTGTGTACTAATCTGAAGTATCATAAGAAATATTAGTGGTGAAAGGTTACGAGAAGGATAACAATGAAGTGAGTCGAATAGTTCGCGTAGTCCTCGTCACAAATTATCATCCCTGTCTGATTCATCTTCTGATTCATCGTAATAGCCATTTTCTATCAATTCTTGGAATTGTCTTAGCTGATCTGGAGATAGAATTTGCAAAAGCTGCTCTTCCGTAGCCTCATTGACAAGGTTTTCTAATTCCTTTTCTTCCTGTGCTGTTAGTTCATGATCGGAATTGTCGCTGTCCCGGTCATTTAAATGCTCATATTCCAAATTATTCTTCTTCAGTTGTGATGATCCAAATTTTTGTTTCAATTCTTCAATCTTTCGGGCAGTGTCTTTTGGGGGGACGTATTTCCACTTTCGGTTGTTCGGTAGATCCTCGACATCGTCGTGTTCATCATCTTGTATGGAATACCTGTCTAATATTTGTAGAATTTTCTTCTGGGAATCAGCTTCTGTTTCCGAGCTTTCTATGTTTTTCTTGTTGAAGTTTTTTGAACAGCTTTCATGCTTTGGCGACTTGAAACAGGCTACCGAACAGTATAGTACTTTACATTGTGGACATGCATAATTAGATGTCTTCTGATGACATAATCCACAGAGAATGGTTCTGGTAGACTGCGAATTGAGATCCTGGCCCTCGGGGCGAAACATCTTGATAGCTCAACCAACTGGTACCTACTGCTTTGACTATACCCTATGCAAAAGTATACATAGTGGGCAGAGAAAAGAGAAGTTAATCCATTACAGGAAGTATTTGTAGAATTTTAGCTTTTCAATTCGCGCTTTTGTTTAAGTAGATTTTCATTTCTGTCCATTTACGTGAAAAAGCTAGTATTTCAATAGTACTTTGAAGAATCCAATTTTGTATTGAGAATAGTTATTAGAATTCCTACTATACATTTGGGCCATTTTAATTGGATGTGTATTGTATTGGAACGATTTTTACATCGTAGTTATTGCACACTTACCACTTCCCATATGCACTTTATTTTTTATTTATTACGAACGTATTTATGTACAGTTATCAGATTGTTGATGAAATAATTCAGATCATGAAATTATTCTTTTGTATTTCAATTGACCTCCACATGCCTTCATATACACAAGCATGTCTGACAAACCGAAGCTGAACAGCCAAGCGTATACACAGATACCGCAGGCACATTTTGCTGATACTCACGATACCCAGCCTTTGGACGTCGATTCAGACAATATCCAGTCTTTCCATCCAGATTTCGATTTGGAAGAAGAAACTGATTTCCACAGAAATTCCAATTCGCATTTACGTCCATCGAACCAATTCGATCTAGATTCGGTAAATTCTCTCGATTACGAAGTAGAAGTTGGTGGAAATGGAACAACAGAAAACGTAGAAAATGGAAGATCTAGTATGAGAATGGCTTTCATGAATATGGCCAATTCCATTTTGGGAGCCGGGATCATTGGCCAGCCGTTCGCATTCAGAAACGCTGGACTAGTAGGCGGAATATTGGTTATGATAGGTTTGACTTTTGTCATTGACTGGACGCTCCGGTTAATTGTCATCAATTCCCACTTGTCTCAAACTAGATCTTACCAAGACACTGTGAACTATTGCTACGGAACCTACGGCAAGATATTGCTTTTGTTTGCAATAAGCTCTTTTGCGTACGGAGGCTGCATGGCCTTCTGCGTAATCATTGGAGATACCATTCCTCATGTCTTGAAGGCATTCATCCCCAAATCGGTCACTAGCCCTGATTCAATCTTTGGTTGGTTGTTCAAACGAAATTCGATCATTGTCTTGTTCACCACTTGCATTTCGTACCCCTTGTCGCTTAATAGAGACATCTCAAAATTGGCCAAGGCTTCGGGCTTTGCCTTGCTCGGGATGTTGATCATCGTAGTTCTCACTATAGCCAGAGGTCCCTTCGTAGATCCGTCCTTGAGGTCCAACTTAACAGCAATGGAATGGACAGTCAACTTTAACATTTTTCAAGGTATCTCAGTCATATCTTTTGCCCTTGTCTGCCATCACAACACCATTCTCATCTACCAATCGATGAAGAATGCTACTCTTACCAAGTTTGCCAAATTGACCCACATCTCCTGTGGCGTTTCTATGTTATGTTGCTTGGTAATGGGAATCTGTGGCTTGTTGAACTTTGGTGGCGCTACAAAAGGTAACATCTTAAACAACTTCAAAAGTAACGATAACTGGATTAACGTAGCCAGATTCTGCTTCGGCTTGAATATGTTGACTACCTTCCCTTTAGAGATCTTTGTCGTAAGAGACGTCATTAAAGATGTAGTCCTAGCGAACAGCTCTGAAGCTCAGAATGGAAGCACGGCCCATCTTGAGTTGAGCCCAAAACAGCATTTTGTCATAACTACTGTGCTCGTGTTTACCTCCATGTCTGTATCACTATTTACCTGTAATCTCGGTATTATTTTGGAGTTGATCGGTGCAACTTCTGCGTCTTTAATGGCATACATTATCCCACCGTTGTGCTACTTCAAACTTTCCTGGGATCAAATCGACTACAAGAACGCAGGAAAAAAGGACAAAAGAGACTTTGTCATATGGAAAGCTTTACCAAGCATCTCCTGTGTTCTTTTTGGCTGTGCTGTTATGTTTATTTCGTCATTCATGAGTATTCGTACCAGTCTTAAAAACTCTGACGGGGGCCATTGTGTAGAAGATTAACTTATATATTTAGGGACAGACGGTAAAAAATCATAGCTGCATTTAACAGAAATTCTCTAAATAATGTAGGCAGTTTATTCATCTTCTTCATCACTAATAACCAACCGCTTCTTACGTTTGGTGGATAGTGCTACGTCTTCACCCTCTTCAGCACTGACGTACTCCTTTTCTGATCGGCTATTGTCACTGTTATCTTCATCATCTTCGATTCTTAATCTCTTTCGAGATTGAATGTCAGAACTTTCTTCTCTATCCGAAAAATCTTCGATCTCGAATTCAGGACGTAGAGAATCTGAAATTTTAGATTCTGTGAGTTGAGTGCCTGTGAGTTGAGTATCTGTAAGTTGACTATCACCTTGATGACTTTGAGCATCAAAAATGCCAGCGACTGCTTCAACGGCGCGGCTAACTTGACTAGCTGTAGCTGTTCCACCTCCAGACTCTAAACTAGCCCACACCTTCTTGAATTCACTCAACTGCTGTGCATTAACGATACCACCAGATAAGTTTAACATTTGTCTCAAACGCTCCTCTCTTTCAAAAAATGCTTCATCTTCTGATTCGTCGTCAGAATCATGAACGAATTCTGAAGACTTCGCTTCTTTTCTCGCTTCACTTTCATCTTCGGAATCCACATTGAACCTTGGAGGACGACGACTACGTGCTTGAAACATTTTTTTCTTTATCTTAGAGCTAGACTTATTTTCTCTTTTTCTGGCTCTTCCTTTCTCACGATTTTCAGCTCCATTGATAGCACGTTCTAATTCATCCAATTCAGTAAGCATATCATAATGGCTCTCGTTTGTTCTGCCCGAAGGTGTAATCTCGAAAGCAATATCATCTTCACTGTCCAGGTAATCAATTGGTCTATCAACTGTGTCTCCTGTACTTCTTAGGAAATATGACGGGTCTTTGCCATCTTCGAAGGTTGTGGGTTGCAAGCCCATCCATTTCTTTATCAAGGTAATTGCAATGTCAATGTCTTTGCTTGTCAAATCATTGGGAACTTGACAATCCTGATTATAGGAATAGCCAGGAACCAAACCAATAGTTCTCAACAACAATCGTAAATGAGAGTTGGTAAGAACATATTGTCTAGAATTTTCTTTAAATTGCAATATTTCATCAGCTTCTTCGTCCAATTCTTTAATTCGATGAATACGTTGCAATTCTTCCACTAACCAAATCAACTCATTCAGATGTCCTTGTTCAAAGAGGGCACTTACCAAAATCTTGTACTTTTCATCGTCTTCGAAATTTCTAACAAACTCCAATGGCTTACCAGGTTCAAGAGTTTTAGCAGAATCCCTTCTAATTTGTCTTTCTGGTTCAATGTATAGTTCTCCTGTTGCCAAGTATGTTTTGGATTCTACATCTTCAAATCTTGGAAACAAAATTTCAATAGGGTTGGGGAACCTCTCGATGCTGGTTTTGAATTTCTTCATGAAATAGTATATGAATTCATCTACTTGCCCTCGAATATTGGAATGAGATGATAAGTGGTCCCGAAGCTTGTGCAACACTTGCATGAAATCGAGTCTGTACAAACCATTGAAATCTTTTCTTACCACAAATAAACGGTGAAAATAAGTAAGACATTTCTTGATCTCATAGTCGGAAAGATCTTCGTACCGCGATAAATACTCAATGTAGGTGGAAACAGTATCTTGGTGGAAGAACTTAACTTCTGTACGCTCGTAGTTCATTTTCCGTTCTCTGGTGACTCGGGCATGAGTACGTTTGTCTTCGGTGTCAGATTCATCTACTTGATCAACAACTTCGGCTTCATCATTCGAAGCTTTATTCGTCTTTCTCTTTGAGTTTCTTCTAGTAGTTTGTATAAATAGCTTGACATCTTCTTCGGCAAAGTTCTTTAATGTCTTGAGAAAGATGTGGACCACAGAAATACAAACCTTTAGATAATCAGGAGAATGCTTAGAAGCATTTTGAGGCAAGTGATAAAGAATAGAAAGGAAATCTTGTGTCACGAGTAAGTGACTAATAATTCCCTCAGCCAACTCTCGATCCAATTCATTCTGTAACACTTCTTTTCGTGGGTCTGAAGCTCTTGTGAAGAGCGTATTTGAGATTTCTAAGAGTTCTTTCAAACAGATCAATACTACATGAAGTGAACTCCAATGCTTGGGAGAAATGCTGAAAGAATCAACACAGTATTTAACTAGTAAGATAAAATTCACTTGACTGAGTGCTGCACCAACAGAGCCAAAATCATTTTTGTCATCTTCTTCATTTATTGGTTGCAAATTTGTGGCACCAGAAGTGTAAAGAATGCATTTCTCTCGTTTATATTGGAAAAACCACGCAATCGTCAAGAAAAACGTTGCCGTTTCATATTCCTTTTCAAGAATGGAATCAGAACTAGAGAAAACAGATGATAATTTCTCTATTAAAATGTTGAAGCAACCACCAGCTAAGAACAGCTCGATGAACTCATGAAGAATAATAAGACCACTATGATTCATGTAAGTTGTGTTTGAAGACTTCGTGTACTCGTCAGAATCATACTTGAAATACGAACGATTCTTCCATTTCTTAGAACGATCAAGTCTCTGCATTGTTTGTCCAGCATTGATCAATGCTTCTTGGCCCGAAACTACGAACGACATCGAGTGGTCACCTCTGATAGAAAGCAATGAACCAAAACGGCCATGTCTTGTGGACATGCTCTGTGTTTGACCGTTCTTGATCTTGGATTCTTTTGCAAGAAGATCATGCAATTGCAAACCTGTTGTAGATGATGCTGGAGGTATATCATGTAAGGGCAGCGAAGCATTGCCTGGGTCATTGATCTCTGTCGGTATGCGTATTTGCTTCAATTTTAAGATATCGTTGGGGTCCACTCCTCTAACTAATAAATGGATACATTCCAAAAGTGTGGGTCCGAGGAATCGACTATCGAAATCTACTCCTATTCCACTGGAAAGTGTGAGAAATAGCATCAAAACTCTGTTCTTGCTGAATGCTGAGACAGTCACAGACAACGAAATGTCGTCGTACGAGATTCCTTCAGGCATGTTATCGGTAACTACCACAGTCTTTGATGACTTTTTGGAAATGCTCAGATTGGGAGGTTCTATGTACAAGATGTTTCTGAAGAAGAAAAGAACCAATCTCATTATCGCATTGTCTCTTGGTTCACGGTCTACACGTTCTTTTGAGATTATAGGAAGAACCAATCGTATTACAGCCTTAAGAGTCTGGCCCTTGTTGTAGGTTAGAATGGCTTTTTTGTACTTAATCTGGGCTTTCTTCACATCGTAGTAGAGCAACTTCTGCTTGTCCGACAGCTCTGGACGCAACTCAACGGACCAGGTCAATAATACAAGCAACTCCAAACATGCCAACATAATCTTTTCCATGGTTCTCTTATTTTTGAAATCTTCTTTCTTCTTATTCTTTGAATCCCATTGGCAGAGAATTACAATCAAGTCGTTAATTACCAATCCTGATTCGGCACATGCCAATGCTACCTGGTAACTATCCTGTCTATCATCTACAGATTTTATCCATCTTTTTATATCTTTCAAACATGCCAATGCATCGTGGCCAAGTTTATATGGAGCTGGCGAGATATTGGAAGTATGGTCTGGTCCTCCCAACGCAGATGCCAAGACTGATATGTGTGCCCTCAATACTTTCAGGGCTTGAGATTCATTTGGAGCCAAAGCCTCAGTCATGGTTCGTATTCTGTCTATCTGTGGCTGTTCATATTCGTCTGCCCCGTCTTGGTTTCCTGAATCTGTATCTATTTCATTGTGATTCTCGTTTTCGAAATTTTCGTTTTCTTCGTCAGAAACGATAAAACCATCTAATTCCGCATCGTCAGCGTCATATGCATCGTAGTAAAGTGTTCGCTCAGCTTCTGTGTCCAACGCACTCATTTTATTTGCGGAAAGCGAGAGACTCTTAGTTAGATATGAAAAGCTAGATTGATTTCCAGAATATTTCGAACTCTATAAACAACGCGTAGATTGAATAAAGTGCGACACGTTAAAAGTGAAATTTGTCGCGTGATTAGGTCAGCATGAGACAGTAGTGACAATTCATGATTGCTGTCTGGAAGCTCGAAAAGCCGAAGATAAAACGATATTGAGGTTAACGGATGCTATTCTTAAGAAGTGTGACTTTGCCGTAGGATGCATCGTTTCTCTCTGAAAAGTTTCATTTCTCGTTGCATTTTTTATGTTAATTTCAACATTTCTCGCAGCCATTCGAATAATGCCCGAACGTCACATCGTCCCAACACCTGATTCTCCCCATTGTGTCGAGTGTCAACAACAGTAGAACATACACGGCTAAGCAGGAACATCTTTTGAAGAATAGAAACTGCGTTCGAAGAATATGCACCAGGTTAGAATCATATCATTTTCGCAGGTCCATTCATTCCATATATTGTGAACAATTGACAAATTTCATTCCCAGGAACCAACGTTGTTCTGTACCACTTGCACAATTCGGTCATTGACGAAAACATTGAGTATTGTGTCGGTGGAGATTCGTTTCTTGATGACCACAATTCATTATAATCCGGAGAGGGTATTGTTCTTCAAAACAATTTACTTTGCGCTGCTCCCCATAATCATCCTGGGCTGCAGAACAATGTGGATGCACAGCTTGCATGGAGAGAACAGGGTCAATTTTATCTTTTGTGGTACCCCTCCGGAATACTTTCTATAGCCGGGAGGATTCCAAATCCGCTGGTTCAGCCGTTTGTGAAGGAACAATTCGGCTCGAAATCCTAAATTCCAGGACTGCAAACTAAGTGTAGCCAGCGATAAATTTTTGTTCTCTGTCCTAGTAGCCCATCCCTGAACTGCCAGGATTTTCGAGCATTGTAGCCGAACAATGGGGTCTAGAGTGAATTTTTTACTCTCGTATTGTTCTGTGCTGAAGTTTTTATTTCCTATCTGCACAGAACACGAGCCTAGTTGCAAAATTGCCAACGATGCCAGTTTGATGGCACCAACCAGGGGAGACGGCAATTGTTTTACACTACTACGAGCAAAGGTTTTCCCTCGGCTTACCGAAGAAAATTATTCGTCCCGATACTACACGATGCATGTGTACTGGGCCAACCGGATGCAAGTTTGAATCGGTTGTACATACAAGAGCTCAATTAGGTCGAATAGTGGACTTGACAATTTCAAACTATATGCGATGCTAGCCTATTACTATAGCTCTGCTTGCACAACTTATGCAGACTTCAAGCATGAAAAATCGGAAATGCGTCCTTGAACATACAACCAGCGCTAAAATGTGTTTAGTCCCAGTGATTGTTGCGAGCAGTGAGAATCCTTCCTTCTATGCAACAGCAATTGAGGGTAGAATAAACGAGAAGTGGGCGCAAATCCACGCCTGGATTTTAATTAGGGGCTTCTGATGACTTGACGTTTCTCCAACAACAACAGAATTATTCACTACAGTCAGACTATAGTGGGTCTCTCTAGTCTCTATTTTTCCGTTTGCTGGCCAAAAATTGGGGCTCGCTAGCTCTAGTCCCTACAGAATTCGATGCCCTAAGGAAGTACCGTTACGAAGATCGGCAATGAAATGGAAGCCATCATTGACAAATCCATGTAACCAAATCCAGAACACATCCAAATCTTGGCTCAACTCAGAGACAAGCATTGTATGCATAACAATCAAAAATATAAAGTTAGTTATGTTACGGGATCAGGCAAACGAATACATTATTCTGTCAAATAATACTATACGAAAAGTAGTGTCACCAATTCAAAATGAAATCAGATTGTACTACTTCTGCCCATACGGGAAAGAATATATTATTCTTCACCATTATTCGTGCGCTTCCAGCTGGAACCTGCTGATTTGGCGAATAATCAATGCCATCAACCACCTCGCAAGATGCCCAAGACTCCGGCTAAATACAAATCAAGTTCATTTATACTAGAGGATATAGATTGCGCAGCCTGGATGCATGTAGATTAAGAAATCATGTGAAAAGGACAACTGACTGGTACAAATCTGATGTACCATTTAGGAAGGTTCTGGTGGATTAGGAATGAGATGTCCATTTGAGCAGCATGCACTAAAATAGACTATGTATTGTGCGTTTACGTAGATAACAGGGTAGCCCTGTACGATTCGAAAAAAAAAAACTCCAACAGTGCAAAAATATGAAGTTGTCCAATATAGGTATTGTAGCTGTGGACCAAAAAGCGGAGGCTAGATAAAAGATACCACCAATTCCACGGCACTCGTAAACTCTGACTTGTAACTTATTTATAGATGAAAAAAACCCGGATCGAGTTGCGATCTAGGGATGACAATTTGATATATAGAGCCTTTTCGCCATTTTCAATAGTTTTCTTCTGCTCAGGGTTCTTGCTGGAATACACACGACTTGCAATAGAGTCGGAACAGAACCAAAGCCGCCAGTTTGGGTCAGTTTCATAGCCCATATTCTACAAGAATCGCGAAGAGGGGACGCCTTAGTATTGTAATTGAATCAATTATAGTTAGCGAGCTCATCGTTTAATAACTGCCCATATTTTGTCGAAAAAACAGCGAGGGAGGTATTCCACTTCAGCACCATACCTTCTTTGTTGACAGTGAGCCGGAACCAGCGTAACTACTCCGAGGATCATCGAGGAATTATTCAATCCACAGCGAAGCAACCACCTCGGTCTACTTCAACCCAACAGTCTCCTGCGCCCAGATACAGAAATTAAAAATAAAAAAATAAAATCATAAAAAATCAATAAAATAAGATAATAGAAGGGAAAATCGCCTCTCGTATACCTACTACATCTTCAATACCGACCGCAAAAGCAGAGGCAAAGAAGAACAACCTCTAAAAAAAAGCTACTTGGACACATTCCCAGTTTTAGATTCATTCATATTATTAGCTTGAGATCCAGCATACCTGCCTCGCAGCGGCAAAGATAGAACAGTCCTTCAGTATCCCTAGAGCAACTTCGAAGCTTCCACAGCAAGCTGCTTCCCTGCCAATTGTTCAGCGGTGCAACTTGGAATCCCCATCTATTAGGCCAGCCCATCCCCACTTGCAGGATTTAAGGACTCTGAAGTATTTTTTGCCCCAGGTAGAAAAACCTTCGCCATAATTGAACAAGATACTAGAGTGTGCTACCCGCAGGATTTCCTCCTTTTTCTTGCAGGACCAAGGGTTTGGTTTACGTTGTACAGCAGATACGTTTGGTGGTGATTTTTTCTCATCTTTAATCCACATCTACAAATTATTTGTGCAAAATTTCTACTTCTGTTCTCCATTTTTCCAGGGTGACCGTAACACACTATGACAAACAAGTCTACTGCCACGTCGTCGCCGGGGTCGTCCTCTTCGTTGGGCTACCGCAAGCGACATAGAATCCCAGCTTCGTGCTCCATCTGTCGCAAGCGCAAGTCCAAATGTGATCGAGTCAGACCCGTCTGCGGGACATGCAAGAAAAAATCAATAGCCCATCTCTGCTACTACGAGCTGGACAAAGATAACGTGGACGACAGTGGTCTGCTCAACAGCCATGTACACCATTTCCCCGAACAGCCCGCGGGCCCTCCTCAACATCTCCAACATCCTCCCCCACAATTTTATCCTCCTCATCCACATTTCCAGCCTGTAGTGCAACTGCAGCTTCAACCACCACTACAGCAAAACCACATCAACCAACTCCACCCTCATAATCCACCTCAGGCTGTTCCACAACAACCTCCCCCAGCACAAATACAACAACAGGCTATGCAACCACAGCAGCTTCCCCACCCGCATCCGAATCAAATTATAGACTACCTGGGCTATCATGGGAACGTCAACGTCAAGCAGATGCCCATTCCCCACTCAAACCCAGCATATCCTGGATTTCCGACCGTAGAGCTGGACTCCATCAACAGTGCAAACAGTAACGTAGGCGTCAGTAATGTCAACAGTGCGAATGTCACCAATAATAGTAACTACGATTACCGTCAGGCTCAACAGATACCTGTTCCTCCATATGTAGAGTCGCCAACTCAAGCTAATCCTGGCATTCTGCCACAGCAACTTCCACCTCTAGCTGACAATAATGCCAGTAGTGGGGCACCAGAGTCTTCGATCATGGCTGATAATATGTCTAGTGCTCATATGGGCCGAACAAATAGTAATATGGCTAATAGTAGTATCGCTACAGTTCATACACCAACTTCTAATATCGGAAGCAATGGTATCAGTTCTGGTGGTCTAGCCTTGAACAATACTATGAGCTCAATTAATACCATGAGCTCTGCCAATACCACCGTGAACAATAATAACAGCATTCCCCACAGAGGCAGTATCGACGGCACCAATGTAAACAACTCCAAGAACACAAACAATAATAACGACCCCACAGCTAATGCTGGTATAGTTACTCCAGATACAAATGCTAGTATTAATGCTACAAAGTTCTCTGCAATTCCAGCAACTGTATCCAGCGCTAATTCGGTTTCTGCATTTGCCTATTCTCCTACAGAAAGTAATATTTCCTCGAACTCGGCCAATCCTCCGCTGGCTCCAGGGAAATTGCCGATGTCCTTCTCCAATACCAAACTTGTATCAATCCCCTTGGGGCCGAATTCTTCTTTACAGGTGAACCCTGACGACACAATGAAGGTTTTTTCCAGTGCCAGCTATTCGCTCAATCTCGAGGGGCCCCTTTGGCAGTATCAAGGTGTGTTGTCATACATTGGTTTAACCAAAAGTGATCCATTTATCAAGATCATGCGGAACTACGCAATATTGCTCTTCAAATCTGGCGAAATGGCGAAGTACATAAAATTGGAAGCACCCAAAACGAAAAAGAGATCTGCTCCAGGAAGCACTACCTCTAGCATTCCCGAGTCTGGCAGCTTAATCAGCAACAATGGATCAGACGAAAACACTTCGCCTAGTGCCAAGAAGCTGAGACTTGACCCATCTCTTGCCTCAGATTCCATTCACGAGTCTCCGGGCTCGTACATGTCTGAAAACGACAGCAAAAAGGATGTAGATGCAGACCATGACAACATACTCGAAGATGATGGCTTGTTAATCACTAGAATAGATCCAGAACACAACAGTACTACGGATAAGGAAGAGGAATCCGAGCAGGAATCACGGACGGAAGTGAAAACTGCTAACCCAACTATCAAATCAGATCCAGATAAGAAGGTCCATAAGCATAAATCAAATCCCCATCTGATACCGAATATATTACCTGGAACGAAATCGCTATACACGGGTAAGAAGAATAGAAATGAGTATTATGAATTGGTTGAAAAAGCCATTTTGGGTGTTTTCCCCAGTAAGTTGAACATGTTCATGCTCTTCTGTAGATTCTTCAAGTACGTCTATCCCTTTGCTCCTATCATCGACGAAAACTCGTTAATGATGGATATCACTACATTATTACAACAATACCCTTCTTTCAACCATGGGTTTTATGACCAAATTATCATTGAATCTGACCACGATTTGACGGTATTGGGTATATTCTTGTTAGTTTTACGATTGGGGTACATGTCCTTAATTCACAATGATCCAATCAATAACCTGTACACAAAAGAAGAACAGGGTATTGTTCGTGATATGAAACGTATTAGCACGTCATCATATCTCAATGTCGTTGACCTATGTTTGGGAGACGACCTTATCTGCACCAAATCTACTTTCAGAAAAGTTCAAAGTTTGACTTTGCTTTATTTCTTCCGTAAAATGTCTCCTGATGACTGTCACGGCATCGGTGGAACTGACTCCAATATTTTGTTGGGAGTAGCAATAACCCATGCATTTTCGATCGGGCTAAACCGAGATCCTACTTACTACGGTTCGCAGGATTTTATTAGCAAAAGGGAACCATTAATAAAGACCTGGAGATGCCTTTGGAATTATTTAATTACTTCCGATGTGACTTCAGCAATGCACTCGAGTACTCCTTTGAAGATAGCTTCAACTGATGTGTTTGATGTCATGTTGCCTCATTTTTCTGAAGATGAAACTGGTATGAAGAACGATACCATACAAAACTTACATACGATAAATGAGGGCTATCGAAACATTATTAAGAAGATCAACAATATCCAAGACAAACCAAAAGTTATTGACATATTGATGGAAACTAACAATTTAGAAAAGATTTTCTTCCGCTACTTTGGAAAGGATTTTTTCAAGGATTGTATTTGCAAGCCAGCTGTTTTGCCAGAAAGCGGTACCACTCATGATATCAATTCTATCGCACACCAAGAAAGTTACATGAAAGTCATCAAGTACTGTTTATTTATTCAATTGAGGACAGACCTTTCGTGTATGTATTATATGATTGCCATCCACTATGAAAATGAATACAACGAATCGCAGACGCCGTCAATGAACGCTGGTATAGAGCTCTTCAAGATCTATATAAAGAGTGTCGTTCAGTTGGTTTATATCATGTCTTACGTCTTAGACAACTCCGTCGAATTGTTTGGTAAGAACTATGATTATGTTTTAACCTCGAACAATGAAAGATGTATCATAAAAACACATGCCTTCTTGACATCATTCTTTGTTAGATTGTTGCACCACAAGATGGATCTTACCAAGAAGGTTGCGTCCGATCCAAGTCTCAAGCCAAGGTTGGAGATTTTAGACAGATTATTCATGATTGTGTTGATCGAAGCCGAATTATTTGTTGGAAATTTCAGAAAATTGAGTAAAAATTACGTTAATTCATACAAATTGTATGTGATGACTTATTTTGTTTTGAAGCAATGTATGGACAACCCAATGTCTTTCTTTGAAGCTACGATGTACAATCCCAAGTTTTTCCACGAAGGTACCAATATGCTTGAATTTTTTACCAACAGCGAATTGACATATTTGTGCAAATTGTGCCTAGAATTTAGAGGTGCCAAAGAAGAACAACTTAAAAAGAAATCATCTAGTCGTCCACCGGCAAACTCTTCCAAGGAACATTTCAAGTATCCAGCACCATTTAATAATGTGGATGTACCTGTTTCGTTTGATGCTTCAAAGTTTTTAGCAAACAATTCTAGAGTGCCCAATCCTAGCAATGCCGGATCTGGAAGAGTGTTTGCAACGGGAACACCACCCTCAATACAAAGGTCAGCAATGTCTACTAATACTCCGGTACTTAATCCCAGTATGCAGCCATCGCCTGGTGATCTTAGCTCATTTTCACATCTGACACCAGAATTTGGCTATTACAGCAATGGGCACATCGGCACAGAAGACCTTTTGAAGTTGTTCAAGATGTATGGAGACTTAGAACATTTTGATGTGTAGTATTTAGCATGTATTATATAACGAAAATGATAAAAGCTGTAATACTAGAGAGATACAATTTCTGACTAAGTGAATGAACCAGTGGTTTGACAAACTTGTTGTATTCACTTGCGTGGCTGTGGCATCAGAGACGAATAACCTCAGAAACTACTCGAATTCATTTTAGTGGAATCTTTGACCCCACTCTACCACGATGAAATAGTTACACAATCCACTCTGATTCTCGCCGGACTCGGATCGAGGAGGCCTTGCCCAAACGAGACGAGCTCATACTGTTATCAGAGTAAAAGGACATAGAATAGAATTTTAGACTACAGATTTTTTGGACTATTTTTGCAATCATTTCGAATGCCGACGTAGCAGCTCGGGCCTGCCTAAAATGGACACATATCCGACCGCAGCAATTTCATTTCACCTCCATGATCTGGTAATCAGATTGATAGCAAAAATGTTTGCTAGAACCATCAATAACCACGGTTTCGAAGTCTAGACTGTAGACGCAACAACGATAGGAACGAGATAATATCGATGTCATGGTAGATACAAGATGTAGTTATATAAAGAGGATTTTGTTCAGCCAGCTTAATGCGTTAAAAAGTCTTACTATTCTACTGGTGACACTTGAGCGATATTTTCTGCAACTTGCGAAAATTGCTAAATTGTAGTAATAATTTCAACTCATCTCAAAGCAAATCGATTTATACTACTGAAGAGTCTCCTGACCAATACTGAGAAGTTGTCAGTCAAGTCAAGAACTGCTCACCTTGCACCTTTTTCTATTAGCACCAAACAAGTTACATAAAATCCAATCGGTATCAGCTCGCATTTATCTCCAGGATCTTTTTTCGCTCCACTACTATATTCATCAACTGGTTGATGATACATTTGATAATTGTACTTTCTTTGAAATAACTATTGATTTCCACGTAACATATCCAGCATGGTAGACGATGCCCAGTCTCGCAAACGGAACCGTTTGTCGCTCAGCTGCAACTACTGCAAAAAGAGAAAAGTCAAATGTGATCGTGGTAGACCTTGTTCCTCTTGCGAACGGTACAATGTAGCCAATCTCTGTGAATACTCAGATCCCGTATGGCTGGAGCCGGTGGCCATAACCGGCAATGCCGCCATGGTAGCCACGTCCGATCACAGCTCACGAAAGTCGCCTAAACCACGTCTCCATACGGCATTCCACGTCAACAGTAACAACAATAACTCGCAAGCCACATCTCAGAACTCCAATTTGCCGTCTTTTTCCGTACAACGTTTCCATCCACCGGCAGCTTCCGTCAACCAGCTCCAGTCCAACAATGGAGGAGTCCAGACCACTTTCCACGTACCAGCACAAGTCCATGGATCTTCAAACCATTCTTCTAATCAATCTGAAAACCACTCACTACGACGTCTGGGTCACCAGGATACGTCTTCGACAGCTCCGGCTGTGCAATCGGAATTGGAAACGCTCAAAAACAAAATCAAGGAAATCGAAGCCTCGCTTAAACCACAATCTTCTCAGCTGAATCATAGAGATCGTAGGCAAAACTCGAGCGTTCATAGTTCTCCGAATTCATTTACATCTCAAACATCATTATCTTCTAAAGCTCCAAATCATAATGGTCATAAGGGGACTTCTCAAGAAGGCACATTTTCTTCTGTTTCTTCCACTTCTTCAGCCAATGCTATTCCATATTCATATTTATCTGGTTCGAGACCTACAAATGGAAGCGGAAATCGTCCAATTCAGCTCCCGCCGCTTCAATGGACTCACAATTCAGACCGTCCAGACGTAGACTATACCACCATACCTCACGTTGTTAACAGATACGTTTTAAGGTTTGAAGATTTCCAATATAACCCAGAAAAGAATCCAACGTTCATCGGCATAAATCCCTTTTCTGCTGATGACGATTTGATAAACTTATACGAGGGCTATACACCCATTCATATCAGAGATGCCTCCAGACGAATGAATTATGGTCCATTCGCTTGGCTATCTATGATGAAGAAAGATCCTGGTCTATTATCACTCTGGAAATTTATGATGTCTAAGAAGCATGAAAGACATCTTGCTATTCAGGCATTGGCCAGGACGGCTCCGGCTCCCGAATTGGGACTTTTGCCCGAAAAGGAGCAGGCCCGGACGTGTGCTCCTGCTGACTCCCCCAAAGGTGCTGATGACCAGGAAAAGATATTTCGTGAAAAAGCAATAGACAGAGATGGCTTCAACGACTTGAGGTTGTATGGAAACGTGGCAAGTGCAAGTGACACTAGTAACAACGAAAAGGAGAAGGTTCATTCTGGAGAATGCGCCAAGTCGGAGCTACATAATCCAAAAGCGCACCAAAAAACTCAAATGAATAAGCTGGGGATAGCCTTAGGTTTAACTATGTACGAAGGACAAATCGGTAGAGAGTTGGAGTTAATTGAGAAGATAAAGATGATCTTGCCCAAACAAAAAGTGATCTGGAAGTTAATTAACAAGTTTTTCAAGAGCGTCTACCCTTACATGCCATTCATAGACGAGAACTATTTCAAGTTGGAGATGGCTAGAATCCTTGGCCCGGAAGCCTATTTTGATAGTCGATTGGGAGACTTGAAGATTGAGAAGAGATTGGATTTGGCACAAATTGGGATCTTGTTGATTATTCTCAGAATCTCATACTTATCACTTTTTTCTAACAGAAGTGTTGTCAACCAGAATAACTTGAACTCTAATGATCCTGCTCCTCCTGCTATTGAAATGAAGTATCTTTTGTCGAATCCAATCAATATTGATGTCATAGATGTGGCTCAGTTATGTCTTGACCAATTCGAGTTGTTACGTAAATCTAGTTTGGTCATCTTACAATGTGCCTACTTCATGAGATTGTACCATATGTTCTCTCCTGAGGATGGCGATGGAGCCGACGGTGGTGACTCACAGATCTTTAACGGTATGTTAGTACAAATGGCTTATTCTATGGGAATCAACAGAGAACCAGACAACTTTCCAGATATATGTAATGACGAGAAAGTTAACAATCTTGGTAGAAAGATTTGGTTCTTTTTGATTATCAACGATTTGATACAGGCATACCAATACGGTAATCCCTTGACTATTAGAGAAAAATACTACGATACCAAGTTACCATACTATAAGAAGGGAAATGAAAATATTTCCAATATATCCATGGAACAGCATGTCATCAGTACCTTTGCATATTTTGAAAAGTACTACTACAGGTTGACGGCTATTCTCGATGTCTGCTTAGATATCAGGAAAAAAGTGAAGGTGTCGCAATTGTCAAACTTGATGGGTGATTTTGAACACCATTTGAATGACCATTACGGAACATTGCGGTACTTCTTGGTTCCGTTCCAACTGGACAATTACGTTTTTCCTTTTGTCAAGACAATGAAGTGTAAGAACTACATCAACATGAAAAGTTTTTTACTTACCATTTACTTCCATATATATCTCTATTACGAAAGTAAGAAGAAAACAGACTTTGCCTACTTTTACGTTAAGAAGATCTTTGCTACAGTTTGTGGTGAATTTGTTCCTTCATTTTTTCCTTTAATCACCGACAATTATATCAATTTTGGTGAAACTGCAGACTTGATTTTGAACCCCACGATTGAGAGTATGATTCATAAAGCTACACAGATGAACTTTGCAGTCTTGGTGAGGCTAAATTCGACTATCTATCGTATGAAACACAATGCAAAGCATGGCTTGAATTTGAGAGACAACTTTGGCTACAAGTTGAAGTTTGCCAAGTTGTGTAAGCTTTCCAAAATTTTGGAGAAGATTATCAAGTTCTGTATAGCAGCGATGTCCAGGTTGAGCCAGCGTTATTATTATGCATGGCGCGTTACCAAGGCACATACTTTCTTGTTGAAGATGATTATCGGCGAGGAATTCTACAAGTATTGTCAGGATGATGAACAAATCATCTTTTTGGACTTGAGTAACGAACAGCTCAATGAGTTAACCGGTATTTGTGAAGTCACATTGAAGAAGTTCGGGAAGACTAAGATCTTCCACTCATCAAGCGAATTATTTGATGATATCAACAATGAAGATATTGAAACAACAATTCCTAATGGCGGAGTCAACTCTCATGTCGGCACTGCTCCTACTCCACAAGGAGTATTTGATGGTACCCATGGTTCAGAAACAAATGCCGCGGCCCAAATGGCAGGAATTGTTAATATTCCATCGTCAGTTGATTCCATAGGCAGCTCAGATATGGACGATTTTCAATTTATTGAGAATGTTGAAATCGATAAATTGTGGTACCAAATGGCTTTTATCAAGAACGATAACAACAATAATAACAACAGCAACAGTAATAATAATACCAGCAATAATAACAATAGTGCTGGTAAAGCTGCGGGCTCATCTAGCTCGTTCAACTTTGGTCTCAACGTTGTTTCCGGAAACTCTGCACAAGACGATGGTCCTTTCAAATTGCCTAATCGTGGGGCAAATATTGCAGGGTCTAACCCTGAAAGTGGTTCTACAGGTTACACTCCTTTGAATTTGTCCATTCCAACTCCATTGATGAATCCTTTGAGTCCGGAGAGCTTGAACACAACTTCAGGAGGACGGTCTTCTAATCCTACTATTGAGGAGGAGTTGACAACGGCAGACTTCTACTCCATTGATATATTCAATAATCTTCCTATTGACCAGTTGCTTGGGTTCCGTGATGAAGTTGATGAAAGTTGGTAGTTCTCAAAATCATAGACATAAAATGAGAAAAGAATCAACACTGTTTATGTACCTATATAACTAGTAGTATAAAATAATGCTTCATAGATCCATAATGAACTCTCTTTAAATCTAGCGCTTGGTTTGTCTTAGTTTTCGCACCCAGGTATTCTATAGAGGGTTCCAATATTGTTGGAGGCCGGGTAACTGGAGTCTGGAGAAAAATTTTCAAGGACTACTATATATAAGGCCCACAGTTCGCCTTCCAAGTTTCAGTAATTTTTATATTAATACTTGTTCTTGGTGAACTATTTCCTATGTAGTTAACCAAAAAGAACTCTTATTCAAAGTGTGGTAACGTTCTACAGTGATGAGAACTGTCGATAGATTTTGTAATCCTCTCTGTTTGATATTACTGCCTTGAATGAGAGTTTAGTAGTACATTTACATTCTTACATTCCACTGAGAAGTGTTCAAAAATGGTTTTAAGTGACGACAAAACGCTGTGCACCAGTCTGAGTACTCATACGCATGACAGACCCAGTATACCCAAATTTCTGATAATTCCTATGGAACACTTCCTAGTATGATATTTTGTATATAAAGAATAGCGTAGAATGTCTTTTGTAGTTCTCTACTGGCTCATAGGACTAGTAGGATTATTGCCAAAATTTTATTAGTTGGGCCAACTTTTGTCAGTTCTAACTTCAATTATGCTATGGTCATTGTCTTTGACACGTTATTCGGAGAATTACTTCATTGGTCACGAGCGATCTGAAGACTAGTTTAGCGTGTTTTATGTGTTTGTACGGCTTAGAATCAATAGCAAAATGTGTATGTATTATGAGCCCCAAACAAACCACGTAAACAGCATTCTAAGCACTCATTCTGATTAACGCGAATTGAATTTGCTATTTTCAAGCCACCAAGCAAATTGGCAAGTAATTGAACGGTTATACACTGATTGGTTTTACAATTCGACGTTCTTGTAAATCGTTCTATAGAAGGTTCTGTGAGGCAACCATGCACGCAATAAATGGCCCATATTGCCAACAGGTTCATTAGATATCCTAAAAATACACGAAATGGAACGGGGAACAAGATTGCATTGCAATCGCGGTTGCATTTTTGCTACCGCAAGGGGATAAATTGCGGAGGTGATTGTCGTCAACTAGTTAATTATGCTCATATAATAAGTGCACGGTAATTACGCGCCTTTATGAAAACAAACCTAACGAAGGGATTTACCAAATGAGTCCATATCGGGCTATATTCGTTCCTGGAACCACTTGTGCCATTTGACCTTATTTTTTAGAATCTGAGCAGTACAAGTATTCATCAGAAATGACGTAAACTACAGTTTATTCGAAACTGCGGTGAATTATTAGACAACGAAGTTTGTCGGCAGGGGATGCAAATGTCTGCAATATTCCATCATTGCTTCACCTGTTCATTTTCACCTTGTTCTAGCGGTTGAACACCGTCGCATAGTTGGTTTGGAGGCAACAATTTCAGGGTTTGTAGTCAATCCGTCTTCCAACTTCAACTTGCATTGCCTTGCACACCATAGCATGGAAGACTCCGTTTCACATGAGAAATGGAGTGATTATACAAAACGGTGCTAACAAGTCTCGCCTAGCTATACCAATACATGCTGATGTATCTCTACAATGATTGCAGTAGTACGAAGTTTTCCGGGGGTAAAATGTCCCGCTTCAATCACAGTCATCTCCCAGGGGTTCTGAGCTCACAATAGAGATACAACCTTGTTTCAGCGTAAGAGAAGGTTGCCTTGTTCTGGTTGTAACAATCAAACAAGTGTTTGAAACAATTACAAGAAGGGGTCTGGTTCGTCAATGACAATCGTTACCAGGCGCCTATTACATTTTGTAGACAATTGAATATTGTTGCAAATTAAGCATGCGCCATCGCCGAAAAAATTTGTTAGCCGCTGAAAAAAAAAGCGCTTCGAGATAGAAGGAGCCACCTTTAAATTTTAACAAATAGAAGCAAAGTCAATATACAAGTAGCGAATTATTAATAGAACATGCCTGTAGCATACTGGTACACACTTTGGGATAGCGAAACGCTGTGTGGAGCTATTGTGAGCTATTGTAGCCTTGTTCCAGAGTGTGACAAAGGTGAAACATGGCCCAGACGCCAAATCGTCAATCGTACTGTACGCTTCGCAGAAACACGCTCGAGGTTGTTTTAGATGAGTCTAGTCCTGCGAAGGAGAGCCTTTCTGCACTACGGCAGATTAACAGTTTCTCGCGTGTTTACAGAGGCTTGTGCCACTAGTCTGGAGTTTGGCGTTGTCAAGCCGAAGGAGTGAAAGACACGGTCTGGTCTAACATTATTTTTTCGAGATTTCAACATTGGTAATTATTTTTTGGCGGTGATACGTTTTTACTCTGCGAAAGATGCAAATCGCGTATCTAATTATTCCCAAAGGAGTTGACCATGTACCTGGAAAATATTTCAATACCAGCATGCTTATGCAAGTGGTTTTTTTTTTTGTTGTTTGGTTTCACAGTTGTTCTAGTACAATTAAGAACTCCTGTTAGAGACATCGCTATAATCGACGAAATATATATATATGGCAGAATTCACCCTAGTTTTAGGTATCGCCTCTCTCTTCTTTTTATCCAGATCACCATCTCATTCTTTCATTGCTAAATCATTCTATCCTTAGGTTCATACCTTCTAACATTTGGCTGATACCATTTTGTTGATACCTTCTCACACTACTACATCTAGACACTATTCACATACATTCGAAATGGTTTCTAATATTGACTTGAAGGCATTGAACATCTTTCTCAACACCCCAATCTCTCAGGATATGGTCCACAAGATCGTGGTATCTACCTTGCAGGTGATTCCATGCAAGGACACGAAGACTACCTACGTTGACGCTAATACTGAGAAGCCTTTACCTTCATTGATGACTTTCTTGACCAGATTGGTCAGATACACTAACGTTTACACTGGAACCTTGATGGCTACGCTTGTTTACTTGAACCGTCTCAAGTCCAAGTTACCCAAGAACGCTCAAGGTTTGCCATGCACCAGACACAGAATTCTTCTCAGTTGCTTGATCTTGTCTTCTAAATTCCACAACGACTCGTCGCCCAAGAACATCCACTGGGCCAAGTACACTGATGGTTTATTCACTGCCAAGGACATCAATCTTATGGAAAGACAATTGCTTTTCTTGTTGAACTGGGACATGAAGATCAGCAACTCGGAAATGATCCAGGCAACAAGCAGCTTCTTGGAAAACATCAAGTACGATTTGATCAAGTCTGCCAAGATGAGAAAGTACTTGAGCAAGCAAAGAAAGGAAGCCGAAGAAAAACAACAGCAATATTTGCCTGTGGAGTCATCCGCTTCTTCCACTGCATCATCTCCATATTCGAGAGCTTCTTCAATCTCTCCTCCGATCACCGGCAACTCTTCTTTGTTGTCTCCTATCAGTATGTCAAAGTCCCCAAGAGACAGCATCTCCAGCAGATCGTCTTCTACATCGATTTCTTCATACCAAGCAACAACTATGCATACCAAGGCTCACTACAGACAAGACTCGACATCTTCGATTTCTTCAATCAACTCTACTGCTTCGTTATTGGACTCAGGATCCATGTACAGCAGTACTACTACACCTAACAAGAGAGTATCTCCTCGTGGTTCTGTATCTGATGACGTCGATCCTATAATTGAGATGACGGCATTGAAGGAAGAGCATGAGTTGAACAAGTTCTTGAAGAAATTGAACAATTCACATGGTCAACAACAGATGAACTACGCATACAGCTACTAGTACTTCTACAAGTTCGGCTGCTTCATTCGCTTTACACTCGTTTTTACAAATACGGTTCTGATTTATTGGTTTTTCACTTCTCTCAAAATAGGTTACTTTACGATTAATAGATTTACGGCGTTCAATAACATACTGGATAATAATTACGAATGTAGTTGCTTCACCTCGTCATGATTCACATTCATGCTCCACATTCTCGAGTTCGTATAGATCAACGACTGTCTGATTTGGATTGTGGAGTTGCCTCGACTCGGGCGAAAAATATTTTGCAATCGCGCATCTGCAAGGAACGGTTTTTTCATAGGTGGAATTTCATGGGCGTGTCTCAAACTGCAAGCGTGAGCCTTGAGACTATTTAAGATGAGTTCACCAGTCAATTCTCGGAGCTAGATAGACTAAAGTGGTCATAGAGTGTATCAAATCGTAAATGGAGGCCCCGCCACGCGTGGGGCTGGCTAGAATTAGCCACGTTGCGGCGGTAGCGGACGTTGAATGTGATCTAAAGTTAAATTGATGTGATCTGACGAGATGCAAACACTGTGAAAATTTTCGAGGTGTGATCCATCGTGAAAGTTACATGAGAGCATTTAGTAAGAACGTTTCAAATTTTGTACAGAAACAAGCGAGAGGCGGTTACAAAAAGACATGCATGGAACAGAAGTGTGTCTCGTGAATATAAGAAGTTATAGAATGTGTGAGAGAACAAAGGTGACAGTGAGAGGTATTGAGAAAGTTACGACTGCCGATGATGCCTTTGGAAAAAGTAGATACAAAATCGATTACAAAATTACAAAGTCATTGAATGTTAAGTCATGCTGGATCTAGTAGGTGGTTTGCTACGTTAAGGCTACGCTTGACAGTATTTTTGAAAATCAAAACTAAAGACTCGAAGATCACCCAAGTCTCGAGGAGTACATGAAATTTTGGCGAGTCACGTGTGGCTTCCGATAAGGTACTTTTCTGAGAGCACTGCATAAACGAAGTTGCCTGATAAGCTTGAAATGGCTGGGCCGAATGAAGGTAGAAATGACGATACTTGGGCAAATAGAGTTTGTTAACCACAAAGCAGCTGGACTCAAAACACAATAAATTCAAAAACTTTGAGCGAATAAATTGTCGTAATAGTAGAAACATCAGAGAAGACGATTGGGTAGAATATAGAAGTGAGTAGTTTTAGTTCCATTAAAAATGCGAAATTCATTCCATACAAACCGGAAGATCTCTACCGCTATATCTGGCATCTTCACTTCCCTTCAACTCTCTCATATATATACTATTCTGCTATGGCTCTCTCAGAAACTACATGTATTTATTTATGTATTTATTTCCTTGAAATTCCCTGTGCTTCCATAACTCATGCTGGTGGACTCTCAGAACTCTCGCTACATTGTACCAGAATAATTTGTGGCACTGCGTTATGGCCATACCCCCGCGTACGCACTCATGCCCAAATGTACCCGGAAAAAAGTAATTGATCGCACAATCTACCGAAACGGTGCGCTCTGGTTGTGAGTTCGTTCTCCACTCTTTTTCTTAAATCCAGATAGCCAAGCACCTGATTCATAGATAACTATTGCACCATATACCATCTCACATATAATACAACGCAAGCACACACACAGTGGTCTATCTACCCAATACACTGGATCCATACACTCAATATCCAAGATCTATAACTAGACAATAGACCTCTCCAATAGCAATGGCCATCAGGTTTGTTCCCAGACTTGGCTACAGCCGAGCCCAGAACCCCCTATCTAAGTGCCACCGTGCATCCGCTCAAATACGAACCCTTTCCCAGACAAAACAACTTTGCAAAGACGAAAAGTCCAAACAGCTACTCAAGAGTTTGGGCCTCTCGCTTCAGAAGGGAAATATCAAGTCGGAGGAAACGGAACGAGAACCGAGTTCGGAGGATCCAACTTCATCTTCGACAACATCAGCCCCAGCAACTGCAGCACAAAATTCAGTAGCAGCTCAGCAGAATGTAGGGGCATCATCAACTGCATCGTCAGCAACTTCTTCACCTTCAACTTCTACGTCTTCCCCTACTGTGGCTTCACAAGTTACTACTTCAGAACCACTTATACCACCAGTCCATTCGTCCAAAGACGACGTTCTTCCTCCATACTACGCCTCCGAACAGCAGGAAAACCTCAACAAACTCAACGACCTTTACGACACCATCTCTCATATGACTGTAGACGATCTCCGTATCCAGCAGAATCTCGACCAGGGTAGACAGCTCTTTTCGTTCAACTCGCACCATTGCCTCAACCGTAAGGAAATCATCCGCAACCTTCCCGACGAGCTCGACTTGTTTAACCCGGAAGAGTTGCGCAAAATCGAGTCTATCTACGACAAGTTGGCACAACTCGATGGTGACAAAACGGTGCAGTTCAAATATTTTAAGAGATACTTGCGTAAATATGACGATCCCATCACGGTGCTCATCCAACAGTTCAATGGTATCTCTAAGAAGTTCAGGCTCTTACGTAGAAAGGAAATCGACAACTTGTCGCTTGCTCCTGGAGCATATCTCTACAACGAGAACTTGTTCAACTTGCCATATAATGTTGTTGGTTTTGATCGAAGCATATCTGGCTTGCCTTTGAGATCCGGTAAACACCGTTTAGTAGACCGGTGCTATCCCCAAGAGTTTGTAGAAGATTTGCAGATGTACCGAACCAGGATTCCCATCCATAAACGGGATCTCGACTTTATCGAAATGGACGAAAACTCCACCAATGTTGACCCCAGCAAGATCTTGAAGAGTAACCATCTAGCTAGCAGAGAGCTCAATGGCAACCTTAGTGATAACGAGTTGAGTAAACCAGACCAGATCAATAATTATCTCAACAACATCTACCACCAGTTGGAGGTTCCGAAGAACTCTGTAATCATAGATTCTGTAGACAACTACAACTCGCTTGATCTTCATAACGATGCAGTAATTAGGATAGAGAACGAGGTGTTGTTGATGAAAAAGTCATTGCAGCACGAAATCGAGTCACACATGAAATCGTCATTGAATTCGCGTTTTCTCATGTATAGCAACCAGGAATTGAAACATAACCAGTTTAAGTTGTGTGAGACTCACTCCACTAATTCTGTTAATTCTTCTTCGTTGCTTATCATTAACTACCATCTCAAGGAATTCTCCATGATTCCCAACTATTCCATCATTCTAAACTCGATCAGACAGCAAAACAAGCTCAGAAACCACTTGTATAAGATCTTCTTGATCAACTTGGAAGACCAGATAGACACTTTGTTCCGCATCAAGTACTACAATGACCGCGACATGAACAAGTTCATGAAACGGGTAATACAAAACATTGGAAATGTGATCAAGTTTAAATTACTCAAGCTCTTCAAGCCATTGTATGTCAAGGGAGACTACGACGCAGTCATCTATAGCCCATATTTGAACAAGTCCAACTGCTTCAAGAGAGTCTACTGGTTGAATAGTAGTGCGCGAAGATTTGATGTTGAGATCAACAACAGGAAGACGGTTTTGAGGAAGGGAGGATTGATGTTGAAGTGGAAGAAGTTTGACAACTTGATTGAGTACTAAACGTCAATATAGAGTATAAGGAGTATATAGGGTATATACTGTAGTTTGTATTTAGTCTTAATTTATTGTGAGAGATTATGTCAATTAGTACATATTCATTTATAAACATCTTTTAGCCTTATGGTCTGGATCATCTAGACCATGTTTTATTGTGTACATCACCGCGTATGGTGTATGGATTTTTTGGTATAATTAATTTGATGAAACAGTTAGAACTTGAATCTAAATTATTTTGCAATTACTTTTCTACTTATTTATTACATTTATAAAAAATGACTTATTTTATTTTGTAAAGTTTCAGACCTCCAATACATCAATGCTTAAAGGACATTAAAAGTTCATCTTATAGCTTTTTTGCTTTCTACTCCTAAGTTTCATATTTAGAATCCAGCTAAGATCACTACGTGATCTCAATAAAGTCGTGCGCCGATTCAATATACCAAATGAAAAATTTCCAGAGACTCTACAAGAGACATTTTCTTCTCTTCACCAATCACATCTAAACACCAGCATGGCTTACAAGAAAGTGGGTCCCCCACCCAAGAACCTCCCACCTTTGCCTAGGTTGAAGATAAGGAAGCCTATTGTGTCCAAAGCCACTAACCAGTGCTTTGTGTTAATGTCTTCTTTGTTGAATTGCTGGGCCTCCAACGGAGAAGGTGCTTTGCAATGTAATGTGTTTGAAAAGGACTTGAAGAGTTGCATGGAGACCCACAAGCCAGAATCCGACCGTTTAAGCACGATTAACTACCATGCTTCCAGGTTGTATCCAAAATTGAGAGGTAAGGTTCACGATTAGATCTTTAAAATAGTCGGCCAGGTCCACTAGGACTAGATGACTCTCCTGTAAATAAGAAGGAGGTTCATAGACATGAATTCAGAAACTATTAGACAATATCATTTGAAGGTCATTATAAGATATTTCCACAACTTTTTGAATACTAATGAGGTTTTATGAAATCTTGAACTTGAATTGGAAGTAAATCTATGAGATTTGCAAGAGTTAGACTTTCACATCACTCAAAATTAAGGCTCATTGCTATTGAATTAATTCTGCATTGTCTGATGACTTCTATAAAATAAAGCCTTTCTTCACGATTTCATTAATCATAATTGTACATATACTCATGGCCAAAGCTGCCTATCACTATTAAGTTTATTAATATATATCAGAAACGAACAAATATAATGTAATGAGCCTGTTACAGCGCTACTTATAGTAAAAATCTTAATATAAGTTTCAACTGGCTTCCGTGTGGAAGCCTTCAGCTAGTTGACTACTTTAATATGGTAGTTTGGATATATAAATTGAAATTCTCACGTGATCAATATACCAACTTCAAAAACATAATAGACATACAAAAAGAATGCCCTATATTTTGTCTTTCCTTCTATATCGGTGATATCGATTTCTTTTCTACTCCATTGTAACGTAATCTCATAACCCTAAATCCTTTCTTTCGTAGTCGCTCAAAGCCCACCTCGTATAGCCTAATCATTCTCACCTCAGTCTCTACACAGTCTTTTTTTTTTTGAATCTCCTTTTCAGTAATAAAACACCAAAGCATTCCTTGTTTTGCAGAAGATAGTAAGAAAGATTTGTTAGTTTCGTTTTCCAGCTCCGTTAGCTTGTGGTAATTTTTCAGATCGTCTAGTCGTCGTTTGTTCAGTCAGCTTTCAGAGTCATTCCAGGCACCGTGCCTTAATCTAATCTTCATACAATCTCAAGTTGACACATTCCACTCGTTACAAGCTGGCCTTGTCTACAGATATCACAGAGACTGACATATCGTATCTTGCTGACAGTTCCGCGCTGTTTCATTTATTCCTTTCATTTCTGACCCTTACTTTCATTTTGTGCACTCGTAAAGATACATTTTTCAGTATTTAACAGTGCTTATTCATTAATGAGAATCAATTTCTATTTCAACATCGCAATATCCTCGATTTCAGGTAAGACCAATACCTTCGATACCATAAGAGTTCCATCAAATTCTTTAAGTCATTTTACTACTATCTATTTTTGATATCGTTGCTAGTCATCGTTGATAGCTACCTCTTATATGAATAAACCATGGGTTCATTTTACATACTACAGTGGCTCGTGATGGTACTATCGTTGGTACGATGGACCGATGCGGGCTTTGTACAGTCACAAATGTGCTCCTTTGATACAAAAGGATATCTTCTAGAACCATTTGTCATCGATGCTGCGCTAGATGAAACTCACAAGAAGCTCAAGTTCTTGATCAACTCACAGGTCAAGTACTCCCCCAATATGTCAGATACAGACATCATGATCTCAGACGTCAACTACACCACAAACAGATTTACCACCTTTCATGTAGAAATTGACTTCATGGGAAAAACTTTCATAAAAGAAAACAAACGTTTCTGTGACATCTTGGCTGTGAAAAATACCACTGCATTTTTGCACGGCCCCAGATTTCCGCCGCCACCGACTCCAGAATCAGAGCCCTACCAACCAGCATCTGATAAATACAACAGTACCATTAATGCCAAAAGATATGCTAATGCTAAAAGAGACGACAACGAAGATTTTCTGGTTTCTGTAAATGGCTCTGTCTTCAACACCAGTCTACCAGAAACTGATGCCAAATTCAGCGACCCATGGCTGGATTACTTTGCTACTAATAACCAAACAATTGAGAGCTTATTCTCGAATAGCACCGGTTCTCTAATCCAGTGTCCCTTATATATCAACGACTCGATCGTCTTCTACTATGAGGCTGATATTAGTCTGCATTTCCAAACCTTGGGTTCGTATTCTGTCCGATTTTCTGTGGTTTCGAACGATTTGAGCTCTCAGCTCATTGGCTGTAACAAGGTATACGTTACTCCAGTACAGCCAGATAGCATTAGCGGAGTGTTGCTCTTGGGAATCCTCTTGTTTCTCTTGGTGACAGCCATCTTGAACATCATTATTATAATTTACTCCTCGTACCAGGAATCATCCAATCCTTTCTTGTTCAAAGCATCCACCATATGTAATGAAGAGTTGTTAAAGCAGTTAGACACCACTGTTCCCGGAATTATTATGTATCTTCAGTTTGCACTCTTTATAGGTGGTCTAGACCTACAATACCCTGGCTTTTACCAGCCCTTGATTGGTCAGATAAGATGGTGTGCCTTGTTGGGAGTTTCCATATTGCATCGTAGTGTCCCAGAAACGGTCACAAGAATGGACAACATCTATCTGACGATGAATACAGGAGGATTGAAGAGTTTGACGTTGTACACATCTGACAAGTCCATTCTAAACAACTGGCCAAATTTCATTTTGTGTCTCATGATAGTTGTAGGAATTATCATTGCCTTACAGCAATCATTTTTGGTGCTCAAGATCGTGATCTCTCGTCTTGTCAAGAAATTCAACATCAGAAATCGATTCAGCAAGCCGGATAGCGAACAGATTAATTTCACATTCAAGAAAAACTTGTATTTCATAGTGGGACAGGCCCTTGATGCCTTCTTAATCATTTTTGGCTTTCCATTCTTGGTTTTTACGTCATTTATGTTCACCAGTGCTGGTGACATCAGAAAGAAAAGCAAACAGTACCCGAGTATTACATCATTGACAAGAATCTCCTTCTCTAATTCGTCATCTTACGATCAATTAATTGTACCCACTGATCCTAATGCAACATTGCAACCTAGTAACATCACGATTGCTGGAGTCAATGTAACCTCCGTCCTTGACCCTTCATTGAATTTGACAAATTTATCAACTACTATTTCTAATTCCAATGATTGGAGTACTGTAGCGCTGGTGAGTTTGGCAATCGGCTCTATTCTTTTCGCATTATGGGTTGGGTTGGTTGGATATTTTACGTTCAACTACTTGATTTCGTTCAAAAAGTATGGTGTGGTTCGAAACAAGAAGATATCTAAATTGTACACTTCGATGAAGACCATTTTGTTATGGTCTTTCTTCTACAATCACTACCATCCAAATAAGATCTACTACGTAATTATTGACATATGGTCTGTATTGTTGAAACTGTTGGTAATAGGGTTACTCCAAGATCATGGTAGCATCCAAGTAGCATGTTTGATTATTCTCGAATTCCTTGACTTGGTACTTTTGCTCACGATACGTCCGTATTTCGTGAAAATGAGATGGGTATCTTCAAAATCGTTTTTACCAATTGCAAGAGTTTTTGTCACCATCCTCTGCATTCCTTATATCAAGCCATTGCAGTTGAGTGAAGCTAGTAGAACCTACGTTGCATATGTCCAACTATTGATTCATTTGATCGTTGCCATTGTTTTCCTCATTCAACTCTTCTACAGTTTTACCAAGACTATCATATCCATTATTAAACATCATCGTAAGAAAAACGAAGGTTCTTACAATAACAAATTAATTAATGCTGAAAGCCAGGATGACTTTAATATGGAATTTGAATACCTTCCTGTTGATATTCAATTAAAGTCTGCATCGTTGTTGCCTAAAGTTGACGCTATCAATAATGATTCATTTGTAGCTCAGAAGACGGATCATTCATCTTATGGTGTTCCACTTGGGGGGAATTCCAAAGTACGTAAGAGTCTAAGTTCAACTATCTATGATTTCGCGTTTAACCATTCTTCTAATAATGTCAAGCCCTTAGAAGTTGACGACGATGAAGATGATGATAAATTTTACTTCCGAGCTAGAAACGATATTCAGTCGAATCGAGTATTTAGAGAAAGCAACATGGCTCCTGAAAAGGTCAAGATAAGAAGACACCTCTCAGAAAAGACTTTGTTGAACAAGATCAACGAATCTGAAGATCGAGACTTATCTACAAATGATGAGGATTCTCCAATTTTTTCAGATACTGACATACAATCCTTTGCTAAGGAACAACAGTTCTCAAACTTGCGAAAGGAAAGAAACGACTACAAGGTTCGTGAAGGTGACCAGATCTACAAAAAGTATTTTATTGACGACTCCATTGATCCCGAAGTGAAAGCTTTGTGGGATTCTAGACCCAACTGGGGCGGCTCGACTCAAATTTCGAACTCTGATGATAGACAGCCACAACAGACTGATAATGAGATATTGAACAGGTTATCGAATAAGGTGAAACTTTATACGAACAGGTTACTTAGAAAGAATATCCCAGAGCTACAAAATTCAGGTTTCCAAGTATTAAGACCAAGACAGTTGGTAGTTAAGACTCTTAGTGATGTCCAAGTACTTCAGACGACTGAGATGAACAACTCTGATAGTCAAGGCAACAGTCAAGGCAATTCGCCTGGAAATGGAAGTAGATCGTCGTCGCCTATGTGTTCTGCTCGAAGTGTTCTTTCCCCCAGTCCAGATACCAGCTTTAAGTAAGCTTTAATGACATTTTATTTATGTGCCAATATTGGCCTTCTTCAGTTCTACTTAATTATCTCTTTTCATCTAATTTTATATGGGAATATACAAAAGGTTTGTTTTAGATGTTTACATTGCTTTCTTCTTTTTCTTCCTGTTGTCATTGTCCTCTTGTGCTGGCCTTTTCTTACAAATATTTCTAATCAACTTACCATCGTCGATGAAGCTGAACTTGCCCATCTTACCGTTCTGGAAAGTCTCGGGAATATCTGAGCAGTTCTTCAAAGACTGGAATTCGGACTTCAAGACAACTTCTGCCATCTTACTACGAGTGAATACGATTCCATCTTCATATGGTTGAGAGGCAACTTTGGGGTATTGTTCCAATCTGGATTGCAAGATTTGTTGAAAGTTATTCTTGAATTTGTTGGTTAGTTTTTTGCTTTCGATAAGTTGGTAACACTTCTGAAAGATACGGTTGATTTGCTTTTGTTTGCTTTCATCTTCCAAATTATCAATATGTTCTTCTTTGTTGATTTCAGCTATTATGGACAACACTTGGACCATAAATACAAACTCCATAATCACTTCTCTGCTCTTAAAACAATCATAGGAGTCCAAAACAATTTCCACCAGTTCATCTTGTTCTTCCAAGGACTCTGAGATATCATTGAGAATTGTAAAAATTTCGTCGAGGAATTCTTCAGTCAAGTCACTGTTCTTGACAAAGTAGTTCTTGATAAGCAGTAAAGGGACTTCGCCAAAATCGTGATGCGAGCCTTGAGACTCAACATATCCGTATCTTCTCAATATTTCACTATTAGGGTGGTCGTAGTAACTGTTGTAGACTTGTTCACCTTTCTTGATAGGCTTGATACTTTTCATTATAAGGTCTCCTTCAGAATGATTTAAACCAGCATTGTGTAAAGTGGTATCTGCATTCAAAGTATCTGCCAAAGGAACCATTGACTTGACAGCACCATCCATTTCTATTTCATTTTTATAAATTCCATCCTGTTCAGCAGCATCGCTCTGATTTTCTTCTTCTACTTCTACTTCTTCTTCTTCTTCATCTTCTTCTTCTTCATCTTCTTCTTCTTCTTCCTCATCATCATGATTTTCCTCCTCTACATCATCCTTTAAACTTTGAACATCAAAGGAGTACGACATAATTAGACTGGATACGTTGAAAAAATCTTCAGTCGTAACACCTTCCAACTCGCTCAAATGCAACTCATCAATTATAATCGTGGAGTACAATTTAGTGAACATCTGTAAGGAGTTTTCCTTGCCTACTCGTTCAATAACTAGAGAAGGCTCTAAACTCTTCAACTCTTCATCTGACCAATGCACTAACTGGTTCAATTGGTAATTTTCCTTGTCATTAATTGGCAACACATTGAAGTAGGGAAACCATTTGCTGTTTTCCTTTTTCACTTTCAACTCATAGAGAAGAGCAGTGATCAAACCTTCCCAATGTCCCAATTTGTACAACTTTTCCTTGAGATGAGGGTGGTCTTCTACCAATGAACAGTTAGTTACATTTATAAGCGAGCTTCTGGGAATAGAATATAATACTTCATCAGCACCAATGTCTTCGACAGCAATAACAGCCCTTCCCTGGTGCTGGTCTCGCAAGTCCACAATAGCGACCTTTGGAGAAATCACTACTCCAGAAGATTCTAACCAAGAAGTGAACTTTCGAGAATCCTCCTCGAATTTGGGCATTTTTTGGAAAAATGCTCTGACTTTTTCAAACAAGCCGAGATACATGTATAATGTCGATATTAGACGTGTTTTTATAGGGAATGTGTACGAGAAAAGGAAATTGCTCTAAGACGAAAACTCATCTGGAGACGATGAAAAATTCTGAGAATCTTCTCGCGAGCCTGATAAAAATTTAGGCTTTTGGGGACACAATACAACGGTTGCGAAAAATGAGAAAATATTAAACTATTCATCCTTCAATCTAACGTTATTTATTTACGGTTTATATTAGTATGTATTTGTATATTTATTCGTATATTCGTATTTTCGTAGTATCTTCAAGGGTCTTCGAATAATTGGTATTCGCAATTGCCATACGTTTCGTTTAATGCTTTTTCAGGTAATAGTATTGGGTGTCGGTTCATGATCTATGTTACTGACTCTTAGGTTTACACTCAGTAGGGCCTAGTACTTTCACATAGAGTTTGCTGGGTTGTCGCAGACTGTTGCTTTCCGACAACCGTCTTCTTCTATTATAGTTATCATCGCTGGTGGCAACACCAACAAGCAGATCGTGATGATTGAGCCTGATTCTAGCGATACTCTCGTGTTCGTTCTCATCAGAAAGAAATTGAGAATAGGCCCTCATTCTTTTACGTTTTTCCAAATCCCACAAGTAGACAAAGCCATCAGAGCCGGCTGTGAACAAAGTACCGTAGGTTTTATTGAAAGCTACGGAATTTACTGGATAAACGAGATCAGCTCCCGTGATTTTATCGTGAGAACGATGGCATTTGAAGGTGAACCGCTTCGTATTCTGGATTTCTGGAGAAGAATCGAAATATTCCACAGATACCCTTCCGTCAATTGTCGATAAAGCGAAGCCATCGTTATTGGGGAAACACTTGAGATCTTTAATCTGATATTTAAGTCCTACTTCGCGCTTCTCTACAGGGACCTTCAAGTTACGGTGGTCGTAAATCTCGATATTGTTGCCATTCAACCCCAAAGTCAAGTAGGCATCACTCGCGTCCATTGTGAAGATCTTACGGCGTTGGTTGTCATGCGATAGCTGGGTAATCAATATTGGCGCACGTTGCCTCGTATCGATAACTTGTAATCTTCCATTAAAAGAACTCGCTGCTAACAAATTTTCGTTTCCAGGTAGCACGGCGAAATTGTTGATGCCACTGCCGATCTCGTCATCGCTGGCCGGAGCTGCAAGGTTTACTCCGTTGTCTACTTGCGAGTTCTCAAAGTCGATCGGACGAATGGTCCCATCAAGGAAACCGGCAAAAGCACTGGTGGCTCCAGTATATCCTAGACATAACGGAGTTTCGTTGGTGGCAAACGTTACTGACGTCTCTGTTCGCGGTGGAGATTCAGGATTGGCCAATATGGCTGAACAGTCGTAGAGTAAGATTTGATTGGACCATGTGGATGCTAGTGCGTGGTTCAGGTTCAGCGGTGAAAACACAAAATCGGAGACAATGTCCAAGTCACGCGGAGTGGAAAGTTCAAAGAAGTCTTGCATTAGCTATTAGTGTAATTCTATATAAAGAGCATTGAAGTGTGAACTAAGTTCGAAAAATTGAAATCTGGAGATGGAGGTTATATGTCTGGTGATTCCTGCGTACCATTACTGCGCACGTGATGCAATGAATGATATTAAAGGAAACCTTTTAATGAACTGAGAGCTGAGAGTGTATGGAACGGTTTGATTCACATAGCCCAAATACCACTTTGGATTGAATACGTAGAACATTTGAAATGTCATTAGTTTTATAATAATAGTATTGGATACACCTGTTGCTATGAATATGTAGTCTTTCAGTATCCATATATTCAATGGTACACAGATATACATTTTAAACACTATAGTTATTCGCAACCATCTGTATCACATGACTGTCCCCACATGACCAATACCGAACACTTATCAACTTTTCAATAATCACATCTCCATATCCCTTATTTCTATCAAAATCTCCATCCATTCAAAGGCAATGCCTGTCCCTCCACCAAACGCGTACGCTCCTGGGGCGAACCTTACGGTAGGACTGCACCAGATCCAAATCATTCAGTACATTCTGGCTGGAGGCTTTGCTCATGTCTATACCTGTCATATTCTGCCACCGTTCCAGGGTCAGGATATTGCTTGTTTGAAAAGGGTAGCAGTGCCTTCCAAGTGGCAGTTAACTTTGCTCAGACAAGAAGTAGACGCCATGAGACGGTTACGTGGCAATAAACACATCGTCAGCTACATAGACTCCCATGCCCTGAGAATGACTACTAATATGTCCAATGCAACTTCAGATCAACAGTACGAGGTATTTTTGCTTATGGAGTACTGCCAGAACAACGGATTGATTGACTTTATGAATACACGTCTTGTCAACAAGCTCACGGAGCGTGAGATTGTGGATATCATGTTTCAGGTCACTATTGGCGTGGCCATGTGCCATCACCTCCGGCCACCTCTCATCCACAGAGACATCAAGATTGAGAATGTGCTTATTGACTCGAATGGAACTTACAAGTTGTGTGATTTCGGATCTGCTGTCGGCTATATAGCTCCACCGAAGCTGGCGCTGGAAATACTGGTTTTGCGTGAAGATATCATGCAACATACTACACCCCAATACAGAGCCCCAGAGATGATAGACTTGTCCAAGGGTTTTCCCATCGACGATAAACTGGATATTTGGGCTTTGGGCTGCTTTTTGTACAAGTTGTGCTATTACATAACTCCGTTCGAGCTGTCTAATCATTCTTCCTTGCAAGATATGGAGACGGCCATTCTCAAGAGCTCGACAACGTTACGGTTCCGTGATCTGCCTGGCCCGATGTTTTCGCCACGATTGAAAAACGTCATCAAATGTTGTCTTCGTCCTGATCCCCGGAGAAGACCCAACGCTGTACAGCTATTGGGTGAAATTGCAGCCATGCGTGGAGATGCCGGAGCTCCAGATGTAGTTCCCTTCAGCGTGAAAGAACTGATTCGTAAATCCTCCAATGCAGAAGAAGCAAGACTTCTTCCAGTAGCTGGAAATAATAAGGCAGATTTAGAAAACGTGGAATCGGTAAAGAAGACTCCTGTATCTGTCCAAGTCCAGACGTCTCTTCTGATAGTAGGAACAAAGTCTCCCGATCCGTTTGCTTCTATTGATAAGTCAAAGTTACTTGGTACTTCTGGAAGTGAAATTCCTAGGTCGAAATCTACTCATATTCGCGGGCCATCGGCTGATACTAAGACTCACCATCTCAATATATATAATGACGAAGTTGATGTGTACAGACATGCCAACAAATCGACATCAGCCTTAGTGAACTATGTCCAGAGTCAATTGAGTGGAAACCAAAGCACAAATTTGGTGACTGGAAGAAGAAGTTTGGAGTCTAAGAATGATAATGATACGCTTGACTTCTTGCGCAATAAAGAAGAAAAGCACCATTCGCTCAAAAACTTTGCTAGAAACGACACAGGTGGCAGTATCAAATTGGCCATTAACCACTTGAGAAAGATAAGCACAGGAGGTAGTATCAATGGCGTTCAGAGTCCAGTTCATACTGGTGAAAAGCTCAGTAAGCGCAGCAGTGTCAAGAAAATCTTGACAGGGGGAAAGCTCCGCAAGTCCAGCTCTGAGGCTCCGAAATCTGATGATCATGACTATTTGCGAATTCCGGAAAGGCCGTACCCAAAGCTTTCGATTCAGAAGAGAATGCAGATGTTGAAAGGATCTCTGGCTCCAGTTCAAAAACTGGCATCCGGTTATGGGAAATACACTGACACTAGTGTAACAGATGATATTGAAGCTATCAATGCGACGTTATCTGCCAATAGCACTTCTTCTTCTGATGTAGACATTTCCAAATCTAAAGGTAGCAACTCGAACTACAAGCTTGTACATTCTGCCCCAGACTATATCAAGGAGAATATTGCGGGACCTCCAAAGGTTCCGTTGAGTTTGTCGTCTAGTAGAGACGAAATAGTGGTAGATAAGAAGAGGTTTTCTCAGCCCAAGTACAGACCAGCTAGTAAAAAGGGTCCTCCGCCTATTCCAAAGAAGCCAGTTCATTTGAAATCCTTGGAGCCAAAGCAAAGACGAAGCAGCAACTCCAGTGACATATCCTTGCCAGATGTGGACGATCTTGAGAAGCAGTTCTCGAAACGATTCCCCAGTTACGTTTAATTCTCGATTCAATTCTGTTTATACAATTGATCTATCCATAGAACACTGTAAGACAATAATGAAAATGATTCATATATTCGTATAATACATAATGAGTTTTGTAAATTAGACAATGGTTTGTACAATACTTAAGGAGTACTTCGACATGGGAAATTATTGTGGATTCTATTTGTATAATACATAAGGAGAACTATAAGTTGCCATAATTAGCCATGAAATACAAAATCGTCATTTACAATTCAGATACTGCTCTCACTGCTCGAGTACTCCTCGATAGAGTCCAATATGAAGTCAACACCTTCGTCAAACCTTTCGGCAATGATATCGTACAAGCCGTCTACAGATGCCTTCAACACTCTTCCAAACTTTCTTCTTGGTCTCTTGCTGCTTTCATCACCTCCGTTTGCTTCTGTGGCACCATTGCCTAAGCGAGTAGTACCGTTCAGATTGACCCAGCATGCATTTGAGCAACTGGTGAAAATTACAGAGTTCTGATAGTACCAGTCCACCATCGACTCATCCATCACCGGAACCAATGCTTTCAAGTTCGATCTGTTCACAAAAGCTACGGTTCCCTTGACTAGATCTTTGATTTCCTGAGATGGTCGTTTACCATATAGATGTACGATTGCCTGGTATGAATCTCCAAAACCTACGAACACCAACTTCTTCAACTGTGAAAAGTGAGCCAAGTAATTGTCCCATATATATAGCAAGAGTTCTTGAGCGAAAAATGTAGGATTGTAAGTAGATGTCTGCTTTGAATTTCCTAAAGGAATGGGTAATTGGAAAGAAGGAATGTTGATATCAATATAGCCTATTTTTTCCTTGGACTCGTTCTTATTCGTTTCTTTCTTCATCTTCTCCATTATCTGCATCAAGGGGTGTTCCAAAATCACAGAAGAATTGCCTTCGATATTGCCGTTGATTGGGTTGATGTTGGCCCAGATTTCGGGTGGATCGTGGATGGTGAGAACAATTACTGTGCTTTCGTAGATATCTGGACTGGATATTATGATATCATCCAAATGTGTCGGCAAATCTGTGCTGAAGATACCATTTTTCTCTCCTCCTTCAGTAGCACTGGAAATTATAGGGAGATTTACAAACGAGTACTTACTGAACAACTCATTGACCTGATTGGCTCTGATTGGCTCGCCAATGTTGAGTAACTGGTAATTAGAACCAGTTCCGTTCAAGTCGTACACATCGTCAAACGAAGTGGTAGGAACTCCATATCTCAAACACTTCCAATATCTAGATTGTACCTTAACGACTTCATCTACTACTTCGATTGTTTCTAAATGAGGCTGCATAGAAATTGTGTTTTCTGGTGGTTCTCCTACAAGCACTTTTGCTACCCCAAGAGCACTCTTACTTATGGAGTCCAAATTGTAGCCTCCTTCCAATATTACCGCCAACTTACCCTTGGCTATACCCTTCAACAAATGGGTCATATAACCATATCCAGCGGGTGTTACATGGCACCCACCAATGATATCTCCGTCAGCAGCGTCGAATCCAGAGCTCACGATAATGAGATCAGGATCAAACTCAAGAATCACAGGAAGAACTACTCGATTGAACGCATAAATGTAGTCTCCGTCGTGCATACCAGGATTTCTCCACGGAATATTGAGATTATACCCTTCCCCATCCTTTTCCCCTACTTGATCTGCTCCTCCGTACTTGGTACCGGGATAGAACTTACCATTTTCGTATCTGTGTAATGAGATGTAGAGCACTCTCGGATCGTCATAAAATGACTTTTGCGTTCCGTTTCCATGATGTATGTCCCAGTCGATAATAACGATTCTGCGCACAGACTCAGGGTACGATTTGAGGATGTTCTTGGCTGCAACGGCGACATTACTGAATAGACAGAACCCGCCGGGAGTTTCTGGTTCAGCGTGGTGACCGGGAGGTCTTACTATTGCCAACGAGTTTTTCACTCTACCTTCGATAACAGCCTTACAGGCCTCAATGGTTCCTCCACATGATAGTTTAGCTGAGAAGTACGAATCATTATTCACATAGATCGAGTCTCCCTTTTCAGTCTCTTCTAACAACCTTTCTCTGGACATCGTTTCTGTCGACTGAATGAACTTGAGGTGGCTTTCGGAATGCACTTCCAAGATTTCCTCGGCGGTGGCTTCTCTGATGGGGATTTTCACCATTAGGGGACCTATATCTTCTACACCTGACAACGAGCTGTCTACGATGAGACCAGCCTCAGCAAGCTTTTTGTAGATGCGGTAGATACGACGAGGATCCTCTGGATGTGGATCAATGTACTCAAAGTATGAAGTGAAAATCTTAGCATGGTATCTCATTCTCACGTCATACACCAATCCTGTCTTTAACGGGCTGTAGAACAACTGAGGCTTGGTGGGGGGGACAACTACGATCTGAGGCGTGCTCTGTTTAGCATTGACACCGTTCGAAGTAACCACAAGTTTCTTTTCGGTAACAGTAACTACTTTGGAGCCAATCTGATCACCATTTGTAGACTCTTGCTTGATTGGTACATCAGGCTCAGAAACAAGTTTCGATTCAGATTTTACGAAACCGTCTTTCATATCTTTTGTGTTTATTTCATCATTAGCAGTTTTAGCAGTGCCCGCAAGAATTTCTGCTGTTGTTTCTCTCGCGTCTTCTTTCAGTTCTTCTACTTGTCCTTTCTCAATTTCATTGTCTTTTTCATCCTTAGTATTTGCATTTTCTTGCTTTTCTTCTTGCCTCTGGGCTTCTGCTGGTTCAGCTTCTTGCTCTACTGGTTTAGATATCGTTATCTCGTTTGCTGTTACATCTTGTTTCGATTCCAACTTGTCATTATTTACTTGTTTGAAGTCAATTTCCGCATTATTTAATATTTCAGCATGATTATCGTTTTGGTCAGTGAAAGCAACAAAGGACTCGGTTCCAACTTTAGGCTCAAGCTTTATTCTCTTATGGTCATCGCCATTGGACACTGGTATCTCGTCCGGATTGCGTGTCGAAGCTTCCGATGAATTCGCATTTGGATGAAAATTGGAATCTGTCAGGTTTTCAACAGTGTCAGAAGAAGTGTTAGACGTAGGCTTAGTATCTGTGTAGGTGTCTTCGAGAGGTCTCTTTTTCGGAACCGATTCGACCTCAAAACGGGCTGTTTCCTCCGACATGATTGGCTTATACTCCTGGACTAGTCCCTGTGTTTTCGTTGTTGCAAAAGTGCAAGTCAATTGTGAATAAGGAAAGAAATGCAAAAATGAAAAACCAGCATCTTTTCTTAGTCGAGATTAAAAACACCTTCAACATGCAAACGGTCGATCCAAACCTGCAAATATGCTTCCATTCACGTGAGTCTATTTTACCAATGCGACGATAGACTCGTATGCAGGGTGTTCCATCTCAGCCAAATCAGCCCCTCCAAACGATCCATAACTAGAAACGGTTACCAATTGTGGATTGACGCCTCGTGGAAATATAACTCCGGATCTTCACTTGCTATTACATCGCCATAGAATCTTAGAACCGCAATATAGTCTTTCAATCAACTACAAAACCTATTTGTAGAGTATGGAACTGCTGTCGGTGTTATCTTTAAGGTCTGTCTGTTTGTGTCTTTGTGTATTTTGTGTCTGCGTGAGTCGATGAGGAAGCATATCAGACAAAATAGTAGTCTATTTTACTGCTTGATATTAATGTGAATTAAGAGGCAAAGATAAATGTTTTTTGTGTTCATGAATTTTACTCGTATATTTCTTCTTTCTTCTTTCGTTTTTCTTCTACATTGTCCGATTGAGTATGTGTTCCTAAAATATCCACCTTAAGTCAACCTTGGGTGCAAGTTCTATCTTTTTTTAGTGCATGAACATTTATGCAACATATGCAGGTGAATGCTGTATCTTAAAAAGCAGTTGAAGAATTTCATGTCACGTGATTATACTCGGGACATATGTCGGTGAATACGATGTTCCTGACTCATTTTGCACCTTTCTGGACTCGATGTTCAGACAGCTGACAATGTTGAAGATGTAGAAGTAACTAAAAGGTGGTGACTCTTCTACTTGTATCAGAATTACGTACTATAAATGACGTTACTAGTTCCCAACGAAAGAGATCATGTGGATGCCCATGAGGATTTGGATCAGGATGAACTCTATTGTGAACTAAGAGCCGAGATAAAGGCCAGTTCTACTGGTTTGACTGGTCACTCTAGTTCAGAAAGTTCAATAAGTTCTTCTCCATTTGCCTGGGATTTTGAGCCTGTTCAGGGCTTTTTCAAGCAGTCATCAGACAAGACAGATGATATGAAGTTTAATTATGCTACCCAGCATTTTGGGATCACGAAGCCCTGGGAAGATCTTATAGGTGAATTAAAGCTGCTCAACTCGACTTCTGAACCCAATACAAAGTACAAAATGCTTTTCTTGGCTCGACACGGTCAAGGTTGGCACAACATAGCTTCACATAAGTATCCCAAAGCCGATTGGTTTTCAAAATGGAGATTTGTTGGAACTGATGGTGAGATAGTATGGGGACCAGATGCCAAATTGACTGAACTAGGTGTTGCTCAGGCACAAGAAAATGGAATAGTGTGGAAAAATCAACTTGAAAATGGAGCTCCTTTACCTACCAAGTTCTACGTGTCTCCATTGCTGAGATCCATTGACACCTTACTTCATACGTGGAAAGATATAGAAGTACCGAGACCTATGGTAACAGAAAATGTACGAGAGACAATTGGAGTGCATCTTTGTCATCAAAGAGCTACGAAATCTGCTCTTGAGTCTAAATATGCTGAACTTGATTTTGAAGAAAGTTTCTCTGAAGACGACTTGTTGGCACAAAAGTATTCTACAGCTAGAGAACAGCTTCACCAGCAGTTTCTTCGCGTAGACGGAGTTCTTCAGAAAATTTTTGAAGAAGACGAAGACAGTATTATCTCCATCACGTCACATGCTGGAACTATCAGAGGCTTTATTACAGTGATCGGCCATCGCAAATTCACCATTCCAACTGGAGGAATGATTCCAATAGTGGTTAAGGGCACTAGAAAAATATGAATAGTGGTTTGTATCTATAATTGTAACATGTAGATGTACAATGGGATTGTTTTCATATCCAAATAGAAAGAAACTACATTAAAAGAAGAACATATAAAATGATGTCGAGTATGAAATTAGATCGAGGCATTGAAAGGAATATCACTTTTCATCTGGTTATATGTAAGATAATGGAAAGAATAAATTTTAAATAATAGTTGGGCCCATTAACTTGATATAATAATGGATATAATACAGATATGAATATGGAGACTATACTGCCTTATGCAACATATTATATGCAGGTGATGAAATTTTTGGTATATCGATTTGCTCATCTCTATGAATGTAATTTGCAACTGATTCGAGATTCTTTTAAAAACATTCAATCTTCACTAACAAATAATGAGACAAAAGAGAGCCAAATCGTACAAGCGTCAGATGAACGTGTATCTTCATACATTCAAGTTCAGAGAACCTTTTCAGACAATTGTAGATAACGAGTTAGTTCTAAACTGTGAGAAGGCATCCTACGACATTGTCAAAGGATTGAACAGAACAATTCAAGGCGAAACCAAGCCGATGATAACTCAGTGCTGTATGGAAGCTCTTTATAACAGTAAAAACCAGAGTGCTATTGATATTGCAAAAAAGTTTGAGAGACGTAGATGTAACCACAGAGAAGCTATAGACCCCAGCTTGTGTGTCCAGTCCATTGTGAATATTGAAGGAGTGAACAAGCACAGATATGTGGTTGCAGCTCAAAATTATGAGCTAAGAATCAAGTTACGCAAAGTACCTGGTGTGCCGTTGATTTTCATGAACAGAGCTGTGATGGTTATGGAAGCGATTTCGGATGCAACATCCGAGTACAGTGAAGCCTTTGAAAGAAAGAAGCTTACGGCGGGTTTAAACGATGCAAAGTATACTGGTATTGTACGGAAGGAAGCTGAAGTGGAAGAAAAAGATGATGGTCAACAGCCAGCTGCTAAGAAGAGAAAGGGACCCAAGGGTCCAAACCCATTGAGTATCAAGAAGAAAAAGACAGAAACTAAGGAAGACACTATAGAAAAGAAACAGAAACCAACAAGAAAGAGAAGCCACAAGAAAACCGAAAATAAGGCTAATGCTGTAGAATCTGAAAGTTCTGAAATTGTTGGTTCGACTGACAATACGAACATACCGGAAAAAGTTGATGCTTGAAGTTAAATTTAAATTACTATATATACACTTTCTGACATTTTTAGCGAGTTCTGACTTTGTATGTATACATTTATCATAATATATATTTATCATAATATTATCATTGAAGCATAGAGTCTAAACTTCAATCTGGGTATTGTCGTCTGCAAGTAAGTCGAACGAGTTCATACTCTTAACAGGCTGCGGCGTTGCTTCTCTCGATGGTGTACTGGCTACAACGTCTATCTTAAGAACGTAGCTGGCACTATCGTCTATGGAACACAACTTACAGTCAAAAGCCAACGATTTTTCGCGAAGAACTTTGCGCAATGTCTTCAGCAACATGTACAACTCGTTTTCGTCTTCTGCTGTGACGTTCTGGAAGTTTGCGTTGAAGTAGAAGATGAATGTAGACTCCTTGAGCCACTGGAATTTCGGTTCCTTGTTGGCAAACTTGTGGAGATACTTGTTCAACTCGTTCTCCAAATCGTCCTTTACTATGCCGAAAAAGACGTCTTGGATGATCAAGGCGTTGTACGCAGACTTTTCAATATCTTGTCGTACCAACATGGCCATCTTGTTTGCTTCTTGGATCAAACTATCTTTGTGAATGATTGCTTTGGCAATTGTCATTTCTGGTAATTTCGACATCCGAGTAATGACAATGAACACCGACCGTTTTGGGTCCTTGTCTTGCGATTCACTATATAGCTTGTACAGTTCAGCCAACTCGTGCACAAACGTACGTTGAGGAGGAGTCATGGGTGGAAAATGGAAAGTTCTCTTGGGTGACTTGACTTCTAGTTCAAGTTGAACATAATAGTCTTCTACAAATGTTCTAATGACATTCTCAATGCGTGAACACCATGTGGTTTGGGCTTGGAAAGTAGATATCGTCAGATCCGAGTAGGGAATCTCATCTTTTAAGTCATCGCCGGAATCACTTGCCATGAACGCAGAACGCAATTCGGAATCTCTCTTAGACTTGATACATTCTTCGTCACATTCAAGAGTACTGCCAATGAGGGAAGTGTTCTCAACTGTACTTGCACAGGGCACTTTCTTCTTTATACTTCCACAATCACACGTCACTTGGACCAATTCTGTACATCTTGTAATATCGCAGTTAGCACTCTTGCCTACTTTATTGGCGTGGCATTTCAATTTACAGAAGTGCGGACAGTTCTTTCTGATCTTCTTACACGGAGCCATACAGAGAGATGAGCTGTTATGAATGTTGTCTTTGGTACATCGAGAAGAGCACGATCTTCGACAAGGATGTCCACACAGCATTGCGACAGAACAAATAGTGCCACAAGACACATTCTCTTGTGAACAGAGTACACCAGGAATATCTGACTTTAACCCACAGTTACATTCTTTGGTAACTAGAGTAGTACACTTGGGGCAGTCTACTGAATCCTCGTGACACTCGTGGGGTTCGGGACGATGGCCACATGCTTTCTGTCTTGCACACTGTTCGTGACAAACAAGCTTGCTTCCACAACGAACAGGTGCCGGAAGAATTGATTTTCCACAATTGCATATCAAGTCTTCGTTAGTGGATTCGTAGCAAACTCCACAGGGTCCAGGATGGCACAAGGCTTCACAGTAGTGGTGGCCACAAGATTTCAATCTATTACACGTCTTCATACAGATATGGATAGCCTCCATGGTCATTATTTCGTCGTTAAAATTTGATCTGGTATTGTTCCTGATTGCCTTTTTTTTGTCTCGTTCTCGCTGAAGAGCTACTTGTTCATACAGACAACACTGTTCACGATGATAATGTTTTCTGCAGTTCAATAGAACTGAACATTTATGTTTACACTTTGGTTGATAGCCCTCCTGAATGAATCTACACATTACAGAAAATGTTTCGTGGCCGCAGGCACACTTGATTTCCTTCTTTGCAAAGCATTCACACAAACCTGGGTGGCATTTGAGTAAACAGCGACAGCCACAGGGTAAGATTTTATCACAGCGAGAATCACATTCCGGAATCGGATCGGTACACTTGACTCTACCTTGAGCTTCTACATGAGTCTTTCCACAGTAGCAAGTATTGATTTGTGAGGGATCAAGTCTACAGATCTCGATTTGTTGTGGAAGAGGTTGGCACTCTAAGTCCTTGAAATGTGTGTTGCAGTTATAATATACCCGTGTCTTGTTGGTACATCGTCCTCCACCAATCCAGAAGTTACCTTCAGAGTCACGGCACTCTTCAAGTTGTTTCTCGTGACAGTTTAACTGCAACTCTTCCTTTCCGCAGTAACATTTGATAGAAATGCTTTCTTCGCAAACTCCACAAAATCCAGAATGACAGCCACGTCTACAATTGTGATTCAAGTCACAAACTAAAACTCCACAAGGACTACTACAGTTCCAGCCAGTCTCGTACGGAGTGATTAAGCATGGTACTTGTTTGGCTTCTTTTCCACATTGACATTTCATCAACGGCCCCATAGCTCCACAAATAGGATGGGCGCCAGGATGACAAATGGAACTGCAACTATGAATACAATTATCGTACTGGCTGTTACAAGAATTTCCACAGCTGAATGGAGACAAAGGATTAGTCTGTGGATTCACAACTCTTCCGCACCAACAGGTAAACCGAGATGGTATCTTTTTTATGGCCACATTACAAGCTGGACATCTCCATTGTTTACTAATCTTATCGGTTGAAGAACCTCGAAGAGCCCAGTCTTTGATGCAATCAAGGTCATACACCCTGTAGCATTCGCCACAGGACCATACTTTAGAATGTTTATCGATTTCTCCAGTACAAACCAAACAGATATACGTGCCGTCCTGGATTTCACGGATAATAGTAGAAGCAAGTGACTCGTCATTGAACTCTTCATATTCAGAATCTTCTTCAATATCTTCTCCAGAATATTCTTCATTTTCTTCCTCGTCTTCTTCAAGTTCATCATCAACTACTTCTTCATATTGAAGTTCTCCTTCATTTATTACTTCATTTTCTTCAATTTCTTCGCTACTTTGAACTTCTTTCAGTTCACCTTCTTTCAATCTTTGACTTTCTTCGCCATTACTCTCCCTGTCTATCTCTTTCTGGTCTTCTTGAGGATGAGATCTCTCAGTGGAGTCATCTGAAGCCAGGGTTAGAACACCAATCAGAGGGTTCTCGGAATCTTTTTCTTCGGGATTCTTGGTCTCTTTCACTCCTGAAGGTCCAGGATCACCTAGATCTAGCAGTTCACTCATTGCTGAAGCCTGGTATCAGAAAGTAGACTTGAACTAGGAATTAGTCATAATGAATTCAGATTTTTCAGCCGTGATTCATATACAGGTTACCCACCATAGCTACTTAGTTAAACATCTTTAAGTGTAGTAACATAAAGTTCATCGCATTCTATATGAATAGTATTATTAGCTATAACAAACAAATTTAAGATGACATGGAAGGAACATATTAAGTAGCAATTGCACTGAAAACCCGCCTACCCGTAAGCCAAACAACAACGACAAAAAAATGCAAAATTAAAATTAACATAGATAAAGCATACTGCGAAACATCATACTCCATTTTGAAAGAACTTAGTAGTAGCAAAAACATATCGTACAATCAAAATCAAACAACAAGCAAACTGAAAGTAATAAGAGTCTTAGAAAACTAATCTCTCATAAACAAAACAACTAATCTTCTTTTAACCATTCTCACACTACAAGTTCGTAATATATGTGACCTATCCAACTCTTCTGTGCTTCTTCTTCGTTTCTTCTTGGATTAGCCAATTCTTACACTTCTTCTTTTGAAGAAATCCATTACCTTTCGAGCAGCGCTAGCTTCTTTGGCATTGGCAGAAGAGGTGGCTGTAGAAGTTGAAATGGAAGATCTCTTGGATTGAGCAGAAGAGCTGGAGTTGATTCTCTTTTGATCTTTAGAATGACTCTGGCTAGAAATGTTTGCTTCAGTTGATGGTTCCAATACCTTCCTGTGACCAGTATTTAGATTAGTATTGGTATTAGAATGTACTGAAGACAAGTTGGAAGACGACGAGTTGTAGGTGCTGTAGAATGAAAGAATGCTGAATCTGTTACGTTTCTTTTGTTCTTTATTCTCCTTGTTAGCTTCACGGTGCTCTTTCGAAATCGAATCTCTCTTTTTCTGTCTAACTTCAGAACTATTTCTATGTTCGTGTCTCGAAGTTGCTTTAGCTGATTCTCTTCTTGCAATCGCAGCAGGTGAAATAATAGAGTCGACAGTTTCTTGCGACTTTTCCTGGACCATTTGCACAGTTCCTTCAGACTTCTTCATTTTTTCCAGAACCAATTCTACAACAGATGCATTTTCAGGAAGTGATTCTTTCGATCCTGAAGTTAGTGGAACTTCTTGACCATCTTCTTGTGATACAGGTACATCTTTTACAGATGGTGAGAGCTGGGTATCAAATGTTGGCTGTTGGTTTATTTGTGGAGTAATTGTTGTATCGTGAGATTCTTTCTGTTTCTCTAACTGATTGTTACTGAACTGTTCCTTCAACTCCAAAGTATCAATCTTATCTTCCAAGTAGCTCAACACAGAGTTTCTCTTGTTGTGGGCTCCTTCTGGTGAACCGTTGTAAACATTGGAATTATTATCGTTGCTCAACACGCCATTAACGTGTACATGAGTGACAACGGAGTTTCTTCTTGAGTTACTTCCTGTCCTTGGGGATCTACCTACAGGGCTACTACAAGAGCTGGCTACTTCGCTAGACGTCTCAGATATGGGGGAAGACTTGGTTGGTGAAGTAGATAAAAATTGAGGCATTGGGACGTTGATAGGCGAAGCCATCTTCATGTAATCAAAAAGAACAGAAGAGCCCGAATTGCTACCTGAAATTAATGTAGAAGTCATAGAAGAAGGATGGTAAGATGTAGGTCTAGGCTTCTTGTGGTTATGGGGCAATCTGTTTGAGTCGCGAGAAGATGCAGTAGAAGCTGACAATGGTGCAACTGGAGTAGTCGGCAACAATCCAACAGCCTGTTCACCCTCGTGGGTTGGTTTGGTGGGACTTTCAATGATGGTGGAGATGGCTGTACCGGTGTAAGTAGTTGATCTGGAAGTAGCAGGGTTTGGGAAAATATGATAGTTACCCTTAGAAGTCGTTGGGGGAGGGTTTGGATTGAATATTGGCTGTATAAGCGAGTCTACAGAGGAGACAGATGTTCTGGAGTTGTTATCGTTTACCACAGCCTTGAGAGCATTACTGGCAGTAGGATATGTGTTGGAGATAGATGCAGACATGGTGTGGCCACGAGACGATTTCGTAGGAGATGGACTTGATCTTGCTGAAGAAGACAACTCAGCAGCATTCATAGCAGTCATGTTGGTATTGAGTTTAGGCAAAGCTACAGCGTTAGCCAAAGAAGAAGAAATTGATGGAGAAGAGTACAACTGACTGATACTTGTGGACGAGTACGACCTTCCATGTGAAGAACCTGAACTCGACGAAGCAATCATTAGAGCGGAGCTGTTTGTTCTTTCGTTTATCATCGAGAATCTCTTTTGAGAATTTGCAGTCGAGGATGCACCAGTAGCAGCAGTTACAGCAGCAGACATATCTTTTTCCTTGTGGATTTTGTCCCACTCCGGCTGTCTAATGGATAACAAGTTGGCGTATGGACTCAACCAAGTGTGGTTTCTGATGTCGTTAATGTTTATTCTCTTCTTGGGATCTGGCACAATGATTTTCCGCAATAAGTCTCTGGCCAATGGAGACACGTATTCGGGAAAAGTCAAGGGAGTTTTACAGATATAGTGGTATAATCTGACAATATCTGAACCATCTTCATTCTCTGGATCGTCATCAAACGGCAAATAGCCTGATAACATTGCATAAAGAATCACACCTAAAGACCAGATATCAACTTTTCTGCCCTCGTAAGGTGATTGAGTCAACACCAATTCTGGAGCGGCGTAGCAGGGCGAACCGCAGCTTGTTTTCATGAGGTCGTTCTTGTCCTTGTTGTAAGAATTGACAAAACCAAAGTCAGTAATGATGACGTTCTTGTGTTTGTCCAAGAGCAAGTTTTCTAACTTCAAGTCACGATGGATAAGGCCCTTTGAATGCATGTAGTCAACGCCGCTTACGAGCTGGGCAAAAAGCTTTTTGGCTACGTTTTCCTTGAGATACTTGTGATGCAAAATGTAGTCAAAGAGCTCTCCTCCAGAGGCATACTCCAAAACGATTCCAATGTACTTGCCGCTCTTCATCACCTCCACCAAGTTGACGATGTTGGGATGGTTGAGGAGTTTTAGCGAGTTGATTTCACGATGAATTTTCACTTCAGAATCTGAATCCTTCTGAATCGAAGCTCTCTTGATGAGTTTTATAGCTACCTGACTGGGATGTTTTCCATCTTTTCTCCAGCCAAGTTTTACTTTTCCGAACTCACCTTCGCCGAGAGTAGAGCCGAGTATGTAATTGCCAAACCTGACTTCTCTGTGAACACGTTTGACGACGTTTTGGTTGATATTGGATGCACTTCGAGGTGTAGAAGCAGCTGTAGAGGCCATGTCAGACCCAACAGCAGCGTGTATAACCGGCGGAATTTGTCCAGCAGTAGTTGCTACAAATGCCGTCATTATGAATAAGATATGAATGGAAGATTAGGAAAGTGAGAAATGAATTATATCCTGAAGATGAGATTAGATTTTTGCCAGGTGTGATTGAAGATTCTGGTGTTACTGGAAGTGTAGATGTCTGTGATATTGTATGATTTTATAAACCTGAGATGAACAGTTGCGGACGAAGAAACCGACAAATAGTTTCAGTGACGAGTACCGAATGAAAAAATGATATAGGGTATCAGACGAGAATAGGAGTCTAACAATAAACGATGGTAGTGATGATTCACCTCGTTTATGGCACAGCAAATGTTGCTTATGATACTTGTGATGATGTGGATGAGATCGTAAATTATATCTGAAATCACTGTTCTACTCTAGGAAAAGATTTCTAAAAACCGTTCAGACAAAAGTTGACGACAGACTTCAGTCACGGTTATGTATCACACTGACGGAAAGAAAGACACAGAGCAATCAAAAGAAGTCGAGTTCTCGCTGATGTTTCTGCCCCGCCAGAAAAACGCTTCTGTTTTATATATACAAACAATATCCTGACCAAAGCTACCAAGTATGGCCAGAGATTGTTTTCTGAAACTGGTTGGTTGTTTATTACTGCCAGGCTGTAGCCTGCATGTGGGCCCCAAATATTTTCCCAAACGGAACAATTTCACATCTGGTGTTTATGTTTTGGCCCCGGCCACGACATGCCAAAGTGTCTGTTGACGACCCTGCCGTTTTGGGACGTGCTGCGTGATTGTCTGTGCAACCAAACGATTCTTTAGAATGGGGTATTTCCTGTTTGGGTCCGGCAAATCGAACAACGCCCATAGTATCATGTAGCAAAAGCCTTCTGTTTCAGGGTGAGCCCGGTCTCCCAGTACCGCTACAGCCTCCATCGACTGGTCATTGGCCAGCCTACTATGGTATGCTCTGCTACTATTGTCTGCCGCCATTCAACTCATTTCTCTGTGCTACAGTCTCTATGGCCATGCTACGCGCGGCTATCTTTTTGTCTGTTGTCTACCATTTTTTCTGTTGCACATTGATGTCTGTCTGCATCCCCCTGCCCATGTTGCAGCCATTCTTTTTGTCCCTTTTTGTCCCTTTTTGATTGTCTTCTTTTCAATTACTCCCTGTCCATCGTCTCACATTATTGTCTCTGGGGCTCAATACGATAGACGTAATTACATAGAATGTCCCAGATCAGCACATTATCTCACAATGGTCGTTATGTCCACTTATCAACAATTGTCGCATTACTCTTGTCTATCATTTCACATCGCACATTTCCGGGAGGCTCAATCCATATTCCAGCTCGTCGAACGTGGTTTCCAGTTTGGGAGACTTCTCGAATCATCTTGACTTCATCGCATGGAAGTCAGTCGTTTGCAGACTGATAGGAATCGCGCTTGTGATTTCAGTATAAACTCCTCTTGTGATCGCCGATGTCAAAAGATTTGGAACTTTTCCTGTTTGGGTCAAACTGCGATCACAATCTTGCTTCTTTGTTGTCACCGATGTCACGCAGCCTACTGCAAGGTGCTTCAACTGGCGACATGGTTGGTAGCGAGGGGAAGGGAATGTGAATTCAATAGATTACCCCTTGATTCGCGATCTTTACTAGCTTGTCAGATGACTGAAGTCTCATCCCTTATCTGCGCCTCTCTGTAGTATCTTGCAGTCTCCACGTTAGAAAAATGCGTTCGTAAATATCCAAAAATATTCCCTATGCTGAATCTACTGAGCAAACTCTTTTTGATCTCGTATTTGTGCCACTGGTAATTAATCTTAATTATTTAGTCTAAACATTATCCGAAAAATTGTTCGTCCGAGTTGGTCTTCGAAGGTCTACGGATATGGTAACTAATCCCTCTAAAGCAGCAGGCGTCACCAGTAGCTGGTAGCAACCACGATGTGCCAAACCACCGCAAGATGGCGCTACTTTATGCATGCATCTCTCCTCCCTATTTAACATTATGAACAGAAACGGATACAGGGTCTGATCACTGGCAACTCAAACGATGCTGCTTCGATTACAAGATGTAGACTGTAATGACTGTTGCTTCATTGCAATAGAATATAAACTCTCCACTGGGGTGTGGTGCCTGACTGAGAGTAAGGAGTTTGTTCGCAATCATACATACTCGTGAATCTCAATATTATTAAATTATTAACTATTTTATTCTCATCTTCAATTAATACTAACACGGTTGCAAACTGCACCTCTACCAAAGGTAGGATGTCGTCCTTCAGAATTGTTCAGTTTGTTGATTTTTTATTTATCCGTCAAGTCATACATATTTGTTCATTCAGTCATAACACAGACTATTTTCTTGTTGTGGCGTAGAAAATAGGGAGATGCATTGCAATTAGACCACCCTGAAGACGATCACATCATCTCTGAAGTCGTCAACTTCTTGATGTCAAATATCCTTAATGTCAATATCCTCATCTCGTAGAATTTTCTCACGTCAACTTTAACTCATTGTTTTAGACTCAGTCGCATTAGCCAAGTCTCATTAAACTCTCCTCAATCAAAGTGGTGCTACAAAAGTTTATATTTTGTAGTTTAAGAAATCTCTAGCCCAACTATTCATGTGTAGTAGTCTCCTGAAGATCTGATATAGATCTCAATCCGGTATACCATCCAATAGGCTATCCTACATGTCAAAATTGATATGTCGTTGTCACTTTGCTATATGTCGTTTCTCGTAGACGATGTCGTTCTCATTAAAATCATTAGTCAGTATTTCCCATTTTTCACCTTCTAGTCCTGCATATTCGTCATCTTATCAAGTAATGTAAATATCAGCAATCGCGTCTGTTTATATATTTTTCTTTCTGATAGACGTGATCCATCACTATTGTACCCCACGAAAATGGCACTGGCAGAAGTAGAACTCGCTCACGAAAGTCAGAATCATCTCCAACAGCCTGACGAAGATGAAGAACTCGGCGGACCATTGCTTATCGAGCAATTGGAAGGCAATGGTATTACTTCTGGGGATATCAACAAGCTTAAGGCTGAAGGCTACCATACAATCGAAAGCATCGCATATACGCCAAAACGAATTCTCATAGCCGTCAAGGGAATCAGTGAGGCCAAGGCTGATAAGATCTCGACCGAAGCTGCAAAATTGGTCCCCATGGGATTTACCACAGCTTCTGAATTTCATTCTAGAAGAGCCGAGTTGATTTGTTTGACTACTGGATCAAAACAGTTGGATACACTCTTAGGTGGGGGTGTAGAAACCGGATCGATCACCGAAGTCTTCGGTGAGTTTAGAACAGGAAAATCGCAGCTATGTCACACTTTGGCAGTGACTTGTCAGTTGCCCATAGATATGGGAGGCGGTGAAGGCAAATGTTTGTATATCGATACCGAGGGTACGTTCAGACCGAATCGGTTGGTGTCTATAGCTGAGAGATACGGCTTGAACGCTGACGATTGCTTGGACAATGTAGCGTATGCAAGAGCATACAACGCCGAACATCAGCTGCAACTCTTGAAGCTTGCAGCTCAGATGATGGCAGAATCGCGTTTTTCATTGCTTATCGTGGACTCGATAATGTCGCTCTATCGTACCGACTACTCTGGTCGTGGAGAGTTGAGTGCCAGACAGGGTCATGTAGCGCAGTTCATGAGAACATTGCAGAGGTTGGCAGATGAATTCGGTATAGCAGTATTAATTACCAACCAAGTCGTAGCCCAAGTGGATGGAATGGCATCAATGTATAACCCCGACCCTAAGAAACCTATCGGTGGTAACATCATTGCCCATAGTTCGACTACTCGGTTGATGTTCAAAAAAGGTAGAGCCGAAACCAGGATCTGTAAGATCTACGATAGTCCTTGCTTACCCGAGAGCGAGTGTGTCTTTGCTATCTATGAGGATGGTATTGGCGATCCTCGAGTTGATGACGACAACCAGTAGAACACCCGGAGGACATGTGTCCCTATATGAGGTGCTCAGTGTAGATAAAGAATAAGGAATTCTGTGATTTCTATTCGATGAAGTAGTATTGCAAATGAACTAGTACTGCTTAAAAATGTTGTTGTGTTGTAGTACTACTAGATAATAAACTAATAATTATTTAAATAGTGTATGACCATAGTGAATCTGTGGCACAAATAAATGAATTATATTGGAAAGATACGCAATAAATTCATCTGTTATAATTGTTTCAGGTTTATTAATTCGATGTTGAACCTTGCAATATGGTGTTATTGCCATTTATGTGTCGAATATCATAAAAATACTTCACTCGTTTTCCGCAAGGCTTACAACCAGGACTTTATCTAAACGATCAATGCCGCTCAAAGTAAATCCCAATATAAACGCTTTCCGAGGGCTGACCTCTTCGGCACCAAAAGAATTTTACTTTTCCCTGTAGCCGCATTTTGAAGAGATGACCTTCACATCCGGAGGAGCGGCTTGTGTCTACCTTCGAACCGCCATTATTTCGGGAATTATGTACTTCATGTTAACTATGCATCTTTTGTTGCTCTAATGTGAGGAATATATAAACAACAGACTAGAAAGAATGAACATAGAAATGATTATTGAAATTTATTAATTGAAATACATATTGATGCCTATAATCATACATTCCCTTATGCATACAGATTCTGAACCACCGATATATGTTCATCCCTAAGAAGATGATATATTGTAGAATTCATGTTCATTACTTCACATTACCTGCACATGCTATTGTGCGGCGCTTACCGCCCCGCTTGGCTCCGCGAAAATTTTTATCTTTTTCATCTCTGAGTCACACACGACAAAGCTCCTCAATAACTTTTCCGATACATTGACTCGCCTAAGTCACAAATGGTGGATTTTTTTAACGTCCGTTTTCTAGACGAAACAACAGAATTCCCAACTAAAGATTTTGCTAGCTAGCAGTGCTTTTTTGCGGTGATCTTCGTTACCGTATTCCCTTTCAATTTGCGTGCCTCAATATCGCAATTTTGCGCTACCTCTTCTTTCCAATACTGGACGGCACTACATCCGAAGTCGGCTCCAGCCTCGTGATCTTCAGATAGTCTGTTTAATCAAGACACCAGCATCACACAAGAAACATCTCCGACGTGTCTACGTGCTCGAAATTGTGTAAAACACTTGAAGTTGTCCGCTCTTTCACAAATTTGTCAGACTTTCACTTTCCATTACTTTCGATTCAATATCAGCTCTTTTTCAGACTTTATCGAGCTGGTTTTTCAGGCTTTTTCCAAGCACAAATTATTTTCTAGTACAAACTTTTCTGACTTTTTACTTTCAAGTCTCTGGCTCCACACCATTACACCATGGAGAAGTCCAAAGTCAAGTCTATCTTGCCCAAGCCATCGCCGCTGCTTCCCCAACAGACGCCGTCGCCAAAGGTGACTGGCTCCGTAACTCCAATTTCTGGCAAAAGACGGTCTGTTGCTTCCGGGCTCGCTGACACCAAAAAACGAAGATCGCTTCCTACCAACATCAGCTCGGTACAACCCATAGCCCCTATGGCTCCGGTTCCACTTTCTACCAGCATGGCTGAAGACGACAGTCTGGATAAATCGAAGCAGACCGGCCACAGACCTGTAACTTCGTGTACATTCTGCCGTCAACACAAAATCAAGTGTAATGCTCTGGAAAACTACCCCAATCCATGTCAACGATGTGATAGAATGGGCCTTAAATGCGAAATCGATCCACAATTCAGACCCAAGAAGGGTTCCCAGATCCAGTCCCTCAAGAGCGATGTAGACGAACTCCGGACTAAAATCGAAATCCTTACAAAAAACGAATCGCTCTTAACTCGGGCCCTCAATCAACATAACATCTTGCAGCAGCAGCAGCAACAGCAACAGCAACAACAGCTGTATACGCCCATGGCCCAGTCAACCAATAGTACAAACTCACCTGTAAATTTCCAGTCACCTCAGCTATATCCTACGGGAACATACAAATCCTCGCCCAATTCTATATCTCTATCGGGCCATCTCAACGACTCTGTAAATAGCAGCACCAACCCAAACCAACTCGCTCACGTAATCCAGGAAGGCTCTGATACTTCACCGTCTACAAACAACACTCCTAATTCTCAACATTTAAATAGAGAAGAATTGCAATATGTCTCAGAGTTCATTCTTGGAGAAGTACATCTTCCACTAGAAAAGGCGAATGACTTGCACCACACTTTTATGACGAAACACCTCCCTTTCTTGCCCATCATCACCTCTCGATCGGCGACAGAATTATACCACAAATCGCAGCTCCTCTTTTGGACAGTGATTCTAACTGCATCTCTCTCGGAACCAGACCCAACGTTGTACATGTCGTTGGCTTCGTTGATCAAGCAGTTGGCCATCGAAACCTGCTGGATCAGAACACCCAGATCGACTCACGTGATTCAGGCACTCATCATTCTTTCCATCTGGCCCTTGCCCAACGAAAAAGTTTTGGATGACTGCTCGTATCGTTTCATAGGTCTTGCTAAGAACTTGTCCCTTCAGCTAGGCTTACACAGAGGAGGCGAGTTTATTCAGGAATTCAGTAGAACCCAAGTAAGTCTCGGTCCTGACGCGGAACGGTGGAGAACCAGATCGTGGATCGCAGTTTTCTTCTGTGAACAGTTCTGGTCCTCAGTCTTGGGTTTACCTCCATCCATTAATACCACAGACTACTTGCTTGAAAATGCCAGAGTAGACCAGTCGTTGCCCAAGGACTTCAGGTGCTTGATTTCGTTGTCGATTTTCCAGTGTAAACTCATAAACGTCATGGGCATTTCTGTCACACGACCTGATGGTTTATTGGAGCCACTGAACAGAGCCGGTTCGCTAAACATTTTAGATCGTGAGTTAGAACGATTGAAGTTCAAGTTGAACATTGTAGATGGTTCAGCAATTGAGATCTACTACCTATATGTAAAGTTGATGATCTGTTGCTTTGCCTTCTTGCCAGGTACTCCAATTGAAGATCAGGTCAAATATGTCAGCTCGGCATACTTATCAGCCACAAGGGTTGTCACTATTTCTTCGCAAATGTTGAAAGACAACATTCTGTTGATAGAATTACCCATCTATATCAGGCAGGCAATGACTTACTCAGTATTGCTACTTTTCAAGTTGCACTTGTCACGTTACTTGATCGACAAGTATGTAGATAGCTCCAGGCAGCTGATAGTCACAGTACATAGATTGTTGAGAAACACTTTGTCGTCATGGAAAGACTTGAAAAACGACATCTCGAGAACGGCGAAGGTGTTAGAAAACTTGAATATTGTTCTCTACACCTATCCTGATATCTTGTTGAACGACAATTTGGAAGCTGGTGGAAGTATTATTAACAGGATGAGATCGCACTTAACAGCATCATTATTCTACGACTTGGTATGGTGTGTCCACGAAGGAAGAAGAAGAACGATGATTGACAAATCGAAAAAGTCGGAGTCTTTGGAAGATACGAAAATTCCACCCAACTCGACAACAACTACTTCTATCAGTAAAAGACCCGCACCTTTGCCATTCTATAACCAAATTACCAAGGACGACTTCAAGACTATTACAACTACTACTCCCAACGGTACTACAATCACTACTTTGGTTCCTACGGATCAAGCAATGAACCAGGCAAGAAACACTTCTGGAAACAAACCTTTGGAAATCAACGGTATACCCTTGGCCATGTTGGAAGCAACAGGTAGTATCAAGGAAACTATCCGAGAGCTGCAAACTCCTGCGCCAGAAGTAGAAGCAGAAAATACTAATGCTCCTATTGTTCCATCTGCTATCAAGGTTAAACAGGAGTTCATTTCACCTCAGCAGTCGATATTGCCACACCAAACGCAAGCTCTTCAGCACCAGTCGTTTGCTATGCTTGGACAGCAGTCTGTAGAGTCAACGCCTAACCAGCCAATGTTCATAAGCAGCGACTCGATGCAAATCCAGCAACCCGGCTTGGTGGATCCTTCAAGTGCACAACCTTCATCTATCCAGTACTTAGGTGCTCCCATCAACGGAGTGGCCGATCAGATAGACAATTTTTTCCAGCAGCAGTCTAACGGTTGGATGAATAACGACAACTACCAAGATGATGATTTCCTCGGATGGTTCGACGTCAACATGCGTTCCGATCACTGAGCCAACTGCCCCTAAAATAATGAAATATTTTGTTCTTATTATGTCCCTCCATTCTATTTTCTCTCTGAGTTTAATATTATAATTATGTATATACTATTCATCTATATTCATTCTCTGTTGATTAAATTTGTTATTATTACTAAGAGAGTACAATCTCTAACCATGGTTAATATAAATTTTACATTCTAAATTCCTATGATTATTGCATTGAGGCTTCAGTGTTTGATATTACTAAATTGTTAAATTCTGGTAGATCATTTTCCTGTCTATTTTACTATGCTACTACTATAATAGAACTATATAACATATCCAAAACCATGTTCCTGTATTCCTATGTGATATTTTAATGGGTGCAAACACGATTCGAACGGTTGCAATTTGTGTCACGTGAAATTTGACAATTCATATATACCGGAGTCAATTCTCCCTAGTTAAGAATCAACCATTATCTATAGCCGATGACAAGTTGAAAAAAAAAAGACATCTCTCTGTATTCGTTTAGTTTCAATTACCTGCCCATCATGTTACCCAGAGTTTTGCTTCGTTCTGCTCCTTTCAAAACTGCTCTTCCTAGAACCATCCCGGTTTTCAGACCAGTTCTTGGAAGTCGTTTCTACTCATTCAAGCAAGAAGACCAACCCAGAATCAGAATCGGCTCCACCGCTCCAAACTTCGAAGTCAACACCACTGCTGGAAAAATTGACTTCCATAGCTACATTGGCGATAATTGGGTCGTTCTTTTCAGTCATCCGGCCGATTTCACTCCAGTCTGTACCACTGAATTGGGTGCATTTTCCAAGTTGAAGCCGGAATTCGATCAAAGAGGTGTCAAGTTAATTGGTCTTTCCACTGAGGGTGTCGATAGCCACAACCAATGGATTAAAGATATTGAAGAAGTTGTCACTGGCGGTGAAAAATTTGGTTTCCCTATCATCGCCGATTCAACGAAGGAAGTTGCCTACAAATACGATATGGTTACTGAAGATGACTTCAAGAATCTTGAATCTGGAGTTGTATTCACTGTAAGATCGGTCTTTGTCATTGACCCAGCCAAAAAGATCAGATTGACCATGACATACCCAGCTTCTACTGGTAGAAACACAGCTGAAGTGTTGAGAGTCGTTGATGCTTTACAATTGGCTGACAAGAGAGGCATTGCTACTCCTGTCGACTGGACCGAAGGCCAGGATGTCATCATTCCTCCTACCGTTTCCAACGAAGCTGCCAAGGAAAAGTTTGGTGAGTTCAAGCAAGTCAAGCCATATTTGAGATTCACCAAGTTGGACTAAGAAGACTATGAGTGAAAAGGATATATTTAAATATTATATGTACTTATATTATATTATGGTTATGTTTAAATGGCTATGGATATGCAGAGTTAATAAAAATATTCTATCTTATGATGGTATTGACCAAGGTATTGCATCTTGCTGGCTCAGACGATATCTTTCCTCTCAAAAGATGTTCAGTTCCATCATCAGCCAAGTACATGGCTTCTCCATTTCTATTAGTCCTCAAGTGTGACTGTATAGCTTCCCATACCTTGGGCTTCAATCTGGGAGGTTCTGCATCCGCCGAAAACCCATCGAACGTGAGTTTGGTACCGACTAAGTCTGATATTGGTGGGTTTATCAATTCTACTTTCGTGGATTCTCCGTTCGTTTCCTCTGTAGCAAGCAACATGGCTTCAGACTTGACTCCTCTCATCTTTGAAGGTTTGAGGTTGGTCAAAACTACCACTCGACGGTTTTGCATCATGTCCATAGGAATGTAATTGACCAATCCAGAACATACTTGAACGGTTTTCGGTACTTTGTCGTCATTGGAAGCTTGCTCCTCAATCTGGATCTGTGATACATATAGCTTATCAGCATCGGGATGTTTCTCACATCTGAGAATCTGGCCCAAGCGCAAACTGAGCAAGCTGGGTGCAACTAGTTGGTTAGTATCGAAAATATAGAAAATGTGTCAATCTTTTCAGGATACACCCCTGCTAATGGCAATCTTACATTCTGGCTGTGTGGAGTAGGCCCTACGAGCAATAAGTCTGAACATTGGAGAATAGTTCAATTGGTCGACTGGGTTTGGTTAGTCTAGTCGCACTAGCCCGACTTAATCGAATCAGTTGATGCTAATACTGTATTTTATAGTGTAGTGTATGTAAGAGGCTATGAGTGGATGATTATGTCATCACGCTTTTCAGTAGTTTTAATGGAAACTACTTACAAAAAACAACTTCCACCGTACTCTTCTACTGCAACTTTAAAAGGTGATATAACTTACCTGTAAATACTATGCCATTTACTGTGCTTTCGATGCTATTACAAGTGTGTAATGTCGTACACAATGCCTCTCACAGTTCTATGTATTACTTTCTAGCATACACTTTATTATTGGTATAGTCATGGCGATTTTTTACGTAGAAATACTCTACCTACAAATAAATGCTCTACTACAAAACTTATTGTAAGTCTACTACCATAGACGTTCCTAACTTTTTCTATGTATATACTGAACATCAGCAGCAATTTAACCCTATTGGGAATGTGCATTAACGCGTCCAATTTATTTATATTAAGTCTGCACATAACACGCTCCAAATTATCAAACATAGTTTGAATTCTCGATACTCCAAATTTTCAGTGATCTGTTTCTCCTTATTTCTGTGTGTTTTCTCACAATTTCCTAACCTTACTTTTCCAGTCAGCACTTTGAAAGATTGAACCGGTGAGTTACAATACAATCACACGCGTTCACAATGGCTAACTTCGTCTCGTCGCCAGGACGAATTCCTTCTGATGCTGCTCATCTTCTCCATTCATCGCAGCCAGCCTCATCTATAGGCAGAGAATCATTCACACCACAAAGTTCACAGCCGCTACTATTCTCTGAGTCTCAGGGTCCCTCTGTATCCACAGTGCCACCATCGGCTAGTGTAGCCGGCAACAGAAGGCAAATTGCTGTTCCCAAAGTCGTTGATGTTACCGGTGAAAAGGTTAGAGAGAGCTTTGAGCTGTTTATCGAAGAGTTTGTAGATTCGGAAAACGATGATATTTCTGCTCCAGACGCCGGTCAATGGGATGGTCGTGTCTACTTGGCCCAGATCGAGACCATGAAGTCGCTCGAGATCTCGACGTTGTATGTCAATTATCAACATTTGGTTGGCCAGGAGAATGGAGTGTTGGCTACAGCCATCTTGGAACAATACTATCGTTTCTACCCTTTTTTGCTCAAAGGTTTGAGGCGTTTGTTGAAGAAATACGCTCCAGCCCTACTCCATACATCTCTTGTCGGTCAGAACGCTGAGGATGACGACTCGTCGCACAAACCGGATTTCTCGGAATCTTCTTCTTCTACAGGAGCAGGGGGCCAGTCCAACGAAAGAGTGTTTCAAATCTCCTTCTTTAATTTACCCACCATTAATCGTATCAGAGACATCCGAACGGCCAGGATCGGGTCGTTAATGCTGATTTCCGGGACCGTAACCAGAACTTCTGAAGTCAGACCAGAGTTGTTTCGAGCCTCCTTCACGTGCGATATGTGTTCAGCTGTCATAGAAGGTATTGAGCAGGTCTTCAAGTATACCGAACCAACGTCGTGCCCTTCTTGTGAAAACCAGTCTTATTTTACTCTAAACATCTCTAAGTCTCAATTTATTGATTGGCAAAGAGTTCGTATCCAGGAGAACTCCAACGAAATCCCAACTGGATCCATGCCTCGTACACTTGATGTCATATTGAGAGGTGAAGCTGTTGAAAGAGCAAAGCCCGGAGACAAATGTAAGTTCACGGGTACCGAAATCGTAATTCCCGATGTTTCTCAATTGGGTTTACCTGGTATTAAGCCACAATCAGTCAGAGACAACCGAGGTGTGGTTTCATCAGAATTGAGCTCGGCCGTTACTGGTTTGAAGTCTCTTGGAGTTAGAGACCTCACATACAAACTTGCATTCCATGCATGTCATGTATCGTCTTTGGTGAACAAGTCCAACAGTAATGGTGAAGAGCAAGACTCGACCGAAGTAGACTACGAGGGATCAAACGACCAGGAGATCTTCTTGACCTCGTTGAGCGACTCAGAAGTGTCTCAGTTAAAGGAGATGGTTAAAGACGAACATGTCTACAACAATTTGGTGCAATCAATAGCTCCAGCTGTTTTTGGACATGAAGTAGTCAAGAAGGGTGTTTTATTGCAGATGCTCGGAGGTGTACACAAGCAAACCATTGATGGAATTAACTTGAGAGGTGACATCAACATTTGTATAGTTGGTGACCCTTCCACCTCGAAGTCGCAGTTCTTGAAGTATGTGTGTGGATTCTCTCCCAGAGCCATTTACACTTCGGGTAAAGCTTCTTCCGCAGCAGGTTTGACGGCTGCAGTAGTCAGAGATGAAGAGACTGGTGAATTTACTATCGAGGCCGGTGCTTTAATGCTAGCCGACAACGGAATCTGTGCCATTGACGAGTTTGACAAGATGGACATTTCAGATCAAGTCGCTATTCACGAAGCGATGGAGCAACAGACCATTTCCATCGCCAAAGCTGGTATCCACGCTACATTGAATGCCAGAACGTCCATATTAGCTGCTGCTAACCCAATAGGAGGTAGGTACAATAGAAAATTGGGTTTGAGATCCAATTTAAATATGACTGCTCCCATCATGTCTAGATTTGATTTGTTCTTTGTTATATTGGACGATTGCAATGAAAGAATCGATACCCAATTGGCGTCTCATATTGTAGATTTGCATATGTTAAGAGACGAAGCTATTGACCCTCCATATTCTGCTGAACAGTTGGCCAGATACATCAAGTACGCCAAAACGTTCAAGCCAAAGATGACGAAGGAAGCCAGAGATTTTTTGGTCACCAGGTATAAGGAATTGAGAGACGACGATGCTCAAGGTCTTGGTAGGTCATCTTACAGAATCACTGTTAGACAATTGGAGTCGATGATCAGATTGTCAGAAGCTATTGCCAGAGCTAACTGTACCGAAGAAATCACTCCAAGTTTTGTCGCAGAAGCATACGACTTGTTGAAGCAGTCAATTATCCGTGTCGAAATGGACGACATTGAAATGGAAGAAGACAACGATGCTTCTAATGATGACAAGGAAAATGATGCTATTGCAACTAAAGACAATGAGAACATCGATGAGCGCACACACGAAGATCATGAAGCAACTCAGAGTCTGGAAACACCAAGACATAAGAAGGAAAAGATATCTGTTGGATACGACAAGTATGTAGCTATGATGAACTTGTTGGTGAAGAGGGTATCTGATGACGACAGTGCTGGTGGAGAAGGTCTTGTGGCTGCAGAACTTGTTAACTGGTACTTGACCCAGAAGGAAAATGAGATTGCTACAGAGCAAGAATATTTCAAGGAACGAAAGCTAGCCTACAAGGTTTTGAAGAGATTGGTCAAGGATAGAATCTTGATGAGTGTCATCAACAATGAAAGTCTGTTGCCGGATGAAGAAGGTGCCTCCGACCGTGTAGACAAAACGGTCTATATCTTACACCCTAACTGCGCAATTCTCGATTTCTTCGACCAGACGAGGACCACAGAAGGCGATCAAGAAGTAGATGACACTACTGAAATCTAAATTGGTGCCTTAATGTTGTATATTAGTGATTAGATTTTTTTCTTTGTAATTGAGATTGTATATTAGTTGTTATTTTGGTAAATACATTAATATTTATCGAATTGGATATAGACAACTTTGTAGACATATTCTTCTGTAATAGACTAGATATTACGAAATATGTAGACAGACTATATACCATCAGATTTGAGTCTCTTTTTGTCTTGAATAGATGGGTATCCAATAACTCTTTTGCCCGAATCTTCGTCAATATTATCATGACTGCTGTCTGCATTCAAGAAATAAGCTTCAGCCACTACTTTTTCTTCTGTGCTTAGTCTTGATAGCTCATACAAGTGACTGGCTTGTGAGTTGTCGGGGAAATCAGGCTGTTGAGGTTGTTGTTGATTTTGTTGCTGTTGAGGAAGTGGCAAGGGAATAAACGGATTAGGTTGGAATACAGCAGGATTATTCTGTCTTGAATAGCTGGAAGCTCCGCTATTTCCAGAGTTATTCTTCCACTCTGTTGGAACTAACTGTTGTGAGCACTCCAAGCAATGTTCTACGAATATCTTGGAGTTGGGAAACATAAATTGACAAGCTCTACACCAGCCTGGATCGTCTTTCGATGAATCCTGTGCAAACTGCTTTTTGTCCTTAACATAATGAACAAGACGGAGGTGTCTTTTCAAAACATCTAGTCTGTTGAAAGCCCCTCCATTTCTGTGACAAGTGGGATCGTTTCGCCAATACGGACAACGAAATAATGGCTCTGAATGTGACTTGGTATGTCTTCTCAAATCAGACATTCTGGCAAACGACCAAGTACATCCTGCAAATGTACAGGCGAATGGTCTTGAATGCGACGTATTAGCTGAGGTTTTAGAGTTAAACTTCTTGATGTCAATTTCGTCGTTCTTTTTGGGTCTTCCGGGTTTGAACTGGAACGATTGAGCTTCTTGTTCAGCAGCATTCGTAGCAGCAGAAGCAATAGAGATAGAATTTCCATTCAGAAAGTTGTGCGGGTCGATCGAGCTTGATCTAGATGTCACATAGAAGTTATTACCACTAGAAGATGTTGAATTATTGGTGTTATTGGTATTAATATTAGTGTAGCTCAACGAAGCATTGGAATTGGGGTATAAGTAAGCGGGAATATTGATAAATGAAGAAACATCGTTCTTACCGAGCTGTTGTGGAAGCTGTTGCTGTTGAATGCGCTGTTGCTGCTGCTGTTGCTGTTGCTGTTGCTGCTGCTGTTGCTGCTGTTGCTGCTGTTGCTGTTGCTGCTGTTGCTGTTGCTGCTGTTGCTGCTGTTGCTGCTGTTGCTGTTGCTGCTGTTGCTGCTGTTGCTGCTGTTGTTGTTGCTGCTGCTGTTGTTGTTGCTGCTGCTGTTCTTGTTGAGGAAGATGCGGATGTTGTTGCTGGGAAAGCTGATGTGGTTTCTGTTGCTGAAAATGCGAATTTTGTCGATGCAATTCGTTCTGATTTGTTTGTTTCTGCTGGTTCTGCCCAAGATTGAGTTGATGTTGAAGTTGCGGCACAATGGGAGTTTCTTGATTAGAATGATTTTGATCAATTTCTAAATTTTGAAGCTGGCCAGCCTCACTGGCATTCACTACTTCCTGGGTAACTCTACCAATATTGCCTTCATTATTTGTGTCAAACTGTTCGACGAACTTGGTGGTTCTTTCCGCGGATTCCGTGCTTGACCTTCCTGCTATTACAGGTGTTTCTGAGAGATCCAGAACCTTCTGTTGAACTTTTCCAGTTGCTTCTGTGTTTTGACTAGAACTCTCCATTTTTCATATAATAGATTTAATGAAAATCAATATGAAATAATATTGATATTTGTTTGAATTTGTCTTGTGAATCTCTTGTAGCTATTGCTAACTCCTATATCTTTCGTTTCACTGGTATTGATCCCGCAATAGTTATTAAATTTCTCTCCTTTCACAACAATGTATTAATAATTATACTTCGTTTTTCTTACTATGATTTATAAGCCCGATACCTTTTCTGAGCAGTTTCTTATTCCAATTCTGTTATGACTCTTCTTCACTTAATATACAAACAAATATTTCTATAAAAACCAATATGACCAGATCACACTTCAAAGTTTGGCCCACAATAAATCAATATGCTCACGTGAATCTATTTTTATTCAACTGTCCATTTGTGGACGTCTCTCACCTAAACAAAAGTTGTTGGCCGCAAAATGCTGTTGGTTTTGCAATGATAACAAACTACTATTGACATAAACAGTTAAAAAAGTCGAGCCGCTTGGGGTGAGGTTCGAATATTCTGGTCGTGTGATTACCGACAAGTAACGGATTTGCAAAATCCCTAGTCAGAATCACAATGGGCAACTGCAATGACGACTTCAGGTATGAATTGCTAGGACAGGCTGGAATAACGAAATTGTATTTTGATCTACCTTTGTCTGATTTGTCTAGTGCAATTTAGAGTTGATGTGATAGTTCGAAATTGCTCAGACTCGAGTGTTCTGCGATTTTAAGAGCTCTAACCCGCTATCCCAAGCCCTGGCAACTGCTATTGAAGATGTGGACTTATCTATTTGAGCACCATCTTCTTTATCGACATCTCTCTGGCCGCCTTTTAGATTCTTGTAAACCGCAGCTTTCATCTTGGAATCTGGTCCCAACATCTTTTGCAACTCCCATCGCACCCATAACGACGATGCCTTGTACTTATGGGCAAAGATGAGGTTGGAAGCTTTTCTCATATTGAATTTTTCTAACTCCTCTTTTAATTTCTCTTTAATTTCCATCTTACGCCCATATATTTTGTTAACCTGCCCGTCTAGTTTCATATTTAGAAAGTTGACTTGGGCATCTGAAATCGATCTATTTGCTAATCTTATGTCACTCCCTCTCTGTCTACCATAGTATATTGCAGAACTCTTGAGGACATAGTTCAAAGTGCCGGGGGGTTCGAACTCTAATACTCGATACGGTTTGTGGTTGAAATCTCGCTTGGAAGTGAATTGGCATAATGTGAGATAGAACTCGCTACCGTCGTTTTCTCGCTTTCGACGCATAGTAATAAATCGATCTGCAGTTAATGGAATTCCCCAAACGTCGTATTCTAATCTAATCCACGGTAAATTGTTCTTTCTGATTTTGCGAAGTTCTTCTTCTTCTGAATCTGGAGCTGCCTCAGCTTCTGCTAGCGATGAAAACCCGTCTACAGTCTCTATTTTTAGAGTCCAGTAATCGACCAATTGTTGGGCTTCCTTCACTTTGGAGGATATCTCCTCTTCGAGCTTCAACTTCTCAAACTCCTTGAAAACCAAATCCGCTTCGTCTTTCTCTTCTGCTTTCTTTTTCTCTTGTAGAGCTATATCAGTCTCAAATCCACATAAAGTAGGAACAGATATAATTCCAGTACTCATTGTACTGGCTATGTCTATCACATGACAATGTGTCTTCTCTCCATGCAAACGCAATCCTCTTCCTATCATCTGGACTAAAAGGGGTCGTGATTTTGTTGGCCGTGCAAGAAAAAGAGAATCAATATTAGGTATGTCAGTTCCTTCGGTGAATACCAGAACATTGCACAATACCGAGATGTTACCGTTCTTAAAGTCCGTGAGAATTTCTGCTCTTTCTGCTCTCTGAGTTTGTCCTGTAACATACTGGGCATTGATACCTTGTTTTTGTAGCTCGGTGCACAAAGTTCTACAATGGTCGATGTTGATGCAGAAAACCAACGTCGACTTGAAATTGAATTTCTCTCTTAGCTTTTTGTAAGCCAAGGCCACTTGCAAAATGGAATGTGCGCTCGTCAATGCTTGAGCAAGTCCGCCGGAGTCAAAATCATTGTTCATGTCATTGATGGCTTCGAGGTCCACATCGAGTTCAATGGTGGAAAACTTAATATCCGCCAATGCTTTGTTTTTGATCATTTCCACAAGGCTTCTTTCAAACACAATCTTGTCAAATACAACTCCCAATGGCTTGCCGTCGTGCCTTTCCATAGTCGCTGTGAATCCAAGAACATGCACTGGCAGTGCTGCGGTTGTGGCGTCGAAGTAGTTCAATATTTTGTTCCATGTGGTAGCAGCCGAATGGTGACACTCGTCAAGTATTATGGCCTTGAATTCGTTCTTGTTGTACCTCTGTAAACGGGCCAAATTATTGTATACTAAAGTCAGTACCGACGCTACTACGACTTCGTCATTTTGAGTCATTTGTCTCTTGGACATGTCAATACCTACCTTGAGATGAGGATGAAGTTTCTTGATCGTTTCAGCCGCATGGTTGATGAGCTCTTCACGATGGGCTATAACCAATGTTTTGTGACGCTCGGGAGACGTTGGGTTTATCAAAGGAATAAGATGTGAGAAAACAACAGTCTTTCCTCCTCCTGTAGCGAGAACTACTGCTGGTCGTCTGATGCCCTGATCAAGGGCTTCTAGGACAGACTTAACAGCAACATCCTGGTAATCTCTGAGCTTTAAATCAGACAGCTGTGACATTGCAGGTACGAGTGATGAATTGAATCTCTTGACAGCACTTTTAAACATCTACTACCAATAGTTGGAATTGATTGTTGGAATTCAAAATTCCTACTTGCGATTCAAATAAAAAGAGTCTTGTTCAAGTCCAGCAAACGAAAATCAAAATCTATATATATACACCTTTATATCCATTGCGTGACCAATAGAACAAATTGAAGTGTTTAATTCAAGGATCGTTCCAAATATATATCAAAACATGAATACAAACTTTTATGTGGAGATCAAATTATTTTTTTCAGTGAGACTACTAGAATTGGCTGCGAATATTAGATTTTCTGGATTCATTAATTGAACATTGCAACTTTGGCCACGTCATATGTCTGATAATAAGAATCTCAGTCCACTTCTACCCTAACATTACTAGTGTCGACATACAGTTCAGCAGTATTTTTTCCTCTTTTAAGTCCTTTAATACTGACCATCCGTAGGGCGGCTTCCCGATAATGTTCTCCAGTTGTTACAAGCAATCTCTTGCTAGGTACCATTTTCAATCCCACTGTAAGTGAGGTTGTTAGTTCATGATCGAGTTCCGAAGGCAGTGAATCATAAATAAAAAAGTAGATTCGGGAATGAGTACTGCTTTCTAGATTAGTGATGGGTTTTATCAAGCAGACTGTCTACGAGACAGTTGACATCCACATGCAGAATAAAGATTCATTGCCAACAAGGTTTGATCTCCTTGACTTCTACGGCTGGTGATAAAAGTGCAGATCAAGTTAAATGAATGTTAGGAATTCAACTATTTTTACTACATTTGAACGTCTTTTATGTCACCTGGATTCCAGCAAATCCAATATTTCGAGATTGTAATCGGAATGAAACCACTCTTCCAGAGTACTGTGCCTATAAGAAAACGTAGATACTTGTAGAATAAATACAACCAATAATTTCACAGTCCTACGAATTACAGAGTAATTAAAATTAAATACGAGGGCATAGATATTCTTCGGTTTTATTGTTCATCGGCTGTGCTGATTAATCTCCCTTTTGAAACTTTAGTAATTTGGTCTAATTGACATTTTCAATTCTTTAATAATGTATGACTAACTCACAAATGTAAAGTTGGTAGCGCGCTTCCCCAGATATTCATGGCCACTTTCTTCCACGGGGCGAAACTATAAAGGAGTTCTGAATTCCGAAGTGATTATCCAGTCATCATTTTTTCTGGCCAGGGACTTCGAAAGATCAATTGCATTTGTTTCTACATCAGATTTCCTGCTACCATCTACTTTTCGCTCAATAGCTGTCTTCTATCATAAACTCAATTATTCTATAATCTTCTAAAATGTCCTCAGTAAGTAGTATAATTAGGAATTTTCAGTGTTTCTCACTCTTCAGATTGAAGAACAATTCAATACTAACAATAATAGGATGAAAAAATCGAAATATTGAAGTTTGCTGCCAAAGATGGAGCTTACCACAGAAGACCTTCCCTGTTCAGAGACTTCATCAGCAATAAGCCTGGATCCAAATTCTTAGCTGAGGCTAACCGTTATCATTTGTATGTTTCGTTTGCGTGTCCCTGGGCTCACAGGACTTTGATCACCAGAGTCTTGAAGGGCTTGAGCTCAGTGATTTCAGTGTCCGTAGTCCATTGGCATATGGATGACAAAGGCTGGAGATTCATCAGCGACGAGGAATTGAAGACGACTGACCCCAAAACGGATATTTCCTTGGGAACAATCGATCATTTGTACAATTTCAAGCGTATCAGAGAATTGTACTTCAAGGCCGAACCTGACTATGTTGGCAGATTTACTGTTCCAGTGTTGTGGGACAAGAAGTTGGAGACTATTGTGAACAACGAATCGAGTGAAATCATTCGGATGTTGAATCTGGAGTTCAACGAGCTTTCTACGAAGGAAGGTGCTGTCATTGATATCTACCCTGAGGAGATGCGTACAGATATTGATGACATCAACTCGTGGATCTATGACAATATCAACAACGGGGTGTATAAGTCTGGATTCTCTACCAAGCAGGAAGTATATGACCAAGAAGTCAAGAATGTGTTTACTCATTTGGACAAGGTGGAGGAGATCTTGAAGGAAAACCATGCCAACAACAAGTCATACTTGTTAGGAAGCACCTTGACTGAGGCAGATGTGCGTTTGTTCACCACCATAATCAGATTTGACCCAGTGTATGTCCAGCACTTTAAATGTAACATTGGTATGATCAGACACGATTTTCCTCACATCCACCAATGGGTCAGGGAGTTGTATTGGAAAGTCCCAGGCTTTAAGGAAACCACCAACTTCGACCACATCAAATATCACTATACCAAGTCGCATGTCGCCATCAACCCACATGGTATCACTCCGGTTGGTCCAATTCCAAACATCTTGCCATTGTAGTGTTTTTTATGATATTTAGTTAATTAATGGTCGCATTAATAATGTTTGTAGTGTACCAATGTAACAAGGTGGATGCAACAGGGTAGATTACGTGTAGTTTTTCTGCAAAATGGCTATAGAGAATTAGTAGAGTAGTGAGAAGGGGAAATAATGCACTGGTATGTCAATGGCTGCAATAGAAGCTGAACATGGAAGGTTGCAGGAACGCGTCTCTGTAGGCTAGGCAGAATTTCTCTTAAAGAACAACAACAAGCATCTAACAGCCCACGGAGTCTAACAAGAAAAGATTCATCGAATTCGAAGACGCGTTGAATGTGACATGGAACGTCAAGTGTTGTACATCCAGCTTGGCTTACTAATCCGCCGCAAGCACCTTGTGTATGCTTAGATATGGTATTTGATACGGAAGGCTATCCTTAGCGTTATTCTCGTGTGACATTTAGAATTATTGCTTAGAAAGAAGCAGATTACGGTAGGTTGTTTATTTTTCGGCTAAAGGACCTGGCACCTGAGTTTGAATGTGTTTACCATCTACTCTGACACACGTATCAATTCCTGAAAGAATCCGTTTGCTGTGTTGGTTTAAACTATAAGCTCAGAATTATACTCTCGCTAGTGCACATTTCTCGCTAACAGCGCGCATGGAACCATCGCCAAATCGATTCGCGCCTCATCGTGGGAAAAGCGGGGGCCAAGCGGGATGGAAAGATACAAATGGGCCATTGTACTACTGAGGGTTACATCGTATGGTGTTTGCTGCAACAGAGGGTATTCTATCACTAAGCTAAGGTTGTTTGGTTATTGTTGTTCATTTTAGCGAATTCATTGCACTTCTCGCTTGAGTGAGAAAAGTGACGAATCGGTAATTTGATCAACTCTGCCTTTCTGAATGTGACTGTGTGAAATACTACTACTTACTAGTTTCTCGTTCTAAAGAGCTGTTTCTAGGTGTGGCAACTTGGACAATTGTTGGTCTAGGAAGTATAACTTTGCAGCTACTTTATCCCTCATTTCAATGATCTGGTCAAACTTGATCAACTGAATAGTTTTTTGCAATACTTCACATTAGATTTATTTATATAAAACCCTATTTATCCCCAGAGCCACAATTTTATATTCTAAAATTCTGTGATCATTTTCTAACGAATCTTCAATGGTTGAGCATCCGTTGTATCACTGGAAGCGGATGTAGCTCTCTTCTATTTATTGTATGTAGTTTTAGATATTATGCAGTAATAGTGTTGACTGGTTGCACTTTCCTTCCAACACGAAAGCGAAATTTAAGTCGAGTTCATATTCGAAAGAAGCTTAATCCAATATGCAACTATTCTCTCTGATTAGATCCCCTTCAAGATGAATTATTTGATCATCTGCGAGCCTCTCTATTACTGCTGCAAACATAATTCAATGAAATGCACTAGCACACCACTGCTAGTACATTCTAGCTCTACATGCCCGTAGTTCCTAAATATCAAACCTTGTAGTAATTTGTGAGTTGGTGGGGCAGTTCTGGTAGGGGAGGTGCGCAAAGATAATAAGAAAAAGCAGAAAATAGTTGTGAGAGCAACGAACAAGTAGAGAAAATAGAGATTATAGTACCGAAGATTGTCACTACTAAGCAGAGAAGCTCCCGAAGTCAATCTCGACTCTACAATACAATCCAAGGTGTCACGATCGTGCACATTCTTTTTCGGCATTTTAGCCATTCTGGCATTTGAAGTTCCCAAACCGACACGTAAAAAACAAAATTGAAAATCAAGACGATCAGAAAATCACAAAAAAAATCTGAAATCAAAACAATATTTTGCACGATCCCCAAAATCGCCAGCAGACTATTTTTCTTCTTTCGCTTTACAATTACATCTCTGGACTTCCCGCTAGTGCCCATTACTCTCGTTACATCTAATATCATAACCACAGCCTGTCATGAGAGGTAAGTATACGTTGTCAGTTGAGGTGGCATGAAAATGATAGCAAACTACTTCAAAAAAATCAATTAATAATTAATCAAAATACATCAAACTTTGTTCACAGTCGATTCGGCATAAAAAATCAAAATTCTACTATAGTCAACATTTTGGACTTTTCAAATGATAGCAACTTCATTATTGAAGTTAACTTCAAGTGTCAACTATGATCACTATCGTCAACAAAATATAACATGCAAATAGTCATAAGAATTCTCCCATCAGAATCTAACATGCTCCATAATGGTTTCTCAAAATCACAACAATAATATCGAATTCTCTCTAAAGATCAACAAATTGCAGTTGCAATCAACTAGCATGGAGTAATGTCATTCATCTTGTCATTTCAATTCCATCTTCATCTCACTTGTTTTATACTAACCCAATAGACTATAAGGTTGTCGTTCTAGGAGCCGGTGGTGTCGGTAAATCGTCCATAACCGTGCAATTCGTGCAAGGGGTCTATGTCGAAAGCTACGATCCCACTATTGAAGACTCGTACCGAAAGCAGATAGAAATCGATGGCAGAGCCTGTGACTTAGAGATTCTCGACACGGCAGGTGTCGCCCAATTCACGGCCATGAGAGAACTCTATATCAAGAGTGGTAAAGGATTCCTTTTGGTGTACTCTGTGACTGATGAGAATTCGTTGAAGGAATTGTTGACGCTTCGTGAACAGGTGCTCAGAATCAAAGACACTGACAATGTGCCTATGGTTCTTGTAGGTAACAAATGCGACTTGGAAGAAGACCGTGTCTTGAGCATAGACGTCGGAGTTAAGGTATCCCAAGATTGGGGATTGGTTCCTTTCTACGAGACTAGTGCCATGTACAAGACTAACGTCGACGAAGCCTTCATTGATGTCGTCAGACAAATTATGAGAAAGGAAGCTGTCATCAACGCTGAAAAGAAACAACAGAAGGAATTACAGAAGAAAGAACCCCAACAGACACAACAAGCACAGATAAATAGCAACGGTGCCAGTGACGCTTCCAAGCCTGCTGCCGTGAAGGAAAAGCCTGCTGCCACCACAAGATTACAACAATCCACTAACGACCCCAATAAGGACTCTTCTGGAAGCAAGTGCTGTGTCATAATGTGAGTTAGTTGGTTCGTCAAATCCTTTCGCCCTTGGTGTATGAATAATGACAGTGAGAGTACATTAGAGCTTTCATCCTATTTTACTTCATTGATTAAGTATATACTTTTGTATTTATTGTACCATTCCATTTTCTCGGTTCTAATTCACAATGTCAAAGAAATTTCAAACATGTAGTCTATAGACTTAGTAATATATTATAATGAGTACAGCATCCTATAATATCCCTTTCAGCATGATCAACTATACACCATTCATACAATTAAGAAAAAAAAGAAAATAGGTAAATTTGGAAGGAATTGCTGGTGTGTTATAATGATACCCGCGAGATTCGAACTCGCGCCTCCGAAGAGACCAGGACCTTACCCTGGCGCCTTAGACCAACTCGGCCAGAGTACCCAATTCCTGCCATAATCTTATTTTTTTGAATGTAGTGCGAATTTATTTCTGCAAAAATCCATACCGCAATAGTTAATTTTCTAAGGATATCACCTAGTTTTTAGGTTAGACTTTGATCGTAAAACATGCCATTTCGTAAAAAAAGACACCAGGAGGTTTTTTATCTTCGTATTTCCTCCATCTTTCCGTATGGATTAGAGGATGATTTATATACTATTTAGTTTTTAGGTTAGACTTTGATCGTAATACATGCCAATTCGTAAAAAAAATAGTCTACACCTACTAAATAAAAAAAACCTACTATAAATAAATTGAAACCATAAGGAAGACGAATCCAAAAAATTGTGTACTTGAACGGACCATGTGACATAAATACAATCCAATACATTTCAGTCATAGATATGTAATGTTGCCTTAGAAGACGAAGTAAACTTATTCTGGATTTTTGTATTTCTGCTTTTCATCTGTTTTGCAAATATATTCCCAAATTGTTTATAATGAATACCATATCACACAAACTTCACTACAATTCAACAACATCCAGATAAAATATTTTATATTTTACATATTCACTTCTTATTAACAGATATACTTTTTTTTCACGCCTCAATGCTACCAATTGGTGATGTTCTTCTCAGCCTCACCAAATACTGAGTTACCTCCGTTATCAGTGCTGTCTACGAACTCAGCCCAATTCTCAAACGGCTGGTACTTTCCAGAATTCACGTCATAGAAGTCAGGCAACGTGTCTTGCAAGAACTTCAAGCAGTAATTGTTGATCAATTCAAACTCCAATAAGAACGCATCGTGCCCTTCTGGTGAGTCGAGCTTCTTCAAGCTAGAAGCAGGGATGTTTTCGCCCAAGAGCTGTTGTTCGCCGTAGGTAAACAACCCATCTGACTGGATACCGATGATCAAATGTGGCTGTTCCAAGCTCTGTAAGAATCCAGGCAAAGGGTCTTCTACCGTATCTTGTACCGAGATTCGACTCCGGGTAATGTCGTGAGTGTCTAGCTTTCTGGTTATAGAGATGTAGCAGTTGGCATCAAAACGGGTAATGAACTTGTTACCCTGGTATCTCAAGTACGACTGGGCTGTAAAATAAGTCTGGGGCTTGCTCGTCGAGTTGATGCTACTTTGTGACGACGTTCTGTTTAAAGACGATCTGGACGATCTGGAGCCTTCGTTATGTAGCAACCAGTTCTCCTCATCTTTTGTCTTCGGATATCTGATGCCTTGTTCTTCTTCGACTCGCTTTCTTTTCTCTTCGTCGTCTACAGGACTTGCAGCCGAGCTGATACTGTTGGGCAACTTGCGGCCGAATCTTGTTTCAAAGGAGTTTCTCGAACGATACGTTAAGAGTGCAGCCATTCTCGCAGCACTTAGCCCCGAATTGGGCTTTATACCATCGTTCTCATAGTAGTAGCCGTCGTCGTAGAACGGATCGCTGAAGATACACTGTCTCTGAGTCTCGTTCCAGGAGATACACCAGGCCGATGCTCGGGCGGAGGTGGCAAGCGCTATTATAGATCTCACGTACTTTGTTTTATTGTATGTAGCAGAGTACTCCAAGGCAAGCATGCCCCCCATAGAGCCACCAATCACACAGGCTATCGATCTGACATTCAACGAGTCCAAGATCAATTTCTGGATGCCAATATCGTCCTTGACTGTGACCAATGGGAAAGAGGGTCCATAAGGCTTACCAGTAGACTTGTCAATACTGACAGGCGAAGCTGAGCCGTAGGGTGAACCGAGGAAATTGATGCAGATGATAAAGTAACGTGATGGATCAAAAGTCTTGCCAGTACCCAACAAGGGACCCCACCAGTCCTGGACATCAGAGGAACCAGTCAAAGCATGGCAGATCAAAATGACATTGTCTCTTTCTTCGTTCAATCTACCCCACGTCTTGTACGCTACAGGGAAACGTGATAAGATTTCTCCACACTCAAGTGTGTATGAAGGGATTTCTACAATGGTTTGGCCGGGAACGAGACTGGCGTATGAATTCGTTCTTTTCTGCTCTGCGGTGATGTCTTCATACACCTGATTGGAAAAAGTAGTCATTCTACTTTACGGTTCGGGTCGGGTGATGGAATGAAGGCAATAGTATGGGTCAGTGAATCAATGCGAGGATGTGCCGATTTATATTGTTCTTTCGTAGCAGAAGTATCTTGTGGAGTGTCAATAGAGTACTAAATGCTTGCTAGTAGAGAACATGGATATAGTGAAAATAACAGTCGAACTTTTTTCTCGTAGTTGGTTGTATTGTGCACGATTGAATTTCGATCGCAATAATCCCTTCTGGCTGCAATAGTAAATTAGTATTGGCTTCTTGTGGATTTCGCCTTTTAGAAAACTGTGGATCCTGTAATAATAAGTGAAAAATTGAGTCCTGATGCGGAAAGTGATTCCTGGGATACTGCCTAATTCGCTAGTTGGAACCGGTAAACAATAGAAAGCGTTACAACAGTAGGTTTCTTCTATAAGAGCTTCCCGCGATACTACACTTTGCCGACGAATATATTATAAATATATACTTCCCATACTACCATTCACCTGCTCTGGAAAATCCGCAATGAGTCAAGCGATTACTTCAAGTCACGTGCTGCATAATTTGAAGTCTTTGAGTAGTAGCTGACCAGGCACTTGATAAAAATACCAGTCGAAGATGCAGGAGCATTTTTTGGGGAATTTGCAACTATAGCATGTATGCAGGGAATTTTATCCCTAAAGAATTCTTAGTGATTACAATCAAGAAGCGAACGTATTGGGATATTAAACTGAATCCAAAAAGAGGGTTACTCTTCCTCTTCTCCCATGATTTATAGAATACTTTGTATTATTCTCTATGCTTATCCATACTCATTTACCTTATCTTTACACATTAATTAAACTATATATACAGCGAACGACAGTTCGCTCTTAATCCGGGCTATATACTAGTTGAAATGATATTTTTGAGCAATGGTTTCTCCCAAGTTGCTTTCTGCAACAGAGGCAAGATCCTCTTCATCAGTGCTTCCTGGAGGCACCAGCTTCCTCTGGATATGAATCTCAGTGTTGTTATTAATACTAAAATTATCTTCGTCAACATCATAATCATCTCCTCCTTCATCTACACTTTCGTCAGTGTAATCTTCCTCGTCTTCTTCCTTTTCTGTATCAGTGTACTCCTCATATTCTTCAACATTAGGCGACTGGATACCAGATGGTGTACCCATATGTAATCTGTAGTTCTCGTTGTGCTGTTGCTTGGTCATAACCAAATTTCTGGCGTATTCTAGCTCCGAGTAAATAGTTTCAATCGCAGTCATAACACCATTTTCTCGCTTGATCTTTTCGGCCACCTTCTTGGCCTTCTCAATAAGTTTCAAATCAGAAATTACTTTGGTAATAGCTTTACTCAAAGATCTTGCATTCAAGTTTTTCAACCCAATTCCAACTCCAATTTCCTCCACTCTGGAAGCATAGAAAAATTGGTCACCAAAGAAAGGCTTGATAATGGTAGGTAAACCACATCTCAATGTTGCCCCTGTTGTACCAGAACCACCATGATGGACAGCAGCATCAATTCTAGGGAATAACCAATCGTGCGGAATAGCTCCAGAATCATAGATTTCAGGAGGAAGCTCAATTGGCTCAGATCGGTCCTTGGAAAGTCTGTCAGACCAACCCTTGTTCAAAATGCATCTTACATCTGCATCCAAGACTGCCTCAACTATGGCTCTTGTCAAGCTGTTAGCATCCTTGACAACAATCGAACCAAATCCGATATATACAATTTTCTTTCCTTCTTCATTGGCAAGCTCCATGAACTCAATCAATTCTTCAGGTGGGTTGTAATCTGCTGCAGCTCCTTCATCCAAAAACCAATACCCAGTGACCTTGACCCAATCAGGGAAGTCCACTGCTGGCGGGAAAATGGTGGGAGACACATTGTACATGAATGGAATTTTGGTCGATTGCAACCTGAATAAATTAGTACTTGGCAAACCCAATTCTTGAACTCTCCATCTATTTATCTGTCCTGAGATACCTCTCCAAAACACTGTTTCAAACATAACGTGTGTCAAGTAATTGTAGGAACCACCCTTCTTCTGGTCAGGTACAATAAAAGCATGAGGATAAGCTCTGGTTCTAGTCCATGGCATTGTAAAGGCTCTCAAGTAAGGGATACCCAATGCTTCCGAAATATGGACACCAGCCATAGCTGCGGGAGTTTCAATCAAGATATCAGCACCTTGACATGCGTGCCAACTGGAAGTCAATAGTTCATTAATCCAACCTCTAAATTTAGACGAAGCTTCCTTCAAGAACCCAACAGACAATGAACCATGAGTCACCATCAAAGACATTAGCTCAGCAGGATTTCCTGACACAACTTTAAACTTCATTCCATGTTTAACAATCCAATCTTCAAATTCTGCATGTGTAGCAATTGTAACATTATGACCTTCTTTCATCAAACCTTTTCCTAAAGCAATGAATGGCTGAACATCACCTCTTGACCCAATAGTCAATAAAGTAAAGTTATACGAAGTTGATGGCTTGATCTCTGTCTTGAACAAAGGCGAATCTTCCAAAATAATAGGAACGTCTAAACCAGCTGCAGCCTTAAATTTATCTTCAAACATCTTGATTCTTGCATTTTCAATTCTAGTTCTGGCTCTCTTGAGGTCCTGCTTACTGAAGGAGAACTCAGATGGTTGATCTTCAACACTTGTCATTAATCTGGTCTTTGTCAACTCCAACTCATAGTTTGGACCCCAATGATGTGGACTTGGTGTCCAAGTTTCGCCACCATGAAGCTTTTCCAATTGAGACAATATCATGAATTCACAGTCATCTCTTGATTTTTGCGAACTGAATTCTAAGAATAATTCACGCTGACCATTAACCACAATAACCAAACCAGAGTAGGTCAATTTCAATCCTTTTTCTCTGTAGCAGTTGTCAACTTCAGACAATGGTAAAATCATCTGAGTTTGCACACCAGGCAACAAACTTCTAAAACAGATATCTGAGTCTCCAAGATAGACCTTCCCGTATACTGGAATTGACCTTTGCAAATGTGCATAATAGGTAGCAATTAATTTCTTTTCCTTATTCAAACTGAAATGTTCCTGGTAGTGACGCTCAGTAAGTTCTCTAACTTCTTGGCTATGAACATAAAATTGATCGTCATTTCCAATCTGCTCTGAGAAATGAGCTGGAACTGCTGACCATTTACTACCAACCTTAGCGAAAGCCTTGATACTTTTACCTATAACCATTAACTTATTCTGTCTGTTTAATTCATCGTTATACTCAGATGGGTCTCTCAAATTCAAGGGGGTAGGGAATCCTATCGGTCTTTGGGGTCCGGGTTGTTTCAATTCATTGCCAGATTTAGCTGCTTCGTTGCCAACGTAATCTTTTTCATTCTTGCTAAATTCAGACTCGGCTTCGTTCGGATCTTTTTGAGAAGTCTCGAATGACATTTGCATACTCTTGAGACCAGAAATAGTGAGTGGCCGGGGGAAATTAAGTTGTTGATTATATGCATTAACATCTGGACTTGCAATGAAATCCAAATCATTCAATGATCTTTCATAAATGGACAGATCTTCCAGTGATCTTCTAGAGACAGTCAATAATTTGGTAGGATTGGAAAGCGATTTGCCAAGCTTCTTTATACGATTGGTAGACAGCGTCGGAGAAAGTACTGGAGGGGGACTTTCTATACCAAATCTAGGAGGACCACCAAAGTCTTCAGTAGGTGAGAGAATGTGCATGTTGTTTGAAATCACTCTGTTCACAATAGTGTTAGAGTGTTCAGAAGTAGACAAAGTTGAAATACTTCTGTATATTTTCTTTGGCGCATTACTGTTGTGGTTTTGATGTTGGGACTTCTTATACATCCTCTTTGCCTTTTCAAAAAACTTATCAGACAAGTCCAGCACTTCAGGTTGCTCCCTCAAACGAGTCTTGTGGTCCAAAATGACTCGATTGAGACTTTCGTAGAACAGATGGCCGTCTCTAAAGAACATGAAAAATATGTGCTCAAGTCCTGATAGGCCCTCTGAATTCAAAGAAGATGATGACGTCGACTTCTTCTTGTTCTTATCAAATGCCAATTTTTTCCTGAGATCAGACTTGGAAGCAGTCTTGCTTTCGGGATCTTCTTTCTTAAACGAGAAACTCATGCTGACCGGGATTTCGTCTTCGGGAACAGTCATATCATTCGACTCTTCTTCAAAGTGCTTGTTCTTTTCATAATCCACAATATCCTCTATGGGAATCTTAAGCAAGACTTCGTTTCCAGCATTGGAATTGTTCAACTCGAAAATCAACTTGGTAATGTTATTGCACCATTGTCTTGCTGAAAACAAACTGTCACAGAAAAACTTATAGTTCTTCTTTTTCGTGATAAGTTTGATCCAGACTCCTGTAGAGACGTTTTCCAAGTTGTCTTCAGACACGGCAATAGACTCTTGTGCCAAAATGTTGCTGATCTCGATCTCTTCATCTGTACTATTATCGCCTGATCCACGACGAGAGATAGGCGAATGCGTGGCGGTGCCAGACCCCACCCTAGGCGTTCTGGGCGGTGAGGAGCCTCTGACAATTTCTGTCCTTTCCTTATCAGCAATTTCAGCCCGAACACAAGTCTTCAAGTCGATGACTAACTTGGGGAAATACAAGTCTGTGGAAGAGCTATAGATACTCAAAGTCTCCAGACGAAGTACTGCCCAGTATCTATGGGTTAAAACAGTGGTGAACATTGAATCTCCATACTTTCCTGTCTTCAAACCCAATGTACCAGACTGAACAACGTTGTTGGAGTCATCGTAGTTCGATTCTGATTCCAGGGTCATGGAATACCTCTTGGGTAAAAAGGCGAAAAACAAGATCGAGTCTCGTGTCAAATACAAGTGTCCTTGGAGTAAGACGTCCCTGATCAACCAGGCACTATAGTTACCGTAGAAGTAGTCGTCGTCGCTGATGTCAAAGACTCGCTGAAGTTTGTCAGCAATACTGAGTCGCAATTTGTTAGTTCTTTCTTGTTCATTAGCTTCCGTTTGGTGCCCTTCTTTGGATTTCATGAGAAGTCCTTCTTTGATCAATTGCGGATTCAAGTTGTCAAGTATAGACTGCTGGAAGGTGGTCTTGGGCTGGGAGTCCAAAGTGCTGTTGGAACTGAGAATATTCTCATGGTCATGTATTCTGTCTCCAGATAAAAGACTTCCTGATTCTGGAGTATCAATGATACTAGTTCTGACCAGCGGTGTAACAGTTGGAGCTTCTATCACAGTATCTAGTTTAGTTTCTTCTATCAGAGAACGCTCTTCCACCAGAGGAGGATCCTCAGCAGTTCTGAAAGTAGCTAGTGTGCCTGCGTCAGAATGTTCTGCTTCCGATTGCGATATGTACATCGTGCTGGCATGGTGAGATTCTTCATCAGAGGAAGCCACCTGTGGGTACTTATTATCCTCGGACTTTTCTCCATGTTTTGTAGTCGGAACGGAAGTAGATGTAGTTATGTATCCAGCCGCACTTACAGAAGCCAAATTATTAGTAGCATCAGTAGTATTGCTTGATTTAGTGCCTGTCACCGTGCTAGTAGGAGCAGAAATAGTATGCGTATGAGCACTGGCAGTGGCAATGACAGGTGCATTTCGTATAATGGAGGTATCATTCCCCACAATCCCATCGGGAGATATCGAATCTACTAAGTCCGTCACAACGGCTGAGTCTATGACATCTTCCTGCTGAGACAGCTTGGATGGATTCAATGGAAGGGTTTTACCGGAGCTATGGTCGGAGTTAGCTTCTAGATGTCTTTGAGCCAAAAGACCATGGTGACGGTGTTCTAGCGCTTCCTCGTCTTCGGACAGCTGTCCGTTGTCACCCGAGACGGATTCGTCTTCGCTATCAAATACGCCGTAACCCATAGCTATTTTTTTAACCGATGTCGGAATACGGTTGTTCAACTGTGCACGCAATTGAGAACGGACATGTGATCGTATCTCCGTATCATCGTAGCTCTTGATGAGCTTAGTAAGACTTTCAAGACCACTATACATATAGGAGCCTGCTATCATATTCAACAAGTAGGCCGGTGAGCGCTGTACACCAGTTGCGACATCATCGTCGTCTTCTTCTTCACCTTCGGATTCTGACTCTAGATGCGATCTGGAGTGTAACTTCTTTTTGATAGGTTTGCTGGAAATGGATTGCTTGGAGTGGTGCTTATTGATCAGCTTGCTGTAGTCATCAGCACGTTGTACACCTCTAGCTCCCTTAATTGTCGTAGAACTGGAAGATGTAGAAGCGGTCTTGGTTGACTCAGCTTTGGTATTGGTCGTAGAGCTAGAAGCAGACTCTGTAATAGAAACAGATTCAGTATTAGAGGCAGAATCAGGCTGATCAGCATGCACAGACTCGGTTTCTGTGTTAGCAGTGTTTCTCTTACTATCTTCTTCGTCATTGTCTGAATCCTCACTCTCAGAAGCCGGGTTCAGATACAACGACGAGAGCGAACCCAGAAAGGGCGGAATGAGCGCATTGGCAAACTTCTTGTATAGCGACGACATCGCTTCCTGTTGTGTCATGGCCGAAGTGGATCTGGAAACTTTACTGATGGCTCCCGACGGACTAATGATGGGCAAATGATGAAGATGACGGAAAACACTACGATGGGCACGTTTGGCGATGTCTGGACTGTCACGGAGATGTTTGTCTTTGCTATGTTGCTTGTCAACAAGGTGCTTATTTGCTTCTTGATTTTGGTCTTGAAGCTGTTCTTGGTTTTGTTGGTGTATTTGTTCTTGGATTTGTTCTTTATAAACTACCTGATTTTTGTCTGGAATTTGTTGGTTTTCTTGAAATTCCGCTGTAGTTCTGTCACTGTCAGGATTAACCGTTTGTATTGTGTCCTTCACAACACCTTCTTGTCTGGCGATTTCTCTCCTAGCAGAGTCTTTTGCACGGTGGTCTTCTTTTTGTCTTGAAGAAATAACCATCTTGTTTTCTACTCTTTGGTCTCCAGCTTCCTTTGCTCTATGTACTACAATATCTGCACAAGCAGGAGATTGAACGCAGGTTGCGGTGGACGGAAATCAGGTGTGATTTGCTAGACGTGCTGCTATTTTGGGTTAGTTCCTTCTTGCATTTACCGATGCATTCCAGGCGGATAGTCAACATGTATCAGTTTACTTAGCGCAGAGTAAGTGTCACGGATTATTTTGTAGCCATGGCTGCACGTAAGCGATAAAGCGGTTGTTATGGAATTTGAGGAACATTTTGTGCGTATCGGCGCTATTAGGCGCTACAAGTACAACACTCCCTGGCTCGCAACTTCCACACCGCCACAGACATACTCCGTCGCTACAACTTCTCATTGGCCCCAGGGCCATGAGCCTGAGCCTGCCATCTCCTGCTAACCATGTTCAGCTTTGTGCCCTGACCACGCCATCGGAGTAGTACGATATTTGCATGCACACAACAACCTTTGCCCCCACCGAGGCTGGCGACGCACTTCGTAGAATTAGCTGGTGGTACCTATTTCCGCTCTCAGTATTCAACGGCTGCAACGCCAGGAACTACATCAAAAGATCATCCCACCACGGCCACTAAAAAGCATGTTTCACTGCGCACAGAAGATCAGACACACCTGTACGAGCATTCTCGTCTACTGCCATCTCGCCGTACGTGTCTACTCTCCCTCTACGTCTGCCTCTCTGTCACTTCGACAATAACGCCCGCTAGTTTATTATCTGATAACCGCTGTTCTCTCGCTATTTTCTATTTTCTCGCTAATTGGCTCGCTATTTGCGCACCACTGCAGCAGAAAACCCCCCACCTGCCCCTGCCTTTTCGCCAATTCCACCACCTGCCAATTTCACATCCACATGTGTCATTGTCCCATACCATCTGGATTCAAGTGACATTGGCTACAAAATCACACCCATCGCAGCCATTCCAGACGGTTCCAAGCAAACTTTTCACATGCACTATTGTTTCGCACCCGTCTAGGAAAGACCTCATCTCACATCTGTCTACCTCCGGTAACTAGTGAAGCGATTGTGGCATGTGATTTTTCACTGTACCACACCACAACGTGATAAGTGTAACGAAGTCATCACTATATACTGGCTAGTGGAAAGTTGGCTCTTGGAGGCAGAGCAACGGGTCTAGAATCGGCGCTATCGTATCTGCCAAAGGATGGCGATGGCATTCTCTCCCGTTGTCCAGTTCCATCTCCTTTCTTGTCACTTGCCCTTCCTTGGACTACACGGCTGCATTGGGCCATTAATATATACAAGTTGTAATCTTCCTGATGCCTATGTATCTATGTATTTGGCGTAGTAGTGATGTCGTGGCGCACAGCAGTCATGTCGTCATGTCGTAGAGGGCTGCAACCTTTGCTTATCTACAGTCGTGCCTCTTTTTCGCAGCTAAATCCTCTCTTCGTCTCTCGTTGTATTTCGTAATCCATATCCGACACTCTACTCGACACTGTGACTCTGCAAGAGCTTGTTGAACTCGCTTGTAGGATTCAGAATCGAATCGGCAAACTGGCCGTCCTCCACTATCGACCCCTCTTGGTTCAACACTACAATGCGCTCACTGTTCTTGATAGTGGACAACCTATGAGCAATGGAAATAATCGTCACTCCTTCTTCCTTGTTCAAGTGGGAAAGGTTTCTCATGACGATTTCCTCGCTTATAGAGTCCAATGCAGAAGTAGCTTCGTCAAGTATCAAGATCTTGGGACGACGGATCAAAGTTCTCGCTAACGAAATCCGCTGTTTCTGTCCTCCACTCAATTGGGTACTGCTGGAGGCGCCAATCTTAGTCTCGATCCCCTGGGGCAAGTTGTTGACAAAAGTGTACGAGTTACTTAATCGCAACGCCTGCTCTATCTCTTCATCAGTGCCATCTTCCTTTCCAAACAAGATATTTTCCTTGATGCTTCCACTGAACAACAACGGCTCCTGCTGTACATAGCCAATTTTCGTTCGGTAGAAGTTCAAGTTCAACTCTTGGATATTGTGTCCATTGACAAGAACCTGGCCACTTTGTGGGTCGTAGAATCTGAGCAAAAGCTGCGATATTGTCGATTTTCCACTACCAGATGGTCCTACAATGCACACATTTTGTCCCTGTTTGATGGACATATTCATGTCCCGGAAAATAGTCGAATCCGTTCTGGAGGGATAGATGAAGTTGATATTCCGGAAGTTGATGTCCCCATAGAGATTGTCCACTTTTTTACCTAGATGGATAGGTATGTTAGATTTGTAGTCGATCAACTCGAATATTCTATCGGCTGCACCAATCCCTTTCATGAGTTCGGTGTAGAAGTTTCCCAATCCAAAAACAGAGCTACCCGTATAAACAGCATACATCATGAAACTGGACAAGTCACCTATGGTCAACTCGCCCATACCTATCAATTTAGCTCCTACAACCAACAAACCAATCATGGTTATATTTCCCAAAAATCCGTTAAACCCGTAGTAGATACCCGCTAGTTTTCCTTCACGGATGGAGCTGTTGAATATCTTTTTAATTTCCACATTGTAGTCGTGGACCATCATCTTTTGCTGCGAAAACGCTTGGATAGTCTTGACTCCGTTTAACTTCTCTTCGCTTACTTTACTCATGGCTCCGATATTTTCTTGAATTAAACGCGACAATGCCTTGATCTTTCTTCCGTAGAACCAAGACATTACAATTAGTGGAGGAAAGATCATACTCATGCAAAGAGTCAACTTCCACGACACGTAGCACATCATGGAGAGTCCTACAAGACCACTTATCAAAGACCTGGCGCCGTCACTGATATTTCCACTGAGAGTTTTGGCGATGATCTGAGTATCGCTGGAAATTCTTGAAATCAAGTCTCCAGTCTTCATACCCGTCTTTGTGGGGCCAATATCGAAGAAATACGAATCTTGAGCTAAAATCTTCAGAAACAAACGTGATCTCAACCGAGCTACAAGTTTTTCACCTACAGTCCGCAAAAGATACGAACGCCCAAAGTTGGCCACTGCACCTACAGTGAACAAAACTCCTAAGCTGATGTAGAACTGGTATGGTTCCAACCCCAAAATTAAGTCTGGGACATCGGTGGAGACTCCTAATACGGGCACTTCTTCTACAGGACTATCTTCAGAAGTGGGAAGTTTGGCCGTATCGATAATCTTTCCTATGAAAAGAGGCAATGTCATCGAAACGCCCGAAGTGATGAGCAAACACACCAATGCAATGATCAAGAGTCTGTACTCAGGCCGAGCTAGTTTGAGTAGCTTGATGACATCTTTACCCAAAGACAGACTCTTTCGTGACGGAGATGTGGTGGAAAATGTTGTAGAGCTATCTGCTGGTTCTAAGAAATTTGATATTACATTGTTTTCTTCATTTAAACTCGAGCTTTCTTCTGTGGCTTCAGTTCCACGAGTTCCTCGCGGAGATTGGTGGAGTTCAGACTGTGGTATAGGAGTCTTTTGGAATTCCGACCTGGTTTCCGCGACTTTTTGATTCAGACTATTAGAGTAAAGTCGCCAGCTGTTTAATTCTGTGGATTTTATCACAATCTGGGGAAATTTGACTGTTGCCAGTATGCTCTGGCTAGCTCCGATTCGGCCAAAGGAAACTATAGGACGGACCGAGAATATTCCTATTCCGGGACGATTTCCAATCCGAAACAATTTCAAAAACAAGGTTTTTTGTATTCCTATCATGTGTATGGTTTGTAGCACCAGATCTGCTGTGTTGGGAATCAATTGGTAGATTTAAAGTTATCCTCTCAACTATGGAGAAAGTTGTCTCACGTCAAAATTCGGTGAAGGTGAGACAAATTTCCATGTCGCGCTCTGATCAATTAATGGGAACAAAGAAAATTCAAAAACCGACATTGCGACATTTTTGCAATGTCAATTTTATTCTCTCTCCAGTTTGTCCATTATATTCCAATTCTATTTATCTTATTTAAGAATATCGTGTATTATCATTTATATTATCATGTATTCGTAATTATTCTCATTGCAATCCAGCATTCTCATACTATAATGGTAAAGCTGATTTCACTTGTGGCTCCGACCAAATGAGCAAAATCAGCATCGTCAAAACTGGTTCCTCTTAACAGAAGTCCAAAGTCTTGCCTGATACCCAGGAAAATACCAGGGTCCAAATACAGCAAGCGAGTGTTGTAGTCTAGATTCAAACGGCGAAGGTTCGGCAATTTACAGGCTAGCCGAACTGGTTCGAATGTGACGATTTTGTTATGGCTCAACAGTAATATCTCTAGACTTTGTGGAAGATTTGAAATCATAGCAAGTGAAATGTATCGCAACACATTGTTATCTAGCACTAGTATCTTGAGATGAACTGGAAATTTGAACGAATTTCCTAAAACGTCTATGTAATCATCATAATCAGAGTGGATTATATCGTTGGAGAGATCTAGTGCATTCAAATTGACAAAGTGTCGGAACAACTGACTCCATTGAGAGACATAGAGATTGCCTATATCAGTCGACTTTATGGAGAACCGCTTGATCTTTCTCGAGAGGTTCTTGTTGCTGGACAAACTGATCAAAATCTTGATTATAATAGTAGATAGTGATGTAGGATTCTCTATCAATACAAGATTTCCATCGGTGTAGAAGTCAAATTGCAAGATTTTAGTCTCAAAGTACTTGAGCATCTGCTCGTTTTCATCTCGAGACAAGAGACTGAAAAACTTGTACAAATTTCCTATGAACTTAATGTAATCGTTGGCCTGTCTGGTAAATTTCACCTCTACATAGTTTGGTCGAATCTCCTGGAACAACAAGTTCTCATAGTTATGTACTAAAAAACGCTCTTCAAACGAGTCTATAGTGAGCATAGTGTCGTTTTCAATACTGTCTTTCGATTTGTCGTTGATAATCATCAACTTCCCATTGAAAAGACGCTGGTACAAGAGTCGTATGACTAGATCGTTGGGTCGCCCTCGGTATTGCTTGTCTGATTTCAACTTTTGGATCACTTGACTAGTTTCGCTCGGTGACAAATACTTGAACACCTTTACCATCACCTCATGCGGTAGGTTTAATATAGATACCATGACGTTAGCTATGGTAATGGAAAGAGCAATGTTTGTTGGTTCTTAAATTGGTGATTTTGAATCATCGCGATAAGGATATTACATGAAGGAAGTCACGTGCAAATGATATTTTCATACTTAGAGGATCCAACGACAACTTGGCTTACTCAAATCAACAGTGGCCATAGCACTACCTTGTTATTCTACTGTATGATCTGTCTTGTTACTCTACTTTATTAAGCCATAGTAGGCTCTCTGTTGTTGTCTCTATATTCGCCATAATAGGAACCGTAGTCTGCCATGACGTCATCATCCCAGTCTTCCATATCCATATCTTGTTCATCATACGGCAGCTCTTCGACTTGCAAATCTGTCAGACCCTTTCGGTTGTAAAGTCCCTCAGTATCCATGGAAAAGTCTCGGTCAATATTAAGTGTGTCCCAGTAGTCGTAGCGTAAATCTTTCAGTATATTGGCCTCGTCTTCAAAGCGAGTCTCGTCTTGTTTCAGAGAATTGTACGATCTCTTCTTTTCGATTCTTGCCATTTCTTCCCTGCACATCTGGTCAAGAATATTGAACAAATCATTGGCTGTGATTTTCTGCTCTTCTACAAGTTTGAGAATCTTGTCGTAGTTACGCATGGGTCGGATCCGGAGATTGTTTCTCATGTTGAACTCTCGTAGAAACCGGTTGAAAAGCCGAACAACCCATCCTTCGAATCGGTATATTACTAGAAACCTGTAATCATACCAGGGGATTACCTGCAAATTGAGGAGCATCTCTTCGTTAAAATGGTCAGCTAGTTTCTCTGCTAAATAACTATTGAAATCGCTGCTAATTCCTGAAGATGTCTGATTTTTCAATTTTGAGTTTTTTTTCTTATACACGGAATAAGATTCCACATTTGGGTTGATGACATAATTGTTTTTGATGTTGTTTTCCGACTCTAGAGTCTCTCTATCGCCATCTAGAGAAAGTCCGTTGAAGAGATTATCTAATCTGATGCGTTTCCCACTGGAGTAAGAGTAGACATCTTCGCACTCAGATGTCCGCTTTTTTGATATTACCGGCGTCATATGTATTTCATGATATATATATATGGGTGTTAAAAAGGATTTGATGTTAGTGGTGGGTTGTATTGGTGTATTAAATTGATCAGGATATGTGTTTCTGGAATTTAGAAATGTCAAAATTCTTGAAATGCTAGTGTGCCTCAAAATAGTGTCACGTGAATATCTCGAATTATCCTACTATATACCGAACTCTACTATTTACCACCCCTCAAAGAATTATAGTTATTACCAATTTTCTTCTATTAATCAAATACAAAGTAACTCTAATACCGCCATCGTACCACTGCGGTTTTGTTTTTCTCGTATCCTATGCTTGTATTATTGTATGGACCTACACATTGAAGTCCTTAGAGGCAACTGCTCTCATTTGAAATCTCGTCATTGGACTTATCATTGAGCTTGCCATTATTGTTCTTGAATATACCATCAACAGACCCATTTCTCGAGTCTATTCTCTCAGTATTTTTCATTTCGGCTTTTTCGGCTTTTCCATTAGAATTAGCTTGATTTATTGCCATCAAATCGCACATCTGGTCGTAGTAGCCTTTAAGCTCTCTCAAGTCCTTGACAGTCAAGTTGTCGAAGTCGACATGATGGAATCTGAACAACTGCACTGTAAGGTCAGTGTCTCCTTCATTGTTGGTAGACAATGGTGCTCGTTGTTGCTGAGCGTAGCTTGACCCAATGTTGTTGAACCATTTATCCATCACTTGCAAACTGGTAGTTCTGCTTCTGGTGATCTCGTTTTTTCTCTGTGATGTTACTGTGCTTTCTGTCTCTCCCCCTTCCAAAGAATGTAAGGAACTGTTGGAAATATTCTTGTTAATTGACGACTGTAACTGAGAAGGTGGTTGTGCAGTATTCAATTTAGTCATGAACTCGGAAACTCCATTCGTAAGCTTTGCAGTAATCGAATTCCTCTTGTTGCTTGTGGAATGTGCATTTAAGAAGCCATTGCTTCCCACAGCATTTTCTAGAGAAGATGATCTAGTTCTGGTGTGGTTGGGAGACAATTTTGTAAATAATGTGCTTGATCTCTTTAGGTTCGAAGATGCTAATGATACCTCATCAGATTCTTGATCTTGATGAGAAATCGGATGGTGTTCATCAGTTGGGGATCTCAATTGTTGAACCAGTGCAGAACCGACGGAGCCTATTCTGCCCAATATGTTCTTCATCATAGAAAACCCTGTGACATCTGTGTCCTCACCTTCTGTGGGTACTGACAATGTGGGGAACTTTTCTTTAGTCAAGATGTTTGACTTTTGCAAGGTGTTCATGATGGAACTATTAGACCTAGATCTGGTTTCGTTGATCTTGTTGCTGATGGTGTTGACAAGTGAAGAAGATCTAGATCTGTTTTGTTTGTCTTGTTCTTCCTGAGCTTTGATCTCTTCCGCTAGTTTTCCGTCTGGGAATTGGAAATGAGTTAAAATCTCATCGTCCACCAACTTGGAAATAGATGCTAGTAACAACTTATTGTTGTACTTGTTGGAATCATCGTGAAGCTGCTCCTGATGAAGCTGGTGTTCTTCTTCAATTTCGTTATTGTTGAGTAACTCCGAAATGGTGATATTGGATAAGAAAACAATTATGGCCTCGAAGTTGGTCAAGTAGTAATGTAATTCTCCGTTATTCATGTACGATTGTGCCAAATGGTGAATCAAGTCTCTATCGTTGTCAAAGAACTTATACTCGTCTGAATTTACATGTTCTTGTTCGTGTGGCTTGTCCTGCGACTCGTTCAAATTCAACATTTCGTAAAGATTACAAATTCTGTACTTATTAGAAGTGTAGTTCTTTTCGACTGTGGGATAGTATGATGAGTTGAGATTTACAGGATACACTTCGACTTTGTATGGGTCAAAGAGATCGGCAAAGTTCTTGATGTAGACAAAATTGAGGAACAAGTCTTTTGTCTGGAGCTTGTAGATAATTAGATATATGAAAGACGGAAGTAATAGATCGTTGTTGATGTCGCTATTTTTGAATTCGTTGTTGAGAAAGAGCTTAATCAAGTTCTTATGCATCTGTACAATGTTCTTGAGCTTAGAATATGGTGTGACATTGCTTTCGTTCAAGTCTGTCAAGTTCTGCTGTATCGGCGACAAATCCAGTGGGGTCAAATTCTCGATGAACGAGACGATTTTATCCTGGTTGCTGACGGAGTTGTCGATGAAGCATTTGAAAGAGAGATCTAGCCCTCTTAGGGCCGCGATCTTGTCTGATAAAAACTCCTGGTAGATGATGTCCTTATTGTCGAAACGAAAGAGTTTGTCATACAAGGACACATCTTCGCCTACATTGATGGAAGAAAGCAAATTGATATGGGATACTTCGATGGACTCAAACACCGTGAGGAACTTGTAGTAGTTGAAGATCCGAAGCTGGTATAGCGCATCCGGGTCCGAGCGTTTGAGCAACATGATGGACGAAGTGCTATAGTTGGCGATGGCTAACAAGTAGTCAAAGACCTTGGGGTTGCTGTTGAAGTAAGTAGAAGCTGCTATCAACTGTTTTTTGGTAGAGTTCGACTGGGTGTAGATGTTGATGACAAGAGCATTCAAGTCGCGGTAGAAGCTGTTGAACAAGTTGGAGAGCTCGTTGATGGTGAGAGGAGACTGGTAGCGAGGCTCCTTCAAGCATTTGAGAAAGAGCTGGTTGAGCGTGGCAATCTGGGGGTGTAGAGTGAGATTGGAACGCACCTCTTCCTGGAGCACCAGCACGAGGTCATACGGTGACATGGGCAAAGATATTAAGATACGATTGTGCAATAGGTCAGCAGAGTATGGGCAGTGTATTGTTTTGCTAGTGTAGTCTCACGGTGTACGATAATTGATAGTGCTGAAATTAGACGATGTGTTGTTATAGAGAAAGGAGGATATTCTTTCTGTATGGATCAAAGGCGTGGCACAGAGGTGTGTGTGAGATATACGATGGGAACAAAATCTGACACGATGCGAAGGAAGAAGAGTAGATGATGGATGAAGATATGGACAACGCTGATGCTGGGTCAGACGATACATATACTGCCACGAGAGAGCGCTAGCGGAAGAAGACAGAAAAGAGAAGTGTAGCAAACTTGTGAGAGAGTAACAGCAAGCCTCCTGATAAAGACTAAACCTGCGCTCCCCACCAGCAATCGCGAATCGCAATAAAAAGAATGGCGCGTGCATGGTGCCTTGTGAGAAAATGGACAATAGATTAGAGAGATAGCTGCAGCCATCCCAAGGAGCTGGAACGAGAGATGTTGATAACAGCAGTCAGTGAGAGATAGAGAGATTGGTAACGGTATCCTGAAGAGACTCCGTGGCTATGATGCTCCGTTGCTGAGAGAGCCAGAAAAACCACCGCTATTGTTCTCGCGGGAATAGTGAGACTCACAAGCAGAACAGGGAGAATCAGAATTCGCAGAGCATACCGCCTAGCGTCTACTTTCACTACGTCTTCGGTTATTTGTGTTGGTCAAACGATGGTTTTCTTCATTTTCGTAATCTTCGTCGCAACACACCATCTTTTCAGTGCCAGTTATCTTCCTTCGTATCCAATTGCAGAATCCTTCGCTCCCTCGTATAGTCGCACTAATCTCGCTAAACTCTCGCCTCGCTACAATAGAAACTGCCGGTACAAAAGACTCGTCCAGTAGATATGCCGCGCCCATTGTGGTTGTTCAGTTGCAAATTGAATCGGACCAAGCCTTCCAGATGATCCTGATGATCCGGATGACGACAACAGTATGAATCCAGTAGATACAAACACCTATCTACTGTTGTTTCTCTACATTTAATGTCAACTATCTTCTCGCAATCGAATTTGTTCTCGATTTTGTCTCACTATGTTTGTTTCATTTGTGTTCCATCGCTGAATTCCAGACTCCCACTAAATACTCCACCATTATCGTGGGCTGTCCTAAACAGCCTTGTTCTCCCCTTCGTGTAGATTCACCAAAAAATAAAATTGAGCAGTCTTCTTCACCAGCAACAGTGTACTCCTCGAGCTCCTGTAGGGTGCTACTACCTTCCTGGGAAAGAACTCATCCCAGGTTCGATCGCAAATTTGCAAAAAAAGAATGATTCCGCCCAGGATCGAACTGGGGACGTTCTGCGTGTTAAGCAGATGCCATAACCAACTAGACCACGCAACCATTTCTTAAAAATCGATTGTTGTAATCAACACGTCTAGACCTTTTTTTCTGGTCACGTGACCAGATTTGAAAATTCCAAATTCCACTATTGCCATCTTAAAGAATGTAATTAAACATAAGCAGATTCTCAAATGAATTGACATTGTTATGAGAAGTACAAGGCTTGTTATTCTAAGTTTCTGAGAAGGTGTTGTATTTGTTAATATTAGATAGTTTTTAATTCTTTTCAAAAAAATTTGATAATATTAATTAAAATTTGTTGGCATCAAAGTATTAAGAATAAGTTGAAACATCTTTGCTATAAATCAAAGGGTGTTGCATCATCCAGTTCCCCCTTCCTGTCATTCCTACTTATATCCATACCATGATACTTTTCTTCATTTAAATACCCTACTTTACCTTGCACCTGCACACAGAAGACTTACCCTGCTCTATTCTTCACATCTACTCGCAAGATGAAAAATTTTTTTATTTTATTCTATACTACTTTTTCTTTACTCTTTCAGCAACAATCGATTCTTTCAGCAACAATCGTTGAATTGTATGTAACTTGGGAATCACTTAAATGAAATGAGTCCTATTGTTGTGATGAAAACCTTACTCAGCTCACTCAGAGTCTTCGGGCGGTGCTGATACAACCCTTTTCCAACATTCATCAAAATTCTGATCTCAATAGGATTCAAATCTTTCATAATGATTGACTTTTTTTGCAACAATTGTACTAACAATTATGATTAGCAATAGACACTTAGTTATTCATGTAGCGGCTGTCTTTTTGCCACTGGAGACTGGACTCTTTGGTCTTAAGTCTTCGATTTCGTTAGTCTGTGGAACCAAGTATTGAACATTAGCACCAGTATTGGACCCGTTGGCGTACGTATTGTACTGGACGACAGATGTCGAGTTCAATTCTCTACTATAGCTCATGGGATCGAAGTTGTTGAGAATGACATCGGGACCCATGATTACCCAACCTTTTCTAATTTTTATAGGACAGTCGTAGCCAGTTTTAGACGGAATGATGTGTAGTCTTCTGTTGGAATTGGAGAAGTTCTCTGCTACTCTGTACATTGCCTCTGGTACGGAACTTTTCTTCTTGTTACCAGCACTCTCAATTTGTAGATCTGTGTCAACGTTGCAATGGATAAGGTGGTTATCGGTTGACCTTCTAACTGTACCGGTAATACACATCCAACAGTGCCATTGCTGTTTTTCCAATAAAGAAACAGAGTCTCCAGAGTTATCAGGATAATACGGAGAGTCTTTGTCTACAGGCAAGAAGATCAACTCTTCAGATCTTCTGAACTTCTTGTTGAAATTATCATTGTTCAAGAGGCTAGTAAGTTCGATTATTTTCTGAGTAGTAGCCCAAATGAACAAGAAGCCTGGTTTGGCACAAAGTTTACTGATAGGAATGGAATTCAACAATGGCAATATAAACTGGTTTTCTACAAGTGCCCCGATCATGATAACGTCAAACTTCAATCCATAGTTGTCGATCCAACTGTTAATTGTAGGAATAATCTTATCTGTAGCTACACGTACTCCGTAGGGAGTAGTAGCATGCTTCTCTACCTGGGCTCTCTTCAACTGATGTAACTTGCTTAGTTTCGGATAGCCCTCAGTAGGATTAGCAATGTTTCTGATCTGGGAAATCGCGTTCTGTTTGGTATGAATGTAATGATTGCAATAGTCGATTTCACTAGAAATCAGAACCTTTTTCAGATTCAGATTTTCCTTCAAGTTTCTGGAGTTGTCAAGACTTCCAGTTATTGCTGTTTCTCGAGTTGTAGCTGATTCCTTTCTCGAGCCAAACTTATTGTACGTGTATCTATTGGCATGGTTTGCATTGGATGTAGAAGGTCTGGACTTTGAGATGGCTCTGGACATCTTTGAAGCTTATTTATTCAGATACTAATTTTATATTGTCGACTAACTTGAAAAACCAATAAAGATTTGAAAACTTATAATAGTAGGGGGCCAGAAAGAATTATATATATTTATCTCAGGCTGCGAAATAGCAAACTGTTTCAGTTTTATCCAATATGCAGGATTGCAACCACAAAATGGCTGCAACTGTTGAATTGTTTCATATTTCCATATTTTATTACTTGTTTCCGAAAGTTGTACCAATACGGATATCCAAGTTTCAGAAAGAACATTTGACTTCCTAAAAAATCCAAATTGCAGTTCAATCGGATCTAAAGCTAAAACTTGTCCTGATGAATCCATTTGTACCTCAAAGCGGAAAGGACAATTCCTTCCGTAGTGCTCAGTTTACTCTCGAAAGAGCTATCAGGAATATTGGCAAATACAAAGAAACCGTATGTAACCGTGTAAGACATTATATTAGAAAGTTCATATTATTAACAAATCTAGATGGCTTCTGCGGCTTCGCCACCGACAAAGAAAACTTCGTCTCTTCAACTCACTTCCGATTTGTGGAATGTTTACGATCAGTTGCAAGTTTTCAAGAATACTGATACATTATGTTTTGCATTACGGGAAGGCTTTTACAGCGCTTTAGCAGGTATTGAATTAACAGACGACTGCCACGATTTGTTTGATGTCCGAAAACAGCTCTTTAATTGGATGTTTGATTTTGTCCTGCAATGCAACGCTCAACATTTCGTAATAGAGAAAGATGTCTGCTGGCAATTGGCTAATAGTTTGGAACTATACTTGAAACACTTCACCAAATACAGGTATATGCACAAATATCTAATTGACTACATGAAAGAGTTGATACCTACTACTTTGGAACTCTATAGTAAATATATTCTGGTACTAGAAATTTGGTTTCAACAACCAGTCCCAGAAAAGCGAAGACTTAAGTTCATCATACTTGATATCATCAGCAACCTTTATTTCGTTGACAGGGACAGAGAACAGTTCAAGAATATCAAGTTTATCATAACACTTTCAAAAAAATGTAAAGTGTTCTATGACTGGATGTTACAAAATTCATTTTTAGATTATAGTTTTATGAGCAACTTGTTGGTGCGTTATAATGAAAATCTACTGGCAATGGAATCATTTACCACCCCCAGCATCACTGGACCTCATACGATAGACAATTTTGGATATGTAGAGTTACTACTGGATTTCACTGATGTTCTACTAATGGTAGATAAGAGCTGGGGTTTACAGCTCTTCGGATCTTTTGAGTTGCACGTCATGAATAACGTTTTAAGTAATTCAAGTGTTTTCAATACTCAACTAATTCTTCATACACTCAATATGCTTTCATACAAGAAAGCTTTCTTTTACCTTACAAATCTTTTTACAAGTAACCTTCTTATTCTGGTTCTAAGGGAAGTCACTTTAGAAGATTTAGATCTATTGTTTACTTTGTTGGACAACATTCTAGAAGAAAATACACCATTAGTAAAAGCATTGTTTCTCGTGGAATCCAGTGAACAACCTGAGTCAATTGGTGGACCACTCAACTTATACCAGTTAAGAATTGATGGTATGAGAATTGTCCAAGACAGTCATTTATCATATGGAGAATTAACTTTGAAGCATTACAAAATCCATGCCAAATACAACAGTCCCAACTTTGGCCTTCATTTCAACGAGAAAAATTACTTCAGCAGATTGGTTTTGTATCTATTGATGTCATATTTTACCAACCCCCCAGAGTTAAATGAAACGTTGAATAGTGTTATTACAAAGCTAATTCCAACTAACTTACTACGATGTCAAGTTTATTTGGAAGTCTTAAGTGACAGTTTCCAACATTATCGCTTTTACGAAGATATGCTCAATAAAATCGAGAAGCAACGACAGAGTCAAAATAGCGACGGAAACAACTACTGGAGATGTTTAGGAAGGAATGCTAAATTAAAAGAAAAATTGAACCCAGATCGAGAATTCAAGTATAACAATAGTACTCTTAACACGAAGACGCTTAAAGGTAATATGGATTTGTTTGCATTATTGATCGCAGAAACATTCATAAGCTGCAAAGTATATAATATCAACTACATCCAAAGAGAAAAGGAATACTTAATAGGACATTAGATCTAGAGAACTTATATATGTAAAGATATCAATTAACACGTCTACAGTAGTCGATTAGAACTTTCTTATGCAAAACGCCGTAAAAATGACCATTCTTTAGGAGAACAATGACTCGGTTACCAATCTTGTCAAAAATCAAATGTGCAAAGCTCAATTCGCTGTCGAAGTTTATGAATATGGGCGAATAGTCAATATACTGAGTTAAGTTGGTGAGAGTTTCTAGAACCTCCGATACCAAATAATCGACCCCATTATCTATTGAACCATAACTGAAATAGTCCATTTGATTTCCTACACCTTGGATATTCTGGACAACGGTGCTATTATGTAGTTCATGCATCCTAATAGTGTCCTTATTCATGCGATCATAGTCTTCCGAGATCAAAAGCTTGCAATAGATTTCATCTATCACTTCATATTCCAGACAGAATCCTTTAATCTTATCCAAGCAAAGATCCAATTCTGAGAAGAATAGCAAGCCTACGCACACCTGGTTCTTGATTAGTGGAAGACATCCATCCAATAGACCCTGGTCAACCAATAGAATAAACTTGGATTGCAATAATGAAGCAGGCACATACGGAGACTCACTAATGTCAAGATACAATCTATTGGCATGTTCATGATCTGAGAAATCGCGACTGATCTCGATGGCAGGAATCTCATCAATTCGAGGATTGCTACTACTCAGAACTTCTTCATCAACCTTTTCTGTAGCGTGAAGGACATCCCCTGCAGTTACAAATGGATCAATTGCATCTGTTTCCGGCGACATGAATGGATAATCATTCAGAATCAACATAGACTCGTACAAGGAATTCTTCTCCAACAATCCACCTGCCCAATTTGCTACCGCAATTGAGATAGAAATAGGTAAAACGTAAGTGTAAGAACTTGTCAATTCGAATAAGATTGTGACAAGGGTAATGTTCATTCTTGTCACTCCTGCCATAAAAGCACCGGCGCTAATCATAGAATAAATTCCCATATCAACACAATGGTTGGATTTGGATGAGCAAATGAAACGCATTACCGAGGTACTCGTTGATACTGAAGATATGTCAACGATGTTCAAGTTGTATTTGAGATTGAATAATTGAATGAACATAGCAAAAATACGACCGTATAATGCTCCTGCCACCATCGAGGGAACGTAAATACCACAAGGTACTTTCAAGCCGAATGTGATAAAGGTCAATATAACTTTTACTATGAATGCAAAGATCAATGAACCAATTTCTTTGATGTATTGTTCAGGAGTTTCAGGGCACAACGAACCATCTTTTTCCTTCAAGCCACAAGGCGTCGCAAGGTCCAAGACCAATTCTGAAGCAGCCTGTTTTGTATATGGATTCCAAAACGTTACTAAACCAGTTAGCAAAGCGATACAGAAGACTTCGAAAACGGGATGGTCCTTGATTAGCTTATTCGAACGGAACTTCTTGGGCCACCAATGGACGAATTTCACGAAACAAGCCCCGAATATACCTCCTGCTATCCCCAATCCAACGAAGAAGAGAAGTTCAATTGCACTCCAATCTGAATCGTATTTCAATTCAAACAAAACTGTTTTGCCAGTTCCATATGGGTTCAAGAATTTCAAAAAAAGTGTTGAAATAATAGCACAGAAGAAGATTTGAAACAACTGGTGTGACGGCAAATAGTGGTTTATTTCTTCAAGAATAAAGAGAACTCCCCCTAACGGGGAACCAAAGGCGAGAGCTACGCCAGCTGAAGCACTAGCAGACAATATTTGCTTTTTCAATAAGCTATTGTTCTCGATGAATGGAAAGAATCTTGTTGAAATATTTCCTACAGCAGTTGCCAAATGGACATAGGGCCCCTCTTTTCCAAGAACCATACCTGAAGCTATAGCCAATACAAGGGTTATCGTTTTCGCAAACAATGTATATGTTCCGAGGAATCGACGAATAACAAAACCGGACAAGATTGTTTTGACTTCGGGAACTCCCGAGCCACAAGCAGAGTACATGACTCGAGTATAGACTTGAGCACCAGATTTTTCGTAGTCTTCATCCAAAGAAGATTCGCGATGTTCATCAGTTCCATTTTTATCGTTACCTGTTGACAAATGAACTAAATCTTCTTGTTTTGGCGGGGACACCACGACGCCGCCAGTTAGTTTAGTAGATAAAGTGATAATACAAGCCAATTGTGCCAAGATCACAGTTAAAATTACATAGATAAGGAAATCAAACCTGAAACGGCTGTAGAGAGGTTTTGTCGAAAATATAGCCGACCATGAGACCCAATTAGGGCATTCTTCCAAACTGCTACGAGTGTTCAATAGGAATCCCAGCTTGAATACGTTCATATACATGGTAGAATGTGGGTACTCCAACGATGGTTGACCTACCGAATCGGCACAACAAGAGACTTGACTGGCAAACCAATTCGTTCGACAGTAGCCATGTTTAAAGCCGATGAGAAGAATCTCAAACTTGTCGATGGTAAAAGCAATCAATGAGAAAACAAAGCCTATTTGTACAATAAGTACCCATTTACCGAGTACCAAATACGCCTTGTAATAGAAAGGAATGGGGGTTCCTTGTTTCGCACTTGCTTCAGAGCTTTCTTTGTCGTCATCAATCCAGGTGTTTTTTTCCAATTCATAGTTGAATCTGTTCGTCAGGATAAAGGCTTTGGCCCAATCAATGGTCGTGAAATCGTTATAGTAGTTTCGTAATGTGTATAAGGTTCTCGCACCTGCAACGCTCAAGAGTCTAGAGGCAACAGTGGCGTTGGTACGTGAAGTGTATAGGGAAGAAGCCAGATCGTGGACATGTAAGGATGAAATACCCTCGTTTATGCCTCCAGGAGTGAAGAGTACGGCATTTTCAGGAATAATAGGCGATCTGATATCTAATTTTCCTACTGATTTTATATGAGGCAAATTTGAAAGAGACAGTTTGGGTTCGAGTGCATGTACAAGAGGTGAACTTGGTAATGTTCTCATCGGACTTCTGCTTGTCAGTGTAGCAGTAGTTGTAGGATGTTGTAGTCGATTCTGGGCAAAGACCGAAGATGAGGACTCAGCCCTTCTGATCACATCTCGTTCTGGACGACGCGAATCAGGCATGAGTTTGTTGTGATGTATATGATAGTTTGTTGTATGTATGAAAGTAGATACTGGAGCGGATTAGGTTGTAGTTAAGTCAGAGACGAAGATGATGGGTGGAACAATAACAAAACAATCAACACTATGGCGAAGATGGATATAGTTCAAGATGAATACAGTCTAAAGATGAATATTAACGAAGAAGATGCTGAAATAAAGATGCTGATAGATGACGAAGATAAATAACGATTTTATATATATCGAAGAAAGTGACAAGAAAAAATAACAATGGTGTTGTATCAATCAGCAGCAGTTGGTGATGTGATTCGCGACTGTAGTGAGGAGGTGTATTTCTCAGATGCTTTTGAGGTAAGTTGGCTGTCGTAGTTCTATTTCTAACAAAACATATATATATATATAAATATATATATATGTATATAGAAGTATCTCCTCTTTGAAGTATTCTTCGTCACTCGGCAAAATTGATTCGCGAATCACTGAATCAGGGTTGTGAGCGAGGAGAGTACGATACAGAGTAAACAATGTGGACAGCAGAAGAACCAGTACAACGAGAGAATGTTTCAAGAATGCAGCGTGGCCATTGTAGTGGAATCTACGGTGACACAGATCTGTTCGTCAATCAGTGAGAGTATCAATATTAGGCTCGTTGTATAGAAAACGAAAGAGTGAAAGGTCTCCAGAATTAATACAAGTCGTCTGTTTGTCCAGATATCTCTACAATTGCACAGCTAGGAAAGTATGCCATCAGTTGTACTATATAGATCCGTTCGTCGATGCCTCCAGTCTCAGTAGCCATACAATAGATATAATAGCTGGAGAGTCCCATCTCATCTATGACGTAACTTGGAGATCGAGAAATGGGCCGTGCAGGAGAGAATGTTCTACTAGGAGCAGAATAAATGAATTAGTGAAATGTACGGTGGAGAACCGAACGGAAAGATCGGTGGATTTCCGACAAGAGAATTGCAAGTGAAACCATGGAAGTTGCTGCTTCGACCATGTTACCATGAGTCGATACGGAACTATTTCCGATGATGGAGCTTGTCTTTCGCAAGCGGATGGTCTCAGATTTCGGCTCTTCCGTGTCGCATTATACGAACAGGATACGGTGGAATACGAAAACTGCTGGAATAATCATCGGTTACAAACCCAGCTGCCAAGCTTCTATAGAGTCAGATATCAAGCACTTGGTCCGCTGGTTCGAGTTCATCGAATGCTACGCGCTTCTTTTCTTCAGATCTGTCGTGGTATTGCGCTCTTCCATTTTTAGCGAAAGTTGGAACCTCCTGCGTTCCTAGCAACGCCGGGAACCGCGACGGACAATTTCGGAGAAACCAAACTCCGCCTAAGTCGTCGTGCGCGCTCCCTGGGTCCCCGCCATTTGGTTCCGACGGCTACGCTTCTGCAGACACAAAGCAGAATCTGGGGTAGTCTGGAAACAGACAGACATTGGAAGAGCTAGAGTTATGATAGCGAAGGTGAAGAGAGAACCAAGAAGAGTCCACCGTCCTAATGGCAAGCTGCGGACTTTCCCTTGCCAGCGGACACAACAGCTTCGGAAGGAGGACTTCGGAGTATCTGCCTCGAATAGGCAACATGCACGGCCCTCGCCATGGATCATATGCTAGTGCGGAGGAGTGAGCTGGTGAAAAATCCATAGCTTAGTACAGAAGAGACAGCGAGCAAGTCACCGAGCATTTAGGCACAGCTACGGATAATCTAGACGACGGTTTAGAGCATTGCCTAGAACAGGATCTGAGATTCGTCGACAAAGATTAGCCAGCCCAGATCAGACACGATCTGGGGTACGAACTGCAAGGAGGTAGCGCCAGATATTCCACAGCACCCTAATCTGTGCAATTGGCTAGACCATTGTGGTTCAATACTATTGCACCATATCTGTCGCGTCCCAACATCGTCGGATTGGACCAATTTCAGTGTATATCCGGCTGGTATAACCACGCCATGTTCCGCTGCCGAGATGGCTCCGAAACGGGCAATTGTACACACTCCGACGGTGGAAGCTAGCCTTTAGTCAGTTTAGCCCTTTTTGGTCTATGTGGCAGCAGTTCCCGGGCTGTTAGTGTTAGAACCGAACCGACGCTAAGGTTCTGACAAATAGAGTTGACGGCAGTGGGCACAAATGGAAAATGCTGGGGTCGCTATAAAAGGGCTGGAATTCGCTGCTTTGCATACAGAGAGTTTTTCAGCCAGACATTTTTTTATACCTTCTTCACCTACTACTGTAGATTCGTATACACCACCGTAATAGACGTATAGCAACATGGCCATCACCAAGATCACCGTCAAGAACCCCATTGTCGAGATGGACGGGGACGAACAGACCAGAATCATCTGGCAGTTCATTAAGGACAAGTTGATCTTGCCCTACTTGAACATCGATTTGAAGTACTACGATTTAGGAATTGAATACAGAGACCAGACAGAGGACAAAGTCACCACCGATGCCGCCAAGGCCATCTTGGAGTACGGGGTCGGAGTCAAGTGTGCCACCATCACACCCGACGAAGCCAGAGTCAAGGAGTTCAACTTGAAGAAGATGTGGTTGTCGCCTAACGGAACCTTGAGAAACATCTTGGGAGGTACTGTTTTCAGAGAACCCATTGTCATCGACAACATCCCAAGAATTGTTCCCCAATGGGAGCAGCCTATCATCATTGGTAGACACGCCTTCGGTGACCAGTACAAGGCTACCGACATTGTCGTTCCTAAAGCTGGTGAAGTAACCTTGATCTTCAAGCCTGCCGATGGCTCGCCTGCTCAGGAATACCCTGTGTACAACTTCGAGGGTCCGGGTGTCGCTTTGGCTATGTACAACACCGACGAGTCGATCACGGCCTTTGCCGAATCCTCGTTCAAGTTGGCCTTGGACAGAAAGTTGAACTTGTTTTCGTCTACCAAGAACACCATCTTGAAAAAGTACGACGGTAGATTCAAGGATATCTTTGAAGGCTTGTATGCTTCGAAGTACCAGAAGCTCTTCGAAGCTGAAGGAATCTGGTACGAGCACAGATTGATCGACGACATGGTAGCCCAGATGTTGAAGTCGAAGGGTGGCTACATCATCGCCATGAAGAACTACGACGGTGACGTGCAGTCGGATATTGTAGCCCAGGGCTTTGGCTCGTTGGGTTTGATGACTTCTGTTTTGATGACTCCTGACGGAAAAGCTTTTGAAGCTGAAGCAGCTCATGGAACCGTCACAAGACATTACAGACAACATCAACAGGGTAAGGAGACCTCGACCAACTCCATTGCATCGATCTTCGCCTGGACCAGAGGCTTGATCCAAAGAGGTAAGTTGGACGGAACCCCCGATGTCTCGGACTTTGCTGAAAAGTTGGAGAAGGCCACCATCGAAACCGTTTCCAAGGACAACATCATGACCAAAGACTTGTCCTTGGCCCAGGGCAAAACCGAAAGATCGTCCTATGTTACCACGGAAGAATTTATTGATGCTGTTGCTGCTAGATTGAACAAGAACTTGGGCTACTAGACGTAGTTGAAGAACCGGCTGCAAGAGTAGAGTATTTATTAGTATTATTGTTTCTATGTATGCTATAGCGTAACCTAGTTTTAGACTCTTATAGCCAAGTAGAGTGAATTGATTATTACCATAATTAAACTGAATATAGAATAGAAGGAGTTCGATTGTGCAGTATTTAGTAGAAATATACAGATGATTCGATAAATTGTGATCTGAAACATTATTTTGTAGACATATTATCTTAATGCTAACTCTGAAATAGATTCACTTCACCAACTTCAATTCTGTATTCCAATATTCACATCAATCTGATAACAATTGACGTACTACAATCTATTCCAAATTCCTTAAGTTAAATAATGGCTGTGAATATGTCGCGAATCCAAACTTTCAATGAGATGTCGCTCCATCGACATTTCTCACAGCGACATTTATCCATATGTTTCAAAAGTTATTTACTTCTTAGAAGTATAGCTCATCGAGTATCGACCCTATTCTTCGGGAAATCTCTCGTGAAAGTCTCGTTGCTTATTTCAAGCATTTGAGAAATTACCTGCAAACTTTCTGACTTCAATTCGCTTCAGAGCCGAGGAAGACATTCTATTTCAAAATTATATGGCGCAGTAATGAACGTTGGTTCTATTCTCAACAACGATTCGCCTCCGAGCGACCACGAGCAGGAAACTCCGCTGGTATTGGCGGATAGAAGAGCCAGCCAAACCCAGACGGTCCATCAGCGGCATTCAATTGTCAACATTTTGAACGACACCCCGCCAGAGCCCCAGAGTTCATTTGTTAAACCACTGCCAGCTCCTTCGGCTCATTTACCGGCTTCTATTAAGAGTAATTCTATAGCAAACATCACCAATGATCGTGATGTCGATATATCCACCGGAAGAGAATCTACGATAACTGTCAGTCGCAGATCTAGTACCCAAGATCTCAGCTTCAGCAGTTTGAATCAGTCACCAGTGGAAGAGAAAGATGAAAAATTTGGAGAAAATATCGTCACTAAAACAGAAGAAAAGAGCGCACAGGAACAGATGCCGGTACAAAATATAGTAACTGTCGTAGAAGAACCCGGGGTGAAAGAGGAAATGCTAGATAAATTTGAAAAACGAGAGGAGGAGAAGCCAGAAACTGGCAACAACAAAAATGGCAATACCTCGAAAGAAATCATTTCCAGCGGTAAACCTGATGTAGACGAGTTACTGAGAATCAAACAGCTCAAAAAATCAAGAAAACCAAAGAGGTACACAGTTCCCCCCATCTGGGCGCAGGAATGGATTCCTCCTAACAAAGCCGTTTTGGTGGAAAGTTCCGATATAGGCAATCAGAATGGCCAAAGCGTGCGAACAATGCTTTCCGACAAGCCTGTGTTCGACTATACGACAACGAGAAGTGTGGATTTACAGTGTAGTATCACTGGAGTAATTCCTCCACCTTCTCTAACTAGGACAATGGCAGAGTGGATATTTGCAAACTTCTCCAACATCGAAGAAAGAAACAGAAAGTATGTAGAGTTGGAACTCAAGTTCGGCAAGATTGTAGACAAGAGAACTGGCAACCGTATCAACTTAAGTGTGATTACTGAGTGTGTATTTACTGACCATTCCAGTGTCCATTTTGACATGCAAGTAGAAGAAATAGCATGGAATGAGATCCGTAAATTCTTTGAGGAATTGGAGAAAAGCTACCAGGAAGATACTCGTGGACAAGTTCGCGATAGGCCCAAAAGAAAGTTCAATATGCTTGACACCGATATCACAGACTCAATTTACCAAGTAGGAGGCAAAGGTGAACATATAAGGAGAATACGAGTATCCAAGGATAATAGCTTGAACCCTCCACGGTATACTGCGATTGAAAAGACCAGAGTTGCAGACATGTATATCCATAATCCGTCGAATATGTACGACTTGCGGTTGTCTTTGTCGCTAGAAATGCCGGTTCCGGAAGGCAACATTGCTGCTATCATGGCCAAGAACAAGCCATCAATGGTGAGAGAAAAAAAGAGAAATACATGGACTCACTCTCCCACCATTACCCAGTTTGACTTAACTAGAGTGTTGGTCCCCAGAGAAGCCAAGAACAAACACGGCAAGAAGATCACGAACCACGACATAAATTTCGAGGTGGAAATGGAAATCGATACGCTCGAAGTGTTTAGTGCGATCGACAAAATTACCCTGGGCACAGACAGCTACCGGTTGGAAGAGTTGGTGGAAGTGTTTGTGAATAATGCCAGGGTGTTGAACAATAGAGTCACCAAGTTAGCACTCCCATGAAAGTTGGTTGTCTATACATGTATTATAATAACGATGAGTAAGAAGCAGATTAAAAATACGTGCTGTATTGTATGCTTTTTCAATAATTATGTGAGATACGAGAAAGTATTTGAAGTATTATGGACGATGTATATTAGAACCTTCTAATATTATAGAATTGTAGTGTATCTTTTTTTTCATCAATAATACGAAAGTATATTTGAGTAAGAAGTAATTATATTGCTTTCTTCGATGTATTATGAAAGTATTAAACTCATATATTATATGCATTGTAAAATGTATATTTTAATTCCGAGACTATTAGGTTTGTGAGTATTCATTGAATAGAATTAGACGAAGAAAACCAGAACGAATTCAAGATACAAATACTAGTAAATTGTTAGGGTCTTGAAATACTTATTTGATATAGTGTTTTAGTTTATTATGGCATACTTCTAGTTTTTATCTGGCAATAACAATGAATAGTACATTAAAATTAGAATATTTATTAATAGACAATAGAGAATTTGGAATGCGAGTTAGAAGTATTTTAACATAATGGTATTAAAGCAAAATAGATTTTATCATAGTGAGACTGCATTCATACATAAGTGTATGTTTAAGTATAGGGGCTGGCGAGAAAGAATATTGACATATTAATTTATATTCTATTGTTTTTCGTGGCTGCGATCCACTCATATTTAATTTCCTACACGTGAGGCTAGTGTTCACCTTGCCGCACGTATCAACATAGCTTTCAAGAATAACATATTCCTGAAAAAATTATCTTTCTCTCAACACTTTTTCACTAAAGGCTACAAGAGCCAGGATGTGGATCAATTTGGCTGTGCTTGCAGTTGCTGTATTTGTAGTCGTCTATTTGACAGTGGTAGCCTTTTCCCACAAGCCCAGACTAGCCTACGGCAGTGAACAGAAGTACACTACCAACGATGGAACTGGAGAATCCTACGAGTTGCCAGCTCGGATCGACTCCAAGAGCCCGGAATTCAAGGATAGTGGTATCGAATTGAGTATCGTGATTCCATGCTACAACGAGACGAATAGGCTCGGAAAAATGTTGGATGAAGCATTTGAATACTTGAATGAAAATTACCCTGGAAAATATGAGATTTTGATCGTGGACGATGGCTCGTCCGACGGAACAGACAAGTTTGCCCTTCAAAAAGCCAACGAATACAACGCCAAGCCTCACACTATGCGTGTGATCGAATTGGCCAAGAACAGAGGCAAAGGCGGTGCTGTCACACATGGATTGTTACACTCTAGAGGTAGACTCTCGATGTTCGTAGATGCCGACGGCGCTACCAAGTTCTCTGATATTGACAATTTGATCACATTTTTGAATGACTTGAAAGACGATGAAGCTGGTGTGGCCATTGGTTCGCGTGCACATATGGTCAATACGGATGCAGTCGTAAAGCGGTCGTTCATCAGAAACTTCTTGATGTACGGGTTGCACACTTTGGTGTACATATTTGGTATTCGTGATGTCAAAGATACGCAGTGTGGATTCAAGATGTTCAACTACAACGCTCTCAAGAGCATTTTCCCCCACATGCACACCGAGAGATGGATCTTTGATGTGGAAGTGTTACTTTTGGCTGAAATACAGAACATGAAGATCAAAGAGTTGCCTGTGAACTGGCAGGAAATTGACGGATCCAAGGTTGACTTGGCCAAGGACTCAATCGAAATGGCCATTGATCTTGTAGTCACCAGAATAGCATACTTATTGGGCATATACAAACTTGACGAATGTGGAAGGTCCAACAAGAAGAACATCTAACTTCTGGAACCTTTCCAGCATCGGTAGCACTTATAGATTTATATATTACGGTTCAATAAAATTTATATTTGTTAAAGGCGAGACAGCCCCAAAAGCCTCCTAAAATATCGATATGCGACCTGCAACATTTGCGTTTTGGGCACTTTCGAATTTTCACAGCCATTTGACAAGGAATCATTAGATATCAAAACGACACTTAATTGCAAATAGAGACGCCTTTCGACTGTTGTTATCGGCCCGGCACTAAGCTACCACACTAATCTATCGTGGTTTTGAAATTCGGTCACATATCCTCCGGACTTGTGTATAACCCCCTGAAAAAGTATGGCTCAAGTCATGTGTGATGATTCTGGATTACTAATTCGGGAGACTGGTGCTAATCCCTCTATATATACTTCAGTTCATGTATGCATAATCGAGATGGGAGCCATTGACTCCACTGCAAGTGCATACTTTAATAGGAACGCTTGTTACATCTCAATCGTGCAAATTGTCACTGAAGAATACCAATTATAGCTACTAATATGTCTGAAGCTCAGAAATTTGAACAGGCTAACGTCAACTACGTTGACCAATTCACCAAGGGTGATTTGGCCTTGCCTCCTGCCAGGAAAGTGGTGGTGGTGATTTGTATGGATGCCAGAATTGACCCAGCCAAGGCCCTTGGGTTGAGTGAAGGTGACGCTCACGTCATCAGAAATGCTGGAGGTAGAGCCTCCGACGCTTTGAGAAGTGTAATTATCTCACAGAGATTGTTGGGAACCAGAGAAATTGTCGTTGTTCACCATACGGATTGTGGGATGTTGACTTTCTCAGATGAACAATTGAGAGGTATTGTCAAGAAGGAAACTGGCCACAGTGTGGACCATTTCGCTTTCTTGCCTTTCAGCGATTTGGAGGGTAGTGTCAAGGAAGATGTCGAGTTTCTTAAGAACAGTCCTTTGGTATTGGACGTTCCAGTTTCTGGATATGTCTACGATGTTAAGACCGGTAAAGTGAACAAGGTTGCTTAGGGGGTATATTTTGGGGGTAGTGTTTCTAAGACTGCGAAAAGTGAAGATTGGTTTAGTTTGAGATTGAGAGACTTGGCAGAAGATTGAGATTGAGGTTGGGATGTTTTGGATCTGAGAAGTTTTTACCGAGATGGAGCAATGTGCGTGGTTGTAGGGGTATGTAAACGATTTAACAGTGTTTTCGACTTTATAATGTTTTTAGTGGTATTGATATAATCAACCATGATCGATTTTGTATGGGAGAAGTCCTGAAGTAAAGGTTTGCATATAAGCAAACAGTCCTGATAAACCAATAAGCTGAGAAAAGAACATGGCAAAATTGAATTTATACTTTTTAGCGTTATCAATTTATGTTAAAATAGTCAGATATCAGGCGACGTTAACGAACCAGTGAAGTTGTTCTTGTTTGAAGAGAAGAAATTTCAAGCCGTCCTTGCCAAAGATATCAGAGCGAATAGAAGTGAAAGTGACAGAAAAACGAACACTTCAGCTCAGTGATAGTAAAAGCGACAACGAAGTAAAACCAGAAACTGCTAGCATCAAATACAGAAACATTATTAGAAGAGCCTATCGAAAAGGAAAGAGGGCCAGAAAAGTTAGTCATATTTTCTTTCCCTTATTCACAATCCATAATACAATACAATACAGTTTGTTCAGTTTAAGAATTCAGATAAGTTACCACTAGTACATTCTACCATTATTCACACTTACTACTAATCCATTCAACAAAAATACTACAACAATGTATGTTCGTTTACCGTTTGATGAGCTCAAAGTGGACGAGTCCAAAAAAACAAGAGTAGCCTATTTCTACGACAGAGATGTTGGGAATTACTTTTACGGAACTGGTCATTGTATGAAGCCCCACAGAATACGCATGACCCATTCGTTGATCATGAACTACGAGTTGTACAAGAAGATGGAAATCTACAGAGCAAAACCGGCCACGAATACAGAGTTGACCGAATTCCACACTGATGAATACATAGACTTCATAGACAGAGTAACACCTGACAATTTGCATATGTTTGAAAGAGAGCAGATTATGTTCAATGTCGGTGACGACTGTCCTGTTTTTGATGGATTGGGCGAGTTCTGTAAGATTTCATGTGGCGGTTCGATGGAAGGAGCTGCTCGGATGAATAACGGGTCATGTGACGTAGCCATAAACTATGCTGGTGGTTTGCACCATGCCAAAAAGTCAGAAGCTTCTGGTTTCTGTTATTTGAACGACATTGTCTTGGGCATAATTGAATTGTTGCGAGTTCATCCGAGAGTACTCTACATCGATACGGATGTCCATCACGGTGACGGTGTTGAAGAAGCTTTTTATACAAATGACAGAGTCATGACTTGTTCGTTCCATAAGTTTGGAGAATTTTTTCCCGGAACAGGAAACCTAAACGACATTGGTATCGGAAAGGGAAAGTATCATGCTGTAAATGTTCCTCTAAGAGACGGAATCGACGATGCGTCATACAAATCCATTTTCGAGCCTATCATCAGTAAAATCATCGAATGGTACCAACCCTCGGCTATAGTGCTACAATGTGGGGGAGACTCTTTGTCAGGAGATCGTTTGGGTCCATTCAACTTATCAATGAGGGGCCATGCAAATTGTGTAAGCTACGTCAAGTCGTTTGGTATACCCATGATGGTCCTCGGTGGGGGAGGGTATACTATACGAAACGTCGCACGAACCTGGGCATTCGAGACAGGAATCTGTAACGACGTAATTCTCGATAAAGAATTACCGTACAATGGCTACTACGAGTACTATGCCCCGTTGTACGAGTTGGATGTGCGATCGTCGAACATGACGAATGCCAACTCGCCCGAGTACTTGGACCGGATCTTGATGAATGTGATATCCAATCTCGACCACACCAAACATGCCCCATCAGTCCAGATGAACGAAGTGCCGCGTGACATGGAGGATTTTGGAGACATTGACGAAGATGAGATGGAAGCCATTGATACGAAGGGAGGCTCGCTTTATTCGCGAGATAAGCTAGTTCAGCCCGGCAATGAGTTCTACGACGACGACGACAAGAACCTTGGTGAACGCTACATAGACATAGAGGTAGGCATGGGTGTGAGAGCCAATGGTAGTGGCTCTAACGCTGGTGGAAATAGCAATGGCTCGGGCAACGGTGTGCACAAGAACGTGTTGACCGACGCCGAACTAAACGAAATCGACCATCTCAACCAAGAAGTCGCTGCATAGGACAGCCCTCAAAGCATTATGAGAGAGTTGGAGCTTCTAGAATTCGAAGCTGATCCTGAATCAGGGGTACATTTTAGAGGCGATGAGCGCAGCAGTATGAATATAGCAATGTAATTAGTTCATAGTAGATGATTTTTTGGTGCAGTGTAATGAGGAGAATGAGTGAGAAGTACTGGATTGTGGGTGTATATATGACCAGAATTCGAGGTGAGAATGAGACAAGTAAAGTATTTGAGAATGAAATTATGGTGAATGTAGGAGAGAATGAAAATCGAGAGTACGGGAATGGCAATGAGAAGTGTGAGAACATGGTAGAATTACAAAAAGAATAGACGAGATCATCAAGTATGGATCTACTAGATAAGAATGAGATCACGAGATCTGGGAATGTTTTGTTGACCTTCTGCTCTTATCGAATCATTCCAGCCATGGTAGTCGTTTATATATTTGGAGAATGCCTGTATATACCAAAAATATTTTGACACGACAATAGCAGTGTGTGACACGACGCGGTAACGCGAAAATATTTCTATGTAAGCCACTGGAACAAAAAATGCAATTTTCATACAAAGATATCTTTCGAAGACCACAAAGAGGTCTTAGAGACAAAAAGAAAACAACGATCACCACATACGAAGACATGACATATTGCTTTATTACAGCGTGATCCACAAGAGCGAGAGCCCCTTGAAGTGTCACTGAATTCTAAATTATCAAGAAAACTGGGAGCCAAGAGCTGATTGCACGATTCTACATCGTAGCAACGAGCCTCTTCTTCATGTGACAGGCGAGAAAGCATCGACCGGCACCCCACAGATGTGAATATCGTAGAAGCCTAATTCATTTACAGATATCACCCTAGCGACTGCCATCCACCGAGATAATCTCTCTGACTGGGGTCTTTCACGGTAGCTAAGGCGTGCATACGCCAAACGGCTAATGTATTGTGCCTTGAGACTAGGGAGACGACTCACAGGATATAGCCATGAGACAGGTGGAGATTTGCCCTTTCATAGTCTAGACTGTACAGTCAGAGACTGTGAAGTGTCTAGACACTGTTGGACGACTGAGGTTGAGACAGACACATGTTCGCAACAGCGATGCTTCGGGTCTTGTTCTGGACTGTTGCGGAGGGAGAGTCTGAAGGTTCACGCGAGCTGCTACGGCAGTCAGATCGGGTTGCCAACCACGGTATACAGTCAGAATGTGCGATGACGTTACAGTGGAGGATGTGAGCCGGTATGGCAGATTTTGCAAGTGAAAAATTTGAACGGTGAGAGAAAAATTACTGGAAAAACGAAAACGAGAACGTGCAAGAACGGAGCCTACGGTGTGGAAATTGAACGAGTCCAAAGAGCAAGACTGGCAGCAGCTAGCGAAAGGCGTGCAGCCCCTGCTGAGCAGGAAAAGGAGTAAAGGCGAAAGGGCTGGCGGACATGAAATGAATCTCACGGTGACACTGAGTAATTAGAGTAGCTATTAGCGTCCCAATTAGTGAAACAAATTAGAAATTAGTGTGCAAATAGAGTGAAAATTTAGCCCGAAAAAATGGTAGATCTGTCTGCATGTAGCGGCTGAGTCGTATTTTTTCACGCTGCGACAAAGTTTACATACCGTTCGAGCGAGGTTACCCACCAGGAAGCGTTGCGGCATGGGTGCAAGTAAGTTTCGGTTAGCGAAATGTGCGTGCAGGCTGCAGCAGCCAATGCATGTTGTTGTTTACCCGCCGCCTCAAAAAGGCAGCGGCAGCGTCCGCCAAGTTGTGAACTCGACCGCATTGGGAGTTAGAGTCGTGTCCGAGCCACGCACCGCATGCAGGCGGGATCAAATCCAGACATGCCACTGCTGTTTTGGGCCGCGCGCTGAAAAAATACCTGTGGCTGACAATCAGACGACGCTACACCACTATAATCTTGACTCTGAAAACGTAGCGTTTATTGGCCACTCAGTAATAGCTCGTCTATTGTGGGCATAATATGGAAAATAATATTCAATTTTGTACTGCAACCTCAATTACTGGCGCCGGCAAACGGGGTATTTTTTGGCGTGGTTCGGTTTTTGCGTTTTTGACTTCTCACAATTAAACTTCTGCTTGTTTTTTTTTCAGCCAATATATTAACGCCAATATCCCATTTCTGAGATTAATATATTGTATGTTTTCCTTTTGCCTCTTCACTGTCTTTTGAGTACCAAAGCTTTCATCTAACCCTAGTCTTTCCTTAACTACCCAACGAATCCGTACCGCGTATTTCGTACCACTCCTTCCGTCTTTCGTTTTCCAAATATTAGTTACATTCCCGTGTTTACAATATTTGCCCTAGTTATACTCCAAAACAAACCCGATCTGTTATCTACTAAAGCCCAGGAAGCACATCGATCTTCCTTTCTGATACCCCTCAACTGATACCCGCCAATCCTTTGACACTCTGACAACAATGTTGTTTTCCAAATTCGCCTCTGTTGCCGTTCTCGCGCTTGCCAGCTTCACCGCTGCTGCCGACTTGGACACCACCGTCACCTCCACCATCACCGTGACTTATACCCTCTTGACACCAGAAGAGTCTTACAGCGCTGCTGCTGCTTCTCTTGCTGCAGCCGAATCTGCAGCTTCTGAAGCTGCTGCGGCCTCCGAAGCTTCTGTAGCTTCTGTAGCTTCTGTTTCGTCGGCCTCTGTTGCCTCTGTTGAAGCTGCTGCCTCTGCTGCCTCTGAAGCTTCTGAAGCTTCTGCTGCTTCTGCTGCTTCTGCTGCTTCTGCTGCTTCTGTCGCATCTGCTGCTTCCGCCGCTTCTGCTTCCAGTGTCGCTGCTTTGACCGCTGAGCCATCCTCGACTTCAATCGTCTTGAACAATTTCAAGGGAATAGTAGCCGTAGCCTCATCCAACTTGACCAACACTTCTACTTCTTCCACCAGTGAGTCGTCGTCTGTCACTTCGTCGGCTTCCATCACTGGCTACTTCAACTCCACCACCACCAGCACCAAAGCTCATGCAAACACCACAGTTGTCTCCACCACTTCTCTTGCTTCTGTGCTTTCCACTTCTGCTGAGTCTTTGGCAACTAGAACTACTTCTGCTGTTGCAGGAGCTGCTCATCTCGCAGGCGAAGCCGGTTTCGCTGTAGGTTTGCTCGGTGTTGTCGCTGCCATGTTGTTGTGAACCCTAACTTGAACTTGAACATACTACCTCTATTGTCTTTCCTCGTTGAAGATGTGTCTTCCTCGAAAACACCACTTGACTGTGGTAAAATTCATTCTCGTCACCCTGAGACCGAAAGTTATACATTGTATTATTACTGAACTGGAGAGGAACCGTCTCAATAGATGACTTTCAGTCGCTATCACCTGTAAAAATACCTCATCGTTACAGATGTCGATCTACAGCACAACCCCCTTTACCCACAATTCGACATCACGGCTGTGCCTCCAGTTTCATACCCACTTGACTACTTCCTCGATCGATATTTCTTCTGTTGTAAACAGATTCTGCTTTATTCTTTTTATCTGTTCAATTCAAGGTACTTTTTGTTGTTATTTATTACTTATTACTAATTTGGCACATCCTCTATCGTTATCGCTAGCAGATCTGCTTCCCTTGGTTAAGGTCAATCGTCCCTCAATTCTCACGAATTTCTAATAGTTTTCGATTTCAAACTCAAGGGATAGATCTACTACAATGCATAATTACTATTGACAAAGTGTAGCATGTATAATTAGTATAGCATAAGAATAAGTACAGCATGCATATCTAAAGCGTGGGTACGATAATAAAGTACATTTTATTATTTACTATTTTTTCAATGTCGTATCATGCTTGTCTGTATTAAATTGTATAATACAGAAGAATAGTAAAGTATAGTACAATATTCATTAAATTGTTTCTAGTTCATCATGTACCTAAAATCTCTTGCCGTTTATATCCTTCAAATAACCCTCTCTATCAGTTGCATAATACTCCTGAGCCGTGAATCCCTTGGGTATCTTTGGAGGAACAGTAGGCTTCGGTCCCAGTTCTTCGACATAGTCGAAGTGGTTTACGCGTTGGAATACAGAGGGTGAAAACCGGCCATCACCTAGATAGCCTGTTTTTTCAGTTCTAAAGTCCACTTTGAAGTCTTCAGCTTTGACTCCGTGACCGTCTTTGAGTCTTCTCTCTTTGGTGAAATGGTCTCTGGGAGTTGGGAAAACTGCAATATCGTCACTATCTATATTCTTATTCTTGTCTAGAGGTGTCACAGGCTCATCACATAGGTATACCTTAGTCGGCACATGGCCATAATCATCACCTATGGAATCAGCAGAGAAAGGAATAGATGTAGCGCTTTTCTTGATATTCAAATTCCGGAAATCGTTTCCAAGATCAACAGGAGGCTTTCTGTGTGGAGATCTAGAGTGACTGTCTTTTCGTGCTGAGGCCAGCAAATGATCTGATTCCATAGAATGTACAGAATGAAGAGGAGGCACTGGCGGAGCTCCTACACGATCCAGATTGTTCTCTTCATCCAGTCCAAACACACTAATTGGCGAAGCTGATCGACCGTATGATGATTTTACAGTAACCTGAGCATCCGAAGTCAACCACACAGTGTTTCCATCGTCTCGAGCCACATTGAACTTGCTCTTGATCTTGTTCAACTTGTCAAAAAAGCCGCCCAGCTTTTTACCAGAATCTACGCCGTTTATGAAAACTTCACGATTGGCACTTGATGAAAATCCCTGGTTACTAGAAGACAGAAGTGAGAACTTCTTCTGCTTCTTGATTTCATCTTCAGAAACGAAAATCTGGTCAGCAACAGAAGGTTGTCTCATTTTGGGCGATGGAGGAAGTTCCTTTTGGGGGCTCACACTGCGCAGATATCTGTCTCTAGAGCTGTTCAGATTGCTGTTTCTATCGATATCACTATGCTCATAGCTCTGGGTCATTTCATAATCCTGATTGGCTGGGATCTTGGGTGGTAGAACTGGAGCGTGTGGTAAGAAAGTGAAGTCTAATAGAATTTGGCCAGCTCTCCGTTCATTCAATGTCATGTCGTACCATCCTTTCAAGCAATACTCGCCGTCAACTTCGTTATGGGGATGCAAAACAGTTGAACAGTCGATCTCAACATGTCCAATTGGTGTGGGTTCGTTTTTTGTCTCGTCCAATACGTCAACGACGAGAATAGGTTTTCTTTCTCGAGACATGTCAAACTTGAGATCGTGATCCCAAATCGGTCTCTGACCTCCACGGAAAATGGATGGTGTCTTTTTAGCAGTTGTGCCCATACGAAGAGTCACATATGGGTTCTGTTTATCGAGTTTCCGGCGATTGGGTAAGTCTTTGGCAGACTCTACGTGGATTAATAGTGTTCCATCGGCTGAAAATATGGGTTCGGCTTGATTTTCCTCTGGATCGGGAAGAATCGTATACTCGACCATTGGGAAAACGTTGGGACCGTGAAAAGTGCTATAGTGATAAGTTGGTATACGTAACAAAGACTAAATTTACAGAAATTGGAAGATAGAAATTGGGTTTCGCTTGTGTTAAATGATCACCAAAACCTATTCGAAGCATCATCCAGTTTCTTTATTATGGCTGTGGAGAATCACGTGACACATATATATTTTTAAAATTTTTTGTTTACTTTCACGCGCGATCTGGAAATTGCGAAATTAATCCCATTTGCGGCGACTAGCGGAAGTGGAAGATACTATGCGCAGATGGCGTTGTGATAGAAAACTTAGTTTCTGCAATTGTAAGTGGGTTTACAAGTGAATTATGAAATTTGGTGAATCTCGGCTAAATTTTGGGCAATATACACTCATTTTGCATTTATCTATAGACCTGAAGATCGGAGACATAGAGAGAGATACAATATATTAGAATGTCGCGCTTTGAAAAATGTCGCATAATTAAAATGTCAGCATGATAGCTTAATAATGGATATAATGGCACAGCACTACAACTTAGACTGTCCTTGTGAAACAACTTCAATGCTGTTATATCTACTGTTCTAGGAATTGTAATAAACAGAGATCATTAAACCTGTCCCTATTCACATCTACCTCATCTCATCACACGATCAAAGTCACATGATCACTATTGTAAATTTTATACTTCTCAAATAGAGCTACGGAAACGATATTTCAGATTTTGAGATCGGAAAGAGCACTAAACCTTCTTAATTAAGAGGGTATACTCCGATGTCGTTCCGGAACAGAAACAGTGGCAAAGCCTTGTTACCTTTTGGACTAGACTACAGCGACGTTCTCAACACAGATAATGGCACAGAGAAGCCACAACTAGTACTTCCTGTGAATGGCCCCGTGACAGAAAGCGAAGAACTAGCAGCCAAACAGTCGATTTCATTTGCAAATTTGATGTCTGACGGACCTTTTTATACAGGCAGTCTACAAGATATGAATAAGATAGAGTCGAAAGGAGATCACACCTTGAGTAATACTGCTCCTGATGGCATACAGCGATATTCAGACAAATACAAAAAGGCAAAGAAGTTAGGAAGAACCATCGAAGAACATCCGTACCAACTTGAATTCTTCCCTGATGAGCTTTATTCGGTGATGGGAATAAGCAACAAACAGAAGAAGAAGCTTTTGTCTCTTTCCACTTTTAAATCCAATGGTGGTTTAACTGAGTATAATATCTCCAGTAGCAACGGTGATGAAGCAGAAATGGCAAATTCCATGCTTGAGAAATTGAAGAGCATGGCTGAAGAGTTAGACGATGGAAATGAAAATAAAGAAGATGAAGCCGAGGATCTTGAGGAGGATATGGATGATGAGTTTGATGAAGACGATGACGATGACTATAACGCCGAAAAGTACTTTGATGATGGAGACGACGATGGTATGGACGCTGGTGGAGACGAAGAAGCAGCATTTTGAAAAAGATTGAGGTTTAAAGAGAATTAGTACTTTAAACAGGAGAAAAGTAGTACTGGTAAGTTCTTCAATAATGCCATTGTATATAGACTCTACGGCTCATGTAAATTATTAATATTATCATTATAATGATGTATGCTGTAGAATAAGACGATGCGATTCTATATAACTGTACAAAAGGAAACTGTCGAAACGACGGTCTATGCTAATTTATTTGTTGGATTCAGAAAATTCAGATGAATGACGTTAGATATCAAAAGTAAAACTGAGCAAAGAATTTCTGCCTCCTTTGAGCTTACCCAACCATCTACCAAACTTGTGTTCTTTGGAAACAAGAACATAAACAGTCAACTTCTTGAGTTCAGGAATCTCGACCGAGTCAATTCTTACCACACATCCATTGACATTTGCGATTTCTCCAAGCAACTGGAACGAGTTCAACCGGTCGTTGTCGAGCTTCCATGCTTTGACAGTTCCATCAAAAGAGCCCGTGAAAAAGACATCACTATATGGAACACTGTGGATTGCTGTGATCCAGTAGGGGAGTCGTTGTGGCACTTCACGACTAGCTGCATCTATTGATGTTTCAGCAGAGGCTTCATAAGGTAAGAATTGCGGCTGCAAGCCATGTGCCAATCGCTGCGTAAATAAAGCCTTCTTTTTGGCCAATGACCATAAAGCTATATTTCCATTATCTGACCCTGTGACAAAATGAGACTCATCAGCCATAGACACCACCTCTACAGATCCTTCATTATGAAATGGTAACGCGTCTAGCGGTTCTACAGGTTCTTCCGTAGATTTACTCCTTCTCTTCTTCTTTTCCAGCGAATCACCTGCTCTGAATGTGAGACGGGACTCCTCAGCGATTTTCCAGAACATTGCCGTCTTGTCACGAGACCCTACTGATACACAAGTCTCTCTGGCCAACGAAGAGATGTCGGATATGTTGTCCTGATGACCGTAAAGAACTTCAAGTTGAGTGAACTGGTTGATGGAGTACGATCTAATTTTTAAGTCGGCACAAGCAGCATATAACTGGTCTGTGTTTCTACGGAATGTGATGGAATTGACAGCGACTCTTGTTTCCAACACCTTCAAACAGGCCAAATTCTCAGACGACCAGATGATCAAACGGGCATCGCTGCCTCCAGTGACTACATACTTGCCGTCTGGTGAAGCCGCTACGCAGTTGATCTGATCCCAGTGGTGATTGAGATTAATATTTGAAGTATTCACGTTGAAAAACTTGTGTCCTCCTTTCACGTGTCTTATTCTCACTGGCTTTTTATTCTCCTTCGAGATGTCCCACTTAATCAACTCAATGTCCTTCGAGACAGTGTACAAGTTTGGATAGCGTACAGCCAAACTGGTCAAGCTCTTCAGACCAATTCTTGTGGTTATGATCTGGATATTATCGTCGATCTGAGAAGAGATCTTGTTGCCTACAAACTTGTAGACATAACCTTTGCTTTCAGCAACATCCACCTGTAATCTACGTGAAACAATATCATCGTCTAGGTCTTGGGCATCGAAGTCTTGGTCCTGACCTTCTTCATTTTTCAAATTTTCTAAGTACTGTTTGGCCAATCTTCTTCTTTTTTCTGTAGCATTTTCGTCGGCAAACTCTTCATCTGATGATAAAACGTCATCATTGACATCCTCATCGACTTGTTCGCTTATTTCTTCATCAGTGTCGCTATCTTCACTGATCTCTTCATTATTTTCTGAATGTCTATTACTATTACTAGGTGTTGAATTTCTATTGGGTTTTTTCACACGACTGGTAATTTTGGTTGAACGCTTTCTTTTACGCAGTGGATCAGACAAGAACGGATCTCCAGCCATGGCGTCTGCGGATGAAAATGGAATATAGGATAAACAATCTGTCGGAGATGCAAAGCTCTAAAATTATCGTTATAGCTGAAAATTTCCGGTACTAGATTTTTTCTCGATGCCATCTGTCACGTGGAATAAATCACGTGACAAAAATAATTCATTTAATTCTATACGAATAATCAGATGCTACAATACTAGTACTCAGTACAATGTCTATTGGTTATATACGGTTATAGGATTTGCAGTGATGTACTGTTCACGATTCTGTAAATTCTGTTTTTGCAGGCTATTGATGTTTCAAAAATTCATTATTTTTGTTTTCATTTTGTCAAAATCAATATTCATTCTCTAATCCTCCAACATATCTTCTATATCGTGATCTTCAGCAGCATCGTAGGCTGACTGGTTTCTCTGTCTCAATTCTTCTGCAGCTGCGGTCAAAATAGCTTCGGTATGTTTCACAGTCTTTCTTGTTTTCTTACCCCATCCAAAGGTCTTAGCATCAGTGTCTAATTTCTTCTGCAACGCTTCCTTTTCCTTCCTTTGCTTTTCCGGCTTTAATGCTAGTTCTCTTTCGTCGTCGTCAAACTGCTTTTTCGCCAATTTGTTAGTGGCATACTTGGTGTAGTACACTCTGATGATCAAGTAGGCACAGATGAAGACTGTGAGACGGAAGTATCTGGTGAAAGTCTCACGGTCTACAAAGTCGAAAATAAACTCAAACATGGTAACAGTAGTAACTCAACAAGAAAATTTACAACTTCAAAGGTCGCCTAAGTTTCGTAGAAAAAGAGTAGTGGCTTTCTTCCTTATTCAATTTGATTCATCCATCTTGTTTGGCTTTGTAATTCCCTCAGGTCGCCGAGAATATATGCAGGTCGACATCAAAGAGCCGATATGAAAGCATTAGTTGACATGTTTCTGGAGAAGAATAAGTAAAATGTGTCTTTCAAACCAGGAAATTCGGAAAAAGCATACCACTAAGGGGAGAGAATAGAGTTATACATTTATGAGACTAAGATTAAAAATGGCTGAAATCAACTGAAAACTCATTATTAACTCATCATTATTTGCATTTTTTCTACAATTCTTCGTCTTCATCGTCACTTCCAAAGGGATCAAGCTCAGGAAAGTCGCCTACCTCCACCTGCTTGGGTTTAACAAAGCTTCCATGAGATGGACGACACTGGAAAATCCGAACTCCGTCGATAATTCCGCTGTTCTTACCGACAGGTTCATCAAATTCAATCCCAACCCATACATTTTCACCCTTATCCAACACATCGATGGTTCCTATGAATTTCACAAGACCTCTTCTTTCTCCAGCAATATTGATAACTCGGCATCGCTGTCCAACTGACATTGATTCGGCCAATGCAGCATTTTCTTCGTATACTCTTGCCTTTTCCGAGTCATATTTGGGGTCAAAACGTCCCAATTGGTTGCGCTTTTTCCAGAGGAGAACAGTGTTGGACATCAGGGAGTATTTTTCTTCAGACAACTTGAACTCTTTTTCAGGATCAATGCTGTCTTCATCCATTTCATGAGCCAACTGGTGTAGTTCCAGGTCTGGATTGGCATCCATAACTTCCAAACGGCTAAAAGGAGCTATTGCTAGCAGTTGAACTGTCGCAACCTTATCCTTATCTTCATCATATTCTTCAGATATCGCCAATTTTCGCGTTTCATTGGAATTGGCTATTGGATAACTCACGATTGTCTGATACTGAGGTGCTATCCCAGTAATTAACTCCAACCTGGACTTGAGGTAGTGCAAAGACCACTGAGGTGAGATTCTTCTTTCAGAAGCAGTCAAATTCGTTGTCACATACACATTGAAATCACTCATTTTGATGCACTTAAGAGAAAGAAGTGAAGTAAAGTATATGAGCGAAAGGAAGTTACTCAATTGTAAATATTGATTTTTTCGAGAAATTCACGTGACCAATTATTAATACTTATCCTGACTCTCCATTAATTCCATAGCTTCGCTTCCTTCATCTATACTTCTTCCATTTGCATTTTGTCTACACTTTCATTATAAGCTATAGTAATGTTACAGACTTTAAATAGTACATAATTAAACAAGTCCTTATTCGTCAGGATTGCCGTTATTCTCGTCAATGTCATCTCTATCAACATCATCGTGATTTTCATCATCTTTGCGCAAACTCTCCTTTTCATTGTCAAGCTCTATCGTCGTAAGATCGTCCAATTCCAATAAATTGGTCTGGATATGAAACTTGAAGCTGGCTATAAACTGTGACATCTTGCAACACTTGTCATACAACTCCTTTCTGGCCCTGGAGATGTTGTGGGTGATCTCTTCGTGCTCTATCAACGTGTTTTGGTACTGGTTCTCTAACTCTATAAAACCCTGATTGGTGTTGATCTTGATGGCTCTCAATTCTCGTTCCAACTTCTCGATCTGGGTAGAATACGTGGTCGAGTCGTTAATCATGGTCTCGTAAATTTCGTCGTAGTTCATCTTGCTGGCCGTGAGCTTACTTCCTAACTCGTCAAGGTACTCCTGTTGTTCCAGAATCTTCTCGTTGATCAAATCATATTGTTCCTGAACTTTGATCTGTTCATCTTGATACTGATGAACCTTGGAGTTGATACTGGCTCTGTACTTGAGCAACTCGATCTTCTCGTCCTTCAAGACCTTGTCAATGATCTGATCAGATTTGAATGAGATATCAGAGTTGACGTTGGATTCGTTCGACACCGTTAAAATGGACTCATTAAGCTTGATGTCAAAGTCGTAGCTTGGCGACTTGATCTTCTGAATTAAATTGTTGTACTGTTTGATGAAGTTTTCTAAACTCTGATGGTTCTTGACCAATTCAATTTCTCTATCAGCAACTTTCGCACGAGTATCTTCCAATCTGTCAGTTATCAAGTCTATCGACTTGGACAACTTGTCTCTTTCAATATTCAAGTTATTGATATCGTTGATAGTTATGCCCTGACTTAATATCTTCGTTTCATATTGACCCTTAATGCTGTTGAAATCTGCAAGTTCTGATTCACCAATTCTGATTTCGTCATTAATTTTATCGATTATCTCAGCCCACTTTGACTTTCGAGATTCCATGGTTTCTATATACGCCTTGAATTTGACAAGATCTTCATCTAACGCAAGCGACTTCTTTTCTGCCTGCTGTAAATCAAGCAACTGGTGGTTTATGTCTTCGTACTGGACTCGTAATCGTTGGTTCTCTTCATCTAAACTACTGATATCGTTGTTCAAGTTGGTGTTTAATTTTTCGAACTGGAGCTTCATTTCGTTGTAGAACTCCGAGTAGTCGTCTCTCTCGTTGATAAACGCCTGGTAGGAGTCCCGTATATATTTGATAAAAATTCGGTCGAATTCATCGCCAGGGCTAATCAACGAATCATCAATATCGAAATTTACTATGGCAAGATTCAATTTGATCAACCAGTAGAGAATTCCTAGAAACGACGGCCAGTTCTGCGCACCAACAGCTCCGATTTGCGACCGGTTGATAGAATCTAAGTATGGGTAATTCAACGACTTCAACAACGAGAAGATTTCCAACTCGTTCGACCGCACAAACTGGTAGTAGGGATCGATTTTGTTGTACAAGAACTTGAAGATGGTCACAAAGTCTTTCTGGGTAGGCAGTCTAAGCGTTTTAAGGGTAATGGTGTGATTCATCTCGAGCTCAAACTTGTTGGTTACAAGAAAATCGTAGATTTCTTGCTGAATTAGTGTCTGGTAGTTCTTGTCTCGCAATGGTCTTTGGTCTAAATGAAGAATCTGCAGCGACGGAGTATTCTGAGAAGGTGTCTGCTGTGATTGAAGAGGTAGCTGCGATTGCATTTGCAATTGCAGACTGGGTACTGGTTGCTGTTGAGGTTGTGGAGTTTGTTGAGATCCTTGAGATGAAGGAGGTTGCAATTGTTGTGACGATTGACTCTGCCGTCTTCTGTTTGTAGAAGCTGGCGTAGAAAGTAACGATCGCCTTTTTGCGGCTGCTGATGACGAGTTTGCATTGGCTACTATGGCATCCAAGATGTTTCTGGAGCCGAGATGCGACGATCTTGTGGCTGAGCCCATCGAGAGCGATTTGCCAGATGACTTCCGGAGAAGCGACGATGGCGGTGCGGACATATTGAGAACTGAATGAAAAATGAAAGTACAAATGTAATATCAATTACTTATATAGGGAAATGGTATCAATATTGAAATATGATAATAATATTGATAATGGAAGAATATGATTTCAATATTAATGAAAATTAAGATATGAATCGAAATGGATAATAATTCTATTTTGTAACAAAACCAATAAATCAATGAAAGTGATTCTGATTCTTATTATTATTATCAATATCAATCCTATGCTGCTTATAAAATTGCCTCCTATGTCGTAGCTTTAGAAATATCAATTCTTTTGGATCAATCCTGTGTCGCTAATGGCCAGTGTCAATTTTCTCTGTATACTTTGTAGAAAACAGAAAGCGAACTCAGTCCGTAAGATTCAAAATCGTGTCGTTTTTTCACGCAACAATCGTCTGTTCATAAACCAGCTCGTGCAAAAATGCCGTCGTGATACGTGTTCGAGGCGTGGTATCTAGATAATGGTTAATATGGATGTTGTGGGTCTGTTTTTATTGTTTTGGTGATGTTTATGTTTTTTACTGTATGTGTTTTGTGCGCGCGCACGACCGCCCTCAATATGAAATTTGGTGTTGTCTGGCAACCAGAATGATGATAATGCCTTTCTGTTGATAGTTCTTTAAGCTAACTTGTATTACATTGTCAGTCACAGAAACGTTGAATCCTTGTTGACGTTGCCAATTCTATCGTTTTACCTTTGGTTCTGATAGCGTCTTGATTCTTACGCGCTTTCCCAACCGAGCCTTCCTTTCTGTGTATGTCATTGTATAAGTGAGTTATAATCCAGAGATATCATAAACACGTTTCTGAGTCGAACAATATCGTCACCAAAAGTCAATAATAGTTCTATTTGACTTTTAATTTGATCATAACGAGATTTTTTGACTGTCTGTTGCTAAAATAGACAGACTTAGTATCATTCAACATTCGTTGCCAACGTGTGTTACTAAAGTTAACATTCATGGAAATAATACTATTCTAAAACCATTCTCTAGAGAACTATATTAGATCAAGAGTATTATCATAAGAGTATCATCGAAGACTACATATTTGTATTATTACTTATTGATAGACATTATAGGACAAATTTAGCACTACTTTTCAATTTGCTATTATATTACATTACAAGCTCATCAGCTAATATCATACAACATATTCTTCAATTGATAGGTCTTATCATCAATATCAATTTATACGTTTTTGTTTGTTCCATTTACATTTTGATTTGCCATATCTTCATAATCCAATATTATCATTCTTCTCACAATGAGCACAGGTAAACCAACAACTCCGTTGTCTTCACCAAAAGTCCCAGACAAAGGCAGTATCAGACCGTCAACGCCTCCACCATCATCTTCGGGAGATAGTTCAGAGTCTCATCTCCGTCGTATCTCGGCAAGTTACTTGAAGACGCCAGAACAGACCCTGGAAGTTCCGTTTTCACCATCTTTGAAACGTACAAATTCGGGGTCATACAAACTGCCTGACTACAAATTGAACCACAATAATGTGAGTTCGCCCTACAACTCTGCAAACTTGTTGAAGACGCCTAGACATACTGGCTATGATTCTGCTGAAAGACGTCTGAAGCTCCAGAAGACTCCCCAGTACTTTTCTCCAGCTAAAAAGTTGTTCCAGAACGAAGATGGCAGTCCTAATAAGGAAGATCTCTCGGAAATAACGCTGCAACTCAAAACACGGTTAAGTTCTGCACTAGGAAAGTTGCAACGGGACGATTCATCTAGAAATATAACTTTCACAGAATTGTCGTTTGACTCCGAAACATCACCGACAAAGAAGCTGAAGCCCGAATCAGATAAAAGGGTGTGGTCGCCATCGAATTCTATCCAAAGAGCCAACCTCAACCTCCAGACATTACAACAATCGCCTCTTCCCAAGAATACTACTTCACCTCATTTGCTTCAGACATCTACCTTTTTCTCCCCCACCTCAAATTCTACCTTAAAGCAGTCCCCATTTTTGCATAACGACTCGGAAAGTAGGCCCTATGTGAACATGCCGTCACCTGACGAAGAATCCAGTGCTCACAATGCATTACTAGCTGCATTGTCGAGACAGAGACGGAAGTCCAGATCGTCATTTTCACTGGGTACGAAACGTAGGCCCTCCATAGGCACGGCCAATGATGAAAAATCTACTTTAATTCTTCAACAGCAACAGCCCTCAACTCCAAGTCAACATCTGTCAGTAAAATTGCCTCCTCTAAACATAGCTCTAGGTAGCGATATCCGTGGGGAACCGTATGGATCAGGATTGCCTTCATTTGAAGGTAAAGAGTCTCGCAAGACTAACGAACAGGACGCTGTATTATCGCTTATGTCATTGTCGTCACCACAATCCATCAAGTTTGGTCATAGTAGAAATCACAGTCTCAACAACAACAATACTGCCACATCTGTGTCTTCTCCTGGCTCTTCCAGATCATCACTGGTGATAGTTCAGAGTCCCCAGAATCCCCTTCCACTGCCAATGCCTATTCTTCCACCCATTACAAGCTTGGTGAACGAACAGAAGAAGAAGAAGAGAACACAGACGGGACAAAATACTAGTAATGCTGTCGACTCAGATGCCACTGATATAGACGAAGACGTAACGGACGATGAAATATGACAAATGACGAAGTTATGAATCATATTGAATTTAATGAAAACCGACGTAACAAACGAATTATGAATATTACAATATCAACTTAATTATCTAAGTACTACGTCATGTCATTACATCTTCTTTCCTTTGATTTGATATCATTCCATTGATTTATCTTCCCCGTGATTCCATTTGATTCTTCACATCGATGCTGAACCATATTTCTTCAAAACATAGTTTCAATTCTGTCGAGTCATCGTCTCTTGCAAATTTCGTAAGTATGTATTTATATAAACATCGTTTACGTTCTTACACAAATCTGAGTTGGCAGATTTTCTACGGTACAAGACGGGCATCCGGATTTGAAAAATTACACTAAGAATGCACTTTACAACTCAATCATGTATCCGCCTCAAATACTCATTTCCCTTTCTTAATGGGAATCGCTTATGTTTAGATCTCGACTGCAGAGTAGAGCATATAATAGACATTAAATATTTAAACCGAAAGTTTCAATGCACAAGCATGGTATTGACGACCGGAACTTACTCCTTCTTGTGGAAAGGATCTGGAGAACAAATGAATATAGATTCAATACTTGAGAGAACAATCGTATCAATTCTCGTCTAATAACCTAATTATTTTCTTGCAAACTATTGTAGTACTATATCTTCAATCTATCAGCATTCTTAAGAAGATTGTAATGCGATCTTCGATCTTGTACACTTCTGTTATCAATGTCTCTCGAATCTCATTGTCCATTCGCTTTGTTCATTCTAGATTAACTCTGTTATCTTTGAAATGTCATTCATTCTATAGCTACTAGATAGGGCTATCTCAAATGTTCTATTCGTATCGTTAGATTATCTGGCTCGATTCCATCTATTTCCACCACCTGGTTATCATTTGGAAATAAGTCGATGCAATTGTCGCTAAACACACGCAAATCCATGTCCCGCATGCTTATGCAGACCGCTTTGATAGGTTTGTTCGTTGAAAACTTTATTTTACCTCGAGTTACCTCGTAGTCAAGCTTTAAATCCTTATTGTACATCTTCCAATTGAGGTGCTTGATGGGCTGCGGCCAGTCGCTACTTCGATGTAGAACCTCGCCTTGGCAATTCTTGAGAACTGCCTGGACAATAGTGCTTCCATCTAGCCATTCACAGTTGTAATTGTTCCATATATCGACAATCTCATTATTCCTCAAACAAATGCCAGATCTGGTAATCGACTTCTGAAGTACACCTGTAGGGCCATAAAACAGCAACGACAATGAAGCATCTGCTTCGTCTCTGTCGCTGAATGCCCAAATGTCTAAACTGTATTTGTAATTGGAAAAGTCATGCAACGGTGTTTGTTCGGATAAATCTTCTGGTTCTTCTGGATCCCGGACTCGGTGCCTATTGCGTCGACATGCAATTCCAATTGGAGCACATTCACGCTTGATACAGTAATAGGCAAGTTTGGGGATCTTGTGAAAGTCTATTATGGACCAACTGGTAACTGGCCAACAGTCGTTAAGTTGCCACACTACTGCTCCTCCACATTCATAGTTATTCCATTTTCGTCTCCAACTACGGTACGCAAGGCTTAGACAATCCGCTTGCATCACTTGAGTAATGTAATTCCACTGAGCCAAATCAAGCTTAGATGGCAAAGCGAAGTTTTCCATGACGTACGTGGCCAATCTTCGTTCAAAACCCCCAGCCTTGTTATGATACTCTACCAATGATGACTGAGGAAACAACTCGTCCTTCTTTGTGATAGCTTTCTGTAGAGTCTGAATACTGGGAAATGAAAGCATTCCAAACTCAGATACAAATCTGCCACTTAGCTTATCCCAGTTTTGGTATGGCTCTTGATTTCCGTGCCAAACATCCCATTGGTGTAAATCGCCAATTGTACTGTCCCTCGTCTTTGTATGAGCATCAGAATAAGGCGAGCTTCTATGATACGGAACGCCATTGGTTAATTTACTCACAAGGTCTGGGAAAACATCCTCATAAAGAAATCTAGCTGGAAATTTGTTATAGGATGCATCCTCTCCAATCACATAACCACCAGCCTCGGCTACTTGATAATCCTCATTATTTCCTGCTATAATAACTATTGAAGAATACTGTCTTAGTCGTTTAAGTTGGTTCGTCAATTCCTGCTTGACGTTACTTACAAACTCAGAGTGTGCTGGGTACATCCCACAGGCAAACATGAGATCCTGCCAAACAAGGATCCCTTGTTCGTCACAAATAGAATAGAAGTCATCGGATTCGTAGATGCCTCCTCCCCACACCCTTACAAGATTGTGGTTTCCATCGATAGCTAGTTGTAGCCATTTTCGGTAGTCCTCGTAAGTCAAGAGGGAAGTAAAGGAATGGGCTGGTATCCAGTTGGATCCCATCACAAAGAGCGGTTTATCGTTGATCTTAAAATAGAATGTTTTTCCTATAGTGTCTTTATCTTGAACAAGTTGTACTTTTCTGAAGCCAGCTTTCCTTGTCGCAAGCTTGACTGAATTGACTCGAAGCTCAAAAACATATAGAGCCTGTTGACCACGTCCCCTAGGATTCCACAAATATGGCTTGTGTATGGTATAATGTAGCCGATTGAACTTCTTAATATCGCTGACATTGTAGACATATACCAATTGTCCATCCGGATCAAAAATAGACACTTCCAAGTCCGAGTCTATGTCGTTATCTGCTAGATTCAAATCTACTTCTATCAGAAGATTTACCAGATTCAAATCTTTGTTCAACTGATACTTGACAAAGAAGTCATTTACATAAGTTTCCGAAACCAAAATTACTGGTTTCCAGGGTCCACAAGTAAGTAACATAGGACCCCAATCCCAGCCATAATGATATTGAGGTTTTCGAACATGAAGCCGCAGAGTTTCTCCATTCCAACATGGTGTACGTCCGTGAATCTTTTCGAGTCGTCTTCCTTCATGTAAACTACTGATGAAAACAATCCTTAGCACATTGTAGGGTTTTAGACTGGCCCGAATATCCAATACGTACTTTCTAAACAGATTAGCCGAGTCTAATAATAGCTGATCATTGAGATAGACTTTAGCGAAAGTGTCCAATCCTTCAAATACGAGAAGACGAAAACAATGGTCATTCTGAAAAACGGAACAATACTCCCAATTGGTTCTTCCTATCCATTGCACATTTTTTTCGTTATCGTCTACAAACGGATCTGGAATGAGCCCATTGAACAAGAGATCTAAATGGACTTGGTTGCCAATGGTATCTGTCCTAGCAGGGTACCAAGGGGAACATTCTCCGCTATCATCTGAGTGCTCTCTGAACTTCCAATTGTTAAGTACTTTGTACATGTTGTAGGTATGTATTATTGTACTGTGAAACGGTTTGTATCAGCGGGTTCAGAATTGAAAATCTGAATAAGGTTTCATCCTATTTCAGTATAGTTGTCCGTGAATGTCTTGATCTGGTAAGATCGTAAGTCCGAGGAATTTAATGAGAATGTGCTAAGGAACAGGGGAAGTTACTAAATTGGAATAGCCGTGAGATACAGTTACAGATATCAATATGGAATTAATCAAGTTAAAAATGAAACATGAAGGAATTGGCAGCGAGTATCGTAAATGGGTCTGTATCAGTATTACAATAATAGTAGTTGTGTTGTAGTAAACAAGATTTCCAGAAAATTGGTAGAGTGCACAATAAATCATTATTAAATCCAAGGAGTTATAAGGAGTGTGTCTTATCTGATTTTATGTGGAAAATCCGGGGAAGTACAGAACAAAAATAAAGGGCATAAACACTAATAGATTTGGCATCATTTATTTATGGAATTATATTAACCTAATTAATTTATTTCTTTGTTCCCCTTCTATCTCTGAGTAATTTAGTATTACACTTTTTTTCTTGGGGTTATTACTTTCCGTTTCTGCTGTGATTTCTGATCTCGGCTTTGTTAAGACCTTTAATAAGCTGTGACCTTATCCCCACTCGGGCATGGGTGACATATTACAATAGGCAGTGCTGTACGACTGATTCCATATATATAGTACGGCCCATATGTATAGTTCCATGGTCGTATCGTAAAAATTTATCTGCAATTGTTCTGTGGCCAGAAAAAATCAGCTGAAATGAACGGCTCTACTACTTCGTCCGAATTCAAGGACCACGAGTTCAGACATCTGGATGATGATTCACATCACAATATAAATGACAATTATGAAACAGAAATTTACGACACTTCTAACAATAATAATATTAACAATAGTGCCAACGATAACAATTTGAACAGTAATGCTAACGATAGTAATGAGATTTTCAATACTGTGAACAACGGTGAGAAATCAAGGTATACCATTGAAAAAAACGAGTTTCTTCTCAACCCTGATGTATCTATCAAAAAGATTCTCGAACTTCATCCGGTTCAATCCTTTACACTGTGTAGATGGTTGTTGTACATGATATGTGCTGGTCTATATCTTTGTTCAACAATGAATGGCTACGACGGAAGTTTGCAAACCGCGATAGAAACGCTTCCAGCTTACCGTGAATACTTCAATCTCAGGGACTCGGTCAGCGATACTGGTTTGGTATTTCTGATTTTTCCTGCTGGTGCAATCTGCGCCACAATCTTCATTTGGTTAGGTGATTATATCGGAAGAGTGTTGACCATTATCATTGGCTTGGTAGGAACAATCGTGGGCTCTATAGTGGTAAGTTCTACTAGTGAGCACAGTGTTTATATCGGAGGCAGGTTTCTCATTAGTTTCTTCTCCACAATTGCCAATTGTACAGCTGCGATTCTTTTGACAGAGTCTGTCCCTTATGACATGAGATGGTTAGTCGGCTGTTTCAATACATTCTACTACATTGGAAGTATAATTGCTACATGGACAATGTACGGCACCAGTAAGAATTTCGAGGGCCCACAGACTTTCAAAATCGGTTTGTGGCTACAGATTCTCTGTCCTGGAATTGGCCTTGTTCTTATCTGTTTGAGTGCTCTATTGGGATTTGGAGATTCTCCCAGATACCATTATGGCAAAAACAAAATCGAGACTGCGAGAAACTTCATTGTCCGGTTCCATGCCAATGGTGATGCATCTCATCCTATTGTAGCAGCAGAGATGGAAGAGTTAGAGTTGTCTTTCCGGACAAATGGATTCTTGAAGCCGAAGGATTATCTTAATTATAGTAACTTTTTTCGTTCCACTCCTAATCGCAAGAGAACAGCGTTGGTTATTGCCTGGTCTTGGTTTAACCAATTTAGTGGCAACCAGGTGATCACATACTATATGACAACCTTATTCTTGACTTTGGGCATCAAAAATGCCACGACAAGATTGCTTTTGACAGGAATCAACTCAATTCTCTGTTATATTTTTGCTACATGTGGAGGTTTATTTATTGACCATCTACCTAGAAGATGGGTTCTCTTGTATGCCAATGCTGGGTTTGTCATTTGTTTTGCAGGTTTGGCTGCAGCTGTTAGAGCATTTCAAGCTGACGCAAACAACCAGAGAGCGGCATCTGCTGGTATTGCTTTTATGTATTTGTTCATGACCATTTTCTTTTCGTTTGCATTCACTCCTTTGCAGCCTATTTACCCAGCTGAAGTGATGTCCAATGATATGAGAGGCAGAGGCATGGCTTTGTACTTTCTCATTAGTAACGTTGCTTCATTTGTCAACTTGTATTCAGCCCCAGTGGCTATGCAGAACATCAGGTATTGGTACTACGTGTTTTTCGTTTTTTGGGATGCTTTCCAATTCGCCATCATCTACTTTTTCTTTGTTGAAACTTGTGCTTTGACCTTAGAAGAAATCGAGGTTGTGTTTAACGAGAAGCATACGGTAAGAGAGAGTATCAAATTGTCGAAGATGACTCGGTCACATATTCATCGGCGTTGGAGAAGAAATGAAACAGATGAGATAGAAAAATGACAGAGATAATCAATAATATGGATCATAACGGTAACTGGAAGAGGTGCTCGTTGTGAAATGTCTATATAATATTAGATGCTAGTTATTGCGTTTTAGGAAGAGACAGAAAGGCAAGAGAAAGAAAGATAAAGTAGAAAAGTGAATAGCTACAAGATGATTCACCGCCATCGTGAACAATGTAGTAAAAGCTGCAATCCATGCCTCCGTCTATAGATGTCCAAAATGAATAATTCTCGGACTTACCCCAGATTTCAGTTTTTGTGTATATGGGAGAAGCCGTTTCCGGCCCAGCCAGCTGAGTCACTGCTGACCAAACCCCGGCTCCGCAATGGGTGAATCATCAAAGTCGTGGATCTACCGTCTTTATATGGAAAAGATACCCAAATAATTGGATTGCACGTGACGCTTGCGCAGACCAAGACACAAAAAGTGTTGGCTCGAATGAAGAAGAATTGCTTATTAAAGAAAATCTTTAGTTGGTTGAAGAGTTCTTTTGCTTCCTTAAAGGCATCAGCTTATTTGATCTAGTAGGATATTACTCTCGAAGTATTAGAGACGATTCCATATTACGTGTTTACGGTTGCTAGAGCAGTTTAACAGGCGTTTTTAGACTTCATACTATACTTAGTGTTTTCCAGAACCATTAATAATCAACTAGATCCAGAAATTTTTCTCTTTCAAAATTATATTTACCATACAAAAACCACCAAAAATGGCCAATTTCCTCGTTCTTTTGCATCCTACGGTAGTGACAGACCAACATTTGGTCGAAAACGTCAAGGCTGACATACGGAAGTCTGCTGGCGATGTCCATGTAGAACAGCATATCATAGACAGAGTCACGCGAGGAGAAGTTGAGTTGACCAGAAACACCTATGACAAAATTGTATACATAAACCCCAATGTGCACAACAGAAGTATTCCGGCCCTGTTGATGAAGTTGGTGTACGAGACTTTGGTAGACGAAGGCGAGTTCAGTGGAGATTTGCCTACAGATCAGAGTCTAGACGTCTTAATGACTGGCTTCATTGTCAGCGATACTAACGATCAATGCTGGATCAAGCCGAAACCGATTGAGAGCGTGTCCATTCCACTTAGAAAAAAGGAAAAGAAGAGCAACGGTTCCGTTTCATCCTCCAGCGGCACCAAGACTTTACCGTCGTTCAAGAAATTGTCTGTAGCATCTAGTGATAGCCATAGTAATAGCAACAGTATCAGTAATAGCAGCAGCAGTCCTGTTGGATTAACTGATTCTTCTGCTGCTAACACAGACGAAGAAACAGATGAGGCCAACGTGATGAAGCGCAAGTTGGATGCTGCGAAGTTGACTTATTTTAGCGACTCAGACAGTGAGAACGATGAAGATGAGAACGAAAACGATAACATCATCAACGAAGACGACTTGATCGAAGAATCAAATCAACTTGACTTGAGATCGCGCTTGATAATACCCAAGAGTTGTGAGATTCCCAATGGTAAGAAGAGGAGAAAGGCTTGCAAAGACTGCACTTGTGGATTGAAGGAAATCGAAGAACAAGAAGAAGCTCTGCAGAGATCGTTACAGGATTCTATTTTGGGGAAAATGGCACAATCAGCTACTCTTGAAGCCATCGAGATAGAGGAAAGGTTGAAGAAACAACCTGTCAAGTTCAAGGACGAAGATTTGGCTGAAATTGACTTTACTGTACAAGGTAAGACTGGTGGCTGCGGCTCGTGTGCCTTGGGCGATGCATTCAGATGTGACGGCTGTCCATATTTGGGAATGCCTCCTTTCAAACCAGGTGAAATAGTCAGTATCGACAGTTTGGGCGAGGATCTCTAGAGAGCCAGGGTTTATAGTTTTAATAGCATCAACAAATAATATTCCAGATTCCATAGATAATGCACGTACTCGAGTTTATTTTTACAACTGCTATAACGTAGGTAGAAACGACGTACCAAGAATCTCACCGGAGTTACATCATCTTTATTTACGTTGTCCTTTATTCATTGCTGCTTTCTATTTTTTATTAGTCTTTGTAGCAATTTTACTTCAACCGCACTATTTTGCAATACTTTTTTGCTTTTTAATTTATAACTCCGTTTTTCCGTATTTGGATGCTCTATTTACAACCTTTTTACAATTTTACTGGTTTCGTAAGGTTTTTCATTACTTTCAACTATTTTATTTTGTTACTTTTCACTATTTTCATTCATCTATTATCCGTAGGTACTGTCTTCTTTGCTGTATCCGTTAATTCATTACTATTTTCGCTGCTGTATTCACAACTGTTTGTTCCTTTTGTACTCACTTCTATTGATCATCTTCGAATAATATACGCATGGCATGTAATGCTGTCTGGATAACAATGACGGCAGGAACGGTGCTATTGTCGTCATCTCGACTAGTGTCACTTTGGATGTGATCGGAGATTCGTCATTGTTCTCACAATCAGAACCTGGTCTCAGGGGAAGACGTGATGCAGAAGAATAGAGATGCAATTTTCGATGTTGCAGCCATCTGCGGACACAACATGACGACCATCAGACAAATAGGGAGATATGGCCGTCGACGGATTTGTCCAAACGACAATTTCAAGTACAGATGAACATTACCACCATTTGCATTTTGTTTCACTGCTGCTTGCTGTAGACTACTTTAATCTATTTTTTTTTTGACTTCTTGCATTTATTTTCTGGAATGTGTTGTGGGGTGGGGGACTTCGTCTAACGGCTGCCAATAACAACATCATCAGCATGAGTTACGGCGCCTGGGAGTTAACTAACTGGTTTAAAATCGGCTATGCGTCCCAGTGTGGATGGCATTACAATGTGTACCGAACAACCAGCTGATCTACCAGAGGCAAGAATAGTCGAAGTTACCGGCTACGCGTCCCTGGCTGCTACCAGGCACAGTTTGAAAGCCCCAAATAGTAATAATATCGCATTCAAAATGAAATTTGAATAAGTGTAACATTCATATGATAGCTGGATGTGCATAGATCAAGATAATTATTTACCCAAAGGTGAATATTTTTCTCAGCGGAATGTGCAAGCATATGACAGAGACGCAGCCGGATATGGGAGTGGGGGGCTCGAGAAAAAACCGTTCACGTGACTCATCCTTGTTAACACACGGCCCGTTGTGTTACCAGGCTGACACGACGAAAGCCTGCGTAAGCTAGTTAATCCCACCTAGTTGCACCATTGTCACATTCCTGCTAGCCCTAGCACAAATGCACTTCTGTTTTCGTCATTTTAATTATTTAGGGGAGCAACATCTTGATCCACTCGATCGACGTAAACTGAATGACATTGTTGGACTGCACACAAACATACCATCTGAGATCCCCCACCCAAAATAGAGTCGTGCAGCTCGCTATTTTTTGGAACAGCCAATTATTGGCTGTCAGTGAAACCTCCAGAACCAACGCGGTGAACCTTCTTGGTAGCGGGAAATTTGGTCAAGTACGTGATCATCTGCTGTTTATGAGTCTTGCCCACATTTGCTTTGCTGTCGGCACATCAACTGTCAAAGAGGGGACAAATGGCTAAGTACAACTTCCATCTCAATTGGGACACTAGAGTAAAAAAATAATTATGACTTAGTGCGTCTTTAAGGTTCAATAATAATATCTGGACGGAGTCCATTCCCCAATCAGGCAGTAGTGGAATGGAATATATAAGTGCGTACTTCATAAGGTCTGACTGGCCCGGCGTTGTCGATCTACGTAAAATCAAAATCGACTTATGGGCACCTCACCTTTGACGAGTCGCTCCCGAACACCCCACTGTGTCATACCGACAGGTAAACATAAAACAATAATGAGGTATTCGACAATTTGACCAAACAAAAATATGATTTCCGAACCCGTCTTTCTCTTTTTCGCACACCTGTCTTATTTAAATCTTTTAACTTTTCCTGTCTTCCCGATATTTATTTCGTTGCGTGGGGCTCGTAACCGTACTCTGACAGTTCCGAGCCCCCGGATCTTGAAAAGTATTTTTTCCTCCAGGGGGAGCATAATTTTCTAACTAATCCCAAATAATACAATACTAATTCAGATAAAACAGGTGTAGGTTTCCCCCTTGTCTCTGGTAGCGCTAACAATAGTATGTTACTATCATTTAGCTGAGGGACAATGGTAGAGAACAACCCGCTAGTGATTATCAAGTAGGTACCTTTTTTGTCTGTATCCGAAACTTACATTAAAATATTTCCCATCTTGGATCGTCTTTCCTCTTTAAGTCCTTCAAAGTTTCAAGTTGTTCAACTTCATCCAGTCATCTTCTAAAAAACCTAAAAGTACGGAATTGATTTTGCGTTGTTTCTCTGATTGTAAGACAGATCCGCTGTAAGGTGAGGCAGGTCCCAGATGTCAGTTTGGTATAATTTCGATACTTTTCCCAGGTTGGAGAAGCTCTCCCAATTATTTTGACGCTCATACTTGTAAAATCGAAGTACACTACTTCTCTGTCTTGTGAAAATAAAATATTCGCACCCATTCAATGAATATTTATCAATTTTCAACTTCTTAACAATTTAAGGAAACATACAATTACAACAGGGCGTCTTCGGGATTCGAATGTTGGTACCTTACTAAATTCGCCTCCATGTCGATTGCGTTAAAAATGGGCAGCTTGCCACCCTAGTAAGGGGTCTTTTGCAGGAATACTATAATAGAGTAGTTTCGAGGTGACGCTTTACAGATTCTATTCATTGTGACAATCTCAGTTAATCAAACATCGCCTCAAAAAAAAGATCAGTCTAGGGGAATTTGTTCGTATATACAGCTTGAACCCCTCGAGCCTCGGAATGGAGCTTGAGTTTAGTCGTTGTGCATTATGGTTATGTCATTTTAGGCATCTCCAATACAAGACACATGCTTTTTTGGATTCATTTACTTCCATCTGGAAATGACAAGCAAACCCCTTGAAAGAGGGTTATCGATTCCACCTGTGTAAATCAAGCTAAAGAATCTTGATTGGTTTGACGCAATCTGGTGTTGTTCCTAACAACCAGATTTCTGTAGTTTTATTGATTGACTGTTACCTATCTAACAATAAGATAGAGACCCTTACTTCGAAGACCAGGAAGTTGAATGGGTTGTATCTATGTCAAATATCAAACAACAGTGGTTTTTACTTGAGGGTCAATGGAAGTATTTCATTGCTGAAAATAGCTCTTTGTCCAGTTTCAACACCTGATTATCCAAGGATTTTCCAACCAACAAAGGTCACTATTGTGGTAAAAGAGCAGGCGCTGTCTTGTAATGGTCCTTGTTGTCCATCATTGTTTATCCAACATCAATACAAAATTCAAGTGATGGAGTAAAATACAATGAATCGCATACGGGATCCGAATCATTTCTTATTAAAAATAATGAAATATGAAATTATTCCTCGGGAAGAAACATATTGATTCATTGTCTAAATCAACACGAGAAGCTTTCCCCATTGATTGACCCTTGTCCAAGCTTCTGGCCCCTAGAGCTTGCGTTTAGACCCGTTAATTATGGCTGGACTGCCCGCATCCGCCTTCTTTTTCTGAACTTAATTAATCCATTGCAGATATCTGGGCTCCAATGACCGGAGAAAACCATTGTTAATTAAAGTGGATTTTCGCCGACGAAATCGCTTGCTCTAACAATGATCTTCAGTAAGGCTGTTCACAATCAACAATATAATTAATTATTTAATCGCTATTCGGTTGTCTTATTTTTAGATAACTTGTGAAATTAGTCGTCTTGATTTTTTACGAGTGACACTAATTTCTTCTTCGATGATGCTAATCTGTATCGGATCCGTTTATCCACAAATATTTCATATCCAAGCATTTTTTAGCAATGAAAATCGGATGTTTACAGTGGTGGAAAATCATATGGTATCCGCAGAATAATAGATTTTCTGAGAACAATATGAAAGGCAAGACTCTTTAAAATCCAAAACACTTGTTCTATTACAATCATACAATGAGCCCTACAATAACTGCGATAATAAATTTTCAGAAATGAAATTAGTTATGAACTAACTACTTTTTGGATTGCTGCAATCAACAGGCGAAATAAAATTTGCAATTGGGGAGTCATTTCAATTCTGTAGAACGTAGAGAACGCCCATAGGAACAGATTCTCTACTGGGTCTTTTCTATCTTTAACAATTATATCGAAATATGCACTGTTATGTAGTCTATTTTGAAATTCTTTATTGTATATATGATTATGATGCTCGAGTACCCACAATATTTAAGGTCTAACTAAGTTTAAAGTCAAATAATGTTACAGTATATCAGCAGTAGATAGAGGAAAAAAAACTCGTCCGTAAAACCAGGGCACTAAATTCAACATCCACTGTTCCAAAATAGTTCACCACTTGATATATACAAGGGATTTGAATTTGAGCCCGGTTTTGAAGATTACTGTTGCGAACCGTGCTGGACACCAAAACTGTCGTAGCCATAGTTGTTTCCTCCAGGAGCGGAACTGTATCTTTGCTGATGCTGGTAGTAGCCAGCAACCGGCTGTTGTACCTGTTGTACCTGTTGTACCTGTTGTACCTGCTGGTGTTGATCGAAGCCAATAGCAAACTGAGCGCCAGAACCGCCGATGATTTCGTTGGAAGCTGAGCTTAGATGGGAAGGGTTATGCGGAGTAGTGCCTGATCCAGCAGGGACTTGTTGGGTATTATGATGTAATGCAAATTGTTGGTTGGGGATGTTGGCTAATGGTGACAACTTGTCTTGGTTACTGCTGATAGTATTACCGACACTGCCCAAGTCATTGTTGAAAGAAATCTGGTAGTTGGGAGCTCCTGGAGCAGCAAGAACGTTGCCCTGGTAGGGATTCGACGAAATCACATACTGCTGGTTTGCACCCATGAGATTTGCACCGGTAAGCTGCGCATTCTGCTGCTGTGCTTGCTGCTGGAGCTGAATTTGCTGTGTGTTTTGAGGCTGTTGAGTCATTACATTTTGCTGCTGCTGTTGTTGTCCAATTATGTGTTGCTGCTGCTGCTGACCCATTATATGCTGCTGCTGGCCCATTATGTGCTGCTGCTGTTGCTGCTGTTGCTGTTGTTGCTGCTGGAGTTGTAAGTACTGCTGGTACTGCTCCTGCTGTATCTGGAGCATTTGCTGGTTGTGCATTTGGACCTGCTGCTGTCTCATCGCTTTCTGGCGACAGGCAGGGCAGTTCTTGTTCTTGCCATTTCTTCTAGGTGTGTACCGGTAGCCAGGGTACTTTTTAGCGTGGTTTTTCTTCTCTTCCTCGGCCAAGTTGTTCCAGTGGTCTTTCTCTGAGGCCGAAAGTGACCGCCATCTACGGCCCAACTCGCGCGACACTTCGGGGTTGGTCCGAATCACGTTGCCCTCGTCAAGAACAGACTGATGGTACTTCTGTCTGAAGAGAATGAAAGCGTTCCGCGGTCTAGGAATACGGTTAGCATTCAGTTTGCAAATACATTTTTCTTCGGTGCCGTTCATAGGACCAGGGCCCACCATCTGGCTAGTACCAAAGCTGGCGTTGATGCTGGGACTAATGTTAGAGTTGACTGAGTAAGCTAAACCCGCTGGGGTGGTGCTAGCAGTCAGAAGCTGCAGCCCGACGTAAACGTCTGACTGGTTAGAACCATAAAACGTCTTAGAGTCAGTATAAACTGGCATGCCGGAGACATTTACTGCAACAGGCAAGCTCGAACCTACCAAGTTGGGCGAAATCTGCCCGTTGGTCGTCGTGGGGGTGGAGTTGGCTGGAGAAGCAGCTACGGCTACTAAGGACGCATCGTGAGTATAGGACGACGACGACGAAGATGACTGGATACTGTGATGCTGCTGCGATTGCTGGTGGCTCATTGGAGGTATAATGTGTGCTAATGAAGGTAAAGTGTTGTTGGGTTTGGAATGAACGTCTTCAAGTGGCATCTGAGGATTGTCGTAATACACTGCAGTAGACATATCACCGGATAACTGGGCTGGGCTGGGGATGGGTGTTCCAAAATAATTCGTCACTGGGCTCGACCGGTGCGATGGGCTTGCGGAAGTTGTCGCTGACTGGGGTAATGTTTGGGCTGATTAACCAGTAGAAACCGAAAAATCAAATCAAAATACAAATGGTAGCACCTCTTAAACCTGATAAAAATATGGGACACCAAAAGAAGGGCATATATTTAAATATATATATTCCTTATATTATGATTGTAGATTCTGTTCAAACTATAGACATCAAAATCTAAATGATTATCTTCTAAATTTAAAAAAAAAAAAGTGGCAAGAAAATAAAAAAATTGTTAATGCAACTCAGCCATGTATTACATAGAATAAAGTTTACTTATACCTAACCTAAATAAAGTGTAAATTGTACATGTCTGCAAACACACCGCTAAAAAATATCGTGTTCCTTTTTCCAAAGTGGTGAAAATAAAAATGGTACTATTACATTTCACGCCTGCATGCAATCGGAAACTGTGAAATTGCCGGCCCAATTAGGCAAATTCTGCTTAAATCAAAACGGGCAACAATTGCATCGGATTACTGGACTGCACACATATAATTGTCTAAAGCCTATTTCAAGCTTTGGTTGATGTCCCTGTGGTATCGGGATTTTGGCAAGGAGGGGACTACTTCAAAAGTGGATTCAGGTTCAGGAATTTGCCTCTCCGGTGTACAAACTTGATCATGTACAATTTCCGACAGGAAAAAAAAGCATTTGCTTGCCAGAGCTAACACAATGGATGGTCAGACGGTATTGTAGACTCGATAATTCCATATGTCTATTATTTGACGATTGTTAGACAACTTGATTTCACGTATCTCCCAAAGCGTGAGAAATAATGGAAAAGCTGGTGTCTTCGCTTTCTGCTTTGCAAACCACCCGACAGTGACGGCATTAGCCTTGCATATTATCTAGTTATTTCGCGCAAATACGGTTCCTGCTGGGCCGCCTATTGTACTTGCCGGGTTCAAAACGTTCAGCTGCAAAATATTCTGATCGTAAGTCTTCCCAATTTCAAAATTCCACACTAAATAATTGCAAAACGTAAATTTATTTGACCTATTTTATGGTGCATAAAAAATGTCACTTTAGAAAATCACTCCAGCGCTAAACTGTTCGTGGCCACACCTCTATCGGCGACACATTTGCTATGGGATATTCATTTTCCCAATGGATACGGCTAGGTTCTGACCTAGATGAAATAGTCAAAATTAAATTTCTGACTAAGGGCAGGGCAAGCAAGGGCCTGCTGGCGGGTACAATCTGCTCAATTAGAGGCTGCATCCACAATATTTTTCACCGTGAACAATTTTCATGCTCTTAGACTGCACCTGTACATTTCCTAGACGTTTCCTCAGCGCTGAACTCCCAGCATGGGATCAACAACACTTTAACTCGCTTCTGCTAGTCTCCAAAAATAAAGGGGCACTTCAAACAGCTTCATGCTTTTGCCAGATTTTTTTGGAGTTGAGCGATTTGGGTGCTAAATTCATTATGCCCACTTAAAACAGTAGCTACCGTAGTAAATGGAGATTGAGCTTATCTGATGGACTCGATGTAGAATATGTATGTCCGAGGTAAGGAACGTCCAAATTGAGAATCTAAAGAAATCACAAGCAAAGCGATAACCTTTCGATATTGTTCGATAAAGAACTATCTTGTAGCAGCCCTCCAATGATACAGATGAAACAGGAAGATAGGACCCCCACTCGGCAGCACTTGCAGCTCAATAGGGGATATCGCCACTTTCATTCAATCAACATTCCTGTTGACATGTTAGGATTAACTGTTTTTTCCCGAACAGGTTTCTAGATACTTTGGTAGATCATTTTTTACTAAGCAAGGAAACCCATTCTGAGCCACCCAAGCTGTCCGACCATGTCACGTTCTCTGAGTAGGGCAGATGAGAAATTTAAATCTGGCGCAATCTTCGAAGTATCTGAGCACCAAGAATATCGGGAGCTTTTCCGAACTTCTGAAACGAATAGTTCGAAATGAGCTGCTTGTGATGAGACGTTATCTGAAATACGAGCGTCCCAAACATTTTGGGAATCAAGCGTTTGTCCATTTGTAAACGTGTAACCGAACGAGGCAGTACAAGAGAAGTCTACATGGAGGGTCTCTGCTGCTGTCAGGGGAGGAACAATCTATGGACCCTTCCCCATTATGGACAGAAGCTGCTTTTAAAGATACAATAGAGGACCAGTCAAGATCGGCGAGCACTATTTGTCTGCAGAATATCTCCCACAAGTGCGCTCAGTAGAAACAATACGGAGATGAAGTAAGATGAAGAGGATATTGTTCAGTTGTAATGTCTTTTGGAGCCTGAAAATAGGAGTCGAGAACATGGGCTCGCCGAAGTGAAACCATGCAACATCGCCATTGGACAGGCAGGCTCGATACGGGAATCGACGTACGCATTATCCGGCTGGCTGGCAGAGTAGAGAATGTTGAGGGTGTGAAATTTACAAATATGACTGGAAGACTATGATAGAATTTTTGCACGGCCATGGAGCCAGATAAGGGCAAAAGGATGAAGCAAAAATAAGGCTAATTAGGTATGGCGTTACTAAAACAAACTTTGATCGGCCGTCAACATGTGAATGATGTAATCCGTTAGCGAATCAAAGATTGTGACTTTTCAGAAATTATTCTGTGTGTGCATGTACAAGTATAGAACCAGCACAGCCAGGCATCAATGAAAGGCGACAGAAGCCAGAATCGGGAGTAGAATATGAGTTTGGACAACACTGGGAGCTAACGATTTTTTTTAGCAGAAACCTCCGTATCAGCTACGCCGTGCCATCCACAATGTTGACTTATCTTGTTCCAACTAAAATTCAAAATATTCCTGGCCCCAAGTCGGGAACTATGTGGGAAGCGTCCTCGGGAACGACTAATTATACATGAAAGCATTTACGTATGCACGAGCCGGAACATACTGGCGTGTACAATGCAAGTTGGCCGACCCTGTGGTAACAGGACGGCAAATATTTTTCCCAAGCTACCCCTGAGCTCTCCGTCGGGCACTTCCGGGACCTCATCGCCACTTCCGGGGGTAGCGACTTTTGTCACTTTTGTCACTTTTAGTGTAATGATCTAATTTACTTTTACATCAACATCACAGAAAATATTGCAGGGGAGTGCATGGAACAAAATATTCCCAACAAGTAGACAAGCCTCTAGTAGTTATCACCACAGTTTCACCAGCCAGCAGGCTTTACGTTCCCAATATTGACTTCGTCAGAGCGTCCAGCAGTAATTACCTTGTGCTCAGGTACCTCAGGTACAGTCCCTGTACAGTTCCTGTCAGTAATGTAGAGGAACTGACGGAAATGCAGTCAGAAATGCGCCGGAACGTCAGCTGAACAATTGGCAATCAACAGTTGCACCACTTTCGTGAAGCTCCATCCGTCGTTGAACGACAGCATCTCCAGCCTGTACACGGCTTAGCTCTAGAATTCCAAATCTGAGTAAGCAACGTCGACGGCGGCAGAATGCAAAGTGTCAATCGGCTATTCCTCGGAGAAACGACACAATCTCCGAAAAGTTATTATTGACGCCCACTAGCAACACCAATTTTTCATGGTGCAAGCGAATATAAGCTGGGAGAACTCTATGTTTTCAACAGATCTTATTTTCTTGACTGAATGGTAAATCCGGGGTAGATGCCAACTTCTGCGCCTGCAATGAGCATGCAAACGCGACCGTTCAATGCTGGCAATGCAGAAAGAACCGTGGTACAATCATTCCGAGGAGCTCACTCTTAAAGCGGCTAGTTTCTTGGAGCAGAAGTTAGATTGTTCTTGACGTTTCTGGAAAACATCATTAGTATCGAGATCGAACCGTAACATTCACCAGAAATGCATCTTCAGCTTTGGACGTATGCAGGACGGTTCGACTCAAGATCAAAACTTTCAATTGAAGAACAACCAAAAAAGTGAGGGTGTTTTCTTCCGTGCTCTTTATCTCTAGATACACTACTAATTTCACTCTTACGTGTTTGCGACCATACCTGTCCTATCTCCAGTGTTGATTTTGTTATCATGAGCTCAGATATGGATATTCTAAATGGAACAGACGACTTCCCGTATCCAATTTCCATCAACAGAACGGATTTTCAGAAGTTCAACCAAAGTGAAATCGACCAGTTTCTCTATTCAAATCATCGTTTTACGCTGATCGACCTCTTGATCAAAGAATTGTCGAAATTATCAGATGACTTGAACCAGAATCTCTTAGATTTAGTGAACACCGACTATGGTGATTTCATTAAATTAGGCAAGTCTATCAATGGTGGACTCGACTTGATCAACTTGATTCTGGGAGACTTGAAGAGTTTCCGTCTTGACTTGATCAACTATCACACAAAGTTTGAGGATTCGCACAATCTCGTAGACTCGTCATTGGCTGTAAGGCAAGAGCTCGTACATTTGAAGACTCTAGCCAAGTTGAATTTGCTTTTGAACGATCAGGTTACCAATTTCGAAAACGCCTTAACATTAGAAGAAGACGCAGAACAGCCGGTGCTGGCTGCAGGATACGCCAACGTGATTCACAAACTCAAGAGCTTGACGGGCTGGTACTTGTCGATCTCGAACTTGTACCATTTCCTCGTGAGCCAGGATTCTCAGATTGCGGAATCTACAGTTAAAAACGGAGCCATTAGCGACAACAGCAGCATATATAGCAATAACAATAGAAGGACGAGTTTGTTGGCTATCAGTACTACTTCCACAGGTAACCAATTCATTGAAAATTACCTCAACAACAAGATCTCGTCTTTGAAGTTCGAATTCAAGAGTTATCTAGATGATGTTTTAACTACGGCGATTCGTAACAACAAAAATCGTGAGGTGAACGATCTCATTCTTGAACTTTTGAACGTGTACAAGGTGATTGGTCACGAGGAAGACTTGCTCGCGATCGTGAAAAAGAACACGAAGTAACAACTCTGCTGGACATGATTAAATAGAATAGGGTATTTACTTTGTAAGGAAAGGTATAATTGGATTTCATCATATTCACGTGACAATATTTCACGTGGTTAGTATAAAATTTACTGTTTCGCGGCGTATTCCGTGTAATTAACAGCACCAACCAAAGGACGACAAAATCTCATTTTTCAGTATAAGCAATAAAATCTTTAAGCAGAGCAATAGCTGTATTGACTGCAAAACCCAGGGATTTCACGATGGTTTTAGGCGACTTATTCACTTCCAGACACCAATGGGAGAACGTGGACAAAAACGAATTGCCGGACTCGGTTCCCGAAGTAGATGAAGTAGGAGCCACTTCTGCTCCATTATTATCCGCATCATATTATATTGGAGCTAAGTGCAAGCCATACAACGACGATTTTATGTTGTGTAAAGATGAAAAGAACGGTGGTACATTGGAATGTTTGAAAGAAGGCAGACGGGTCACAAGATGTGCCATTTCTGCGTTGAAAGATATTAACAAGTACTGTTTTGATGAGTTCAAGCTACACTACGAGTGTCTTGAACAGGAAAACCACAGAATGGGCCACTGTAGAGCTTCGGAGTCTGTTTTAAACAAGTGTCTTTTCCTGAACTTGAAGTTTGACAAAAAGATTCCTGGTGTAGAACAGCAGATTCACTTGAACCAGAATCCTATTTACCAGGGCACTTCCAATGACAAGAAGAAGACAGCCGAGTTTATCGCCGCCAAAGAAGCTGCTTCATAGACATTGTATTTATCAGCACGAGTATCACGACACTCACATTATAGTTCAATGGTGATAGGAAACGAGTCCTGTCACCTCTGCATTTCATTTCATGGAATTCATATTTAGAAAATGTATATGAATCATTGTTCACGGATGGTAACGTAGAGTGTAGAGAGAAAGTCAAAAGCTTAGAGAAGGTAGATTGAAGGAGTGAAAATCTCTAATTACGCGAGATACCATATTCCTTGTTGTGATAGGGTCTACTTACAATCAAAGGCTAGTGTTGTGTTGTAATCAATCTGAGACTACCAAAAGTCAATGACTCTTATACTTAACTTAATGAAAATAAGAAAAAAACTATTTTGCCAAACTCCTCCATCAATATACTGTAATTGCTATTAATAAGATTTAAGGTCAAATCTTCACACTGTAGCACTCTTTTGCTCTATTACACTGTTACTGGAAAATTGCATCTTACACTATATGATCCATTAGTGACAACTAATAATCAAAAGACATAAACATCAATGACAATATCTTTCATTCCTCTTCAAACATAGTAATCCAAGTATATGGCCGTAATTGATTTATCTAATCTTGAAGTTTTTACAAACATTTGAATTTGAATACATCTCTTTTTATCCTACTATTCATCCATATATATATCCTGCATATATTCTACAAAATTCAACCTCATCCAAATAACTATGAAATTTATCAACAAGTCGAGTCTCAGTTGTTAGCTCGCATCTTTTCTCAAAACGCCAATTTCTCGTCTCTGTTTCTCATTCCATCTTAGAAACTCCCCGGGATACAAATACCACTACTGCCAGCATGTTTTCCTCTGGAACTAACGTGGGAGGCGGCCTTTTTGGCGCATCTCAGCCTAATCCTGGAGCTTCTTCCATGTTTGGATCAGCACAACCAGCGACTGGAACCTTTGGCCAAAATACAGCTAATGCTAACGGCTCATTGCAAGCAAATACTACATCTGGTGGGTTGTTTGGTGGAGCTTCTAAGGCTCCCGCCACATCTGGCGGACTTTTTGGGTCCTCAAACGGAGCAGGAGGATTTGGCACAGCAGCTAATTCGACCGGATTTGGTGCTTCTAATAATACAGTAGGAGGTGGAATTGGTCAGACAGCTAACAATCCGGCCAATGCTATTGGAGGAGGACTTTTTGGAGCATCTAGTAATACTAACTCCGGAGGATTGTTTGGGAAACCAGCTGTGCTTGCTGCTCCAGCAGCTTCTACTGGTGGAGGATTGTTTGGTGGAAATACCCAGCAAAGCCAGCCTGTAGGTGGAGGACTTTTTGGTGGAAACTCGGCTATTGGTGGTTCTACGGGCACTTCTGGCGGCATATTTGGCAACAAGCCGACTGGAGCTACTGGAGCTACTGGAGCTACTGGAACCACTGGAGGATTGTTTGGCAGTGGAAATACTACTAGTAATGCTTCTGTCGGACTATTTGGAACTAATACTGCCAATCCTGGTACCAATACCGGTTCCAGTTTGTTTGCTAGCAAACCAGCTGCATCTAATACAAGTGGAGGACTCTTTGGAAGTTCTAATGCGGCATCCACTGCTGGAGGAGGTTTGTTCGGAGGAAGTGGACAAGCTGGAGGCTTATTTGGATCTCAACAGCAACAACAACAACAGCAACAACAACAACAACAACAGCAACAGCAACAGCAACAACAACAACAGCAACAGCAGCAGTCTACATTATTTGGGGTCAACTCTACCAATAATGCCCAGCCAGCTTTCGGCTGGAACAGTGGCCAGCAACAGAAGTCTACTTTTGGCATATCTCAACCAACATTAAACAACACCTTTGGTGCAACCAATCCAATCACATCAGCAGCACCAGCTTCCAGCACTAATAACAAGTATACTCCAGCTATAAACGATCAATTGATCAAGATCAAAGAACAATGGGATCCCAACTCTCCTAAATGTGCATTGAAAACTCACTTCTACAATAAATTCAGTGAGCAGGAGATCAACATTCTCTTGAGCCAGCAGAGACCCAACAACGAGACTCCAGAAGATTGGGATAATGCAATGAGCAAAAGACCTACTGCTAGTCACTATCCCATCAAGATTTCGTCGTTCAACGATGTTGCACAGAGAATTGAAACTCAGCTTGAGCACGTATCAAAGTCCAGGGTGATATTGAACGAAATCAATGAAAAACTGAATGCATTATCTTCTAAGCACGATTTGGAAAATACAACTAGAATCTTAAGGGCCAAAGCCAAACACACGAAGTTGTCGAGAAGATTGTTAAGATTGGCTACTGTGTTAGCGATCTTGAAGTTGAAGGGTTATCCTCTTTTGCCAGAAGAAGAAGAGATTTCCAAGCAATTCGATGTTTTGTCTTCCAAACTCAATGATCCTAACAGTCCCGTAGGTAAGTTGAGTGACGTCTTTGCCAGATTGGCTATCTTGAAAGAAAGGGCGGAAGACTTGAATTACCAGTTCGAAGTATCCATCAGTGGATTAAATGGTTTGACAAATGATGACAAACAGGACCAGAGAATAGCCGAACAGAAGAATGGTAATATCGAAGAGACCATTAACAAATTATCGAAGGTTCTCTTGAAACAGCAGATGGGGTTGAACTACTTGAACGAGGTATTAGAGAAAGATTTTGAGGTGGTGGAAAAGGCTTCTTCTCGTTGAGATAACGTCCAACTAATGTACATTAATATTAAATAGACCACAATAAAAGTATTAGTGGATACTGCTAACTTCTAAGCAAATTCTATGAAGAAACTGAGTGAGTAGCAATCGTAATGATGCATTTTCAAGCATTTACGCTATGCTGAATTTATGTGAACCCAGAAAACGGGATTTTCTTTTTTGGCCTGGGCAGAATCCACTTCGTAAGAGGAGAGATGCCGAATTTGATGCTTATAGGATCGAACTTATGAAATTTCTGGAAGTTGTGTCGTATATTAGCACGGAGAAGGTTGTATTTGAAATTTTGCTCATTTTCAGCTGGTCGTATATGAGCAAATGGATTATTGATTGTACATGATGGAATAGAATACCGATTATCGTATTTTAGGCCGTCTTTGACTAGTCGGTGCTTGAATGGTATCTCAATTTCTCCATTCATGTATCGCTCGTCATTTTCGATATATGAATAACGTGGAAGAGCCACTATGGATGAAATATTGTCGGTGATCTTCCTTTGCGATGCAAGTAATGTAACTTCGTCTTCTATTGAATAACTTTCGTTTAGTTTTTCAATTTCTTTTGATCTTTCCTCAGAACCAAACGCTTCTTCTCTAGAAGGATTGAACACCACAAAAAGCTCTTGGCCGTAGACAGCGCAATTGGACTTGTCTCGTTCCACCTTGAAGAACTCAACTTTTCCTAATGTTCGCAATCCATTGAGAATATAGCTAACTTCCTTAGAATTTGTAGGAGGGGGAGTCATGTGCATCCGTACCGAGACGAGATATCGCAAGAAGTCACTACCGTATTTCATGACAATCTATTTGAAATTTAAAGCAAATATGATATGTAGAGATACACTCTAAATTTGGAGAAATCTGGAGAAATTCAAATATTCTTAAGTATTTAAAATTAAACGCGAAAAAGCACCAAAAATGCAATTAGTGTAGGATAAACTTCTATTTTCTGTTCGAATTTTCATTACATATACTTTTTCTTTTTCTCTAATAGCAGAAACAAATGGAAGGGAATGGTGTGATCTCGGAATTCAAGCAGAGATTGACGTCGTTGTTGAACAAAGACATTAATGATAGACTTGTAGGTTCTGTGACTTCTTTCTACAGAAGAAGTAAAACGGCCGATGAGTTTTCAACATACATGAAAGTCTTAGGTGTAGACCTCGAAAATTCCAAAAGTATCTACGACTTTGTAGCTGGACACATATATGATTTAGAATCACAATTTGAAAGACTCAGTAATACAGTTTCGACTTCTAATTTGAAAATTATTCAAAATGATGCAAAATTGCAACCAAAACCGAAATCGAAACTAGCACTTGTATTCGATGACCACGATGAACAATTAGATGAAGAGCCTCATAATTCGTTGAAGTTTGATCTGAAAATGAAACCTACTCTAAAAGTTCAAAAAAGAGTAACTTTACTGTTCAGTGATGAGGAACAAGAAGAAGAACCTGTCAAATCTGGCACATCCAGCAAGTCCTTTAATTTCAAGAAAATCAAGAAAGAAGATGCCTTACGAATCAAGCATGATGTAGATGTACGAACAAATCATATTGAAAAGTCTCGAACACAGAATCTGGATATCGTAGCAACTACAAAGAAATTGCATACGGATACTGAACCTCACAATTTATATTCAAGCATAATCCCAGTCGACGACGAATCGTTTAGAGAGCTCAAACGAGAAGACGAGATTCATGACTTTAACCTAGTAAACGACAGAGAATGGTACATGACAGATGAATATGGAAATACTGCTAAAGAAGATGTAGAAGATTTAGATGCTATGTATCTAGAGCCACAGAAATCCAGGTTTCAAGTTAGAAGAACAACTCATTATAACAAGAGTGGAGGAGGGTTCAACGAGTTGACTGGCGAGTACACTGATTATGATCATGAGCAGGGTGGAGACTCTTTTTTCGCAAGAATACCTATAACGTATCACACTTTTGTTCCTCCATTCTTGGAAGATAACAAGAGGTATTTACAGATTCAATTAGATGAACGAACTAGTTCACGAAGCATCGGGCCAACCATAAATCCAATCAAAGACTCCACATCAGAATTAGCAGTACTGGCAAAATCTGGAAGTATGGTTGTAAAAGAACGTAAGATGAAAAGAGAAAGAGCAGCTCAAGCCAAAGAGAGATCTGGATTTGGCGGCTCCAAGATAGGAAATGTACTTGGAGTAGACGATGAAAGCGGACTGATAGAGAAACCATTGGAAAATTCATCTAATAGTGTCTACGATATGAATGTTGATGACGAGAAAATAATCAATGATCAACGGAAATCATTACCTGCTTTTGCTGTACGTGCAGATCTAATCAGAACTATCAAAGAAAATCAAGTTACAATTGTTATTGGTGAAACAGGTTCAGGAAAGACAACACAACTTACGCAATTTCTCTATGAAGAGGGGTTTGGAGCCAACTTGGCTTCAGATGGTGAACGTAGAATGATTGGATGTACACAGCCTCGTCGAGTAGCTGCCATGTCAGTTGCTAAACGAGTAAGCGAAGAAAGACATTGTGTTCTTGGGAAAGAAGTAGGGTATGTAATCAGATTTGAAGACAAAACTGATTCACAAAAGACTGTTATAAAGTATATGACGGAAGGTATTTTACTTCGTGAAATATTGATGGATCCCATGTTGGAGAAATACTCATGCATTATCATGGACGAAGCTCATGAAAGATCGGTAAACACTGATATATTGTTGGGGTTATTTAAACAGCTTATTAGTCGTAGAAGAGACTTGAAGCTCATTATTACCTCGGCTACTATGAATGCTGATCGATTTACTCAATTCTTTGGAGATGCTCCACAATTCACGATACCTGGCAGAACTTTCCCAGTTGAAGTCTTCTTTAGTAAGAACACTTGTTCAGACTACGTAGAGGCAGCGGTGAAGCAGATTTTGACCATCCACCTCCAGACATCTGGTAAATCACAGGGCAAAGTGAACGACGGTGATATCTTGGTTTTCATGACTGGCCAGGAAGATATTGAAATGACTTGTCAAATTCTCCAAGAAAAACTAGATATGCTTGAAAATCCACCGCCGTTGGACATTCTTCCAATTTATTCTGCATTACCAGCAGACTTACAGAAAAAGATCTTCAGCAAGAGTAACAGCTCCAAGAGAAAAGTTGTTGTAGCAACAAATATTGCTGAAACGTCCTTAACTGTGGATGGTATTAAGTATGTAGTTGACGCTGGTCTTGTGAAGGTCAAGGTATATAATCCCAAACTTGGAATGGACACATTGCAAGTGGTCCCTATCTCTTTTGCCAATGCTCAACAACGAAGCGGTAGGGCTGGTAGAACAGGTCCAGGGATCACTTATAGATTGTATACAGAGAGAGCAGTTGAAGACGATAAAATGTACCTTCAGCCTATTCCTGAAATCCAAAGAGCGAACTTAACCAATGTTTTATTGTTGTTGAAATCGCTCAAAGTTGACGATATAAATCTTTTTCCATTCATGGATTCTCCTCCCCGAGATGTTCTAAATTGTTCTCTTTTCGACTTGTGGTCGATTGGAGCTCTCGACAACTTTGGTGACTTGACTGATTTGGGAAAGGCACTCACGGAATTCCCCATAGAACCAACACTTTCCAAGTCAATTCTCTTGTCAAGTCGACCCGAGTTCCACTGTTCAGAAGAAATCATTACTATTGTAGCCATGCTCTCGGTCCCACCAGTGTACTTCAGACCTAAAGAAAGAGCTGCTGAAGCCGATCTCGCTCGGGAGAAGTTTCTCATATCAGAATCAGATCACCTTACGTTGTTGAATGTCTACAATCAATGGGAAACTAACTTACGAAAATTCAAGAACAACTACGGCAAAATAAATAGTTGGTGTAACCGTAATTTTATTCAATTGAAGTCGTTGCTAAGAGCAAAAGATATTAAGAACCAATTGATTTTGATCATGAACAAGAACAAGCTCCCGGTAGTCAGATCAAGATCAGATGATAATATTAGAAAGTGTTTATGTGCTTCGTTCTTCCAGCAGCTGGCCAAGTTGATCAAGGTGAACGTTAATGGCAGTCCAGAGTTTATCAATCTTCGTCACAACTATATGAAGATGTATTTACATCCAACTAGTGCTTTAATAGGAAGCACTCCAGAAAGCATTTATGTCATCTATCATGAGTTGGTCTTAACTACCAAGGAATACATGAATGTTGTTACTGTGGTTGACCCCTTGTGGTTATTTGAATTTGGTAACAAGTTCTTCTTTGTTCCAGATCGATACAAGCTGATGGTTTGCAACAAGGTTGATTTTGAACTTCTTGACGTCTCGGAAACCGAAGTTAAATTCAAGACAGATATGGACACTTACCGTAAGATCCAAGAGGCTAAAGTTTCCAAGAAGAGGCAACTTAAAAATGTCAATGACGACAAAATTGTATCCCCCAAATGGAAAAGAAGGGGCATTTAGAATCTACAGAAGTACACTTCCGTAATTCGTAGCTGTATATTAGTATTAGCATCAATTAGCATTATTAAACTTTTATGGGGTTTTCTTTTCCCCAGACCTTTTTATGTACAAAAATCTATACGAGTACAACATTGTCTATGAGTCTAGCCACGCCAGAGCCGTCTCCTTTGGGAACTCTAACTGCGGTGGAAATGATAGCTCCTGTGCCTGGAACCACATACTCCAAGTCGTCCAATGTCTCTGGGTGACTAACAGCAATATACTCGACTTCAAAGTCTTTATTCGAAGCATACATTTGTTTAATTCTGTCTAGTATTTCTGCACTGGAGACCTTTTCCACTCCGTTCTCCTTTTCCTGTTGGTAAAAAGTAGCCCCAGCAGTCAAGCCCTGGTAGATGACAGCACTTTCCTGTTTGGTGGAATCTGATAAGTAAGCATTTCTGGAAGACATGGCTAAGCCGTTTTTTTCACGCAAAGTAGGCAAAACTTTCACATCTGTGTTTATCAATAAGTCCTTGACTAAGTTTCTTATCACTACACACTGCTGTGCATCTTTCTGGCCAAAGTACACTCTGTCAGGAGTTACTATATTTAACAATTTGGTAACAACCGTGGCTACACCACGAAAAAACTGCGGCCTTGTTACTCCTTCAAGTTGTTCGGAACAACCGTGAACTGTTACGAAAGCTCCTCTCTGATTGGCAACTTCTAAGGTTATTCCAGAAGGGTACATTTCGGTAATCTTAGGAATGAACACAGCATCTACAGTCTTAGATATAAATTTCTGAGACAACAACTTCATATCGGTGTCCACCGTCCGAGGATAGGCATCCAAATCCTCGTGGGGTGCAAACTGAGAAGGGTTGACAAAGATAGAAACTACGGTTCTGTCGTTTTCCTTCAAACTCTGGTTCACCAATGTGCAATGTCCGTCATGCAATGCTCCCATAGTGGGCACAAGTCCAACCGATTCTCGGTTCAAAATACACTGTAGTCTCCATTGCCTAACTTGCTGGACAGTACGAAGGATCTTGATAGAGTTGGAGATCGTCATTGCTATACAAAGAAGCCAACTAAAAGAGTCAGGGCAAGAGTGGTGAAAAAAAGCTGGGGTAGAAATTTTTTTCAGTCCGAATCGTGATGCCCGGATCTCATCTCCGGGGCCCCGAATTGCAAGAAGAATAAGAAAAGTTATAAACTGACATGTAGGAGGATATCTCAATCAATAGTATATCTAAATATTATTCCAAACTACAAGAGTATATCAAATTTCATCAGGAACGTCTTCATCTTTGGTGACTGGATCTTGCTGGAAATCGACTTCTAAAGTGAAATATGGTTTGCAACCTCGGCTGCGAAAAACCAGTCCGTTGTATAAATTTCTTCACATTGCTTACCTTTTGAGAAAGAGCCTATAATTCTCGGAGAAGAACATCCTTCTTTTCATCCTTCTTTTTAGAAAATTATTCTTGACTCCGTAACCATTTAGATTTTGCTTTTTGTAGGAAGCTAATTTCCCGCAAAAAACCAGAATTCTTCACATAGTTTAAACTAATCCAGTAATTTAAGAAATAAACTCCGACACAGCGACCTCTCAAAAGTAGATTTCCAATAGTCTAACACGTTCATTCTCTAAATGGTGTACATTTTCCTGAAATGTAGCAGAAACTTTTGGCACTTTAACGCAAGTTCATGGCACAATCATGATATACATGCGCCGACAGAATTCTAATTGTTAGTAGAGGTATAGTGAAACACACATTTTTCTGGTACCCTTTGCAATGGGTATTCGAGACTCGGCGATAATACCATCCTGAAACCCCAACACTTCTTAAATTGGGATTTTTTTTATTTTAATTTAAGTCTAATGTAAGAATGTCATCTGGATCAATGTATTCGTTTCACTAGTGGACTGCTATGCAGATTCACATAAAAATGGCTAGATTGCAAGTATGGAAAGATGCTCAAATAATGGAAAGATTGTTTATTGTTGGGCGAGCTGTTGTTCAAATCCTAACAGTGTTCCAGTGCAGCTTCGGACTTCAACCGATACAGGTTTACAGTCTTCACAACAATGAAATATTTGGAAACATACGAGAATTATTTCAGTCGCCTAAACAAAGACGTTTGCATATGCTTGAACTTCTTGTTGCATTAACTCCTTTGATGCTTTATGCTGCCCACGGTAGATAAGAACTAATACCCTGCGCATATAAAATCCGAGAGGTTCAATTGCATGAGAAACCTCTCAGAAATACACTGAAAACGGTCTCATGACTAAATGGTCTAGAATAGGTTCATGATGTAAGAATCAAGCGTGAAAGTCCCGTTTTTGGGGGTTTCAGATGACTATTATGCAGAAACTACTCTACTATGCATAAATATTTCACTACTATGTTACCATCTGGATATGTTCTTTACATAAATGTTATATCAATTATTTTCTAAAAATAACTATTGGATTTTCATACTCCATAGGCAACTGTGGTAGCCCATACTTGAATGGGATTTGAATTTTTATTTCGAATTTTTTTGTTGTTCAGGTAGAGGAATATTCCGCAATCTTCAATTCTGTTAGTGAAATTCTACCTCCAAAGTTCTGCTGAACAAGCGTGCTTCATGCAAGGTTGCACTCGGATAATCCGTACAGTTTTCAATATTACCTAAAAACTCGCAAGAAATCCTTCTCTTGCACTAAAGAAGCAAATGAAGTACAATGAATAGATCGGTAGAAGAGAATGCAAAATGGGAGCCCCGCTAATGTGCCCCGCTATTGCTGAAACTAACTTTACCAGAACCAGTACGCGGCGACTATGGAGGGGATATGTCAAATGGATAAAATATCACTTCCAACTCATTCAGTATCCAATTACTTTTATTTGGAGCTGGTTCTAATTTTCCAAGTTCGCAGGTTTACTCTCCTTGGGTTTACTCTCCTTGTGAAAATTAGATATCCTGGCAGATTTTGATATGAGTATGGCGTCAGCGTTAGAGATCCTCGGTTATATTTTTTTCAGCGCATGCAAGTGATTTTGCAGTTTTGTTTAATAACGACTCTATTATCAGAGAATTCTGATCACAAATATTTCATAAATTTCAATAACAACTCCAGAATAATTGAAATGTCTTTCGATTTGGAAAAGAAGATCGCCACTGCTTATCTGCCCCGGACCAATGGGTCGACAATCCTGACCTCAGATACCTTGAATGTCGTTTACAACAAGTACAAGTCAAGGGCTGCTATTCCAACGGATGCTACCAGATACAACTTGATTTTCTCCCATGGAACAGGAATGAATAAGTCGATCTGGCATTATCACATCCAAAAATTATTTGAGTGGTCGCAGAATAGCAACGGAAATATCTACATCGACTCAGTCGTTGCCATAGACGCTGCTGGACATGGTGATTCTGGAGTTATCAACAAGGATAAGCTTGGCTGGATTTACAGATGGGATGAAGGGGGCAAAGACATTATTGAAGTAGTCAGAAACGAACACAGAACTAGTGGGGATTTCCAAAACAACTTCAAGTCGAGAAATATCCTCATTGGACATTCCTTGGGGGGATTTACGTCGTTGTTGGCTGCCTTCTATGAGCCAAACTTGTTCGATGCTACTGTACCAATCGAAGCTGTAGTGTACGGTGATGCCGCTTCAAATCGTAAATTTGCTCAGAGATTTAAGATTATAAGCAAGATGGTCGTTAATCAATTCGACTCGAAACAGGACTTTGAAGACTTCTTCAAGATACACTCATTTTACAAGAATATAGACCCCCAGGTCATGACCAATTTCTTGAACGACGAATTATTGGAAGTGATCGACCCAAGTACCAATGAAATCAAGTACCACATTAAATCTAATGCGCGAGCACAGATGGCAAGTTATATTGGTTTTGCAGTGTCTGTACCTCTAGGCATGGACTTGTACAGACATATTAGGGTTCCTATAGCCCATGTTACGGGCAAGAAAGCAAAATGGAATCCTCCTCAGGCTACGGAATTTTTTAGAGGCACTGTAAATCCAGAGTATTTGGCAGCTACATATGATATTGAAGGAGCTGAACATTTGGTCAATGCTGAACAGCCAGACGATATAGTCAACATTCTCAAAGACTTCATCTTGAAGAGACAGGCCGACTTCAAACTTTCCGCATCTCAAATCCCAGAGCAAAGAGTCGGTGGTTCCAGAGACAAGGAATATGAAGCTGAAATAGCCAAGATGCTCAATACGGATTTTGGCACTTTTGGATCCCAAAAGTCCACATTTGCAGAAACTTCTAAGTTGTAACCCTTTTTTTTTGTATTTGCTTGCTAAGAGGAAGGGATATTTTATTAGATAAATAGATGTTAGAAATATAGAGTGTTATTGGACTATATATTCCTTTAATTGGAAACGTTATAAAATTATACTTTGGAAATGTAGAATTCAATTTCAACAAATACCGCCTAGCGAGAATTTCACTTCCGATCGAAATCAGAAGTGAGATAAATCGTCGGCTGCAATTATGGGATTTATTATGAGGTGGGTTACGCATAAATAATACCGACAGAATATGCATCAGAACAACTTTAGTACCGATCAATTCACAATACAATTTCAAGTCAATTGTGCAATATCGCCATGTTTTTGCCAACTATGCATAGTTTTATAGATGTAATCCCAATGGCGCTTTAACGGAGTCCACGTATTTTCTACATCCGTTCAACCTCTTATCCTTAAATCGTAGCAGTGTGAGCCCCAGATTATTAGCGAAGGTAGTGCAATTTGAGGATTCATAAAAACAGGATTCTCCTCTTTGGGAAGGTGCCCCTCTCCGGATATAATAAATATCAGCCGGAGAAAACTACCTTTGATCGACTATTAACTACCCCATATAAAGTGTTCCAGTCACATGAAACAGCCGGTAGCGTGGTTCTCTACTATGTAGTCGCAGAACAAAAAATAAAGACGCTTATTCTGATTCCTCGGGTATGCCCAATAGAAGAGAGTTCTGGTTGCAGGAAGTTTTCGGAACTATATAGATGAGTCGATTCCTTCAAGGAAAATAGATTCGTTGAACATAGATTTCAAACCTAATAGTCCCTATTGAAAATGTCCTACACCCTCGAGAAGAAGGTTGCGTTAGCCCACTATCCCAGAGTACCTGGAAGTACTCTTATTTCTACTGACAGATTGAATCTAGTCTACAACAAGTACAAAGCAACCACAGCAATCCCTGAAGACGCCATTCGCTTTAATTTCGTCTTTGCCCATGGTACAGGAATGAACAAATCCATCTGGCACTATCACATCAAGCAGTTGTTTGAGTGGGGATCCAACAGCAATGGCAAGATCTACGTAGACACAATTGTATCCGTAGATGCCGTGGGCCACGGTGATTCTGGTGTTATTAACGATGGTAAACTTGGTTGGATTAGCAGATGGGACGAAAGTGCAAGAGACTTGCTTGAAGTGATCAAACAAGAACAAGCATCCACTGGAGATTTGAAGAACGATCTCAAGTCGAGAAATATTTTAGTTGGCCATTCTATGGGAGCTTTCCTGTGTCTCTATGCGGGCTTCCACGAACCAACCTTGGTTGACTCAGTCATTGCTGTAGAACCAGTGTTATATGTTACTCCAAAGGAACTAGCCAAGTTTAGCAAAAGGTTCTCCGTTATTGGCAAGTTGCTCGTGGACGAGTTTGCTACATACAAGGAATACGAAGATTTCTTCAAGGTGTACTCCTTCTACAAGACTATTGATCCTAAAGTTATGGAGGACTTTATCAAGGACGAGATGCTCTTGGTAGCCGATCCTGTTTCAGACAAGAAATATTTCAAGACAAAAACTTCGAAGGCTGCTCAGTTATCAGCGTACACATCCGGAATGCCATCAATTCTCGTAGGAATGGATATATACAAACACTTCAAAGTACCAATTACACATGTAACTGGTAAGAATGCCAAGTGGAACGCTCGTGAAACCAATCCATACTTCAGAGGTGCTGTTCAACCTGAATACTTGATTGGTGTCTACGAGGTTGAAGGCGGAGAACACTTGGTCCATGCAGAGCTACCAGATGTAACTGTCAAAATATTACAAGAACATACTACTAAGAGACAAGTAGACTATGTGAAGAATCTCCAGGATCTCCCAGAAGTCAAGTTCAAAGGCTCCAAAGAAAAGATACAGAAGGACCAGATTGATGGCCAATTACTTCAGGGGCAATTCCTTGAAACATATGGCTTTGGTTATAAAGTTTCAGCCAAGTTGTAGATTAAAATACAGCTTCAAGCGGATTTCCACTCTAAATACTTAGATATAAGCCATATTGAAAGAATGTTTTACGGAAACTAAATCAAAGTAGGATTTACAAAAACTGCATATAATATTAAAAGTTTCACGTGACAATAATCGATGAGATTCACGTGACTAGAAATCTTTTTTTTGAATTTTTCAATTCCATCTCTCTATTTTATAGGTTATCTTCACCAGTTGACTTCAGGTTCGCTAAAGTACAGACATCATGAGTGTATCCAGAGACTTAGTCTTAGCTTATATCCAGGAGTACTTATCCAGAGACAGTGCCTTTGCCAAAGTAGCTAAGGCATTGTCTAAAGTTGTAGAGGCAGAAAATTTGGAATTACCAAAAGTTGAAACCAAATTGGAAAATGTGATACCAGAGCCTAAAGAAGTTGCCGAAGTTGAAAATTCTGACAGCTCTGATTCTGAAAGTTCTTCTGATTCTAACAGTTCAGATTCTGAGAGCTCTGACTCTGACTCTAATTCAGATTCAGATTCTGATTCTGAATCTGAAAATGAGAACTCAGCTGAGGTAACCACTTCAGCTGGCCCTACCAAGACGGAAGATTCTTCTTCAGACAACAAGGATTCAAGCGATAATTCCGATTCCTCATCTGACTCTTCTTCATCTGACTCTTCCTCATCTGACTCTTCCTCATCTGATTCTTCTTCATCCGACTCGGAGTCTTCCAGTGATTCCGATTCCGATTCCGATTCTTCTTCATCTTCTTCATCTTCTTCATCTTCAGACTCTGACTCTTCCAGCGATTCAGATTCCGAATCTGATGCAGAAGAAGAACAAACCAAGCCTGAATCCAAAAAGAGAAAGGCCCAAGAATCAGATTCAGATTCAGACTCTGACTCAGATTCCGACTCCGACTCTGACTCCGACTCCGACTCAAAGGTTGCTCCAAAGAAGAGAAAAACAGATAGCTCTTCCCAAACTGAATCCATCAGCTCTGTATCCACTTCTCCTGAACCAGTTGGTATCCCAGCAGAACAAGAACCAGAATTGAGAGCTGGACAAAGAAAGCATTTTTCGAGGATAGACAGAACCAAGATCTCTTTCGAAGACCAAGTTTTACAAGACAACACATACAAAGGAGCCGCCGGAACCTGGGGCGAGGTTGCCAATGTCAGATTGGGAGCTGTCAGAGGTAAAGACTTTACCAAGAACAAGAACAAGATGAAGAGAGGTGCCTACAAGGGAGGTTCCATTAGTTTTGCAACTGGATCCTACAAGTTCACCGATTAAAACTGGTTCATTCGCATTGTATAGTAGAGAGCTTCACTCAGAATGGTCTGAGACGATTGCTATAGATTCATAGGAAAGTTTGCTAATTAAATATATATTAGAAGTACTAGTTATCGTAACGTATAAACATGATAATGCAATAGCTCTGGCTCACAGTAGTATATGTACGAGTGTCAATGATAGTAGACTTTCATTCGCATTGTATAGTAGAGAGCTTCACTCAGAATGGTCTGAGACGATTGCTATAGATTCATAGGAAAGTTTGCTAATTAAATATATATTAGAAGTACTAGTTATCGTAACGTATAAACATGATAATGCAATAGCTCTGGCTCACAGTAGTATATGTACGAGTGTCAATGATAGTAGACTTTAGTTAACAAAAAAAAAACCCCGACAGCAGCAGGATTCGAACCTGCGCGGGAAATCCCAACTGATATCCCGAATTATTCGAGTCAGTCGCCTTAACCACTCGGCCACGCTGCCTTTTTGTGCGCTTACACGGAGACATTAAATCTAAGAGGAAATATAAAAACACGTGATATAACTCACATGTGCGTAAATGCATTTGCCATTTTCACGGTATGGACTAGAAGAAGAGGTATATACTATAATAGTAGATAGACTTGACTTCAATACATGCCATTTCGTAAAAAAAAAAAAATAATGATATAACTTTACCGTTTCTAAGTATTTTTTCATTCTTCTTAAGGGTATAACCTAATTGTTAGGTCATATCGGGAGGTTTTTTTTTATCTTCTGCCTCCATATTGATATGGATTAGAGATAGATCTATATACTATGTAGTAGCTAGGTTTGACTTTAATACATGTCATTTCGTAAAAAAAAACATGATATACAAAGACAATAGTGTAGTATTCCGTTATTAAGTTTTTTTACCAATTTGCTAGGTGATATCATCTGGAGGATTTAATCTTAGGATCTCCTTCACCTTTCGCTATGGATTAGAGGAAGACTCATATACTTTGTAGTAGTTAGGTTGGATTCTTATACACTCTATTATAAGAAAAGATCTTTACATCATGTCTGGTTTTATCAAAGACAATATTGATTGGCAAACAAAGAATTTCTAGATTGAAAACTACCATCTTATATTATAGCACTACATTAGTCCTGATATCACTCTTTGGCAGAACAGTGACAAAATTTGGCCAATTCTTTGAGTATCGAATCACGTGACCATGAATTAATCTCAGATTTACAGAACATCGTTTTCAATTTGGATTATTAATCTTTAAGAACTGTTCTTCCAAGAGTTTTCTTCGTTTCTTTCTAGTGATGTCGTACCGTCGCCCTGGAGGAATCAACTACGCAGACCTTGATCTGGGCGTCTATTCAGATGAGGACTCGTTTGAAGACGAGCCTCAGAGCAAAAGTAAGGATGCTGACTATAGTTATGGAGCGAGAAATCCCAAGAAAAAGTCATCCCATGCAACTGCAGCTTCGAAAAAGAGAAAGGCGGAGCAATCCGTTGACGTAATTCGTTCTGAGATCAACGATACAGTTTATTCTGACGACGATTTAGTAGAATTAACTCCAGATATACCACTGGACTATGTACCAGATGCAGTGCTGAAAGTATTTGGCAAGCTGGATTATTCATACTTGAAGTTGAAACCAGACCATTTTTCAAGGCCTATATGGATGTCGCCAGATGGACGTATCATATTGGAACTGTTTTCTCCATTAGCCGAACAAGCCCAAGATTTTTTGATCACAATTGCTGAACCTATATCGAGACCTTCCCATATCCATGAGTATAGACTCACACCTTATTCGTTGTACGCTGCCGTTTCTGTAGGATTGGAGACTGACGACATTATACTGGTTTTAAGCCGGTTGTCAAAAGTGCCTGTAGCGGAAAAAGTGGTAGAGTTCATCAAAAGTGCAACCATTTCTTACGGAAAAGTCAAGCTTGTGTTGAAGCATAACCGGTACTTCGTAGAAAGTACACAGGCTGATATTTTACAGATGTTGCTTAAGGACGAGGTTATTGGTCCCCTACGGATCCAGTCGTCTGAAAACACAGTCACCAGCAACGGTTTGGTCAAGAGTGCTGCCCCTACCAAAGGAGACATGGTTATTCCTGGGACTAAGAAGAATGCTGAAAATGAAGAAAAGAAGAAAGACGTAGAAGATATATATGCATCTGTAGTCGGCAATCGTAATGATGAGGACGACTACGATGTAGACGCGGTTCATTCGTTTGAAATTGCCAACGAGTCTGTGGAGATTGTCAAGAGGAGATGCCAGGATATCGACTATCCTGTTTTAGAAGAGTACGATTTCCGTAATGATGCACGCAATCCAGACTTGGAGATTGACTTAAAACCCTCGACTCAGATTCGACCATATCAAGAGAAGTCGTTGTCCAAGATGTTTGGGAATGGTCGTGCCAGATCTGGGATCATTGTGTTACCCTGTGGAGCTGGTAAAACCTTAGTAGGTATCACAGCTGCCTGTACTATAAGAAAATCGGTAATTGTATTGTGCACCTCGTCGGTGTCAGTTATGCAATGGAGGCAGCAGTTCTTGCAATGGTGTACGATTCAACCTGACAACGTCGCTGTTTTCACTTCGGAAAACAAGGAAATGTTTACAAGTGAATCTGGTTTGGTTGTATCCACATATTCCATGGTTGCCAATACTCGTAATAGATCACACGACTCGCAGAAAGTCATGGACTTTTTGCGTGGAAGAGAGTGGGGTTTCATTATCTTAGATGAAGTTCATGTTGTTCCAGCTGCTATGTTCAGACGTGTGGTTACCACGATTGCTGCCCATGCCAAGTTGGGTCTCACAGCTACTTTGGTCAGAGAAGATGACAAGATTCACGACTTAAATTTCTTGATTGGTCCCAAGTTGTATGAAGCAAACTGGATGGACCTTGCACAAAAAGGGCACATTGCCAATGTCCAGTGTGCTGAAGTGTGGTGTCCCATGACTTCTGAGTTCTATCAGGAGTACTTGAAGGAATCAGCCAGAAAGAGAATGTTATTGTACATCATGAACCCGACCAAGTTTCAGGCTTGTCAGTTCTTGATTCACTACCACGAGAAGCGAGGTGACAAGATCATTGTCTTCAGCGACAATGTGTACGCTTTACAGGAATACGCATGGAAGTTGGGTAAACCTTTTATCTATGGCTCAACTCCACAACTGGAAAGAATGCAGATCTTGCTGAACTTCCAGCACAACGACCAGATCAACACCATATTCTTGTCGAAAGTTGGTGACACATCCATTGATTTGCCAGAAGCTACCTGTTTGATTCAGATCTCGTCACATTATGGATCTCGTCGACAAGAAGCTCAACGTTTGGGCAGAATCTTGAGAGCCAAAAGGCGTAACGACGAAGGATTCAATGCCTTCTTCTATTCGTTGGTATCCAAAGATACACAAGAAATGTACTACTCCACCAAGAGACAAGCATTCCTTGTGGATCAAGGTTATGCATTCAAAGTCATCACCCACTTGAGTGGTATGGAGCAGTTGCCCGACTTGGCGTACTCTTCTGCTAGAGAAAGAAGAGAGTTACTCCAACAGGTCTTATTGAAGAATGAAGATGCCGCTGGACTTGAGATTGGTGACGATGTAGATACCAATTTCATTTCCAATGACACCAGAATGAAGCTAGAGAATGCCAATGCCAGCAGAACAGCTGGTTCATTGGCCGGATTGGCCGGTGGAGAGGATATGGCCTACATCGAATATAGCAAGAACAAGAACAAGGAGCTCAAAGAACACCATCCTTTGATCCACCAAATGTATTATAAAAAACAGCAAAAAAATAAATAGGCTAATAGGAATCGGGATTAATTATACAATTACTTACATACTGGTATATATTTAACATACATATTTAATTAATTATTACACTCTGAAATAGCATTTATCATTCATTATAGCATCCCATTACTGGAAAAAAAAACATAGAAACTAATTTTGCAATTGTAGAGTCTGAATGCTTGCGTGCAAGCAATAGCATAAATAAATAGGTTCAATGCCATACATTTCTATGATTAGTGTTAATAATGACAAATTTCAAAATACAATAGGGGAATAATGATATATGTTCATATCGCTATTATGACGTCACAAATTCGCCAAAGTCATCGTCGTCATCTTCTTCAACTTCTACACTTGACGTAGAAATAGTTGACCCAGAAACGCTGTGTGTTTGCTCAGACAGTTTTTCGTCTCCTCGTACCAAACCGTAATGATAGTCAAGGTACTGGCTAGTAGTAGTACCATCTACAGGAATACTATACCCTGCTTTGACAGTATCTAGCTGAAAAAAGGTATCATCGTCTACAGATTTACTCTCACTATTGGCCAATGTGAGGTTTGCCAGTTGCTGCTCTAGTTCAAGAATCTTGAGCTCGTAATGGTACTGGTCCTCGAAGTTTCTAAATCGGCGTTTATAGATGTTCAAGCTTTCACTAAAAGTTATGGTATCAAACGTTTCTTCAAACTTGAGTCCCAAGGCTACTTGAACTAGCAACTCCTTGTTGTCTTTCTCGTTGGAAATGTTTTCCAGCTCTGAGTGCGGGTGGTATCCTGATCCGGGGATCTGGGCTATAATTTTATAGAATTTGGCTGATTCTGAAGTCATCTGGATGGTGTCCTCGCCATCGTTTGCTATCTTGAAATATTCTTCTATAGAAGATTCTGCCAGAACCAACTCTGGAATTGGATTGTACCAGACTTCTGCCCAAACCACATCCTTTTTGGTAGTGATAAGGGAACCTACGCCAGGCGGGATGTACACTTCGTTGAATAGTTCAAGTTTAGCTCTGAGACATTCAAATGGTTTGTTCGGCTTCTTGAGATTTGATTTGTTCTCATTTCCTTCCTTCGCCAGCGATTCGGGAAACAGCGCAAACAAGTCTATATTGTCGTGAATCATCTCCTGTTCTACAAGCCGAAGACTACCAGACCATACTACATTCAGATCGTTCAAGTTCCATTTAGATATCAGCAATGAGCCAGGCGGAATCCGGTAGACCGACACATTGGCGGACTCAAAGAGTAGCGTGGAGATTATCTCCGACGTATACAGCATGGTGTTCTTGTTTCTTGTTACAAGTAATGGGCTGAAGAAATTACTATGTTAATTGTAATCTTTTGAAAACTCAATGCTTAATAGTAAGCAATTTCTTGATCTTTTTATAAAAGTAGGTTAAGGCAGGCTATTGCTTCAATTGAACGACACGGCAATTCTTGGCTGAAAGCAGCGAACAAAACCGAAGATATAATCTACTCCAGTACAACAGAATAAGGATACAATTGAATATATCCCAATATCAATATTGTGTATGTACATAGTTAATATGTAGTGCACACAAGCCACAGTGATCGTAGATGAAAATTGCAGATTGTAGTAGGGAAAGAGACACAAAAAGAGTTGAAATGGCGAAAATTGTCAGATAAATCAATTTGTACAAAGAAATGTCATGTGTCACTTTAATTTTATGTGAATCTTGTATCTTTTCAATAGCTATTTCCTAATCAGTCGATCGACCCATATGTCGCGATCAATGAGTATAGATGTTATCTGACCCTGACGACATCGAGACTGTACGACATTTTTATACAGTCGTGCACACACCACATTATCCTGGTATAAAGTGAATTTTTCACTTTTGAACATCTACAAGGTAAATCAAGCTCATTGTTACGTAGCCGACACCACACCATGTTTAGAACTACCGTGTCCAAAAGTTTCGGTGTGATACCCCGTTCCTTCGCAGCTACCTCGTTCAACAAGTTCGTGGGTACACCCGTATCACTTGTTCGTTACAATTCTTCATTTGAACAATTGAAAAATTCCAAATCCAACCAAAAGAGCTCGAACTCGAAGAAAAACAATAGCAGCATTAACGACATAAATGAATTGTTGAACTCGTCGTTGGATTCCGAAAACTCTGCATTTTTACACTCCAAGCCCAGCGAGTATGGTTTGGGAGACATTGTTCCTAACCCACGAGATGTAGCCAAGAACATTCGAGAAATAGGTCCAGTTGCTGGTAGAGCTGTAGATGTTCACTATGGTGGATTGGGCAAGGCATTTGCCGGAGTGAGAAGACTCGGGTTCACCAACAGAATAAAGTACCACCAGAAGGTGCAGGAGAGATACATCCGTCCGGCCAAGTATGCAAAGCAAAAGAAGAGAGAATGGTGGAGAAGAAAGTTTTCTGAAGGGTTCAAGGACTTGATGTCGCAAGTGAACGATGCTAGAAGAAGAGGGTACTAGCCTTGTATATGATTCTTGTAAATATAGGCAATGCATGAGATGCAAAGTTTTGTCGAAAGTAGAAACGTAGAAAACATTCGAGAGTACCGATGCATAGAGTAACAATCCTATTTGTAGCCTAAGGCTCTTGCTCGCATCAGATCTGCTCAAAGATTGCAAAAAGTTGCGAAAAAAGGGATTGAAAGACCAACGGATCATAAAGAAGTCTATGAAGGAAAGTATTGAGTTGAAGATACAGCAGATACTTCAAAGGAACTATACTTATGTTAGCATATTAATTGTTGACTTTATATCTATTATTCCAGTATTCTGACTTGCTTCAGTAGCGTATAATATAGTTCCTCATATACTATACAAGGAGCAATAGTATATATTCAAATATTTACCATAAATTCTCATTAGTCAACAAGACTAATAAGGAATATCTTCGCACCCGCCAATTGCATGTTATTTGCATATATATAGCCAATCTCACGATTAACCACTCTCAAACGACTCCCCCGAGGTTTTAGCTTTTCTATGTCACTGCGAGACTCGGTGCGACTAGAAAAGATCTGGATCGTCGATTGTGCGCAAGTCCGTTATCAGTGCTTGATTTTCGGAAATTCTTTGTTGAATACATTTTCTTCTTACAGTTTAGTTGTTTTCTATTTAGCATTGAAATATCGCTTTTGCCTTCCCAGAACTCATCATCATCCACATCTGTTTGCTCAATTCATCTCCATCATTATACCATCCTTATTTAAAGCTCATTGCCCAAATTTCTGTCTCATCTTTTTTCATCTTCATCGATTTTGCACTCTGTCTTGGAAGAGTTACCATTATTTATACTATCATATCTACATTGTATCATATCTATACTCACACATCATAACAATGTCGGACAAACGAGGTATTCCTGCCATTACAGGCGATATCGATTACTCCACAGCGTTCCACGTGTTTCCACCTGAACTAATGCCATTTCGAGGTTCCATTCTAGCTTATGGCTCATCGTTTCTTCTGACATTTATAGGGTTTCCACTAGACACAGTCAAAACTAGAATGCAAACCCATAAACATTTCACTTCATACTGGGATTGTGTCAAAAAAACTTATACGAGAGAAGGAGTCAAAGGTTTCTTTCGGGGAATATGGGCCCCGCTAGTTCTGACTTCGTTCTCAAAATCGTTCTCAGTTTCACTATTCACTCTTGTCAAACCCCATGTCTACCATTCGATATACTCTCACAACGACAATTCCAATGCAGCACATCCATTTATCCGGAATATTCCAGTCTGTTTCGTTTCGGGTACCATTGCTGGTGGTGGTGTGTCTCTTTTCGCATGTCCATTCGAATTCACCAAGATTTATGCTCAACTAGAGAAGTTGGTACATAACAAATCCTTAAAAGAACTCCCTGGTAACTTACCCACACAGAACCAGGAAATGAAGAACACTTCCACGGCCCATATAGTACGACAGATTGTGAAATATGAAGGTGTTAGAGGGCTATACTCAGGTTTCAAGTACCACTTCCTCAGAGATTCATTGTCTCTGGGATTCTATTATTCTATCTACGAGTCCATGAAATGGGCCATGAATAATTTCATCAACAAGGACCCTTTGAAATCGTCCCAGGTGTCTATTCTAATGGCTGGAGGATTCTCAGGTGTATTGAGTTGGGCTCTCATATTCCCTGTAGACACCACCAAGTCCTTGATCCAGAAGGATGTAGTAACAAATATTTTACGTAAGGAACAGGGCTTGGAACCTCTTCCTCCAAAGCACAGAAAACTCCAAAAAATAGAAAGAAGATTGTACAGAGGTTTGGGTATCTCGATGTCAAGATCTTTCCTTGTAAACATGATCTTTTTCAACTCCTACGAGTTGGGCATGAGATACATTGCTTAAACTTAAGACTGATTAATCTGTAACTCGAGCTCTAGAGAACTCTAGATTATTGTGGACATTCTCTACATCATAATAGACCTTTTTATACTTGTACATATTATTAAACGGGAATTATAGACATATTTATAGCGCATTATTGTCATCAATTCATAAGGTTGTCGTACATGGCTGTTATGCCTTTAACTTCTTCTTCTTCTTTAACTTACTTTCTCCTTCTTGTTCTTCCACGATTGGCGAATTCATCCTCCTTCTCGTTGTCCTCAGGTTGATCAACATCTGCAGAGACCTTTTGCTGTTGGTTTTTGACTCTGGCGCTTCTTCTCTTGCGAGGAAGTTCTTGTTCCAACTCAGATGAAATCTCCCTTAAAGTTCTTTTCATTGGCGATTTTGATCTCGTTCTAAGTGCTGGATGATCTGTCAGATGATCCTCTTTCCAAGAAGTCTTTCTTGGAGATAGTTGCCTCATATTTACACCTGTTTCCACTTCTGGTTCTTGGTCCAACCCCACATCCAGTACAACCTTCGATCGACCTTTTCTTTTAGGAATATCTAACTTTGGAAATTCCTCTTGTGCCAACTCAGGCAGAATAATACTTAGAGGCCTTCTAGTAGTTCTCAAAGACTTTCGAGGCGAATGGGTAAGAGTGGCAGACTCTTCGTCACCAAATGTATGCCCATTACGCAAGGACCGCGGCTCTAATTCAATATCTGGGAATTCTTCCACATCCAAACCAAGGATTTTCTTCTTTCTTGATTTTGTTCCAGAGGAACTTCTTCTCTTTTTTACATATAAATTCATCTCTTCTGCAGGAGGACCATTGTCATCAACGTTAGTAGTTTCTGGCTCAGGTTGGAAAGTTTCTTGATTGTCAACTTCTGCAAACTTGGACAGAGAAATATCTGTCTTTTCCGATTCTTGCATTTCGTCCAGAATTTCAACATGTTCAGTAACTATTTCATCACTGGAGACAGTTGGTTCAGTACTTACTTGATCAGGCATTTGAAGCTCGACTTCTTCATCTAATTTAACGAGTTCGTGACGATTATCTTGCTTGACATCTTGGGACAGTGCCGTTTCATTCTGCTGAGCTTGTTGGTCTCGCTCTATGTTATCAGCAATGTCATCAGCAATGTCATCATCAGTAGTATTACCAACTAGTTTACCAGAAGCTTCTTTTGCCATTTCATCGGAAACCTTGCTAAGTTGTTCTTCCTCTTCAACAACAACATCAAAAGCCTTTTCACCAACGTCCACAAGGTCGTTAGAGATCAATTCATCGTTTCCATTCTCAACTTCAAAATCACTAGCAAAGATCAATTCACGTTCCTGTGATTCACACGAATCTGGTCCTTCTTTATCTTTGCGCTGAATGCTTTCATCATCATTTTGGTTGTCAATCCCACCTTCTGTTGCATCGTCTTCAATTGGTTCCAAAACAGGAGCCTCAACAAATTCGACTGTTTCAACCTTCTCGTTGATTCCAGCTCTCTGGAACCACTTTGAAAATATCAGGGTTTTACGTTTGAGATTTTTGACAAAGCTACCGGTTCCTTCACCAAGTTTTCGTTTCCTAGTTGAAGATGATTCGCCTTTAACGTCTTCCAGGAATTCATTTATAGAAGCCTTGGTAGCATCAATTTCTTCTACTGTCGAATCCAGGACTGGGAGTGTAACCGATACTGAAGACGTTGCAGATCTGGAGGGCGGAATGATAATAGACGTAGGTATATCAACTTCAACTTGACCACAAATTTCCACCTCTGCATCTTGTTCTACTATATCCAATCCCGAAAGTTCCGGTGACTCTGGTTCTAGAATCTCATTTGGCACAATTGGAATTTCATCAGCCACTTCATCAGAGGCCAAAAGAGGGGAGACAATCGCCTCTGATTCTCCAGGGATTCTATGCTCAACATTGTGAACAATATCATTATTTTCAATTTCATTAGATGTCTTAGGTTCAACGACTTCTGTTGGTTGTAGAATGGATTCACCTTCAGACAATTCAATAGATACACTCTGGGAAATCTCAGTAACAAGATTTTCATCACTTTCTTCAATCTCTTCGACAAAAACAGCAGTTTCGGCGTGCTCAGCATGTTTGGTCTGTGAGCCAGCCAAATCATCAGTGGCATCAGGATAGTCATTCTTATCATTAGTTTCTTCAAGTCCAAGAACGTCAGTTGTGGAAGTATTTCCTACTTCCGAATCATCGATAACACTATTGTAAGCTTCCTTTATTTGTTCAAAAGATTGTAATTTAATGGCACTAGTGTCATTAGATTCATTTGTCGTGAAAACGGAATAGTCCAAATTATTATTATTGGAATTACCTGTATCGCCAAGGTATGGCAGAATTGGCACTTCATCAGGTTCATTGTGAATAACTGTTGAAGTGCCATCTAGTGTGATCTCATCATCTGCTTGGTCATTTGTTTCACTAACAAAAGTTTCCAAGACTGGAATTTCGATTTCTGTATTATCAGAGTTGGATTCTGAAAATGGCGAAGCAGTAACAACTTCTATATTTACCGGTACAATATCTTCATCAATATCATCATTAATGGGCTCATTAGACAGGCCCTCAGACACATCCTTGTTAACATTATATCCTTCCGAAATTGTAGATTTCAGTTCGTCAGAAATTTCTTCTAAAATCTGTGGAAGAATGTCAGGCAATATTGCATGCTCCATTATCTCAGTATCATCTTGAATACTTTGATCTTGAGTATGGTTAAAAATACTATCCAAGTGGGGAATTTCAATCCTCTGATCTTGTGTTTCAGTTGTCGTATAATTTGAATCTTCCACACTTTGATCTTGATCATCAGTAATGATTGTATCCAAATGAGGAACTTCAATGTTTTCACAACCATCAATTGACTGTTCATTCTTCTGGATTTGATCTTCAATTGAAAATGCCTGTTCTTTCAAAGTTTGCTCTAAAACCTGCTTTCTGTCCTGCTCAGAAGAATCTTGATTCTTATCATAGAAGATTGCTTCAACTTTTTGATGTTCTTCGTCCATTTCACCAACAACCTCAATCGAAGAGTTCTCTTCTTCTTCAAAATCGTCCATTGATTGCACTTCCAATTTATCCAGCAGTTCAATACCAGATTGAACTACCTCTGGAGCTGTCTCCGTCTCTTCTTCGGTATGTACCAGAGCCTTCTCACTTACTTCGATATCTGGTATATGTTCTGAGATCTCTTCTTCTAAAACTTCTTCTGATGCGATTTCATTTTCAACTTCCATTTCAATTTCAATTACTTCTTCAACTGCCGCAATCTCAGTACCATGAATTTCCTTTCCAGAATCAGACTCCGAATAATATTCATCGTCTGTAACGAGTTCGTCAAGTATTGGAGCCTCTATTTTCTCCAACTTCCCCGTATCTGCTTCTTCATTAACATTTGCAAGATACAAATTCTCTTCTTGTATGCTACTTTTTCTCTCTCTATATGTCACCTCTTCTAAATGTGATTTAATTTCAATTGAACTTACAGGTTCCCGATTTAGTGGCTCAACAGATATGCTTCTAGAGGTGATGGCGGAATTAAATGGAGAAGACCTTATTCCCAACTCCTCTTCTAAATCTGCAACAGAATTCAAAGTGATATGAAATTTCCTTTCCGTCTCACGAAGCTGTTCCAAAACTACTTCTGGATCTTCTTCTTCTAAAGTCTTGAAGAGAGGAACAGATTTATACTGTTCTAAATCACTTTCGCCCTCACTATCCATTTCTGAATGTGATTCTACTGTAGTCCCTTTATCTTGGTTTTCTTTCTGTACTTCACGTTGATAATTTTGATTTTGTGATGCAGTAGAGTTATACTTCTCATGTACGAATTCTTGGACTTTATGCTCAAGTTTCAATTCTTGTTTTAGTTTGTTTATGTCGCTCTCTTCATCAGCCAAAGACCCATCTGAATAGTTTTCATCAACCTCTTCCAATTTCATATCATGAGTAGTCTCAAACTCTGAAGCATAGAATGAGTTGGGGATAGGTGCAATATCCTCTGCTTTGACATGACTGCTCAGCTCGTACTCTTCTTCATCTTTTGTTGGCGCATATGCCGTAGTATTATTGTCCGTTGCTTCAATATCAGCAGCGTATCCGGCCATGCGATTAACAAGCGTACTTGCATCATAAGTTGGCGCAAGACTTTCGTCACCTGCAACTCTTCCAGAATCTCCGTTAGGTACAGATTCAAATTCTGCGTTCGCTAGAACAGTATTAGCAAGTTGTAATAGATCTTGTTGTTCGAAAAAATTACTTGTAGGATCATACACCGAAGCAAAATCGTCATTAATATTTTCAAAGTTGACCTGATTCTCACCTTCTTGTTTATTAACATCCATTTTCATTTCTTTGTTTTCATCCAGTACTTCGAGATTGATTTTATTTTCAATATCACTTTTATATTCATCTTGTTCTTCATCTCCGCCATCGTCTTCATCTGCTTCATCTTCTTCTTCATCATCATCATCATCATCTTCTTCTTCTTCTTCTTCTTCTTCTTCTTCTTCTTCTTCTTCAACATCATCCACTTCCTCCGCCCCCTCTTCTTCCAAATCGTAGTTATGTTGGTAAGCTGCGTGAGAGTAAGATAAAGACTGAGATTGTTCTTCTTTTTCCTCCTCTCCTTTCACGTCATCGTCTTCCTCTTCATCATGTCGCTCTTCTTCATCATCTTCTTCCTCATCATCTTCTTCCTCTTCTTCTTCTTCTTCCTCATCTTCTTCTTCTTCCTCCTCCTCTTCCTCCTCCTCCTCTTCTTCCTCTTCCTCTTCTTCTTCCTGTACAGAATCAGAACCCAAAACAATGATAGAATCGTCATCATCATCTGGCTGTCGAGATTGTTCCAAATAGTTCCTCTGAGTATTTTTAAATGAAGGAATAATGTCAGAGTGTGTATTTACATGATAATTATTATCGTATTTGTTCTCTTGATAATCTTCCTCATCTTCCTCTTCTTCCTCATCTTCCTCTTCTTCCTCATCTTCCTCATCTTCTTCTTCCTCATCTTCTTCTTCCTCTTCTTCCTCATCATCTTCATGAACTTGATTGTACAATAATGAAGAATCCGACAACCGTGGCCTTCCATGTTGAATACGATATGGAATACTGGTCTGTGACGGCAATTGAATTCCGTTATTAGTATACTGTGCATTGTCAATTGCGAAAACAATATCAGGACGAGCTGTAGATTCTACTTGTTCATAATCGTATTCTTCATCTTCTTCTCGGCCTTCTTGATCTTCCTCTTCTGCCTCTGATGATAATATTTCTATGAGACCATCTTCATCTTCTGTATCTGTAACATTATCTTCTTCTTCAACCTCTATGTTTTCTTTTCCTCTTTCTACTTCATCTTCTAATTTCTTTTCTACCTTCTCAAGCGTTTGAATTTCATGCTCTGCTGGTTCAATTGATTCCTTTTCAAGTATGGCTCCCAATTTTTCAAAAGCATCGTCAAAAATTTTATTTTTGTACTTCAATTTCAATTGATCTTGTTGATCTTGAATGTTCAATAATTCCAGCTCCAATTTCTGCTGCCTCATCAAATGCTTGAATCGCGTATCAACGTTACTGATCCAGTCTATAATATCATTGGAAGTATCTTTAGCGCTACTAACAATCCCGCTGTGGTCTTTGCTTGCCAGTTTCAGGCTGACTTTGGAGATGCTGTAAAGATGACTACTATTGAAAGTATTACTATAATTGGCTCTAGGAGTGGCCCCTTCCTCCTTTAAATTGGTAGTTGATTTCACCTTGAAAGGCGAAGGGAAATTGCTATTCCCCATTATCCAATGGAATGTGCGAATTAAGGATGGATTCCTCGAAGTAATAGATGTTTATATAAAATGAAAATATGTATGTAACCTTTGCTAGATATGGTGAGAAACAACACGTGACTTCAATATATTCAAAAATCACCGATATATACAGGATACTTTCTCCTTGGATGCAATCGCCTGGGTTTCAAAATGAAAACAGAACGGTGAAAGAATTCTTACTTTGTTCAATACATGTACAAATAATTCTTCTAAAGAAAAATCTGTTCCAAATATAGCTATATCTTCTTTCTTAATAATTGAACATAGAAATCTATCATTTCACTACTTTATACTGCATATATGGTCACGTGACAAATGATCATGCGATCCATGACACATTGCACAGCGTCTAAACTTGCCGGTTAGGGGCCAATTCAGATCTGAAAAACTAGCTATTTAAGCGAATACTAATTAAGTGTATATGCAGTCTGGAGACCGGGCCGAGGCTAGTTATGATTAATCTTCATAACCATTTTGTAGCCGTAAAAAAATTGAATTTGATTCAATTCGGTAGGAATGCAATGTAAAGAATTTATTGAAGCCAGCGTCCGATCATATCAGGAGAGTTAACATCCGTACACCGTTGCCGCCAGTCAATTGACTAATTGTGACTATTTATTGTTTTAGCCAGGTAGAATAGGTGTCGCCGGTGAAAGTGCGCATGAGAAACTGCCCTAATATAACTACGGCAGGGTTCCATCAGATGAGCCCATTCTGTGATGCGTACCTACGCAAGAGAACACATCAACATGTATGGAAACGGTTGACAGTAAATAAAGTATTTAGATTACGGGCTTAAAGGGATTGGCACAAACAGCCAGAAATATGCATCCAAAGGCTGGCTCTACAGAATTCTCAAACAAGGCACACCGGCTATAATGTGTTAGGTAGTATCGAGAAAATGCACATATCCGAAAGTTCTGTATATCAGGCGGAGGCACAATGGATGTTTCAGAGTACTATATTGAGACGTAATACAATGGATCGGAAAGCGACACATTGCTTGATGAAACTGGGAGCCGTTGGTGCTCCACAACATGGGGAAGAATTCTCGACTGGAATGTGGAAACAGGTTTCCGTATTATTCTCGGGTTTCTCAATTTTCGTGGGTGCAAGGTTACACTCGCCAACCAAGAAAGAAGGGATGAAATGAAATTTCGCCAATTTTCCGAAACCGAAGCATCACTAATTGTCAGCGGGCATAAATTGGTCATGTGGGGGACCAGAGTGGTTTAGAGGGAGCTACAAGAGTAAACATAGGTACACAAATTTCATCTCTGTGGGAAAGCTACTTTTAGCTTTTTAGAATGCAATCTATGGCTGATCTTTATCTCTGGACACGATCATTTAAATTCGGTACATCAACTTCCAACATTTTGATCATTCACAGGGGCCGGGTGTCTTTCCTCGTATTAGCTCATCACAATTGCTCACCACTAAAATTATGAGGAGGCTCATATGAATGTGAAATTGATGGGCGTGGCAATTCTCGTCGAACGACTTTATTGCTTCTCCTCGGAACATGTCATGTTCCCGGAAGCAATCTTTTTCCACCTGAAACAGTTTTCTACATTTGAGATGAGCCAAGAGAAGGAATAATATTGCAGGAAGTGAACAATTGCGCTTTGACCGAGCTTAACATAATGCTCTATATTTAGAATTTGTGAACAGTTTTAAAACCGTGCATTTAACCATCCGTCCCTCCAGCGACTGTCAATAAATTGGATGAAATAGGGCAAATTCAGAAAAAGAAACGCCTATTTGTGTGAGAGAAGAATACAAGTAAAAAAAGGGAATATAAAATTTTTCCTCAATGTAATAATTCGATGTTAATATTTTTTAGAACTGGGGTTTTAATTTTTTTTTTTGGGGACGATGGCTGCACTATATAAACCTTGGACTTTCTCTGGTCTTGGGTAGATAATTCAGTTCTCCAAGTTTGAGTTGTTTACAAATTTCATTAAGCATCAATTCTTTGCATTTTATTCATTATTTATTTAAATAAATCTCACATTCGCTATGACCACTGACAACGAAATCATTGATCAAGAGGCTCAACAGACCTACAACCCAAAGTTGGATGCCGCTATTACCGCCTCCCCATTGAAGAACCATTTGATTGCCTTCCTTGGTGAATTCTTCGGTACCTTCATCTTCTTGTGGACTGCTTTTGTTATTGCCCAAATTGCTAACCAAGCCCCTGCCATTCCTGATGGATCCAACCCTCAACAGTTGATCATGATCTCTTTCGGTTTCGGTTTTGGTGTGATGATGGCTGTCTTCATGTTCTACAGAGTTTCTGGTGGTAACTTGAACCCAGCTGTCACCTTGACCTTGGTCTTGGCCCAAGCTGTTCCTCCTGTGAGAGGTGCTATCATGATTATCGCTCAAATGATCGCTGGTATGGCCGCTGCAGGTGCTGCTTCTGCTATGACTCCAGGTGACATTGCCTTCGCCAACTCTCTTGGTGGTGGATGCTCCAGATCCAGAGGTGTCTTCATTGAAGCTTTTGGTACTGCTATTTTGTGTTTGACCGTCTTGCTCTTAGCCGTTGAAAAGCACAAGGCTACCTTCTTGGCTCCATTTGCCATTGGTATTTCCCTTTTCTTGGGTCACTTGATCTGTGTCTACTACACCGGTGCTGGTTTGAACCCAGCCAGATCTTTTGGTCCAGCTGTTGCCGCCAGATCTTTCCCAAATTACCACTGGATTTACTGGGTTGGCCCAATCTTGGGTTCCGTCATTGCCTTTTCTATCTGGAAGGTCTTGAAGGTTTTGAACTACGAAACCTGCAACCCTGGCCAAGACGCTGACCACTAATCGTCCGATCATTCAGGTGCATAATTTATTAATTACAAATGGCCAGTATTCAAACTGATTGAATTTGAAAGCACCTACGACGATCTAGCATTGGTTTTTATATTTATACAATTCCTCCAAAAACTCGAGAGCTCTTTTTCTCACGATTGCTTCTAGATAGCTCCACTCCTAATTTTATTCATAGTGGCTACTAAATACTAATACTTAATATTTGAAACGTTGAACACTAGCTTCGTAGAAATTTGTAGCACCATATTGATGCGTATTGATAACGGTGATAACACTGGATAATAAGTTCTTGTAATGAATGCCGATCAAGAAGTGGGTGAGTATTAGCGAAATCCCCCCCCTTGATTGTAACTGCAACAAGAACTATGCTGGTAATTGGATATGCAGGCGGATATTATTCTAACTTAAAAATAACTTCAATTGGTGATTTTGTGGCATGCACAACTACTAAAAATATATTGGTAAGCGGGATCGGGTATCATGCTTTGAACGAACTTGCAATTTTTCGACAAACAAGCTTACGGATACTTTATGATACTATATCGGCCAACAGCAGTGGAAACTATTAGCAGAGTGGCTGGACTGATTAATTGCTTAACCAGCCTTTATGTCCGCAGCGAAAAAACCTTAAAGCTAAAATTTAGTCACGTACATGTCATCTCGATTTTTATTGTCCCGATTGGGCTAGATCGTTGCTGCATGCATGTACCGGCAGGAGCTACACCCACCTGGAAAAAAATTCAGCACTTTCTATTCTTCATGGGCACTCGTTGAATATGAGAGAATTATATAGGAAAATTAATTTGACAATATTGAAGAGAATAGTACCACTAGACTCTGTAGAACAAACGAGATCATATGGTTCTCGTCCCAATGCACAATCCTGTCACTTGCCGAACAATCACGCAAATTATTCTAGATCTTCAAAAAAGACAATGTCACATGGAAGTGTGAAAACGCTGGAGATTTACACATTGCCGATCTGCGCGTATAGTTGTAGGATCTATTCCAATTTCTTTCCGTAGTGTACATCACCTCTGCTCCAAAAGTACTACTACTGACGACTTACGGGAGCATGTACAATATCAACAAAGTGCATTTCCTAATGGGGTATAATTGGTGAGCCAGTCTACAGGATTTGTGTCAGTAACCATGGTTATTTATTTTATTGATCGCAAGAGTACTTACTTGTAGTCTAGCTTGCTTCCTATAATGCGCTATTAATGTTGGTAAAATATCGAATTGCTTTCCTACTTGTAAACACTACGAACTTTTGGTAAGGTTCATATCGCTCATAGTGAAAAGCAAGTCGTCATCGTCGAAATCTTCCTGAGATCCAGGTTGTGGCACCTGGTGATGATGATGAAGTTCGGTGTCGATACTTCTATCGCCTCTGGAGTTATGCTCGCTGTGAGCACCTGCATCTTTTACTATGGTTACCATTTGTATTTGTTTATGTTGCTCCTCTTCATCTCTAGCAGATGAGCTGCCGACTGGTTTTTTCATAACCATCTCGTCATCGTCATCTTCAAACACATTTTCGTAGTGAATTGATGAACCAACTCTCGTGCGTTGGTATAGAGAAGGCGACGTAGCCATACCAGTGACTCCCGAAACACCTCTCACATCTGAGCCCAGATGGATGGTAGCATGCGCTGTAGTTGTAGAAGTGACAGGGGTTGCAGAAAGTTTGCTTGCCGATCGAAGAAAAGATGCGTTTGAAAAGGTGAAATTCGTTCTATTTTCATCTTCACCAGACGACGATCTTCTATTCTTCTCGATCTCTCCGGTTACCACAGCTGCATACTCTCGCGGTGTTATCGTAGCAGCAGAATTAGGTTCTGTGACTGCAGGAGAATGCGCAGCCAAACCACCACCAGAAGGTAGCGAAAGCTGACCAATGGCTCCTGCTCCAGAAGAAGACCGCCTCTCATTTCTCCCATAGCTGCCAGGAACTCCATCATAAAGTCCAGACATCGAGGGAGAAGGCGAGCGAATAGAATGAGAGCTCTTACGACTGGTGCTGGAGTGCCTGGAATTACTTACGCCGAAACCACTACCAGAACCACTTGCTGCAGTATTGTGCTGCAAAATTAAGCTGGCACTTACACTATCACCTAATTGCTGGTGGTGACTCTTCATCATTTGGAACTTATTCAAAGCGTCAGCTCCACTAGGAGAGCCCATGCTGTTCTTGGACTCACCACTATGATGTGTGTTGTACGAACTTGAGAAACGAAGATCGGCTTTACTATCGATCAGGCGTACAAACTCACTGATGTCATCATCAATATAGAGTCCACTCAAGGGCTCAATTGACGACGATACAGATACAGTGCTTGTCTCTAGAATAGAGCCATCAGCTCCGCTTCCACTTCCAGCATTGATACCAGTAATACTTCCACTAGTTAACGTGCTAGCAGCTACAGGAGTACTTTGTCTTACACTAGTATTTGAGTATCTTCTACTAGCACGCGATCCAAATGAAGACGAAAAGCGAGGTGTGTTTGTTGTGCTGTCAGGATTGGAAAACATACTATCCTCATGCTGCATGTTGGAACCATGCGAAGAAGAAATAGACCGAGGATACGACATGTTATTTATATTGGTAGCATTTGTACTGTTGCTCGACGAGCTGGGTGCTATTGGGATATTAGAAGTGGTATGCGTTGACGATGTACTACTTCTAGGATTTCTTAACATTGCAAACAAAGAAGCATTTGAAGCCGATCGGTTGCTTGTGATTGAAATCCGTCTTTCCAACGATCCTCCATAGCCGCCATTTGGCGTATGCGACGCTGGAGGAGGAGAATTACTAATGGAGCCAATCTTGAATGGCTGAATTGTCGGTTTGGATTGACCTATTGGAGGTGTCCCCCTCTTCGAAGGGGAACCCTCTCTCAAACCAGGATGTCCTGAAGAACAGGGTGAGATAGACATGGACGTGTTGCTCGCCACCGAGAGTCGCTTGTAGACAGAATCTTTGGCTTCATGATATTCTAAATTTTCTAGAGAAGAAGACTTGTCACGGTCTTCTTTGGAATTGATGCTGGTATCAATTTCATCGATATGGTCTATGTCAAACTTAGCCTTAGTATGACCATGGCCCGAATCAGCCAAGGGAGTTGAATCCATGCTAATGAAATGAGTAGAAAGCACTTCTTCGTTGTCGTGGATGCAGAAATCGTAGTCGTTTCTATAGGCTATGGAGATCTTCAAAGTTCCCAAGCTGGTTTGAATGGGCTGGAACTGCTTTTGGCTCATATGAGAGTCAGTGGTGAGCATTTGACGTGGGATAATCGTCTTGGATAATCCAATTCTTCCCTTAGAGCTGATGGGCTGCTTTCCGTCCAAAATCTTGTTACCTAGGGTCAATTTGTTCAACTTGGTACTCGATTTGTTAATCAAGAGTCTCTTTTTCAACTTGAAAGCGGGCATTAAGCGAGCAAATCCATAGATACTGCGGAACAATATAATCGCCTGTTTGTATATCAAGGGCAATTCATCTACTATCGAGCCCAGGGCATCGGTCTGGTCGAACTCAATTAACCATCTTTCTAAAACCACTTCGTGTTTCTTGCCCCCGCTCTTAGCCACAGCCCATGGGTTACCGTTATCATCATTTAAAACTACGGTTTGACTAGAGGTCAATTGTCGCAAATCAAGATATGTCTCGATGATCATAGGAGGCATACTTTGCAACTGGTTGGACTTCCAGAGCTTGAGATCATCTTTGGGAAGATCCTGGGAGTTTTGGATATGCAAATTGAACCAGCGGTTGATCTTGTTTCCGCTTGCAGAATCGTCGTGAAGTGCCGGATTGAGCAATGGCGATGCTGCTGCTGGCGGAACTGTTCTTGATTGGACTATTATCTTGACGGCCTTGCTGAAACATTGCTGAATAACTTGAGTAAGCTTGGAGTTCTGCTTTCGGACATACGATTCCGTGTTCTTATCGTTAGGATAGTGTTCCTGTTGCAGCTTGTACTGGTACAGACTATCTTGGGAAGACATGGTTGCGATTATTGAAGCTATGCTTGTTGAAGTGAGAGATTAAGACTATAAATATTGTAGATGTCTGTGAGACTAGAAGAACGTGAACTCGCTCATATGGATTAGAGGCTGGAACAGGTAATGATATAAATATTGACACAAATATTTGTTAAATTAAATGATGAGACAGTAGAATGATAAGATAGAAGATCGGAGACAATTGTATGGTCGCACCTAATCAGATCAGACAACCAATATATTTGGAAGATGTGAGTAATTACTTCAAATGTGTGCGATTTGCGATTTGCAGACTGTTCTTGAGGAAGAAGTGGTGTCTGGTTATATGTGATGGATACCTGTTTACGTGCCACAATGGAGTAGGATTATTCTCGCGTGTGGTAGACGAGCACGGGAAGAAAGTGAAGGTCCAATAAAGCCTGCGCCACTAGTACGATGGCAATACCACTCTGGGAGTTGTATAGACAATGGTATACAGACGAAAGTCGCGACACAGGGAGAAGTAGGAGCCAGAGGGTGGCAATCGAGGGACTTGATAACTGATTGTAGTGATAACTGTGAAGTCACGGGATCACAGCACAATTCGTTTGGAGAGTGAGTATGAGGCAGGGAAATTACGAGTTATTGCTGAGTGTGGACGTGAGCAGCTGCTGGACGATAGCAATAACAACGATGATAACTAGACTACGGGCAAGTATCAAACAGGAAGGCTGGCAGAAGAAAAAGACATGTTTCCTACACATCCAACGGGTACAAAATTGGGTGTATATATTATCTACACAGATTGTGAGTAATAGAGAGCTTAACTACGGGATCAGCTGCCTGCACACAGCTTTATCTTTTTTGGGTGGGTCATTATCGGTTATACTACATATAGGTGGTTTAGATAACCTTGACAGTGGGGCAGAGTAGAGCTCGAGAAGGAAAGTGTGATCAGAGGGTAGCTGAGAGAAGCAGCGGAAATAAGCAAAAGAGGTCAACACTGACGGTGGCAATTGGCACAAAGAGCAGCCAGGCAATCCGTGCGACAAGAAAGGAGATCCAGCCCGCAACCAGTGATCAAATAGACAGCCTGGCTTCAGAGGTAAGACTTCACCACCTTATACTTGACGGTGGGGTCACTATGTAGTGTCCGACCAACCACGAATACTTCAGGTGATATTGAAATTGCTCGGGAAAAGCTGTATACAACGAGTGTGTGATGTTTGGCACTGGCAGATCCGAGAGTTGGTAGCCATGAGCAAGAAGGGTATGTAGTGACATGACAATTGTCGCGTAACGAACATGACACACGGAGATCTGCTGTGTGACTATTGCCACTTTGCTTCTCTTTCCTTGTGTTGGAACAATGACACTACCATTAGACGCTTTAGTCCAGATTCGAGGGTATGACGGGGGCCTCGGCTTCCCCTCCAGACCCTTGGTTCTTTCTACAGGAACGGAACTTATTGCAATCAAAGACCGGGGAATGTTTAGTCGAATGGCACCGTCGTATTTGCCGAGATTGACGGATTGGGAAAGTGTCTACCATTTCTGTATATGTACTTTTGTCTGCTGCAACCGTGCTCTGGCGCTAGTGTCGTAGTTACCATTGGGTGTGATATCTTCTGTGCATAGTACTTAAAATATGGGGTAGCTTCTATGCATACCGGCTGCAACTTTTTCTTTTCTGAACTCTATTTTCAAGAATTAGAAATCCTAGCCATCACATATCTTCCGGATGTACCTTACATTGTTGTATATTTTAAATATTATTGTTTGCTCTTCACCGATAAGTCATCCTATGGTGTTCTTTGCTACAAGATTAATGTATTCTGTCGATTGCCACCACAATCTCACGTTAGGTTAGACCTCCTTTCCAGCTATGATTTCTTTTATATGCTTATTCTTTACGATGTGCTAATGCTGTAGAATGCTATACAAACATCTTCCCGAGAGCTCCAGAAACAAGAGCCAGATCGGGCGTGAGAATCATACTTCTCTGAAGTTCACGCAAAGTACCCCCCAAGAGGTTTGCTTCACTTGCCTGGGCTGCATTGAGTTTCGATCCTTCTAACGCTCCCACACTGACAGCCATGGCACTGTTAAGCTTCTTCCATACATCGTACTCAGATGGGAATAAAATGGCGCTCTTCTGCCAAATGTAGTCGTTATTCCTCGAAGCACCGTCAATTCGTTTGTTTAGCTCGCTGATCAAACGAGGTATATCTCTATGTGTATCCTTGGAAACTTCTTCCAACAGGAAACCAACTAATTCTTCCTTGACTGGCAAGAAGTAGTCCTCGATATTATCGGCTACACATATGGCGCCTAACGTCAATACTACGATTAGCGAAGAACCATTTTCTTCAATAAATGAAAAGAGCAGATCCAAGGCCGCCAGTTTTGTCTCTTCACTGCCATACGCGTAGAGTATTTGTGCTACTAATGTAGCAATTCTCTTGGAGTTATTGTGGATGGAAAGAACCGACTTTAGCTGTTTAATAGCTAGGTCGAATTCGTCATTGAAGAACCAGCTCAATCCAAGAACAACTCTCGATGATAATACAATCTTATCCAATTCAGCGTCGCCATTCAGATCTCCAATCAATTCAATTGCATTTTCTGCACAATCAAGGGCTCGCTGGTATTCTGACATTCCAAGGTAGAGCCTGGCTAACTGTGACTTAGAAGAAGCGTACTTGACCAATATTTTTTCATTTTCAGTCTCTTCGTACTTCGCTTCTAGAATTGTACACAAACGTTCTCCCACTGTAACAGCAACGTCATAACTCTTACATCTCTCGGCAATTGTAGCAGCGACCTCTAAAGCAACTACGTCATCGGGAGCATACTTCAAGTAAGTCAATAATGCCTGGTTTGCAACACTGAATTCTTGTGAAGCATCATGATTCGTGGGATCAAAATCACCAACTCTCTTTTGCAAAATGGATAATCCATACAAGAACATAGCCAATTGTGATCTTCCTTTAGAAGCAGAGTAAGCATGGCCAAAGAATCTGGAAGCTTGGTCATGGTTTCCCATTAACTCATCTGCCAAAGCCTGGCCCAACCATGGATTTGTCTCAAGTGGTGCTGCTGCCTGGGCCCTAAGGAAGCTTTCGTGTGCCAATTCAATATCGCCCGCGTTCAAGTACAAAGCAGCCAAGTTGATCCAGATGCTGATATCTCTCGAATCAATATTGCCAGCCTTGATGAAACAATGCTGTGAAATGCCGGCATTGGTGGTAGCATACGCATTTCCCAAAGCTACCCAAAAGGAAGCATTATTGTCTTCCAATTGAATTGCTTTTTTGAGAACTGTGATTGAGTTGGATCTGTAGGCTGTTAAATTGGTAGTATAGAAGGCTTCCAAATATGACAATCCAAGATTGTAGTAAGCAACCGAATTAAGGTAACGATTTGGCACACTAGGCGTGAATTGAATTGCTGCTTTCGAACACATGACAATAAAGTTACAAATTGCCTCTACTTGTTTTCCTGATTTGAATAGGGAAACATTAGAGGATGTATTAGACGTTTCCCCATCTTGAAGCTTAGAAAAAACATCATTTGTTCGTGTATCTAAATCGACTGTCCCAAAGAATGACTCCATGGTGTCTATTGGGAACGTGCCTATTCTCTCTCTTATGATCAAGAAGTACCTAAAGCATTCTGCCAATGCTTTCCACAAATTTTGCGAGTGCTTATTTTTAGTAGCCAGCATTTGAATGTAATTGATAGTTTCTAAATTGGACTGAATAGCTCTTCCTAAAAAGCCATTAAGGAACAATCTATTAGTATTTTCCAAATGTGCTTCATAGATAGCATTCAAGATACACTCTTCGCCAGGCTTCGATTCCAAAGCTTCAATTAAATATTTGCTACCTTCTTCAAACTCTGCAGTACTACAAAGAACAATGCCCAACAAGTATTTGGTTTCCCAAGCTTCTTTATTGAGAGATAAAGACTTGCGCAAGACCTTTGCAGCAGCATCAAGACGTCCACAATTAACGTATGCTTCACCTAATGCGGACCAACATTCGTAGCTTTCCGAGTCAACCCGCAATGCACTCTGAAACCATCCAACAGCTCCAGAATCGTCTTGCTTGTTAAGACCGCAGAATCCTAAAACTCTGTACGGCCAGGACCTATCTTCGATATCTTTAGAAGGATTCAGTAGTAATCTTCTGGCTTCTTCCGAATCGACGAGTCTCTTACTGAGGACTTCAGCTACGTCCCACTCATTCTTAGAAGTCAATTCTTCCACAATATACTTGGCAGCTGTTGTTTCTCTAACATCCAATTCGAATGCTTTGTAGAAACATTTTTGGGCACGAGAAGTTTCGCCATAGTGGTCTTGTAACAAGATCCCCAACGAAGTGTATATTGGAGCATACACTTGAGACTCCTTAAGAGCATCAATCAAGATGGAATATGCCTTCGAAATGTTAACAGAATTATGACTGTCTTCAAGGAGGTAACTCTGGGCGATTCTCCATCTCGTAACAGCTCTCTTTTCTTTGCTGAATTGATCTACCCCATTTATCTTCTCCAATGCAGAAATCAAGCCTTGTCTTCCCGATTTGTAATCATTCAACAAAACAATACACCAATTGTATTCTACCTGGGCTTCGATATGGTCAGGGTGATTTTGAACTACGTCTTCCAACAATACCTTGGACTCCGAATATTCATTGTTCTCAATCAAAATCAACCCCTTTCCGACTCTTGCAGTAATGTTATCAGGATTAGAAAGCAAAATCTTGTTATACAAATCTAGTGCCTTGTTGAAGTTCTTCGGAGTTTCATGGTAAGTATATACGACAGCCAATGATGACAAGATGTGTTCTCTGGAATTCTTCAAATTGATACCATAACTTCTCTGCAAATCAGCAAGAAGTCGAATACCCTCTTTGCACTTCTCTGAGCCAACAGGGTAGTTTCGAGAATGAATGTAGAAATCAATAATGATTCGATTGGCCAACACAGACTGTTTGGACTTGTCGTAGCCTCGTAACATAAATGTAAGAACTTCAGATGGAGTTAAGTTGAAATGACTCATGTTTTGAGAGTTTTCCTTTTCAACTATCGTGGTGTATATATTCTCTTCATTCATGCTATCTAATTTGTTCTTGCGCTTACCTCCCTTTTGCTTTTTGGTCGATGTAATGGCATCATGACTGCTGATACCTTGAATAATGTGTTCTTTATCGAAAGGTGAGATCTCACTTAAGGAATAGGCATAGAGTACTAATCCCAAACCTTCGCCAGGGAAGTGATTTAGGTAGTAGATGACGTTTTCTTCATCGAGATCGGTTAGGTTCTGGATATCGAGCCAGTCAAAGTACAAGTTCCAACAGACAGGGCTCGACGACTTCACCAATACCATGCCTTCAACCATCTCCTGAACCTTCTTCAATAACTCATTTTTAACTGGACACACCTTGAGAAGTTGGTATCTGTGCTTCAACAAATCGTCTTCAAAGAGCTTTCTCTGGTCATCGTCAGTGCCAATATTGAGATAACTCTCATACAACGATTCCAAATCTGAACTCTTGTATATGGTCCATTGGAACTTGTCCATCTTGAGCTGCTGATCTATAGTCATTTTTCTACCAAACTTTACTCGCTCCTTAGCCGATTTATGTACCACTTCAGCTTCCAAATTCTTCGCTGTCAATTTGATCAAGTCTCGAAGATTATCAGCAGGATTACCAAGAGCTGAGCCAATAAGTTCTGCCAACTCCGTTCCCGGTCGTAATTCCCGGAGATACATCTCGTGAAGAACAGGCTTCTTTTTGTACTTCTGAACAGCTAAATAGTTACGGATATCCTTAATTGTTTCTGCTATTGAGACACCTTGTTCTAGTTGTAATCGAATCAACTGAGTGACAATCTTGAAGAAAAGCAGGTAGTTCGAGTCACTTTTTACACTCTGGAAATACCCTCTCCATGCCAATAAATTCTCAGGTTCTATTTCGGTGGCTCTTTCAAATGCTTTATTGGCATGAGCTACATCCTGTTCCAACTGACATGCCTTTCCTAGAAATACATACGCAAAGTAGGACTCAGGATCAGTTTCGAGAGCATCTTGGATGTGTTCGCGGGCCAATTCTGCATCTCCCTGGTCGATTGCACTCTTGGCCAATCTAAGAGCCTTCTTGACACTCGACATGTTTGCTGCAGATGTATATGGAAGTATGGAATGAGCAGAGGTTGAAGTGCCAGTGGAGAAATGAAAAATCGAATAATATATGACTGCAGATAACAGACGGCACAACTTGTTAATATTAAAGTTGAACTGAATATATTAACAATGAGTAGTACAAGTGAAATAAAGAAAAAGGAGAACCACTATTTTGAAGAATATATAGCAATCATATATGAAAGATATAACATCACAAAAAAGGATAGGCAACCATCTATATTCAGCCCATTGACTTCCTTATTACCCAATAATCACCATTACCAATAGTGATGCTACTCATCTATGACACGTGCTTACACTCACCTGACTCGTACACATCAATTTTTTCAGATCCCATCTTCAACTACTTTTCACAACCAAACAGCAACATCTGAAGCAAAAAGAAAACGAACAGTTGCTCCACAACGTGAAATGGACATTGCCGACCTTCCTGAGGCATCCAAGACGCAATCTCCGAAGTCGTACTTGTACACTTCCATCGCCCGCAACCATTTGGGCAATGTGGCTGCACTCATTATCTCTAGCTTGATTTCGTCTGGCCGATTGACAGCTACAGACATCAGCCATAGAACAAAAATCCCCGTAAAAAAGGTGAAATCTGCCCTTGTGTCATTGATACAGTTGAACTGTCTCTTTTACTGGCGAGAAAATGGATCCAAACAAGTTTTCTATTCTTTCAACGAAGCCGGCATTCTAGTCTTTTTACATTCTGGAGACATCATTAGTCACATCACAACACATTATGGCGAGGATTCGGCCGAAATCATTCAGAACATCCTTGTAAATGGACATATCCGTGTAGAAGACTATGTCAACAACATTGAGAATGAAGAAAAGAAGTTGGATATCCAGACGTTATTCTTTCGTCTTTTTACCGATCGCTGGATCGTCAGATTGCAACCCTTCAATTTCAACCCTGTAGACGATATCTGGAACCAGTTGTACCAGGAGACATTGAAAAATACACCGAGAACATCTACTACCAGTGAAGTGAAGAGAGTTGCTGAGGCTAAAGAAAAGACAAAGACTAAATTCATCAACCTTATAGAATCAGGACAGAGCCCTAAAGACTTGTATCTGACCCAAGATGGTATAAAGCGTTTGAACCCCACGTTGGTTGTCACATTCAATTTGTCGAGATTCCAAAAACACCTAAGAACGACTGCTCTCGTGTCGTTAGCCAAGTCTAGAGTTGGACTATTATCGGCCAAGATCTACGAAACAGCATTGAACCTAGTAGAAGCTTCGAGCCCCAATCTAACGCATCCATTCTTGCAGATTTCTGGCTTAATCAATGATCCAGATGAAACCCGGTTCTTTGTAAACTCCATAGAGAACAAGTTGGTCGATGAGAAGAAGACTGTGTTCAATGTCAGAGATTTGGGAAGATTGCTTCCACATGACCTTGACTTGACAAACTCGATTTTAACTTACAACTTCGTAAAACATAACCTCACTCCAAAGAAGAGATCATCCAGCAATAGTGATGATGAAAGACCTACCAAAAAGATAAAGACCGAAGAATCTGAAGACATTTCAGAATTACTGGAATCTAACGGAGCCTTGCAGAGCGACTCAAATGGCAATGGCAATGTCGATTTTAATACTTCTGATCATCAGTCTACTTCCTTAATTCAGCATCATTTAAAATTACTCTCGTCTGGATCAGGCGCTCAGCTTTTGATTGAAATTACCCCAGGAAGCTATACCATCCCATATGCATCATTGTTGAAATACTTGAAACAATATAATTTCGAGACTTTGGTCAAGACAACATTGGGACCTAACGCTTTCAGAATCTTAAGATGCTTAAAATCATTAAAAATTGGCGATGAAAAGACAATTGCCAACTCTGTATTATTAAAAGAAAAAACCGTTAGAAATGAAATCTACAAATTGCTCAAAGCTAACATGCTCGAAGTTCAAGAGGTTCCAAGAAGTGCCGATAGAGCTGCCTCAAAAACATTCTACTTGTTCAGGCATAAGGAGTTCTACAGTTTCGAATTCTTGTGCAACTCGTTGATTTTCTCGATGGCTGAGATCTTGTCCAATGTCCAAGCTTTTAGAGAAGATCATAAAATCTTGTTGGAAAAATGTGATAGAGAGGATGTCAAGGGCCACGAGGAAGAATTGTTATTGGAATCTGAATTGAAGACATTAAAGAACTTGCAAAGTAGACAAGTAACTAATACTGCCAGGTTCAATAGAATTAAGTCGCTTTATGTTATCTACCAATAGAGTCTCATATCAACTATCAATTGGCAGATTTTCTCGAACAAGTTAGATAAGTCAATTTCTACATACTAATATTAGTTTATATAGTAGTTTTGAAAAAGCATTGGAAAGTCTAATTTGCACGTAATTTTCGTTAAATTGATTATTCGACAAGTGAAGCCGCTATGTACGATTCTTGAAATGTCTAAAGAGTCTGACTGAAAGCAGCAAAGTCAAATTGGTTTTCAATGACATTCCCATTTACGGTGTATTTTGCTTTCACTCTGAACTTGACCTTGGAACCTTGCTTACCTACCAACTTTAATACCTGCCTGATCCTTCCTCCCGGCACCAAAGTATCACCTTCAGAGGATGACGAAATGGTCAACTTCTGGGTCTTTGGAACGGCAATGAGGAATTGAAATTGCTCTACCAAGTTAGCAGAATTCGAATCTATAAGTGCTTCTATTATCGCCTCCCCATTTGATGGGAAAGACTTGGGCACAAAAGCAACATTGATGAAGTTGTTTGAAAATGCTGGAACGGAGATTGCTGCTGCTTCCTGTGGAGTATCGAAAGTTGCGGAAGTAGTAGGACCAGCTGGTGACGTATTGAAAAGGTCCAATATGGCTGCGCTATTGTTCTGAGAAGCAGTTGCAGAACCATTACTTCCACTAAAAATATCTGACAACAATGCAGCGGCATCCTTATTTCCATTTACACCATTGCTATCGCCATTGTCATCCATGAGATCAAGCAACAAATCTTCTGTAGTTGATGGAACACCAGAGCTGGATGGTGCAGTTCCGAATTTTTTAGACTTAGTGCTTGCATTCTGTAAGGTCAAAGATTGTCTTTCCTTGACTGGTGGAGGCGGCATTCTAGCCAATAAACCCCTCTTGAGATCTACATCTTGTGCGAAAATTTCCTGATATTCGACTGCTCTTACTTGGATTTCCAAATTGTTATCGTAAGTTCTTGCATTCAAGATCTGTCTTAAATGTTCAATTGATGCTCCGTCGCTGAACTTCACTGACAATTTGATCACAGCTGTCAATATGTATGTTATCAATTGAACTGTTTCCAGTTCAGAGTAGGTAGAGTTGTTGATCAAGTTATCAATTAAATCTAGTATGACCTTGTCGGAAACAAGCTTTTCCTTCGAATTGACTTCTACATTGGTTCCCAATACCAAATCGGCATACTCTCCAAGAGACCACACTGTAATCAAAGACAAGCCAAATTGTGTAGAGTCTTCCAAGCACGAAGCAAGGAGTTTTTGCACAATGTGCTTTTTCAACTCATTATCGTTGCACTGCAAGATGAGAGCCAAGATGCTCGAGATATTGTCTGAAGTGACATAATCACCTGAGAGTTTCAACATTCTAATCAAGGTGTCGAAATGCCACTTTTCATTGGGCGAGTATTTGCTGGCAGCAATCGTTAATTGCGATGTGATGTAAGGCTTTAATTCGTTGTCCGTACAGTTTTCCAAGAAGGTCAATATTTCACGAACAAGAACTCTGATATTTTGTTCGTTCAATATCGCAAATGACAACTCCAATGCTCTTCTTCTAATGGAAATATCTCCGTCAGATAAACAGTTTACAATGGTTGATCTGTGTCTTTGCACGGCCAAAGGCTCGATGCTGATCACGGACAACAAGGAGTCGAGAGCTACGTATCTGGTGTTGTTTTCCTTCGTAGATAAGAACTTACCCAACAAGTTTACACCCAAGATTTTCAACGACTGATCCGATTGGATGGCAAAAATCGTCCTCACGCACTCGTACAAAATCGCATGAGCAGCGTTTTTACCACTGTCTAAGTTAGAAGCGACCTGGGTCAAAATATCGTTGATTTCTTCAAGATTCTGATCCGGACAATGTTCGTCTGTAGCCAAAGTTCTTAACGTCGACAACAAAGCCACTTGCAAGAACGGATCTGCTGTTCCCATGACATCGTAATCCGGCTGATATCCACTGGTATTGACACGCTTCAAATGGGCTATGATCTTGGGGATGTTCTTCACCAAAACCGGGTGAGTCTCTTCGCTTGCCAAATACAAAGAATTGGCCAAACGAAGAGCGCCTAACAACACGCCTGGCAGTTTGTCAGAAAGTAACTGACCTATTTTTGGCAAAAAAAACTCGAACAAATCTGGCTCCTTTTCGACGAGCTTGGCGGCGACAATACATGCTTTCTTCTTTAAATAGACATTATTGGAGGCAATGACTTTCTCAACATTTTGGTACAAATCACGAGCCAATTCTGGCAGCGCGATGTTGCCCAAACAACACATGGCCAAGCCGACAATGTAGGCATTGGGGTGTTGCATGTCGTTGTCCAAAGAATTCGTGAGAAGTGTAAGCACTTCTTGGTTCTCATCTAGAAGAAGCAGCGCAGCCAAGTAGCCCAACCGTTTATCTACAAAACGTGGCGAAGCAAGCAACTTCAAGCATTCCACTTGCCCAAAATGGGTCTTCTCACCCATGATATATAGGTAAAGCAACTTGGAGATGTTGATACGTCTTGTAGTCTGATCCAAAGTGACGTCTCTAAATGATGTTCTGATCGCAGCCGATTCTTTCCGGACAACCGCCCTTTCATCCGCAATGGTCTTGGATTTCCGGACAGCCTTGATGAACGACTTCAACGACGCCATTGGTGAGACTTTGGATGTTCTTGTGTAGTTTTGGTGTTTTAATGAAGAAAGAGAGAGCTCCAAGAATAATTGTTTCAAAGTTATAAGTGTTGAAATAATCATAGTGAAATTTTAGTGCGATTGTTTACGTGGAGGGTCGTGTGTGGCAGATCGTAAATAGTGTGAGTTAGCATCATATCTGAAGAGGATACAATGTGTGTAAGCCGTGGAATATTGGTGGTAATACGATGAAGACGATGAAACTTGTTGGAAATAGAAAGGAATTGGGTAAAGGGTCATTTGGAATTTGGAGAAATTCTGTTCAAAACTGACTGAATTGGCCAACTGTTTGCTATTCTTTAACAACATTATAGCTATATAATGACCTTACAATTTCTTCATTTGGTCTCCGGCCATAGAAAGAAGTATTCAATGGGATGGTAATCGTATTCACTCACAAATAATCGGTAGGAAAGTTCTTCATTCTAATCAATTGTAGCTCATTACGACATACTAGCCTAGCGTCATTTTTTTGTCTCTGCTGTCTTACTTTCTGTCTCCAACGTAGAATTTGGCTACTAGAGCCTCATAAAGACTACATATCCATAAATTCCTTCAAATATTTATGTGTATTTATATATAATCGTGGAGACCAACGTAACAAGAATGAAAATATTAAATGAAAATTATAGAGGATCGGCCACATCATGCTAACAAATTGCATGGCCTGTGTCCTCTGTGCAGCCGTGAAAGTGTACATGAATGGCTATCATGAAATGTAGAATTCTAAGAAGTCTAACGACAAGCAGGCAATTAAGAGTCAAATCAAGTTCACAATCAACTCGTTCAAGACTAGAAATATTGATGAACAAAGAAGAAATAGCAGTTTGGGTAAAGTTCTTACAAAACAACACACTTCTTCTTCTTTCCACCCTTCTGGTTTTCCTTCTTGCTCAAGGAGGCCTTGGTGGCAGCCTCGAACACTTCTCTAACACCTTGTCCGGTTCTAGCAGAACATTCCAAGTAGTCAGTAGCCGAGATCTTTTGGGCGACAGATTGACCATCGGCAGTGGAAACTGGCTGTTGCTGTTGTTGTCTCAAGGCTTCGATAGTGGCAGGGTCGTTTCTCAAGTCGGCCTTACAAGCAACCAAAATGATAGGAACTCCCTGGCAGAAATGCAAGACTTCGGAAATCCATTTTTCCAAGACGTTTTCAAGCGAGTCGGGCGAGTCAACCGAGAAACAAATCAAAATGACGTTGGAGTCTGGATACGACAAGGGTCTCAATCTGTCGTAATCTTCCTGGCCAGCGGTATCCCACAATGCCAATTCGACTCTTCTGCCATCAACCTCGACGTCAGCAACGTAGTTCTCAAACACAGTAGGAACGTATACTTCTGGGAAAGTTCCCTTGGAAAAGACGATTAACAAACAAGTCTTACCACAGGCACCGTCACCGACGATGACCAACTTTCTACGGATTTCAGCTGGAGCAGGCATTATGCAATAGTGTTATGATGAAGGGATAGATGCGTAGTTTGGAGTAAAGATATAATTGGAAAATGAAATCTGTAATAGGACTAGTAGTAATTTCGATAAACGGGCACAATGTCACAGATCAACCGACGATGGTGGCACAAACAGACGAGTCACAAAGAAGAAAACAAATCGCAATTCCTACAGAACCAAACAGATAAGCCAGGCTATACAAAGTCGTTGGATACTCAATCAAAGTCAAGTGTAGTGTAGTCTAGTCGAGTTTGGTGAAGCTGACTAAATTACAAATGAATAAAGTGCAAATTGCTCGTCAACTTTTTTCGAAACCACAACTGAAATTATACTCTAAAATCTTCCAGTTCCACAGCTACGGTCGATGAAATGGCCAAAGCCTGCCTCCTCTTGTTCGCAGGGATTTTTTAATTAGTGTTTTTCGTGCCCCTGGCGGAAGTTTTTTTTTGCATGCACTCTTCAGGAAATTATAAATTTTTCACTGTTTCTAAATAAAATTCTCGATACCACAAACATAGCCAATGACTTGGCTAAGCCTGGGCCGGGCTGGGTACACTCGTTTGAGACTAACGCTGGAGATAGCGGTGTCTTGTGCTAGTACCGGGTCTATGCTATTGTTAGAAATCTACTACTAAAGCAGAGCAATTCTTCCATGCTGGTGTACGGCTCTGCTAATATTATGGAATGTAGCAATTTTGTTTGCGCCTGAAATGCGTTTTCTTATTCTAATTAAATTTCACTCTAATTGGTACTAAGGTTTCTACGAAATATCATGGAAAATTCGCCAATACTATCCGCTCTAGCTATATAATAAAATTGCATACACTTCCAGATCACTGGGATCGATCTAGAGCTTTAACGTCTTCTTCTATTTGTTTTGTAGACCACTACTGCCCTGCGGAAATGTGTCTATCGTTTCCTTCCCAGGGGGTTCGTGCACCAATCACGACGCGGTCACAGTCGTCTAGAGGTTGATAAGTATCGCGTAGTCTAAGTCACGAGTGGAATTGCAGAAAAGGCTTAAAGTATATGTTGTATGTAAGACAGATAAATGTATGAGCAATTGTAGGGATGTCAGAATAGATGTGGTATTGAGATATATGCTGGGGGCCAGAACGCAAGACTATTGTGAGCTCTAATCTACTGCCTTTCTGACCAGATTCGTATTAATATTACTGACCTAAAGAACAGATTTCATCAAAGAATCTAAAATATCTAAACCACTATTTTATTTTATCGCAAACTGGAATTCTAACAATACTCACCAATTGACCCCGAAGGGATAGAGAAATCTGTTTACTTGACATTCCTCGAACATTCTCTCCATTGTCTCAGGTGTAGGAAACGGAACTACCATTATAACGAACAAAGATTTAATCTACCAGTTGATAATTCTCAAACTTCACCAGTAATCAACCTATTCTAATGCATGAAATTGTTTTTGCACCCAGCGCATTGGCTCTCCTCGATAATTTCCTCTCTCACCAGTTCTCCTCTTCTCCTATTGAGGTAAGCATCGTCATTGGCTAGTGCCACTATTTTCTGTCTTATCTCGTATGCGTCATACTGCAGTTGAAATTCGTGCCATTAATAGAATACGATATCCTGTGCAGATGTCTACAAACGTCGAGTTCTCGTCCGCTCGATCAAGACATGGATGATTTGTATTAGACTAAAGTAGTAATCCATGAGTACTAAGTAATACGCGTCTTTAGTTGAATATGGATTTTACCCCTTCTCTACTACAATTTTGGTACGAGTTCACATGATGGAACATTTTTTCAGCTTTTTAGCAAGAATTCTGCGATGTTTCTGAAAGTGTTTTTCACACTCCAACCGCATACATAGTCTTGTAGCCGCTTCGAAAACGTCTCTCACACCTTCGCTGGCCAAAGCTGCACACTCTACATATCTGTAAGCTTTTATTTCTCGGGCTACAATATTTCCTTCTTCTTTCAGCACAAACTGCAGCTCATTTCCATGTGCTCTAGTATCAGTTTTGCACCCAACCAAAATGTACGGAACACCAGAAGCATGTTCTCTACACTCCCCGACAAACTTGGTCTGGGCTTCAACAAACGAGAGCCGATCGTCAACAGCAAAACAAACAAGTAATAACGTTGCATCCACGTATGCCAAAGCTCGCAATCGTCTGTATAATTCTTCTCCGGCCGTGTCTCTGACCTCAACTTCGACCTCGCGGCCATCGATATCCATACTGCCTGCTGCATCCCCTTGGACCTGCCAGAACCGGCGATTCTCACGTTCAATATGCAGCCAGAGAAACTCGGCCAATAAGGTAGACTTGCCAACACCATGTGGACCGACAACTACGAGCATATATGGCTTCCTTGCTGGCATTGTCGTATAGCTCAAAGAGTAGCATCTGAGTCTGAAGATCTGGCATCAGCAAAGTGCCACTACCATTGTGGAGAAGACATACACACAGGAGTACTCGGCTATCAGACCACTCATGCAAGTTGAGGTTATCTAGGAGATTAAGTCAGATTGCCATAAATAGGATCTTGTCTGAATCTCTCAGCATCTATGCGTGATCTGTATCTATCTGTCTATGGAGCATCTGCATCTGCTCTAATGTGAATGTTTGATCTTATCTAATCTACTGTGGTATGCCAATTCGATTCTCAGCGCTGTTCCATCTGCTCTCGTCGTCATCCTCTTCACGTCAGCATTCTGGTTTTGAATTCCCTCCTGGTACCAACACGGCCGGCAGCCGAACACGAGCCAGACGATCTGGCCAGACTGTTTCTTCTCGGACGACAGACAATCACCTGATTCAGACTCAACGTTTCTTAAAATAGGACCACCACCTAACACCGACTGGATCAACCTGCACGCACGTGATTTTCTATAACCAACACCAGAGACAAGTATCTGGGGCCGCAGAGCAGATACGGACACAGCAAAAGCTATATGGTCTATACAACGAGCAGGGCATTGCACCGTCGCCTCTTTCGGCCATCTTGAGCCGACCGCAAGCTGAGCACTCCCTTGAGGTTCTTGTAGTTCCACCGTTCCATGCTACATCCTGCACACCTCCAGCGCTTCTAGGCCCAGCGGCATTTCGGCACCTTTGTACTAAACAGGATAGTGCCGTTTATCGGGATGAAGCCAGAGCGACTCAAGCATATAGAAGCGAGTAGAACACCAGATACAAAAGGCGTTGGCCTTGGCAGTTGCCACACGACATAACGGAAATACAGAATCAGCCAATAGTCACCTGGCTTCACCTCCCGGCGCAGAAAACAGTAAGCTGACATTCGCTACCAACCTGTCATCATGTACCGTTCCTATCTAATCTTCGCTGATTCTGGCAATGTCGACTACTGAAAGGGGAAAATTTTCCTTCGAGTTATCCCGTGGTTTTTCAGCAGTGCATCAGACAATAATCTGATATCAGATTGCTGGCGACATCCGTCATCCGCCCTCGGTTCGCGCCGGAAGCGTCTCGGAAAGGGCCAGATAAGACGATAAGAACACCCTCGGATGTGTGTCTGCACCCGTGGCGCAACCCTATACTGTGCCCTCGGCAGCGCACTTTGGCCCCCGGCTCCATCGCCCTCGGATCTCCCTGTGCACAACGATACGAAAAATTTTTCATCTTTCTTTATCTCCAATAATCTAAAATCACATAGTGTGTGAACCGGTAGGAACAAGAAGAAAATTTATCAGCAAAATTTTTACATAGTAATACGTTTTTTTCTCTGGAAAACAAACTTCAACTGGATCCACAGATTGTCCACAGTGTTCTTTAGCTATAGCTTCGGGTGACACTCAGTATCCTACTTATACTATCCGTTTTCACGTCTGTGCGGAACTGAAACTTTATCTGTTGTAGCTACCACTCTATACCGATAATTCAAAGTGTTTGAGCTCCGCTTAACAAAAATAAATTCGGCTGAGTAGGTGTATATCCCAATCACCTCCTATTATCACCTGTCGTGGCTGACAACGTTCATCTTTCGTTTGCCTGCTCTTATCGTTATCACTTTCATTCTTATCGACTGCGATTGCTACGTTTTTTCTCGCCTCTCTATTATATGACTACCACGAGGACCTAATATCATATAAGGACCATATTGCTACAGCTTCCTATCAGAATATCCGTGCCGTATCTGTACAGAATATCATATTCATACATCATACATATTTGACGTATTCCTCGACAAGTGATCTTGAATAGATTGTTCGTTTATTTGACATATTTAATCACGATTTAAGTGTTCTAATAGTACTTCCTAGAACTGTCTGCTCCAAGTAAACAGTCTATACTTCTTTCCAATCCGCCAAGTTGCACTATCCTCATCCTGTTCCTACGTCGGTTGGTCCACTTCGAACTATGAGTGAGATCCAACACCGTCTTCCCCCGGTTCAACAGCCTCTGGTTCACAAGTCGGCTCCGGGCCAGACTCCTAGTTCTTTCCAGCAACAGCAGCAACAAAGTTCTAAACCAGTTGTGAAGCAGGAGTCAGTATTGAATCCATTAAACGAGAGCCAACCCCAATTATCTCCTCCGCAAACCACCACTCTTCCTAGTATCGCACATCTCAATAAACCCCAACCACAAACACAACCTCAATCTCCACAACAAGCCCAGCAACAACCTCCACAAACTCAGCAAATTCACCCTGTCCAAGTAATCAACCAGGTGCCTCCGCAGCACCAAGCTCTGCTTCAACACCAGCTCCAGAACCCCCCTCCACTTCCACAACTGGGTCCGCTTTCGCAGAACCCGGTGCATCCTAACGCCAAGACGACTACCCATGTCAACAACGGTACTACAACCACCAAGACCAATATTACCAGCCCCATCTGTAGAAACTGTAAGACCCAGACAACACCACTCTGGAGAAGAGATGAAACAGGGCAGGTCTTGTGCAATGCTTGTGGTTTGTTCTTGAAATTGCACGGTCGTCCTAGACCGATCTCGTTGAAGACTGATACCATCAAGTCGAGAAACAGAATCAAGCAACAGAACGGTAATGCGAATGTACCCGGATCCAACAAGTCTTCCAGTCCAAATACGCCGGAATTGAAGTCTAAGGATTCCAAATCGGGAAAGAAGTCTCCCAAGTCCAAGAAACCGGGTAAGCCCAATCAATCCGGTAATGAAGGAATGGGCCATAATCCGGCCTTGACTCCTTTGCTACCAGCCAGTGGAGCTGGAGGTCCCACCTCGGGAAGTGCTCAAGGTACCGCAGGCTTTCCTCATCCGATAAATGCCTACCATCACCATCATCACCACCACCACTTGCCTCCACATTTGCAGGGTCATGCTAATGGCATTACAAGCCATCAAGTAGTGCAACCTTTGCATTACCCTTCTTCCACGCCTACCCAATTTGCTCCTGGATTGCAGAGAATCACATCTCCATTGTTGTTGTCGACATCTTCATATGTGTCTAATACCAGAACGAACTCTGAGAACAAGTTGAATGCCGTACATGCCGCAGCCGGAGCTTTAGAGAATATGTCGAACGAATTGGGCCCAAGCGCAACATTCAAATCGAATTCTGGATCGACTTCTGGAAACGAAGGAACGAGCATCGCTGGTGTTTCATTGATGAACAAACACAGCAGTAGCGTTAAAGGAGAGTCTCCTTCAACTTCATCAGCAATATTTTCTTCGGCTTTGAAGACGGCAAGCTCGACTCCACAACAACATCCTCCTAAGTTACCAGCTTTAGGAGGTTCAAAACTTTCTTCTCCATCTTTCAATCCTCAATCCTCTCAATCATACTCCAGATCCTCTACTCCTAGCGTTTCTCGTATTCAATCACCAGAAACAAGCCACACCTCGCTTCCACCTATTCATCAAGTAGCGTCCCAGTCGGGCGACTCAAAGAACCAATTACCTCACATCCAACACAGCTTCAATAACTACAACCACTTGCAGCAGCCTCCAAATCAACCTCACGGAGAACAGCCAAACGGATTCTCCAACTCTAGCAATTCCAACTCTAACAGCAATAACAACAATAACAATAATAATAACAATAACCATGAAGTAACGTTGTTGAAAACGAGAATATCCGAGTTGGAGTTGGTGAACGATTTGTACCGAACGAGAATAATGGAATTGGAAGCAATGGAACAGGCTGCCAGACTCAGAGAAAGCTCAATGAAAAGGAGATTGGATGAAGTGTTGACGTTGAGAAATACTCCTCCTACTGCAGTTGAAACTGTTCAGTCCGCAGCTCCTATTAACGCTACACAAGGTACTACTTCTGAGGCTCCGGCAACAACGCATCAACCTCCACATGTTCCAACACCTCATACCAGTTTTATTCCATCACAACCCCCAGTTGCTCCAGCTTCTCAGGCTTCTGCTCCTCCACAATCACAATTGCCAGCACATACACCAGCATCTGGCATTACTCTTCCACTGGCCACTAGTCTTCTGTCGGGGATCAATAGATTTGGGGATTTGCAACCTATTCACCACCAACAGAGTACTACAGTTTTACCTGCCATTAGATCGTTGACTGAACCTACTTCGTCGTCTAATAACATCGTGTTACCTTCTTTAAAGAGAGAGAACGACGAGGAATATGGCAGCGATCCGAAGAAGCCAAGATATTAGTAAAGAATAATATTCATTGGATGGATACTGGTGCCGATAACGTTACGATTTATGTCGACATCTGACTTGTATCAACGTTTGATTGAAATTGAAATTGAAGTTGAAGTTGAAATAAATCTTTAATTTTTATGTTACGAATTGCTGATAAAATGTTCCATATATTTATTTATTTTTTCCTTGTACATTAATATAGCCAACTTCAAAAGTTACCACTTGTTCTAATAATCTCAATGTATGTGTATTTATCACAAGGAGTTTGTAAGAGGCAGAAACGAAGTAAACAGCCAGGTAGGCGGCAGAATTAAGTATTAGACAAATCTAGAGATTGAATCATGGCCTAAGTACGAACATCTGGTTCATCCTTGCCCAAAAACTCTTTGAACTTCAACAAGCCCAAGACAAACTGGATATCGTCAGCTAAGTACTTATCTACGCCTAAGCTGAACGTAGATTCATCTGCAGAGTGCTTTTCGAGATACAATCTGACTGTAGCACCGGAGGAACCAGTACCGGACAATCTTACAATGAACCTCAAGCCGCTTTCGAACTTGATGAATAAACCTTGGTTGGACGAAACTGAGCCATCCAAGTCAGTGTAAGAGAAATTAGCAGCTTCTTTGACAACGTAGCCATCAGCCAAGGCAGTTCCTGGCTTCTTAGAGTCTACAATCGAAGCCAACAAATCCATGATCTTAGCAGCACCTTCAGATGATACATTTTCGAAGTCGTATCTGGTGAAGAAGGTTCTTCCGTACTTCTTCCAAAACGAATTTTGGACTACAGCAATAGACGTCTTGACGTCTGGGTTCTTGACGTTGTAATCTGCTAGCACATTCAACCAGGCAACTACAGCCCATAATCCGTCCTTTTCTCTGATATGGTTGGATCCAGTTCCAAACGACTCCTCACCACAGATACTTAACTTGTCGGCATCGAAGAGGTTACAGAAGAACTTCCAGCCGGTTGGCACTTCGTAGACATTCAAACCTTTAGCTTTGGCTACCAAGTCAATGGCGCCGGAGGTAGGCATTGATCTGGCCAAACCATAAACTCCTTGTTTCTTGAAGTAAGGAATGGAATCTGCGTATTCCGAGATAATGGCTACAGAGTCACCAGGTGAAACAAAAGTACCAGCACCATAAATCATGTTTCTGTCACCGTCACCATCAGAAGCAGCACCAAAGGCGATGTTCTCCTTATCGACTCTTTCTACCAACGTATGGGCGTAGGTCAAGTTTGGATCAGGGTGCAAACCACCGAAGTCAGGCAATGGGTGGTAGTTTTGGATAGAGTCAATAGGTAAGCCCAATTCTTCAACAAAGATCTTGTAGCCATAAGGACCAGTGACACCGTTAAGCGAATCAAACAAGACTTTGAATCCCTGTTCCTTTGTGGCCGTTTCGAGGAATGACTTTATCAATGGGAAGTCAAAAATATCCTTCAACATGGCTACGTAATCGGAGGTGGAGTCTATGATTTCTACTTCAAGTGGACCCAATTGCACGGTTTTGGCATTGGACAAGTCAATGTCTGGTAAGTCAATGAGCTTGTACGAAGTCAATTCCTTGGAAACTTCATAGATTTTGTTGGTGACAGATTCTGGGGCTGGAGCACCGTTTCCCAAGTTGTACTTGATACCCAAATCGTTTTTGGGACCACCGGGGTTGTGTGAAGCAGTGAGAATAATTCCTCCGGTTGCACCTCTAATCCTAATTACGTGCGAGGTGGCTGGCGTGGAAAGAATCCCGTCTTGTCCCAAAATCAATTTGGATACACCGTTGGCCGAGGCGATCTTGGCAATCAAGTTGATCACCTTGTCGTTGTAGAAACGACCATCACCTCCCACAACAAGAGTGGCGCCCTGTGCACCTTCTGGAATCGCATCGAGAATAGCCTGAATGAAGTTCTCAGTATAGTGAGGTTGCTGGAACACTGTAACTTTCTTTCTGAGACCTGAGGTTCCGGGTTTCTGGTCGGAGAAGGCGGTGGTGGCAATAGTCTGGACAGAGAAATCGGACATTGTCTATAGCTTTAAAATAATGCAATACGTTGGGATCGGGAAAAGAAAGATGTGGAGAATTTATCGCTGTGTAGAATTGGTCTAATCTATATAGTGGACTGAAAAAGATGAGGGGTGGGCGGGAAAATCGATGGAGGGGCAGAAGTTCTACGACGCTAGAAGATGGCGGAAAGTGGCAATTGAAACGGCACAAACAGTCAATTGCCAAGGAAGCAGTACCTAAAGCTGATACATAGCCAATGGACGACATTAGAGAAGCTACGAGGCTCATGGGCTACCAATGCTTTGATGATTCGTCTTGTGGTAGCGAAATCGTCCACTGTGGAAGTCATGTAATTTCCAACAAGTGCACCCACCAGTCGCACAAAGTGTGCTGATTTTGTGGGGGTCAATTTGGACAGAAAGTCGTTGAGGAATGTTAATTTAATAGTAGAAATGCTTGCTACTTGACATGTGTAATACTATTGCTTCCATAGGTGTATTTCTCTCTATTCATGTTCTATCTGTACATCTTATTTTTATGCCTACTATACTTTAAATATTTCGCAATTATATCACTCTTTGCCGGTGGTGTTAGTTATGTGGTGCATAGCTGGAATTAATTTGTCCCACATTGGCGAACCCAATTATCTCACCACTTCTAACGACCAAATTGTATATATGAACCCTGGGCAATCGTGTAGAGTTGCTATTAAATTAAAGGTTCCAACAATCCCCGTAAATAGCTTTCTTGGACCACTACTACTCGTTCAGGTCTTGGGAACAGACCGCAACTGCTTCCGAAGGGCATTTCCATGCGTCTATTATTTTCTTCCCTCCGTGGACACTGACGTAGAAAATACGCCTTCTCTAAATTTGGATTTAATTCGCTTTCTACGAATTGCTAAATTACTATGCAACTCTATTCCACACTAAAATGGAAATATAGTCTCTTTAAATACTCGAATTACTTTATATTTTTCATATTATTTCGCATTCACAATATTAGATTATAAAGGGCGCCTATAGAAAGTACCCAGACTCTCTATGGGTAGGTTCCGTTTCTGAGACCGAAGTATCCCCCAGGAGCATCAAGGGCAGCATCAAGTATGGATTGTTGACCTTCTCCACCTTCGATACCAAAGAATGGAACATTGTTACCCCACCAGTAAATACTTTTATCAACATACTGCACAGCAAAGAAGATAATAATTGCACTGAAAGCAACACCGGAGTCCATTGCACCAGAGAAGACAAAGTTGTACTTTTCCCACCAAGTAGTGTAATATTTCTTAAGATACCACATCGAAGCAATAGAAAGGTAGAGTCCACCAGTGTAGTAAGACAAATTGTAAGGAGCATAAATTAACATTCCCCCAATCATCAAAGTTGGCTGGAAGTACTTGGAAATCTTCTTTGGGGCATACTTCTTGAAAACGATACATGGGAATGCCAAAAGGAAACCAATCAAGAAACAGTATTGCATGATAGGGTAGATACCTTCGAACACTTTCTTGGGTCCAATCACACCCCAAAGGATGGAAGCGTTATAGAACACAGTAGAGTTAGGACAAGTGAACTTCTGCCTGTTTTCGGGGTCACAATAGTCCTCGATATTGTTGATTGTAAAGTTCATAACAGCCAAACCAATGAATGAAGTGATGAAGACAGAAAGCATTTGACATCTGAACATAGCTCTTGGTGGAATCTTGACGTAGTGACCCATCTTTTGGTCGGAAATATAGTTTTGAGCTTGACCATTAATGTTGTAACCAAATGCCTTTAAGAAGTTCAAAGCGAGACCATTTCCTGGAAGAGCATAACCAACAATCAATTCTACCAATACATTAAGGCCAAACTGGAAACCAGTAGTTGAAAAAATAGCGGTCAATGGAATCAAGAAACAGAAATTAATTCCAACAGTGAAGAAAATACCCCAAACTGGAGTCTGAGCTGGATAAAGTTGAACACACAAAATGGCCAAGACAATAGAAATCACCAACACAACCAAGAATATCCAGTCTGGAACTTCCTTGTATCTAGTCATCATCTTGGTGTATGGGTCATCAAAGCCTTCAAAAGTGGACCTTCTGAAATTTTTAATAGCCAAACTCAATCCTTTCAATGCTTTCCACATTGGCTTGTAGTTCATGAAAACTTCGTATACAATGGCAAATGGATAAATGGCAAAGAAAGAGCCATAGACAACCAAATTAGCGGCCGAGTAATATGGTGGCCCAACAGCTTCATACTTCTGTTGGTCAAACAAACTCTTTTCATCAACAATAGCCTTAACATCGTATCTTTCTCCAAGTTGACTGTAAAGAGAAGAGGTGTTGATAGGAATATATTTGGACCAGTTGTTGTTCGTCCAGTAGATAGCAATAATCGTAATGAAGGCAATTAAGGAACCAATGTATTGGTTAACTTGCGAGTAGAAAGGGTATACCAATGCATTATTAAAATTCAAAATGTTCCAATCAAAAGTAGGAATTGGATTCAATCCCAAACCCTTTAAGCTTCCAGTAATCATAACTAAGTTGAAGTTGTTTGGAGCTATCCAAGTCATCCAGTTGAAGTAAGATAATGCTGCAAATAGATATGTTGGAATCCAGTTGTAAATAAAAGAAAAGACGAAGACACAAAAAAAGAAATAGTATTTGGAAATCGTCCACCCATTAATGTTTTCCTTTCTTTCTGGTTGCAATAAGGCCTTGTTCAAGGCCAATGTAGGTAAAATAGTTGGCCAAATAGACCTAATTGGATAAATGGCAAACTTCCTCATAATTCCAGCAAAACCAAACCCTAAGAAGTTGGTTGACAAGATCAAGAGAGTTTGGTAACCAAAGTCAGCCCACTGATTGTTGTAGTATCTTTCCATTTTTTGAACGTGGATATTGTAAGAGACATAACTCGTACCAGCAGAAACAGAATAAAAGATTGTTGCCAACATTTGTTCCTTGTGATTCCATGGACCAGGATTTAAATCAATGGTATATTTCCAGATTTTGAATTTCCAAGCAGGTAAAATCGTGGCAAGCAATAAACCAGATGGGTAAAGAAACAATTGCACAACAGCAGCACCCAACGAAATACTTGGTTGTCTTTCGGCAAAGAACTGATTGATGAAGGCACCGATAGCAGTCCAAATGATACCCAAGATATAAACTCTCAATGTTTCAACTGGCAAGGAAGGGTCATCGTAACAATCAGTAACAGCTCTCACTTCTGGGTAAGGAGAGTAGTAAGCAATAAGTGCAGCTTCGAGTCTGATTTGTAAGTTCCAATCGACGATGTCAAAGTAATCATTGTAACCGCTTTCACTGTCAGTAACGTCGATCAGAACCTTTTCGTCATTGATACTATAATTCAACTTTTCCTTGATACCTGTTTGGCCATCTATGGAAGCCGGAGTCTGAGCAACTAAATTTTCCCATAATTCGTAGTCACGGGTTGGGATGTTAACGTCTTCATCGTGTTCAATGATTGCTTCTTTGATGATTTCAACGGATTCTTGTTCAGATAACTTTTCAATTTTTTCGATCATGAACGTAGCACCAGGAGGAAGATTGTTAAGATCTTCTAAACCTTCATAATTCAATCTTCTCAAGATAAAGTACTTTTGATTTTGTGTGAAAGTTTGTCCAACATGGTTGAGGGACAAGGCAGTCGACTCAATGGCACGCAAGTCGATCTCGTGATCTTCCACTTCCAATCTTGTCGAACGAACGCTAACTATGTTTTCCAATTCTACCTTTTCCTTAGACATTTTTGTTAGTGGTGAAATGAACGAATGAGAAAATGTTTCTGGAAACTCGAATCAATTAAATAGTAAATTGAGAAATGTATTCTGCTAGTATGGCTCCCATTTTGATTGTGAGGCTCCAAGATTGGAGCCATAGCTAGTCAAACTGCCATCAAATGGCAATTATGAGATCTTACTAGTTCTTGTTCAGGCAATTTTTGAATGATAAGATATGGCAGCTATGAAACAGAACACATGAAAAACTGCCAAGCAAATTCTGAAGCTTTTTTGCAATCAATAGTTCGGATAATGCCCGAATAATGCCCTTTTTATTTTTTTTCTCCTGCATTTCTCAGAGGCTCATCCTTTTTGGTAAACTTTTACCAGATAAACATCTCACCCGGGATTCGAAGATCGGTGAATTGCATTTAGCTACGTCCCAATTTTGCTGTTGATCCATTTGCATTTTTGAAAGGCAGAAATGGCCGAGCAAATTCGAATTATTTTCTTCTCTCCATGGCCCTCCCAGAAATTATTGACGTCTTTTCTTGTATTTCCCATTTCTTGACACGGCTCCATTAAAATGATGTCGCGATTGTAAATATTTCTTGGTACACCAGAATTCGGAGCCACTCGTTATCGGCGGCTATTTTGAAGTGGCCGTGCTGAATGGTTCGAATGATACTAGCGCTAAGAGGTTGGGTATATTCACATCGTTATTGCCTCACTATTGTATCTCACTGCGACCTCTCTCAGATAGCTCATGTCGCTCCTTATCAGTGCTGTATGGAACACAGGCTGCATGCGTGAGAGTGGCTGAACTCACTCGAATCTACTTTCCGCACAGTTTCGATCAATATATTACTTTACTCTTTTTTAGCCCCGCCCCTCTATTACAATATTGTTGGTATTATAATTAAATTTCTACGGAATTATATTATATTTGCCGGGGAATGTAACGGTTAGAGTTCTCTTTGTTGTCCACCACTTCATTGAATAGATGAAATTCCTTTAAACTTGTGTCCGTATGATATAGTACTAGCTTGCTATTCATCACGCCCTGACTTCTCCGCCGCAAATATCCAGATTCTTCACCTGCAAAAATACACTTTACAATCGTGCGGCCTTTTCCAATTCCACACCATTCCCCCATGCCACTGTAGATTCTCAATCCTCCACAGTCGGGAAAGTCTCATCAAATTGCTAACCAAAAAACTGGGCGGATTTGTTTCGCCAAGAAATTTCAGAGAGCCTGGAGTCATGGGTTGTCACAAGAATGGCATTTCATCAAATGATTATAAAGATGTATTTGGCTGATAACATATACCCAAATAGTGCAAGTTTATTATGTTCAAATATCCTGGGCGGCCGAAGGTGCCTTTATCTGTTTTTTACATTTTTGGGGGAAATTTCGAGCCGTCCGCCTCAAAATGGAAACAGTTAGCGAGTGTTTTTAACATATCGTGAAAAATGTGTCTAGGTGTAATTGTCTAATCGACTTTTGCTACTGGGCAAATCTATAGTTGCCAATCTATGGTTATGTTCGCTTGCATATGTCGTTCATTTGGCTGCTAATTAGTTGACATGTGTTCCTGTATGTAGTGTACATGTTTGTGGATATCACAATGGGTGCAAAATATCGGGAATACAGGTAATTTGTCGGTCTGCCATATTTTGCAACCAGAAAGAAGCTTGTATCAGGTCAATCCTTCTGCTAGAAATAACTATGTCCATCAAAGTTTCGGTTCCCTTAACAGTCAGCGAAATCCTGACTTTGGACAAATTCATAAACCATATTGAAGCTACTGCTTTTGGCAACCATTTCGCAGATAACGACAATCCTCTTATCTGCTGCCCTCCAAGTCTGGCCCAATACAACAAAAGACAGCCGTGGGAAGAAATCGAATTCCAATTACTGGAATACAATTCCTTAATTGAAAAGGGTATTACTATTGTGAGAATGAAAGGAAGCAGAGATGCAAGGACTGAGAGATTCGCTTTCAAATTCAACGGCACAGAAGACGTTGGTGTCCTTATCAAATTTGATGACGACGAGTACAACCTTATCTTTCCCGATCAGACTGAATACGAAATAATTTCCGGCAGACGTTCGTTGTATGTCATTGATAAAGCTGATGTCATGGTCTCCAAGATTCAGAACTCGGACACCAGGGAGCAGATAGCTGGATCCTCTATGAACATTACTATAGCATGGATGATTGCTAGAATGAAAATTCAGGAACGAAACCTTTCTGACAATTCTATGAACTTTGAGAATGTTATCTTTTCTGCTTGAGACATGGCTATTAATTGGTGTTCTATATGCGATGAATATTCTATAATTAATATTACTAATACACTACTACTTACAGTAGCCTAACTATATATAACTCTGGTCTACCAATCATCATCCCACGCCTTTGAGTCGTCATCCTCAATTGTCAAATCCAACTTCAAAGCAGAGATAGGTTTCTTGGTAGACGAACCCAACTTTAATCCAGAAGTTCTGCGACTAGAAGTAGGTGTATCTGTTTTCCTGATAACTCTTGGTTTGGTTGAGGCTTTCTTCGTTGTTGCTACAGTTTCAACAATTGTCTGTGGTGTATCATCTATGTCATCAAAACCTCCCCACCCATCGCCATCATCGTCAACATCATCTGCCACCACATCACTCATCCAAGACGATTGCTTCTTTGGTGGTATTCTAGGTGGGTTCTCAATGTTTGGTGTAGCTTCTCTTGTTAAATCCGGTGTGGAATTGTTGAAGTCATGGTTTAACGAGCCTTGGACAGCAGATGTTCCAACTAATTTATTAACCACACTCCAGCCCATTGAAAGGGCTTTACTTCCGTTAGAAGCATCATTAAATTCATTAGCTTGAGAGTTTGATGTCGATACCATGTTTGGAGCATATTTACTAAAGAACTCTGCTTCTTCGGCTTCGTCGTCTGCATCAATGTTTGGCAAAGTGGACGCGTGAGTCTCAACTGAATCCAAATACAATTGAAAGATTCTTTTGGCTTCTTTACGAACCTTACTTGAAGATTTGTCCATCAATGAAATAGCAAGATGACCCAAAATCTTCGTACAAATCTCATCTAGAGAGAACTCTTCGATTAGACTCTCGAAACCAGATAATGCAGTCAATTTACTGGGGGTAAATGAGTCTCTCAACGACTTCGATAATGCTGTTATCAACACATTATTCTTGGAATTCTTGTAGATCTTACTAGAAATTTTGACGATTAAGATTAACGTATTGACTCTAATGGATGGTTTAGGGTCCATTTGTGACTTTGCTAATACCTTTAATAAGTCCTGATTAACTTGCTTTACCGAGATCTTATCAATGATAATGGTGATTGATTTCAACGTAGTTTCTCTTATCATGAAATTGGTATCTTGGAAACCACTGATCAAGTTTAGGAATATTTTCAGTTGGATATCAGATTCCGATAAGTAGGTTGCAAACATTGGAAGATGAGTCAAGAGGACCAATCTGATCGATCTGTCTCCAAGTGTGAATGTTTCAAGAATAATTGGCTTTATAGACTTATTGAAATCCTTCTCTGATAGCTTGGTACCGAATTTCAAGATATAGTCTAAGAGCAAAGCAAGAGTTTCTTGGCGCTGTTGAGATTCGGCTGGTGAAGTATTTACAGTGGGCTTGACTTTGGATAAAGCGCTGAATTGGCTGATCAATTCGGGCAAAAGTTTATAGTTTAAGTAGCCTGAAGGAAAGTACCCCTCAGCATGAGTTCCTCCAAAATAGTCAGACAATTGATACTTGATGAACTCCATCTTCTGTTCGTCATTTTGGAATTTGAAGTCCTCCAATTGCCTGCTGAGTTTGATGAGGGAATTTGTTTCGTTGAAAGCGTTTGTTTCTAATACATATTTATCGATACTAGTTCTCAAATTCATCTTTGAGTTGACTAACTTTCTTAACGGAGCTGCGATTCTAGGAGGAATGTCCTTGCTGGATATGTTACGAGCATCGAATTGATAGCTTATATCTCTGAAGTCACTAGTGGACAATATTTGATAAGCAAGTGCACCATACTTGTAAGAGTCGAGTTTAATTGGAAAGCTTCTAACGGCTTCCACACCATCGACATTCACTTCATCCGGAATTACATCTCTGAAATTCGGCAACGACCCCGAAAGTCTGTATATAGGCTGGTCAGGGTCAGACTTCAAGTTGGTTAACAATTCAAAACCAAATAACTTCCAATCGCCCAGAGGAGTTACAAAGATAGAACTGGAAATGTTGATATTACCATGAACACTACTACAGGACATATTGATAAACAGCAGGGCTTGGGCGATAGAATGAAGACCATATAATTTCGCATCTTGAGACAATGCTGAGTCTAAATCTTGCAAATATGTAAGCAATGGGACCACTGGTTCAGTTATAATATATAAATATGAGTCGTTTTCGATGAAGTCTATCACAGATAGGACAGCAGGAAATTTGATCAACTTGAGTTTTTTGAACGCGTTTCGTGCCAACGGCTCCCAGCGCCTTTGAATATTGACTGGATCTTTCATATTGAACTCAAATATGGTCACTGGCGACAGTTCTGTCTTCGGATTCAAGCCATTGTAAACTGTCCAGATTGATTTTCTATCCACCAAATTTGCAGTGCTGGTAGGATCTACAATTTTTTCCTTAAGAGTGTAGGGAATGGAAGATCCCGTCAAGGAATTAAATGCACTGGAAAGGAAGTTCATTGGTTCTTTGTAGTACTGTGGCCATACAAGAATATTTGTGAAAAACATAAGATCTAACAAAGTTGGCGAGATTAATATATGTCGCTTGTGGTAGAAAATCGAGACATCGCGACATTGTATATTTAACATCGCGTTTTATTATTTGACTAGAATCATAAATTTGCAGCCGTTTGAATGAAATAATACCAGATTTCTTCCATTTAAGAAATCAATTTTTAATCTTCCATATTTTGTTTATGTTCTTCAGTTTATCTAATCTTCTTTAAATTGGCCTTCCACTGATGAAATTTTTTCTACGTTTCAATCACCAATTAGTTGTTCCTTTACCTCTGATAATACATATAATAAACCTTAATAATGAAAATAGTAAGAAATAACAAGAATAAAGAAATAAATGGCATAAGTCATGAACATGAAATAAATACGAGGCACTCCTCGCATAACAAAAAATAATACATCACAAACTTTACCCTTGGTAACCGTTAATAGACCCAGCCAAATGGGGATTCATAAAATCGAGCGACTGTTGCGACTGCGCATATTCAGTTGAACCTTGTTGTTGGTCAGGCTGTCGAGGAAGTGCTTGGAGATTCAGCAGCTGAAGCTGAGGAGATTGCGACTGCAAATTAAACTGGCTGTTATCAGGAGAACTGCTCGTTGCACCGCCAGAATCATCTTTAGATGATTTTGCTTTGCCTCTTCCTCGAATACCCTTATTTGAGTTCTTGTACAAGTCTTTGAAATACATAAGCAAGTCTTTCTCGTCTGGAGGCAAATTCTCGATCGACAGACCACTTAACTCAGCTAACTTTTGCGTCAAATGATTCAATGTACTGAGATGGAATCTATTTTGATGTGATTTCAAATTCCCCAATTGAGTAAAAGACTTGTCGCAACCATCCAACTTGCATTCGTATGGTTTCAAGTTCTCGTGCGTCAACTTGTGAGCACCCAAGTTGCCCTTCCTGTTAAATTGTCGGTTGCAGATGTCGCAGGTAAAAGGCTTTTCACCAGTATGAAGTCTTAAATGTGTTCTCAAATTACCACCCTGTGTAAACTTCTTGTGACAGTAGTTGCACTCAAATGGCTTGTAGCCTATATGAGATCTAATGTGAACTTCAAGATGGGTCGATTGGGTAAAGTACTTGAAACAATAGGGACACTGTTGGTTCTTGTTCTTTCTTCTCTTAACCCTGGATTCATCATCGTCACTATCTTCATCTTCTTTTATTTTGGCTTTGCTAGGTTTGTCTACTCCACCCACAAGGCTGATTGGACGTGGCAAGACACCTTTGTCCAAATCGCTTTTGTCTCTGGAAAGAGAATAGTCAGGAGCCGCCAAAATGCTTCCATCTGGTGCTTGTTGAATTGGGTTCGTAATACCTTTGTCTCTGGCTTGTATAACCAACATCAACTGATCAATCTTGGTAGCGCCCAATAAAGGTCTTCCATCCTCTGACTTCACATATTGTTGTGCGGGTACTAAGTCTCCTTCATTGTTGTTAGCTTCAATTGGAGATTTCAACGACTGTACTGGAAGGGTATTACGGGTGTGAGAACTTCTACGAGGTTTGGACATTCTTGGTTTGCCCATCTGAGGTGATGGAGCATGTTGTTGAACAGGGTAGTTCTGCTGTAAATATTGCTGCTGCTGTTGGTATGGTACTTGAGCTGGCTGTGGATTTGGGTAAAAATTAGATTGTTGTTGAGCTGGTAGTTGGTTCCTCATTGTGATTCCAGGCAGTAAAGTGTTACCAAATGACATTCCGCCTTGCGCTGGGTTGGTGTACGTTTGGAACTGAAGGCTTTGGTTTGACTGAGGCTGGTTTTGGTTCTGATTTTCATTTTGGAGAGACTCATTTTGGAAATTCTGAAATAAACGCTGAGATGGAATAGGAGGCTGCGGCAATAAATGTTGGTTTGGCAGCTGCATACTTTGTAGCTGTGGAGGAATCTGGCCTTGTCTAGAGTTCATATTGATAGTGTAGCCAGTAGGAGAAGTTTTTGGCAGTTGTGGCTCATCGTTGTACTTAGCTGAAGACCTCGAAGACATAGAAGAAGTCGGTGAATGATGGTCCTTGTGACTACCTGGTACATTCAAGTTGGCACTATTGCCGGGACTTGTTCTTGCTTCAACGATGCTGCCACGATTATCCTTCATATCTTTGCTGCGAGAACCTACAGAAAACTTGTTGTGGTCAAAAATATCCTCACGCAACGTTGTTCCTCCCATTGAAGAGTTGCTGTTGTCTGTGCCAATGGAAATCCTTGAAATAGGATTCTTGTCATTTGCACCATCGCTAGGGATTCTCTGGTTACGCAAATTTTGCAGATCGCTAATGATCTTCAAGATCGAGTCACGACGCTGTTCATTGCTCATGTTGCTCAAGTCTATGCTACCGTTGGAGATCATGCCCGCAATGAAATCACTCAAACTACCATTGAACCCTCCAATTGAACCATAGCCTGTCATTGCTTGACTGCTCATATTATTGCCGCTATTGTTGCTGTTATCGTTCCACATGGACATGTCTAGCGAGCCAAACTTGGATCTGGTGCCAGCGGGAGTCTTGGGATCCTGTTGCTGCTGTTGCTGCTGCTGGTTCCAGGCCAAGATGTTACCCAAACTCTCCTTGCTGAGGAGATTTTCGATGTCTTCAAGCGATATCACCTCTGGCATTCCCTGTGAAAGCGAGGGAAAGATCGACAACAGCCTTCCTCTCATTGGTGGCTCTACGGAATTGCCACTGGAGTTGGAATTGTTGCTGTTACTGCTACCTGAGGGAATAGAAGAGCCGGAAGCGGCATTGGAGATTTTATTACTATTATTGTTATTGTTACTACTAGTGTTGACGTTGCTGTTGATGTTGGGATTGTTGCCGATGCTGTGATTGGATTGGTTAAGATTTGATGACAAGTTGGAAGCGGTTCCGCCAGCAGAACTGTAGCTCTTGTTTGCAGCTGCAGCTCCAGCAACGCCAGTACCTTCGCTGATGGAGTTTCGGGCTGACCCCGGGATCTGGATCAACGAGCTGAAGATACTGTTTGACCTCGATGAGTACGGATTAGAGACGTTGAGCGTCTGATTTGAACCCCCTGGTGCCATTCCCCCATCGTATGGGTGCAGTGTCGAGATGGGCGGCGGTAGAAAGATGCTATCTCCTCGAGGTCTGATCGGAACCTGAGAATCGCGATGGTTGAGATAGTAGCTGGGATAGGAGGAAGATTCTAGATGTGATTGAGCTTGAGACTGTGATGGCGGTAATTGAGATGACGAAAGCTGATTACGATTAATTTGATCATGGTTTTGATTCTGATTCTGGTTCTGGTTCTGGTTTTGGTTTTGGGTTTGGTTCTGGTTTTGATTCTGCGGACGCATGGTCCTACCTGTGAGCATGTAGGCTCCCGAGGATGATGTCTGGTAATTGTTCAACAACGAGGAGATGGAGTCCTGGCGACCAGGATTGAAGAGGAAGTTCGACAGAGCCAACGGGTTGCGTGCAGCTGTGGGGTCTGTGGACTCAGAGGTATGGCTGGAAGAGAGGGAAGAGCCCTGTACTGGGCCAGAGCCAGAAGCTGAGCCGGAGGCTGTGGTTCGCTGGTGAAGTCGGGACGAGGAGGACGACACAGCAGACTTGCCCATGGCGTGACTAGGATATTGAGTAGAACAGCTCTGGATAAGAAGCTGGAATGGGAAACGAGGTCAGCTTCCACTGGGTTTCACTTCAGAAAAAAGGTGCTTGATAGTGGGATGTTATCGGAAGTGCGACTATGGGGACAATGAGGATATGGAATGGTGATGGATGGAGGCTACGATGGTGGTGTCGATGGGTGTAGCCGGCGTGGATATGTCGAGTATGTAGAATGGATAGGAAGTACAGTGGAGGATTGGTTCTACTTCTTGTCGTGAACCTGTCTTGTTTTCTGTTATTACTCGTGATCTTGTTGTGATGGATTATGTCATTCACGAATTTCAGGCACGAGATGTGTGAGAGTGTCTAGTGGACCGAGAATGGGGTTGAGAGTTGCGATTCTAGTGAGAACGGTACTGACAGCTGGTCTAGCCGGTGGAAAGTATACGGGCTATATGGAGCTATAGCGCGTGTTGTAGCACTGTAGAAGATGTACTGCTTGCTGGAAATGATAATACAATCTCCACAGCTTTCCCACTAAAAGAAATAGACTCTATCTACTGGTTTTCTGCGCTGCGAGTTCTGCAAATGTTCCATTATTATCCTACTATTATTTCATGACGACAACGTCATCTGAGCGGAGACATATGAGCCTGTTTCACGCAGAATCCGACCGCTGCCAAGGGCTCAGCCGGCAGTGAAGGAACTCTACGATACGATGCGATACGACAATACGGTGACGAAACCATGACTACGGTAATATCTATGTCCACTATATACCCTAGCAATCCCGTAGTAGTAGTCTGGTCGCTGGAATGTCTCGCTATGACTATTCTCCCTGCCTAAATTGTCACGAACTTCACGGTGGAGATTTCACCCGCACAAGTCTCGCTATTCCACCAAGTATGGGCACAGCGACATTTCCTCATTCTCCTCCATAGTCAAGACGCAGATCCCGTATCCCACGATTCCCTAATCCTGGAATTCGTATATACTCCATCTCTATCTCGTTGACCCTGAAACTCAATGCCATCTCTCTGCCCACCAACTCTTGTGGAAAGTCTACTCTCTTCTGCTCTCACGTGATTCCTCTTCCGTCATCCTTCTGCCTCTTCTACATTTCGACAGTGTCTGTCATTTGTCACCTTTATTGTAATACGTCTATAAGCCTGCCTAGTCGTTCCCACTGAGCCCAATCAGGAACGGTCATCGTTTTCCCTGTACCAATTCCCATTTTCAGTCAAACAATCCATCCCACACAAATCTGTATGCAGTGTCACTACGACGTAATCTCCAGTTACCACCCATTGGATGTCGTCCGAAGCACCTCGACGTTCTCCAACATCCCGTGGAGACACTGGCCGAGATTTTCCATGGCCTGGATATCTTGCGAGTTCTTCACATAGAACGATGGCTTGACGTTGGGGTCTCCCTGTACGTAGATGATAGAATGGAGTCTGTCTAAGAAGTGCAATGCCAATTTGAGGAACCGCCCGAATTTTCTTGCGTTCACTGCCAAATTGGTAAAGTCGCTAATGAGGAGCGATAGCATCAAGTTCTTGATCAAGTTGGACATCTCTACCTTTGTCATCTTATCTACCTTGTGTAGCTCAAGTCTGTTGTAGTACTGTCTAAATCTGGCTTCTACCGTATTCTCGGTTATCATATTGTTTTTCTCGCCAATTTCCTCGCTTGCAAGTCTAGAAAGGTCCGATTTTAACTTTTCAATTTCTTCTTCGGCAAACCTTAATTCCTGATTTGTGTGAGTTGACGTTTTTTGTTCATGCAATTGTGGTTGGGGTTGACACAATTGAGATTTGTCTGGACTGGATAATCCTTGGTTGGCCCTTTCATAGCGGATTTCGTTGGAAAGTTCATTGTAGTTGTTCTGTAAATTGTCTACTTGCTTGGTCAAAGTATAGTTCCTAGCCTTTAGGGCCAGATTCTCGTTCTTTAATATCTGTAGCTCTGGATCAACGTTGGTCTTTTGATCCTGAAAGTCTAACGAATCAAGGGTAATGTCAATGAGATCTAATTTCTCAGGCACAATCTTGGAATTCTCGATCTGCGAAATTTGTTCTCTCAACAAAGTGTTTTCCTCTTTCATCTTTTCAGCTTCCTCTTTCATCTTTTCAGCTTCCTCCTTCAACTTTTTTATTTCTTCCTCTAAATCGCGAACCTTTTCTGTCTCCAAATCTTCATTGAAATCAGGATGGATGTCTATCATCGTTGATTGCAATTTTGAATTGATCTCTTCCTGTGAATGTGGTGGTGTTGTACGTGGTGTATCGTGATCAAGATCTATGTCTTCTTTGTTGTCTTGTTCTACATTCTTATGTGGCCCGAAACTGCCATTTTGATCAATCCGACGTGCTCTGCGTTCGGTACTACTGAGTAATGGGGTATTCAAGCTGAGATTATCTTCTTCGTCGGAAGATTCATTGATTGCTGGTGAATTTGTACGACTTCTAAGAGGTGTCCTGAATAGATTGTTTGTCTCTTGCTGTCTATTGGTTTCATTATTTGTTTTCTTTTCTACTATTTCTTCCAAATGCTGCTTGATTTGGCTTCCAAACTGACTGTCCATGAGCTTCAGCAACGCAATAAGGAACTCATCTAACGTATACTTATGCTTGCTGTTACTGTCTAACTTGCCTGTATTGAAAGAATTCACAATGTCATTTATGGTATTCACAGCACTTTGAGACTCATTGATATCGGGCAAAATCGAATCCTTTGTGTACTTGTGCCAGCTGGAATCATACTTTTGTTTGGCAATAAGTGGAGTAGAATGAGACGAAAAAAGTGACGACATGTTCTTAGAACCTACTTGATGATTCTGGAGTTGTTTCAGATTATTTTCAAAAGCTGCAAATGCACGAATCTTGGAATTGGATTTTGATCTAGCACTGTTCCTATTCTGTGGACTATTTTCTTTAGTGTTTGCGAACTTCTTCCCTTGTGCCAGATCTGGAATCTCATCCTCGATATCCTTGTCTATGACTTTAGCCAACTTGAGCAACTTGGAAGTATCGTTGTTTCCCTGCGGAAATGTATTCCTTCCTTGTTCTTCTGTAGTCGTAAAATCAGACTCACTATCTTGTGAAAGATGGAAATACGACTCTGAGAGTGGTTGTGAAATATCTTCTAGCATTATCGTGAAAAATCGGATTCAAGAGCGCAAACTTCAGAGAAGATCCAGCTTCTTGGTTTGGTTCAGTAGACTCTTTTGGGAATCAAAAAAGGTAAGAAGAGGTGCAGTAAGAAAGCAATCCAGTGAGATCTAAAGAATAAATATAAGTTGATCAAATTGTATTTGTAAACAACGCGAAAAGCTACTTCGCGCTACCATGAGAAGGTGTATATGGAAAGCAGAAGTTCAGACAATCTTAGTAGCCTAATAGTTAAAATGAGCCAGATGTTACTAAAGTTACTAGTAAAAGTGTTTAACATTGGTTCTTTCATATTTGATTTCTTGTTTAATAGGAATGCTATTTATCACTGATCTGGCTAACATGAGGAACTACTTCGTAGAAGGCACAGCATAATACAAAAGACCACATTCTTGTAAAAGAAAATTGAATTGCTAGTTTATCAATAGAAAGCATTCTTTCACATTTCATTATCATAGATTTCCCTTTAATTCCACTGGACAGCTGTATATCGTTTACCCACTATTTTCCCTTCTTATACCAATGAGCTGCAAATTTCGGTTCGTGCACGACTGAAAATCAAGATGAGTTCTCAAAATTTTTGATAATCAAACTCACCAACTTCTCGTAAACGAATTATATCAGCAAATCAACGCATACACACAAACAATGGCTGAAATTAGCGAAGATATTCATATGGATGAAGAACAGGTTGAACAGCAGGAACAAGAATACGACTTGAACAAGATTAAGTTGTTACCTGGAGCCTCTGAAGATGGTACTGCTGCCTCTTTCCAGATCCTTGAAGAAGACCACACTTTGGGAAATGCCTTACGTTACATCATTATGAAGAACCCAGAGGTGGAATTCTGTGGTTATTCTATTCCTCATCCTTCAGAAAACAAATTGAATATCAGAATCCAGACTTACGGAAACATTACTGCTGTGGAAGCTTTGCATCAAGGTTTGGACAACTTGGCTGAGTTGTGTACTGTTATTGGCGATAAATTTGAAGAAAAGATTAGCGCCGGTGGATACAAAAATACCGAACCATAATCTGATCAATAGAACCGGGGCTTATCTTGAATTGTGACTTCAGTATGCCTCTATGACATCCTTTCATACAGAAAGATGTTTCTGTACAATACCACTAAAAGTTCTACAGCTTCTTGGAAGTGATTATGTATTTCTTCTTTGCATGTCAGCTCTGCTGATCCTTCATTCTATAATAGAAATGTAACATACGAAAATCGTGTAGGTATGTAGAGTAGAAAGAGAGTACCTTTGCTTTTACATTATTATTCAGTGAGCACTGGAGCTGCAACTAGCATATGGTGAATACTAAGGCCTAGAACGTAATTTATTTTCAGGAAAAGCTCTTTCCTTCTGTAAGAATTGTTGATTTGATCCCACACAGCACACAACCGATTACTAGCACTCCTCCTCCTCTGCAAAAACTCTTTGATATAGTCATTTAACATATACGCACTACCGTTATACATTATTTCCTATTCAGGCAGTCTATCTCATCTCACTCGGTTTTTTTTTCCTAAAAAATTTTTTTAGAAATATATTTTCATATATAAGCAGAGAATATCCCTCTTTTTTGTTGCAGCGTTAGCAAGCTTCTTTTCCTAGAAAACTATATAAAAGACTCCGAAAATGAATAACTACAACAACGGCGACTACAGAGGTGGCAGAGAGCAACACTTTGGCGGTAACAACAACTACAACCGCGGCTACGGAGGACAACAAAGAGGTGGAAACGGTGGATACGGTGGATTTGGTGGTGGCCGTTACAACGAAAGAGTTGAACTCACCACTCCAGACTGGGACTTGGAATCGTTGCCAAAGTTCGAAAAGAATTTCTATACTGAACACCCTGACGTCGCTTCCCGTAGTGACAAGGACATTGCTGCCTTCAGAAATGAGCAGCAAATGAGTTGTTTGGGCTCAGACATTCCTCATCCTATTACTACTTTCGATGAAGCTGGATTCCCCGACTATGTTTTGAGCGAAGTCAAGGCTCAGGGTTTCCCATCCCCAACTGCTATTCAGTGTCAGGGTTGGCCCATGGCTCTTTCCGGTAGAGATATGGTTGGTATTGCTGCTACTGGTTCCGGTAAGACCTTGTCCTACTGCTTGCCTGCTATTGTACACATCAACGCTCAACCTTTGTTGAGTCCTGGTGATGGTCCTGTTGTGTTGGTTTTGGCTCCTACCAGAGAGTTGGCTGTTCAGATTCAGCAAGAATGTTCCAAGTTTGGTTCATCCTCCAGAATCAGAAACACCTGTGTCTATGGTGGTGCTCCAAAGGGTCAACAGATCAGAGACTTGGCCAGAGGTGTGGAAATCGTCATTGCTACTCCAGGTAGATTGATTGACATGTTAGAAATGGGTAAGACCAACTTGAAGAGAGTCACCTACTTGGTATTGGATGAAGCCGACAGAATGTTGGATATGGGTTTCGAACCTCAAATCAGAAAGATTGTCGACCAGATTAGACCAGATCGTCAAACCTTGATGTGGTCCGCCACCTGGCCAAAGGAAGTCCAAAACTTGGCCAGAGACTACTTGCAGGACCCTATCCAGGTCAGAATTGGTTCCTTGGAATTGGCTGCTTCCCACACTATCACCCAGATCGTGGAAGTCATTTCTGAATACGAAAAGCGTGACAGATTGGTCAAGCACTTGGAAACTGCCACAACTGACAAAGATGCCAAGGTGTTGGTCTTTGCATCTACCAAGAAGACTTGTGATGAAGTCACCTCATACTTGAGAGCTGATGGATGGCCCGCATTGGCTATCCATGGTGACAAGCAACAAAGTGAAAGAGACTGGGTCTTGAAAGAATTCAAGACCGGTAAATCCCCTATCATGGTAGCTACTGATGTTGCTGCCAGAGGTATTGGTATGTTTTTTTAATGATTTTACGATTACTAACGACTATTTTTTAGGTATTCTTGGAGTTTGGAAAACTGTCCATGAGAGTCGCAAGGACTCTACAACATGTACATTTTGCATACACAAGGGGCCACGAAAGGAAATGAACAATATGGAGCATATTGCATACCGTCAAACAAACAACTTGACGTTGAATGCAACAAAAAAGCATAGAGGTGATCGGAAAATGCTGGCCATTTTCCATTTTCCTCAAAAAACAAACAGGAAGAGAGCAGAATTTATTTCATATTTGGAAAAGCATGTTCACATTGATTTATAATATTAATCTCGATAGGCAAACGATTGAATTTTCGAAAGAGTTCTTGAAGTAGAGTGATTATTGGTTTGAAACACATATTGAGCCTTTAGGGTTTCAGCCAACATACGCAAGAAGTAAGAAATCTTTTGAATGGATAGCCTAGGAAATACAGATGTACTGGTACTAGAAGTCTGCAAAGGCATCCGGTAGTATTGTTTCTTGAGACCAATTAATGTTATATATAAATGCTTTTCTAGAATGATTCTAATAGATGAAATCTCTCTTGTCAATTTTGTCATTGTATTTTGCCTTATTGTATTTTGCCTCGCAGCTAGGGATGTCACTTTTGACCCCAATGACCAGCAGCGCCTTTGTAGACCTCCCTGAGAATATCTCAATTAAGCAGATAGATCGTATTGTAATTTTGTTCGTGTGAACTCTATACTAACAATTATTTAGATGTCAAAGGTATCAATTTCGTTATCAACTTCGACATGCCAGGTAACATCGAAGATTACGTTCACAGAATCGGTAGAACCGGAAGAGGTGGTGCAACTGGAACTGCTGTTTCTTTCTTCACAGACGGTAACAACAAGCTTGGTGGTGAATTGTGCAAGATCATGAGAGAAGCCAAGCAAACCATTCCTCCAGAATTGCAAAGATTCGACAGAAAGAGTTTCGGTGCCCATATTAGATACGGTGGCGGTCGTGGACGTGGTGGTTACGGTCGTGGACGTGGTGGTTACGGTGGACGTGGTGGTTACGGTCAAAGAAACAATCAGACTGGTTCCAACCTGGCCCCATTATCTAACCGTCGTTTCTAAATCTGGCCATATAAAAAAGTCGCTTCCCAGGTTTAATCCGTGTATCTTAGAATTTATCGAGTATTTTCCTAGTTTTGCTAGACCCGTTGCATTTTATCTTGTTTTATTGTATATTTATTCATAGGAGCCATTTCGTATTAATTATATAAGAATATTTTGACATATAAGTATGTAGAAAGGTTGCACTACCTGATTGGGAAAGACCTGCAGACTGTCCACGCAAGTCAACATCTAGCGATAAAGAAAGACTAGGACAACTTAGCTGTGTTACGAAGAAAGAGCAGATGAGAGGAATGAGAGAAGTATGTCCAATGAACTTGTAGAAATTGACTGACTCTGAGAAAACCAGGACCAGATTTTTTGCGTAAAATTTACGAGAGAGATAACTAATTTTGCTTTATTTGATCTCAGGATTGAAAAAACATTGAAAGACTTACTGTAATAACTCAATTCTCCCATTTAGCATTTTTATACACCAGCCCAACCCGACGACCCGTACCATCCCCCATGTATGGCAACTACATCCGAACAAGTTGTAGTGGCTCTTTCATGCCACTGCCCCTATCGTCTACGTGCACGTGACGAACCCAACGCTTTTCACAGGCGATTGTGTTCGAAGTGCATGTGAAATTTTCCCCATGCAGCCGCAATAGCCTTAGCTGCCAACAAAAACCGATAATAATCGTGTGCTATTTATTAATTGGATAGTGAAAAATTATGGACGAGTCCGGAAGTTTAGGCTTTGAATATCACCACAGTGAAAGTTTCGATTCTCTCAACTTCTTTTTCTTGTAACGAGAAGAGTTTGTTGTTGCTAACATTTTTGATTCTAGGTTCTGTATTGCTGCTACCGGTGCTTCTTATCAATCGGTACCTGCCCTTGCATTTGTGGAGCCATTTTCTAGTACAGGTTCGAGTCTTTTCTACATTGATCTGATCTCTGTCTTCAACGACTGATTCCGATCTCTCACTTCTCAGCTAGACATATACTGGACATTCTTTGTATCTAACAGCTTCGTCTAAACTGTCTTATCGATTGTCTTTACATATCGTGTTTGCCTTTATCTTCTAGATTGTTTCGCCATCGTAAAAGTCTAGTTATCTTCATTTTTTTTCAACCCTGTTTCTATTGTCACTTTTAGTAACATAGAACCAACATTGCAGCTGCCTTCTTGCACGATTCATCTGACATCGTGACTTCCTAGCCTTGTCTACTTTGCTTGGTCCGCATTCGCACTATCATCAGTTTCACCAGCGATCTACCCCAGACTGCATCCCAGGACTCGTGTGATAGTCTACTTACTTTGGTACAGCCTGACCGTCAATTGTACACATCAGGATACACATCAGCACACTGGTATATTCATATATATATATCATCTAGTGAGATTGACATTTCAAAACAGAATCGCCATCTTATCGTTCCAGTGCTTCTGTTCTGCTTGCCACCACAATTTTTAAGTGAGTCACCCATCGCTCCCAATCTTGTCGTCTTACTATACCTACCTATATGTCAAGCGCCACCACCCAAGTTGACTCGTCAGTTTCTGAGTTCACTATGGCTACCAAAACCAAAACAGCCAATCCCGCCAAGGTTGGTCCCAAGGGTATCACTTTTTCTGGAGATACCTTTATCGTTCCGGAAACCCACGATATGTTGAAGACTCTTTTCGATCCTACAATTAGAAAATCGAATCTTGAGTTCATCATTTTGGCTTCATTGTTTCTGAACCTCTTGGTTTTCTGGATTGTTCCGGAAAACAGTTTACGTATTCCCATCTTCATCGGACTTTATATCTTCTGGCGTTTGTCCTACAATTTCGGAATTGGCTATTTGTTACACAACCAATCCAAATATAACAGATTGGTGGAATGGTCTCGTAATCTTCGTCTTTTCGACTCCAAGTCCAACTCCCCCTTGTCTAAATTCATTCGTGCTGAAATCAAATCACAAAGAGGTGCTGACTATGACATCGACAGCTACCCTATTGAATTCAACACTTGGTTGATTTTCAGAAAGTTTGTGGACTTAGTGCTTATGCTGGATTTCGTCACATTTATCTGTGTAGTCTGGACTTGCGCTATCAACAACAATAACGAGTTTCTCCACGACCAGAAGATTTGGTTGGTCAACACTAGATTAATTGTAGGATCTGCACTCATCGTTTTCAATTTCTGGGTCAAAGTAAATGCTCACAATACCATTAAAGATTATGCTTGGTACTGGGGTGACTTCTTCTTCCGTCAAATCAACAACGAAGAGTTGATCTTTGATGGAGTGTTTGAAATGGTGCCTCATCCAATGTATTCTGTTGGTTATATTGGCTACTACGGCTTTGCCATGATTGCTAAATCGTACACCGTCTTGGTCATTGCCATTTTCGGCCATTTCTTACAAATGATCTTCTTGCGTTACATTGAAAACCCTCACATTGATAAGATTTACGGGCCCTCCAAAAACGAAATAAACCTTTTCAAATTGTTGAAGTTGAGAGACTTGAAAAACTTCGACAACTTGAAACCTTTGGTCGGTTTGTATAATTTCAACTACCTCAGAGGCTCCGATGTCATCAACTTGATCTTAGTGGGTACCTATGCTTTAGTTCTTCCAATCTTTGCATCTTCTGCTGATAACAGTGTATTTTCAATTGGCTCTTTCAAGTTTGACCTTATTTTCTTCTTAGCAGTAGGGATCAAGTTGTTGGAATCATTTTCGATCAATACTCTCTTGACTTTACAGAGTCACTCCAAGTTCTTCACAAAGTGGTACTTGTCTAACGACATTCCATTGGAGAAATCTTTGAATAACTGGGCCGTAATCTACAACTCCTTGATAAACTTGACCTACGCATCCTTGTTTGGTTTAAACTTCTACCAGTATTTGCAAGGCTTCACTTCTGAGCTATTGTTCAGTCAATGGCTCTATTTGAGAATCTTTATAGGTTTGCTTCTTATTTTCACCCAATCCTGGATCAACTCCTCGATCATCGACCTGATTGGCTACTTTGGCTGGTTCTATGGCGACTTCTTTATTCCAAAGTCTCATAGTTCTATGCAACATTTGACCAAGGCTGGCGTATACCGTTACTTAAACAACCCAGAACAGATCTTTGGTGTTTGTGGTGTCATGGGTGTTTTCATAATAATTCCTTCTATCGAAAATCTTGTCTGCTGTTTCTTGTGGGTTGCCAACAACTTTGTTAGAATCAACTTTATTGAAAGATGGCACATGATCAAGGTCTACGGTAAACAAGAGGTTTTGCAAGATTCAGGTGTAACCAAGACTTTGAAGAAGCACTTGATTCCGGAAGTGATTCTGAGGAGATTGAGCAATGACACAGAGAACAACCAAACTGGTAGAAGAAGGAAGAGTTCCTCATTTACCATTACGGACTCGTTGGACAATTTCATCAAGGAATTGAAGACTTCGAAGACCAAATTGTCAAAGCAAAAATTAATTGAATTATCGCAGAGCTTGTCTTTCGAGAATTCAGACTATAAATTAAATGTAAATGGATTAAAGGCATCCACTGAAAAGGATAGTGAATTTTTACCAAACTACGTTGATGTTGGATCTCCAATTGAAGTGGAATGGACTTCACCTAAAGAAACCCACTCCGAACGTGATTGGATCGGATTATACAGAATTATCCAAACATCGTACTCAAGAAATAAAACTTTACTTTCGTCATCTGGACGTTGGACATTCTGTAAAGAATCTAGTGGTAAGTTCACTTTTACTGGAAATAAGTTATTCTGGGAAGAAGGCGTCTACGAATTCAGATACCACTTGAACGGTCTGCATGATGTTGCTTACATTAGTGAACCATTTGATGTGAGAATTCCTAGTGTTTCCGTCCCATTGGACAACCTGAAGTCAATTGAGTTGGCCAATGAGTTGCAAAGTAAAATTGTCAGTAAGTTGTTGAATACTCAATCTGTAGACGATTCGATTTCAGAAGCAGCCAGCGAATCTGACAATGTATTGGAAGTTTACAAGTTGTTGAGTAAGATCATTTCGCAGGCTACCGATGTGCTGATTGGTCCAAAAGTGTTTCTCCAACATGATGCACCAAACACAGTGGCTTCACTTGCAGTCAAGATAATCCACATCAAGAAAGTTTTGGAAGAATTGTCCAATGTCCAAAATTAGTTCTGCAGTTCTTATTGCTATTATTCATTTGCACTACACCCTGAGATCTATTGTAATTAGTATACTTTTGAGATAATAAAAGTCGTATATATTCACATATAAAAGTATAGAAGGAAATCAAAACGCAATTTTTGTAAATTTCCTCTAGTAAGAAGTCGTGAAATAGGAGTTTATGTTGGCTCTGACCCTTTTGGACATATCATTACAGCCATCAAGCAAATGGTCTATTTGCAAATCCTCGAACTTCGTCTGATCGCCTTCTATCCAGAGCCCTACTATTTCGTCGTTACGTAAGTTCATGAAGCTGACTACACAAGAAAGTGACTCTCCATCTTTCTCCTCTAATAGTTCTTCAGCAGGGTCAAGCACGAGAACATCATCCTGCAAACGTGCGACACCACTTGTCACTACATCCTTTACTTCAATTCCAGAGTCGACCAACGCCACTGAAGAAGCGTTCACCACCCAGTTGACAAGACTGAGCATCTTTGTGTCCAGATACGATCTTCCTACTGAAGAGTCTGTTGAAATTATAGTGACAAAGACGTCTATGGTGGACTTGGGATATTTCTCCAACACTATTGAGGGCAACAAAGACGTCTCTATATACGACGAAATTTTGTGTTCTATGCTTGTCAAGCCGGTACGGCCGTTGACGTTGCCGTTGGTCAGGTTGGTAGTATTCGCAGCTGAACTAGCACTGATGCTAGTATTGTTATACATATGCTCGTTGGGCTGGGAGATGTAAGGTAAGAATTTACATTCAACAGAAAAAGACGCTCTGTCAATAAAAGAGCCTCTAATTGGGCGTGGCCCATACACCAGTACCTCGATTATGTTGTTGCCCACTTCCATGTACGAGGAACCATTGGCGTTTTCAATGATTCCTGTTTTCAAGAAGAATGGCCTCAAGCCATCAACTCTAGATTCTGTCTTAGACTCCGTTTTTGAAGGCTCTGCAGTTCCATCTGCCGAAGAAAGTCCTATATTCGGTATTATAGTATTCACAGGTCCTACAAGTCTTCTTCTATCACTCATTGTTGTTCGGTAGATAAAGAGAAATCTATCTGTACATCGAGATGCTCTTCGATTATATGAACATGAAAATTTACAGTACTGCATAATAACTTTTCAGATAAAGATCCTTTAACTTCTATCCATGGAATATAATAATATAAATTGTATTGGAAAGTTAGAACTTGACCAATATTCAGTTATGTTTAAATGACATTAATATACATTACAAATAAATAGTTTAACCTATATCACATTGGTGAATCAATAACGGAACTTCGATTCATTATTAAACGGATCCAAGTAGTCAAGATTATTTGGGTCTTCCAACAGGGAAAAATCGAAATCATCCAAATTCACCTGCCCAAAAACCTGGTCATTCAACAGAGAAGGGACCTGGGAGTGATACTGAGAAATAGCAGCTTTCGCAAGTGCTGGAACGCGCTCTGGGCCTGATTTGTCATTTGACCTTTGGGCATTCTTCTCCAACATGTATGGAGGCAAGATCTTGCCAAAAATCTGAGCATCCAACTTGTCGAACACGCCGGGAAGGTAGTCATTTCTTGCTTCGTCAGAACTATTTGAATTCGTAGTTCCAGGTTGTTCTTCAATAGTTGGAAGACTACTTGGAAGTGTTGGTGCCTTAGATACAGAAGAAGGAACAGCTACCATTTCTGGGGCATTGGAAGAGTGGAATGCTTCCAATGACGTATCGGTGAACAACAGACCAAGGGCTTCGGACTTCTTCAATGGGTCTTGCTGAGTATATGGAGCATAAGGGTTCTTATCATTGGCAACCTGGTTAGATGTTTCAGACAAGTTTCCAGCGGCTGTTTTAAAATTATTCATGATATCAAAGTTCTTGAAAGTAGACTGAACGTTTTCGTTCTGCAAATTATTGTTGATAATATATGGGTCTACCACTCTTGTATTCTTCAAACGTGAAGTTGTGGCAGTTCTTCTGTTCAATTGTTCAAATAATGTGTTCAAAATGTTGAATATACGCAATGAAGCATTTGAATTATTCTTGAGACAGTCAAGCACTTTCTTGCCTATTTCAATGTCTTTCTTGATCATGTCAATGTTTAAATCATCGTCAAAAAGTACACCAGCATAGTTGGCTCCGCCACTCTGTGTGTTGTTATAGTTGGCGAAATGGAAGTAGTAAATCAAACATGCAACAGAGAAAAAGATAGTGTACATAGAAAACCAGTATGTTCCCACCAATAAATTCTTGTCGATCATCTTATTGGCCAACTTAACTACCATTCTGGCTACCTTGATGCAGTTTCTACCTCTAATCAAGGAACGAGGATCAGATGTTTGGAAGTTGTTTGGTCCATCGCTGACAAAATGGATAAAGGGCCGGTACAACATAATCTGGCAGTTCAAAAAAGCTAAATGGAGGTAGTAGTTTGCCAATACAAATTTTTCGGGTATGTCTTTACCTGAGTTTATATCATTTGGATCAGTAGGTTTCAATTCTTTTGGCAATGCGTCTAGCCAAGACTTCAACTCCAATTCCAATTCAGTAACTTTTGAGTGTATTCTGTCTGGAGTCACTGATTCTTTCGCTGTGGTCTTTACTTTGATTGGATACAATTTCCTGACAATATGTGAAAGTATGAGCATAAGCTTGGTATGCTGATTTGCACATGCAGACGATGACAAACGACCTTCCTGTTGGTCGTACAAGTATTCTGTACGAGTGACGTTTTCGTCATCTAACTCTTCAGGCAAGTCCTGGTCAAATTCATCTTCATTGATGGATCTGGGTAAACCCAACAAAGAATTGATGTATATATCCATCTTGTAGATAGTGTAGAAGAGTCTCTTTCTGGTGTCGACTTCGATGGGGTCCAACTTTCTTCGCGAGTTCTGGAAAATGGTCAAGTTACGATGTAATCCTTCCTTGAGAGCACTTCTCAAGGCAACACCAATGTAAGAATAACAGGTGGATAACCTCGCTGAGCATTGCAAGTACATAATCATCATGACAATGGTTTGAATGGAGTTTATATCGCCTACATTGCTTATATCGATCAACTTCCTAGCCTCCAAGAAATACTTAAACCCATCATCTTCCAAGTTTTCGTTACGGTCAGATGATGTCGTTGCTGATTTGGAGAAAAGAGACCCACAGGCCAAGATGGAGTACAAGAAGGGTAAGAATTTCTGTTGTCTGTCGCCATAATTGTATGGGTCCAACGAGTAAAGTAGATCGACCTCTTCTAGAAGGGATGGACGATGGTAGAATCTGAACAATACGCATGCCTTATTCCATGTAGTGTAGATGAGATCCAAGGCGATTTCCTTTTTTGGCAAATACAATTTGATTTCAGTTCCAATAGGCGTCTCATCAGCAGAAGATACCGACGATTGCCGTTCGTGACGGTGGCCAGAATTGCTGGGAGACGGCAAGGGAGCATTGTCCAAGTATATGTCGCCGATTTCGTTTAATATGGTCGAGGACTTACCGTCGACGTGGTTGACGACTTTCTGCAACTTTTCCAAGTCAAATTGCAAGTTGTGGTCAAAGCAGTTGATCTTCAACTTGGGGAGCAATAACTTGATGATTCCCTGAGCTAGCAAGAGGTTTCGCTCGGGGTAGGCAGATGTAGCTGACAATGTCTGAGAAAGGTCGCCGACGTTGCTGCCATTGGAATTGGCAATGTTGGCAGCAGCAGCGGCTAGGACTGCTGTAGAGGGCAGTGCTACTGGGATGGGAATTCCACTGTTCTTCTTGTTTCTGATGTTGGGTTGATCGTAGGAGCATTTGTACGAATAAACAGTGCAATGGATACAGGGCTGTTTACCGTCACATTTTACCTTTTTCTGACGACAATTGTCGCACGCTCTGGTGACTCGTCTACGTTTCTGCTCGGCTGGACTACTGTTGCCGTTGTTGGAGGTGTTGACTGAGTTGGATGCAGCAATGGATGTCGAATGGACAAGGCCAGTCTGCTGGAACTCGCTGTCGGACTCTTCAGACGGATGCGAAAAGTCGGGGAAAGGTTCTCCCTCTCTTTTGAGCATTATGGAGTGTAAATTGGTTTGAAAGTATGGAAAATAGGGGAAAAGCTGCCCAAAATATAACGCCTTGAATACTTCTTATATTGAGCTGATGTGAATAATACGATGGGGTTGAAGTTCAATTGGGCTGTAGCTGTATAGCTGTAGTTGGCAGTTCAGAAATGACACGATGTGATTGGCTCGAATGGCACTTCTCTTGAGTCGACGGTGCCAATTTGATTTGCAAGACGAGCGTGACAAATCTTTTGACAATCAGGGAAGTCTGGAGTACGAGTGTGACAATTTTTATAATCAACTACAACTCAAATGATGCTGGGCGTTTCTATAGAACAAGGAAAACAGTATACAGCAGCTGACAGTCACGGGACAGACACTACTGAGAAGGAATTGGAAGCCTGACGAGAGAAAGAAGTAAACTTTTCAGTGGATAACCAGACGAAACTACGACCCGGAAATGAATAATCAATCTTAGTCACTGGGGAGTATGGCATGTAGCAAAGTTTAAAATGCGGGAGTCGGGCACACACGACTTTCAGATTTGTTGCGTTTTAACTTTTCAACTTTACGGCGCTAGTAAAGTTAGTTGAGAAAATATGCTACTTTCTTATGTAAGCATTATTAGACATTAGCAGTGTAGGACATGAAGTTGGTATCAGCTCATTTAATGCGTTCATTACGTCAATGCTGATCTCATCTGCCATCCACTCCTACATATTGTCTATGTTGCATCGCTTCGTCATTTCGTTTCTGATTGTTATTCGCTGCGAAGCTTCAACTTTTCATGCGAGATGTCAATGCACAGGCTAATAGCGTCACGTGATTAGAATGGCACATACAGCTCCTAACAATCTCTTGATATGATATTGATCAATGCAAATAAGAAACGGTAGACTTTATATAAAGCATACAGGATCAAAAATCAACTATCTACGTTCAGCAATAGGTTGCTCTTTCTGCTCTACGTCTTCTCTGCAACAAGTTTCCGTCCTTATGTATTAAATATTCTAGTGCCATGTAAATCTTTTCTTAATTAATTTTAATTGGTTTCTCCAACAAATGTCCCATTCGTTCGATTTTGGTACTGAGATACCCTTCGATCTCCTTGGACTTGATGCCGTTTTCCTTATTCTTCCAAGCCAATGGAACCATAGGCACTCTTTCCAACACCTTGACCTCTCGGTTCTTTCCTTCGACAGCAAGAATCTTGTCAGGATTATTGGTCAACAACTGGATCTCAGTCAAGCCCAAGTCCAACAAGATGGCAGTAGCCAATGAGAAGTTTCTGCCGTCAGCTGGATGTCTCAACATCAAGTTGGCTTGAACTGTGTCTGCACCCAAATCTTGTAAGTTGTAGGCCTTCAACTTTTCACCCAAACCAATGCCTCTACCTTCTTGTCTCAAATACACCATGCATCCATGACCGTTGGAGCCCATGATTCTGCCCGCTTCGTCAAACTGTTCACCACAGTCACACCGGGCTGACCAAGCTGTTTCTCCTGTATAGCACTCAGAATGAATTCTTACCAAGACAGGATTGGCGTATGTAGTTTCGCTTTCGCGGAGTAAGTTGCCTAAGTCGTCGAAATGCAACTCTGTGTCGTTCTTGTCGTCTCTGTCAGCTAACGTACGTCCCGGGAAAAGCTTTCCAATATAGGCACCTCTTGTCATTCTATCTTGTTGGGTATCTCCCTTTCTCTGTTTGAAGAGAGTCTTCGATCTAACGTCTTCGCCAAATACTATAGCCAAATGCTCCTTGTTGTCTATGTTGTTTTCGTACAAATGCAAGAAAATCTCTGGACCCTGGGTCGTTGGTATACGGGCTCTTGCCAAACAATTCACTATGGGTAAGGTGTCTGGAAGTGCTAGCTGGTGTCTAATTTCTTCCGAAACCTGTGGCGGAGGCACAGGTGTGTCAGAAAGGGAAGCCGATGGTGTAACCACAGGAGATATCAACGCAATATGGCTCATATCCGGAATCCTGGTGTTCACAGGAATAGGCTGCTTTATGGAAGTGGATCTTGTGGGGGTTCTGGGTGACATCATGAATGTTATAATTACAAGAAATTCAGATTTGTTTCGGATATAAGTCTGTGTGATTCAGAACAATAAGATGTTACACGATGTAGGCTGCTGTAATGTTGTAGAGTATGTGCGATCTCGTTTCTCGATCTTGGGAGTAATGAAAGCAGAAGCTGGAGATTTGAATTTCCCAGATCTTTTGCGAGTTAACTTTTCAACCGTGGAGACCGGAAATAAATTAGTGGGGAGAAAATAGCGACAATAGCGACTGAAGCCGAAGGTATTTAAATAACTGTTGGCTGGTAGATTCAGATGCAGGTGCTGATAAATGACAATGTCGTCACGTAAGCAATAAGACGGCGGTCGATTTTCTAGTAGCTCTAATACTTAGAAAGAAATCCGGTGATGAATCGTCTTATTAAGCAGAAGCTGGAAAATTTGGTGACACTTCTAAAAATTACTAATTGTATGGTGATTTCTTGCAAACGCGACATTTTTCGGGTTTCCTTGTGCGAAAGTGTGAATTCGCAATAGCGAACTCGCTACCATATGCGACATTTGCCTGTTTCTTTCTCATGCAGTACTGCTCGGAAGTCGGATCGCCGGACTAATAATCCTTGCAAGTGTTGCAAATGTCCAATTGGGTTCCTATTCGTAATTATGTTCTACTCAGATTCTGTATATGATCTTCATTGTAAAACATCTCAAGTTGAACAACAATGTCATCGGGATATTGCACTTTAAAACTGCCACCAATGCCGTACTCGGACTTGCTGTCTAAAAGATTCGGCCCTGTCTTGTGATAATAAATCAGCAAAGAATTGCGCTCGCCTCACATGCATAATTGGGACTTTTGAATTTTGCAATCTTTCGTTTGAATTCCATCCTTAGTCAAGGTATACCTCTCATAAACGAATCTAATTCCATGTCGTTCCAGGAGAAAAGCACCACATATGATTATCTGAGAATATTATTACTTCTTTTGTTTACGTATAGTCTGTATTTTGTTGCCAGTTAAATTCCCATCTACTAGGTACTCAATCCAGTCTTTCGGCTTTCGTTTCATTCCACAGTAGTCCAGCAAAATCTAAATCCTTTATCTAAACCATTCGACAGTGGAGCGATCCCAACAACCTTGACCCACTCTTCCTTCTAGCATTCTACTGCATTTACTCTTCAAATATTTTCAGAACAACTATTATTCTACATAAAACTCTACTCGATCGTCTTTATCCACTCTACTAAGTCCTGTTCACTGAAGCTTTCTAAATTGGGGACAAACGTATCCACCGGCTGTTGCTTCTTCAATACCACTACAGCAGGAATATGACCTCCTACAACGTATTGCAACATCAATTCACGTCCTCCCTCGCTGTCTGCCAAAATGTTTACTAAATACACAGGCTCGTTTTCCGACTTAGGGTACTTCTTGCTATCGCTCAACACATCAAAAAGTGCCTGAGTCACCTTATTTGATCTTGGCTCAGCGTAGGTGAAATTCAACAACACTGGCTCCTTGAACAAAATATAATTGTACAAATCATTAGTGGAAGTTACGTAATTGGGAATAATCCGGTTCTTGGTTGTGAACTCAGAAGCTGCTGGAGGATAAATGAGCTTCTGAGTTGTCCAGGCCTTGAACCACCCGTTGAAAAAAGTCCGACGGAAGGTTAATCGTCTAGCGGAGTTTACTTGTAATAACATTTTGGATTAGCTTCTGAGATATCAATTATATATTGCAATCCAAGTCCACTCTCAAATCTAACAATTCGAAACAAATATTAAATCAGAATACTCTTGCAGGTATTCAATTGTAAGTAATCTCGTTAGCAATACTTAGCAATTAATCGTATGATACTTAATTCCTACCTTACAATTGATACATCCCTATTCTGTAATCCAATGAATAATTAAAAGTAGTTGCTCCACATTTCAGGCAGCATCAATATTCGGAATGTCGCATTTCATGTCGTGTTGGCCCAAGGCTATTCTACTACATTTATACGTCTGTCTATATCTAAACTCTCTTCTCTGCTATCACTACAATTATTCTGTTCTACCTCTTTGTAAAGATCTATTTGCTTTTGGTATTTACAAGTTTATAATTTATTCTATATACATTTCTTTGACTTCATGGATCCTCTTCCCAACCATCTCTCCATCTCTTTTTCCACAAGTTGCAGTTGAACTTCGGCTTTCCTAACTTGACATTAACTTCGTTATGGGCTTCACAAAGCCATTTTCCAAATGAGTCCTGACTTTCAACTTTGGGCTGGTGTTTCTTCATGTATCTTTCAAAGTCTTCACCACAAAACCAGCACGGGTAGAAGCTTCCAAACAACGTGAGGAACTGCTTGAGATCTTGCTGACGCTTCGTGTCAGGTGTTTCAGGATATTTGGCTGCTATGGAGTGGAGTAATGTCCACGAAGATTTTCCTAACACTTCTACATCAGCTGGGATATCTTTGGGATAAGGGTTGTACTTTTCTTTCTTGGTAGCAACAGTTTGTGTTGCAGAGTGGACCAATCTTGGGACAGACACTGTGTTTACGGGCTTTTCTTCAGTAGAATGGCCCAGATTCTTCGGAGTCGTACTTCCCTTTATGCCTCCAGTAGCAAATTGGAAATCTAGTAAGCTGTTACAGCTTCGACATCTATGTTTTTCTGTTAGAATCTAGTTAGACATTCAGTAACTGTGCCCTCTAAAATACATACGGTTTTCCATCTTTGTCATAAATTATTTTGCGTCCTGTCAATCCGATCTCCGGTTTGGAGACATTTGCCGGGATAGCCGTTTCTTTGGTGATGATGGGTTCGGGCATTAATCCGTGGGGATGATCTCTGGAGAGAAAGAAGCAGAAAGTGTTCTGAGTTGTGAAAATGGAATAGAGATTATTCAGCAGTGTGCATACAGGAGAACTCAATGTACGGGAGAGATGGAAGAGATATGAGTTAATACTAAATTCGAATTCAGATTGATATATTAGGTTGGTAATGGTAAAGTGGAAGTTGAGGTGAAATTATGGGATTATTTGGAAAATTTTGGGTGCAATTTGATGAAGTTTGTACTTATTTTGCACCCGATATGTACATCGCAACATATGCAAATTTGGAGAGCAATTCTATTCAATTATTCTTTTATATATTATAACCGCCTTGAGAACTATTATTAAAAGTATTTTATGGAGCACAACTCGTACGAATTCAGAATATCGGACATCTATTTTGTTAGAATAGATATTTTGGCTATATTGTTTTTCTAAGAAGACAGAAATTATATAGTATTATTGATTACATGAACCACTTTTGCGACATCTTATGTGATGAGGTGACATAGTTTACTAACTATTCTGATGCTTTACTTTATATACTATATCTATGATGGGGAAAATTTTTGTGAAGAACTAAAATGCATATGCGAACGAAATAGCAAAAGACCAGTTAGCCATCGGTAACAGTGGCACTCTAGGTATCATTGCTGAGCTGTCTCGGGCTGCTTGCGGTACACAATATTTCTGTTTAGAAATGATCACAGCGTATGTTCTAGTTGGAAGCTTTCGACTTTAATGCCTTGATGTGTTCGTTTCTCTGTCTGATGACTTCGTCACACAACTCACGGATTTCCTTCGAGACAATGGCAGCTCTTGAATCGTAGAACTCGCCCAAGTCATAAGTGAGACCAAAGTCCTGTTCGTAGTCCCAAGCCTGTTGGATCATCTCGTACTTGTCGATGTCTTTAACATATCTGGCTTCGATGGTTCTGATCTCTTCGTAGTCCAACCACAATTCCAAGATCTCTTTGGAGAAGCGTTCGTTGTAAGGCTTAATAAGCTCAGACAAATATTGAATCGACTCCAATTCACGACGGTGTTTTTCAGCCTTGGTGACTCCGCCAAATGGTGTAATATCTCCCACCAATGATTCAGCAATGTCGTGCACTAATGCGATTTTCACACACATGCTAATATCAATGTTCTCATTTGGCACTATCATTGAGATGATAGACATACGGTACATGTGGTCGCTGATACTTTCGACCTTATCTGCTGGAATTCCGCGGTCAACCCAACCTGTTCTCTTCTGAGTTTTCAAGAGTCTAACTATTTGAATGAACGCAAGTATATAATTGACACTACGGTTGGGACCTGAAGGTACCAAGAGCTTACGGATATGTTCTGGAACGGCTGTCTCTGGCTTCCAGATGTTTTCGGTAGTATCCACCCAAGTGGTGTGTTTGCCATTAGCCTTGTTAATTTCGTTGCTGACTTGACTCATGTTAGTGAAATAGCGTAAGCTTCCAGAACTGAAATTGATCTTGAAATTCAAATTGGTGAGAGTGTGATAAGTGTCCGCCGATAGCCGATTGCCGCTATGAGAAAGATGAACCTTTGGAAAACGCTGCTTTGAAAGAACACGAGCAGAAGCCGCCAACATCTTCAGAAGAAATAGTTGATTCTGGTAAATCGTTGAAGCTCGAGGGGTCCCACAATCCTAGAAAAGGTTAATGTAAACATTGTGTGTGCAGGAATGCCATTTTTGATGTTCGATGAGATGAGGTTCACAAGTCGTTAACTATGGGGACAGCAGTCTTTAAATATGGGATCAAGATAGTAGGGCTTAGGAACAACACAGTGATATTCTTTATATATTGGAAACGGTGTATATGATATAGTCGTGGGTGTGCCATCGACAACAGTTTCTCTATTTTTTCAACTTCTTTTGCTCTGTAAATGACTGGAAATATTTGCAATTAACCCAAAAGTAGCAACCCGAGGGTAGTATCAGTCGTAATGCCGGAATTCAATGTCTCCTATGAAAATGTCGTTAACTATACAGTTATTCATTTTGCATACACCTGGTTGGAAATTAGCAGCCGTCAGGTATTTATTTCCATATTTATTTGCTGTGTCTAGTGGAAACACTATATCCACTTTGTTTGCATGCTAATTATAACTAATTATTCTAATTACTATACTAATCTGCACCCTCGATTGTTTCTGATGTCGAGATACATGATTGTAAGAGTTGTTTAAAAAAGTTACTTGGTTCAATATTGTGTTCCAGTAGAACAACAGCATTTCGTACATGATTATGCTATTACGCAGTCTATATCATTAGATACTTGATTCCTACAGATCCCCACCAATTTTAGTATTATGTACTGTATCTTTTATATTTCTGATTTATTGACCTAAAGATATATCTTCTAATCTTGAGCTGATACCAGTAGTACAATCGTTGTTAGCACGAACCCATTCGAGAACGTCATGACCGTCCCTGTTGGCCCATTCCACTTTTAAAGAAATGGTTTCTATGGCCAGACAAACGCAAGTATCGAAAACATCGCCTTTATCAGCAAAGAATTGAGCAACTTCTTCTTTTTGTTCCCTTGTAGCTAGTCTTGCCAAACATGTCTTAATGACTTGAATGTGAACACGGGTACCATACCCAAGTTTTGTGGCAATGGTTTCCCATTCATCTCTTAGAAATTTCCAGAGCATCTTGATACCGTTTGAATGGTTTGTCATTGTTGCCATAGCAAATTCAACATCTTGTTCTTTTAGATCAGTAAGAACATATTCCAAAAAGTTCTGCAATATAACGGGTTCCGAAAATCTACCTAGAGAGGCCAATGCATCATCTGCAATGTCGTCATCTTCTGCATTCTCATAGATGTCCATTAATTGATCATATTCTTCTTGTCCGCCATATTTGGCAATGCACTTAAAAACAAATCGTCTCTGATCGGGGTCAATTTCTTCTCCATCAAGTAAGAAGTTACTGAATTTGTCCTTGCAGAATCTAATAATCTGTGGATCACCAACACTATATCCTGCAGCAAAAATCGTGTTCTTGAACTGTTTTCGTTCATAAGAATCTTTAACGTTTATCTCAATACTACTTTCAATGTCATTGAGAATTAGCATTCTCATGAATTGGTTAATACCTTCGAATATATTTTCTTTAAAAATGTAAGCATCTTGAATATCATATAAATCAGTTATGATCTCATTCCAGACATTTTCGTCCTTCTCATTTTTCCAATGCTTGACTAGATCCAAATAGCAAGTAGTCAGAATGTAACTGGATGCAGCCAATTTTGCACAGTCTGCTAATAATCCTATTCTGTCTTCCACCGATAGCTTTCCTTCAAGACCAGCAACACCCAATTTGGCCCATCTTTCTTTTTCATAAGCAGTACGATAGTAACCAACCTGGTCTGTATTAATTTTGTAAAAATCATCTTCGAGTTCCAACTGAATTACCTCGGTCTGTCTATTTAGCATGAGCTTTAGTTCGTCCTTAGAAGTCTTAATATTTAAGAATATTGGAAAAATAACTTCGTTAATGTTTGATTCACCGGGTATAGAATTGAATCTTCTTTGCGAAATCCTAATGCTATTATTCTTCAATTCTTCAACAACAACCACTGGAAATCCTTCTTGTTTGAGCCAAATATTCAGAGCCGTGCCAACATCTATTTGACTAACTTCGTATAGGCAAGTCCACAAATCCTGAGCTTTAGTGTTTTTCCAACTATAGGTAGTTAAGTATTTCCTGACCCCTTCAAGAAAAGTACCCTCTCCGAGCCACTTTGCTATCATTACAATTAATGCACAACCTTTGGCATATGTGATACTGTCAAATCCTTGTTTGATGTCTTTCAAGGAAGTAATTGGTATCTCAACGGGATGCGTCGTACTTCGAGCATCAGCTGTTAACGCATTCTGTAAGTCGTAAATGAGATAATTTTGAAATGGTTTCCATTCCGGATGAAGCTTGTCAAGAGCATACCATGACATCCAATCTGCAAACCCTTCTTTTAGCCAAAGTCCATCCCAGAACTCCATTGTTACAAGGTTACCAAACCATTGATGAGAAATTTCATGAAAAATGGTCGCAGCGGCCTCATACTTTACATTAGTGGAGGATTTCTCAATATCAACCAAGAGTGCATCTTCTTTAAACAAGATCAAGCCAAAATTTTCCATAGCTAAACTTTCAAAGTCCGGGACGGCAACTAGATCAAGCTTTGGCAATGGATAGTCTATTTTAAATTGTGCATCGAAGAATGCCAAAGCAGTTTCAGCAAGTTCGAGTGCATGCCGCCCTTTTAGTTTTTCTGGGTGTCGACCATACTCTTAAAGGAATCCTCAGCTTCTTTGACTCTATGTATTCCAACTTACCGATAACAAAAGCTACCAAGTATGTTGAAATTTCTGGTGTGTGGTTGAAAATGATAGCTTTATTTCCATTTCCAAGAGAGATTTCTTCCTTAACCCCCATATTTGAAATAGCAGTCAAATGATCCTTCACGATCAAAGTGATCTCAAAAATTGCTCGCATGTTGGGCTGATCGAAACAAGGAAACACTTTTCGACAATGGACCGGTTCAAAGTGGGTTGCGGCCAATTTTGAAACTTTTTCTTCGCCATTTTCAATAAAGTTGTAAGTTGATTGAAATAGACCAGTCATATGCTCATCGAACTTTCCCTTATACTTAATGTATAAATCAACTGATTGATTCTTTTTCAACACCGACTCGAACCTAAGACATTCATTTTCAACTAACCATGCAATTGGGTGTTCTTGAAGTCTTGCTTCGATTACTTCTAATCGGTAGCTGTGTAGTGTAACAAAATCAGTATCTTCTAAAACAATGATCCTAATAACTATTGATCCTTCAAATGTGAGATTATCGGTGTCAACTTTAAGTTCTATCTTATAAGACTTGGGCCGAACAGTTGCTGGTAGTTGAACATCGTGTGGTAAACTTGGTGTTTGACAATCTGATAATTCTCCCATGCTGACCTGAAAATTTGAACATAAAGACTTTATACAAGAATAAACAAAATAGTTTATAATTTGCTGATTGGAATAGTGCAAAGACAAATTCAGTGGAATTTATAGACATGACTTGGAGAGCACCTCAATTTCAAGTAATCTCAATGTTTTTTGATTATAAGCTTACCCGAGTGCTTCAACCCGCACATTCATTTTCCCCACCTAAATGCCTCACTCTATCACCTAATCAAATCGGGCTCCACAGTTGTACAATTGTGAGATTCAGATTAATTGGGCCAATAATATAGAAATGAGGGAGTTAGGGTAGCACTTCCTTAAGAATGTTCACCAATTGAAAGAGGTTGGCGATTTGGAGCCATACGAATGAGTGGATTGAGCTCATGATTTTCCTACCTTGGCGTTTTCATCTCTGACTCAAAATGTATTGAGCACCTGCACTTCTAAGGCAGTTTGGAGCTGTTGTGCAGCAACTCTCATTTGGCATATGAAGTGTAAGTTATTTATAGTATTGATGTATATAACTCTAAGACCCACCATTGGAAAACGATTATTGTCATATTATTATTCCAAGAAAATGACTTATTTTCAACAATAGATTTAGGTAAACAATTACCGAAAAAATATCTAGCCGAGCTTTTGTTTTATTCTGAAAGGTGCACAATGCAGCAGGTGGCGACAGTCTGCATTACCTCAGTTGCACATCTTTCATATCAAATACTGTCCAACTGCAATTTGAACCCCTTACTGAATACATCATATTGTTGGGTATTTGTGAGTCATCGGTCTATTCTATTTGAAAGTGAGAGCAGTATTGACACACGCATTCTTGGACAAGATGGGAGAGTCCATTTCAATAAATGAGATTGAAAGCTTCTAGATTCCATTTCCCCTTTTATCTTCCTAATTTTTTCTTCCTTCTTGCTCTATCTGTGGCTATAAAGGTTAAGAAATATAGAACAATTCTCCAGTAATCCAATCATTTTACAATCTTTATGACAATGTAAGTAGTTGTAACTAGAATTTCATGTTTTCTAGGTCCTCTCGGGCTTCATCCAGAATGATCTGAAATAAGACTAATGATCGAAAGACTGAAATCTACCTTTGGATTTACCTCCTAGTTTTAATTGTTCCGAAAATCTTTATTATATATGTTAATTTAGTGTTCTTGGCTGTCAATTACCCCAGATCAAACATACATTCAATTAGACTATTCTTGGTGATCTTTCAACTTGTCGGGCACTTTTTTAAGAACTTGTATATTCTTGAAAAACAGCAAATATTGAATTTTAGTTTATTTTTACATATTGCATGTCGGCTTTTTTATCCAATTGCAACTTTGCATTTCAAAATTAACGACAAGATTGTTCTGGTTGACGAAAAAATGTCTGAAGTGCATTATTTTTTGCTCAAATGCTTGCTCAAATGCTTCTTTTGCGACATTTCTGTTGTGAGCAACCGACCTGTTCTGTCGGAAGTGCAGCTATGAATATACCCTCGGAATACTAAAAAATGGAACGACCGTTTTTGGAATTTTGCCTACTACTTTATTATGTGCTCCGTACAAGTATAACTTTCAATCTCTCAGCACTATGGGTGACGAAACAAGCGACTACCGTTCAGAGTCCACTTACTCAACCCTTTCTACTGTAATCGGACGTAAATTATTTATTTTTCTCTGAAAGAGTATGTAAAATTTATAGAAAGTACAAGATAAACCCTAGTTTGAAAAATTAAGCGACTAATTCAACAACACCACCAACAGCTCTGATCTTTTCTTCAGCTAACTTGGAGACAAATCTGGCCTTGACAATGATTGGGACTTCTGGTAATCTACCCTTACCCAAAACCTTACCGTAACCGGCAGCTAAAGTGTCGATGACTGGAGCAGCGGAGGCAGAAGCAGACTTCAAGTATTCTTCCTTCTTGTCTTCGTCAACCAAAGTCCACAACTTGTCCAAGTTGAGTTCAGGTCTCCAGAAGTGGTTTTGTTGCTTGTGGAAGTATCTCATACCGACCTTACCGAAGTAACCTGGATGGTACTTATCCAAGTTGGTTCTGTGATGGTGTTGACCACCAGCCTTACCACGACCACCTGGATGCTTTCTGTGCTTACCGATTCTACCCTTACCGGCTATAACGATGTTAGTATATTATTTCTCATAATGGTCCTTGAAGTTGAGTGCAGCTATTCATCTGAAATTCAATGCTGAAATGATGTTTCCCTTATGTTGATATTGTAATGATGTATGAAAACAGTTGTATTGAATTGAATTACTGTAGTTGTGAATTTTTCTGTTGGATTTAAAGCGATTGTGAATACAAATTTTTCACTTTTCAGTTTCACAATATTCCACTCATTAAAGGAAAAGTTATCAAGATGTGGTACGATTTATTACAACTATGTTGAATTGGTTATACTGCTGGAACTTTTACATTAAATCTCTCACACAATGTTTCATACTAAACTTTGACTCTATGATTCTAATTCGATGGCTCTCATTCAACTTTTTGAATACTACAATCTCTCTTCAATTTGGTTTCCGGATCCTCTCTATTTCGTTACATACCTGAGACGTGACCTCTGTGCTTTCTAGTTTTAGTTAATCTGGTAGGCATCTTTACTGATAGATTAAAGGACTAGTTTTAAAAAAGAAAGAGAACCACTATAAGGTAATTTCCATAAAAGTAGCTGGATAAATTTTTTCTCGCTGTTGCTGTGCGAGGAGGAGAAAGAGTGAAAATTTGATGTCACGTGAATATGTAATGTACAGGACTGTATACTGGTATATTATTGTGCTGAGTGCGACAGAATTGAGCAGTAATAAGCCCTGGAAAATGAGTAGTGCATCGTTAGAGTCATTTTATAGTACTGTATACAGGTACTATGAAATGTATTCTAGGGTTGAGCCCTATCTTCTGTCATGTGACACTTAAGTTTGAAACAGTACTTTTATGCTTGCAGCCAATATTTCGTTATTATTCTGCGTGTTTTGCACCCATTAGCGATTCATTCCATTTATCATATATATACTGTCATTGAAGTTATAGATTGTGAGATATGTATTTTTACTAGCATACTATAGCTAATATACCCACTTGTTAGCAATTGACTAGATATAGACACTAGATAGTTATGCCCCAGACCTCTTCATAAGAATCGTGACCCCTAGTCTCAGGAATATGGGTTTGTATAAACCAGTAACTCACTCCACACATAATAGTGAAGATAAAGTACACATAGCCACCGATCGCGTTTTTCACCATTGGAAATGCGTATCCTACCACAAAGGTAGCGAACCAGTTCATGGTAGTACCCCAACTTTGGGCCAGAGCTTTAGCTTTTGGTTGTGTTACTTCTCCTACCAATAAGAATGGAATAGGACCTAAGCCAATTGCAAAGAAGGTTATGTATGTGAATGTTCCCACGATGGACAATATCGAACTTGTATTGATAATACCCAATCCCATCACAGCAGACAGAAGTCCCAAGAACGTCACCGAGGTAAGCAAAAGAGGTTTACGTCCTAATTTATCCACTACCGTAGCTGACAAAAATGTTACCACAACGTTGACAGTCGAAATCAAACAATTGATGGAAATAGCATGGTCAGGAAAGATAGCTACAAGCACCGAAACCCCGTAGAAGATAATTGAGTTAACTCCGTCCAATTGCTGGAGAATTAAAATACCAGTAGCTACAAGTTTGGAGTTATTATACTCTGAGGATGTCAAGTATTCCTTCAAAGTTACAGTTGATGCAGAAGAATTATTTACTTGTCCTTCTCCTTCTTCAAGTGCACCGCCGTTGTCTAGTAAGATCGCACCTTCTTCACTGCTGCCAGCACCGTGTTTCTTCCAACTGTTGACTTCTGATTGAGACTCGGAATAGCTTCCTCCTCTCAATCTGTGCAATACTGTGAATGCCTTGACATTATCTCCCGTATTAAGTAACCACACAGGCGACTCCTCAACGTAGAAGAAGATAAGAAAGAAGTTTACAAAGGCTATCAAAGAAGCCATGAAGAGTAAAAGACGCCAGCTGTTATCGGTGCACCAGGCTAATGACAACAACTGTGTGAGCAAGATTCCAACGTTGATGCTAACTTGGTTCATTGAGCCCAACAACCCCTTGGAGGTTGGGGGAGCGATTTCGTTGATAAGTAACGAAGTTATGACTATAGCAGAGCCAGCTCCTATTCCACTGACAAAACGTCCAAACAACAACGACAAATATGAATTGCTTAACCCATTCAATGTTGACCCAAGAAAGAAAAATACGCAATGGAGCAAACTCATCTTCTTTCTACCAATTACATCAGCAATGGTACCAACATAGAAAGATCCAATCAATCCTCCAATACTGAATATCGAAGTCACTAGACCAACCTGCTGGGGCGAAAGCTCGATACAACGAACAAATCCATGCGATCCAAACCACAGGTTTTCAAATGGTACCAGTCCTGGTACCGAAATTCTACACGATAAAAGCAATTCAGGTGCATTCAACTCAGCCATATGGTACCCAAACTGGAGCGACCCAAGACAGATCACTGATACCGTCGTTAATAGTGTGGCCGTCAATTTCGGATCCGAAAGACTACTAGACATATTGTGAAGATGTTGTCTATATTGGATTTATGTTTGCTGTGATAAATATGGAATATCTTCAACAATTATGTATAACCTCCACTCGTATTTAATCAATGTCTAAGGAGGGATCTAGATCTATTAGATTTTGATAATTGAGGCTCGGAGACTTCACTATCGCTGAATACAAGTTACAGGTCTGATTCAATCAATAATGAATCAATTGTGTATTAACAATTCCTTGTAGGATAGAAAAACTACTAGATGTATACATCATGAGACAAGGGGTTCTTTAGATCTATGCATCTTCTCGTATCACCTGCACATAGATTTTCTGGGGATAATATTTGCAATAATAGACATTAGCTTTGCTAGACATTAGTATGTACAACCTTAAGAAGAGTAATATACTCCAACAATGGGAAGCACAATTGAAAGTAAAGATGCAAATTTATACTTCAATCATCTACAAAATCTCAATCACATTCATGACTTTCTTAAACTAAATAGTACAGATATAATACACGGGAAATTCTACAATATTGGAAGGAAGTTCCCTACAATCATCATCGGAATTCCAAAAACGTCTCTTTTGAGTGTCCACATACAACCTGTTCGTATCTTGACATCATTCTTGGGAGTGAGAAGAGTACACTCGGTCATGGTGGCTCCTAAGAAATCACCAAATGCTATTCTCAGAAATAGCTGAAAGTACTCGAGAACAGACTTGTCGTCTAGCAACTCTACTATGAACTTTCTCTGTTTGCCAAGAAGTTCTTCTTTGGACCAGCCCGTCAAAATGCAAAACTCGCTGCCTACATAAGCTATCTCTCCGGTTCTTCTCCACACTATGGTCGGAGTTCCACTGACCCGAATGAAGTTGTCGTATGTTAGCAATGTTCTCTGGAAACACTGTTCCATGAAAATCAAATCTCCCTCTTTCAATGAATTGGTACAGGCGATGAAAGAAGGTCTATAAGAGGCCATCGACTCAGCCATCTTCACCAACATGGGTTTATTGAATCTCTTTCTTAAATATGCAATTAACGAGTGGTAGCCTGGTGTGTAGGAAAATGGTTTCTTAACCTTAGCGTAAATTTCTTCGGGTTCCTTATAAAAAGATTCGTTCTCTACAGAGTCGTGGTTTGTATAATGATTATCGTCTGGTACAATTCCAATGGCGAATGAAAGTGCCAGCTTAGAGTTTCGCTCGTAGAAAACAGTTGGATCGTTTGCTTTCATTGTTTCTATAGCTGTGATTACGTCAGGAAACATCAGCACCTGATCAGACTCTGTAGGTCCAAGAAAGTACTGGTTGATAGACTCGTCACATTTGGGATACCGTTGATGGTCATATATACTGGCACTTGCATTAGAGATTCTTGATTTAGCCTCTACTGAACCATTGCTGAGCTGGTCCTGCGGCGAAGGAGTCTGTGAGGTTCCAGTAACATACGGTTGGTTGCGTTTACTTATATAGTTTACGTCGTCTGGTGTTGTCATGTTCCTGCTTGCTGTTCCCGTGTTTGTATTGGACGACACCGTAGTCGTCAATGCATGCGGAGATAGCGCTGGTGATAATGTAATTGAATTCGGCGTTCCTTCGTTGGAAGTCGAATGGTTTCCATGCATAAAGTTGTCCTGAAGAATGCTTGATAAAGTCGAGTACTCAAGATCAGCTGCTGAAGACAAAAAATTGGTCCTTCTGCCTCCATTAGTTGATTTACGATTCACCAGATTCTGGTAATCTTTAGGCATATAATCAGAACCCTGCGGAAGCTGTTGTTGTTGATCTAATTGCTGGACATTCAGAGAAAGGTTTGATTGCGTCTGTGGTAGTGTCAGCTGTGATATAGAATCTTGTGAATTTGCCAGTTGCGACTGTGTAAGAGGTACTGTCTGATTAGGATATCTGGCAAGAAAACCATTATGACTCTTGGAAAATCCCAAAGAATAAATATCATTAATACTGTTGGAATAACCTATTGGTACTGTAGAACTGTGCTGAAAGGTAGTAGCCTGATACATAATGGGTCTACCTGATTCTGTTGAAGATGTATTCGTTCCATCGTATGTTTCAGCCTGTTGTAACCGATTGGGCAATAAGGCAGTGTTGGGTACATCGGCCAAATACTTTTTCCGTTTTCTACGGGCATCTTCACATGTCTTGTCGAGTCCTCTTTGTATGCAACGTTTACACGGTCTACCTGAGTCGCATGTCATGTGAGCTTTATGACAATGATTACATGCTCTGTTTGTCTTTTTCCTTTTCTGTAAGAGTTAGTACCAATGATTCTATATTTTTAGCTGAGAAAACCCACTATAGTATGTGTATGCTGTATTGTGGTACTTACCGGTCTGAGGGAGTCGTCCTCCTGTTTCACCAGGACGGTTCGTTCTGATTCCTCGCTGCTCATGGTCAACGGCCATTTATTGCTGAGTTGAGAGCCGATCCAGAGTCTGTGACTGGAACTCTCGGGTATTTGCAACTCGACTACAATCTGGAGTAGCAATAAGGACGATTCTGGGTATTAGTTTCACTGAGCTCTGGACTTAAAAAAGTCACGTGTTAGTATGTATGGTAGCGCGTTATGATCTGAGTGTTTACAGTGCAACAACTTGATCAATTGAGAAGAAGTGCTATGGATTATGGTGTAAATACATGTGGAATTATACGAGTATGGTTGGTGAGATCCAGCTAAAGATTGCAAGAATTATAAATATTTGTTGCATTTTTTTCAACTCTAAAGCACTTTTTGGAAAAATATGAAGAAATTAATAATAAGTATGTCATTTAATAAAATTTGAAAAATTGATGTTTGAAACTGAAACTCGGCTTCATAATTGACTTCCCAACGATAAAAGAATATCATGTCAATACATGATTGGAATGAGGGTATGTAATTTCCAATCCCAAGTTGCAAAATATGTCGTCTTCCGTTCTGATTCTGGTAGAGTCAGCAGTATATATGCACGTGATGACACTGAAAAAATTCACTATTTTTCAAATTCGACTAGCGTAGTCCTATCTTTTCGACCTCCACCATAGTAACCAACAATGGCTGATTTCATTACCAATTTCTCCAAGTTGTCGTTTGCAGACATTTCGAAGGCCGAAGAATCGCATTTCGCTGATTTAACTGGCGAACAAAAGGCATTGTCTTCTCAGTTCCAGACGTTGAGTGCTAGATTCGATGAGCCAGAATCTTTAGAATTGTTGAACTCCAACTTGAGAACCAAGACATTTGTTGCCGGAAACGTAGCTTCCAAGGCCGACTTGGTAGTCTTTGAAAAGGTTTTACCAGTTGCTACCAAGTGGACTGCTGTTGAAGATTTGGCCAAATTCAGACATATTATCAGATGGGCCGATTTGATCCAGAGCACCTTGGTTGAAGTACCAGAAAGTGACAAATTGAAAGTGAACTACGACGTTGAGCTTCCTAGAGAAGTGAAGGAAAAGAAGAAGCCAGCCCCCGCTGGTGCCGGTGCTGAAACTGGAGCCAAAAAGGACAAGAAGAGTGAACCTGCTACTGCTTCTGCTTCTCCTGCTACAGAAACTTCTGCTGGTAAGGGTCCAATTTCTGAAGAAGAAAAGAAGGCCAAGGCTGAAGCTGCTAAAGCCAAGAAGGCTGCTAAGGCCAAAGCCAAGGCTGAACAGAACGCTAAGCAAGCTGCTGCTGTTGTACCACCAAACCCATCTATGATTGACTTCAGAGTTGGTTTCATTCAGAAAGCAGAAAGACACCCTAATGCTGATTCATTGTATATGTCTACTATCGACATGGGCGATGAAGAAGGTCCAAGAATTGTGTGTTCTGGATTGGTCAAGTATATTCCTATTGAAGAATTACAGCAGAGATACGTTGTCGTTGTAGCTAACTTGAAGCCTGTCACAATGAGAGGTGTCAAGTCGTGTGCCATGGTTTTGTGTGCTTCTACCGAAGACAAGGTCGAATTCGTCAACCCACCTGCTGGATCCAAGGCTGGTGAAAAGATCTTCTTCGAAGACTTCAATGGCGTTCCAGAAAAGCAATTGAACCCTAAGAAGAAAATCTGGGAAGCAGTTCAACCAGGCTTCTCCACTACTGAGAATTTTGAAGTCACATACACTGAAGAAGGCAAGGAGCCAAAGAGATTGGTCAACGAAAGAGGCGAGTTGTGCCATAATACTTCCATCGTCAAGGCCGAAGTCAAGTAAATCCTTAACGTATAAATAAATGAAACGAATAGAGTAAATGTAGAGTGGTATATAAATTTACTGTAGAACATATGATACCTTACATATGTAATTATGAGGTCAACTAATTGCACTAGAATTTCTATTTCATGCCACCATCATAAAAAGACAAGTAATGATAATTCTACCATAATAATTCTTGATATTCTTCGTTCATATAGATCATCATTATATAGACTTCGATTTCAAATGGTATACTTATCAGGAACTGTATATAAAAAAATTCACTACTACATGGAGCCTATGGGAACAAGACTATATGCGATGACTGGCCCTTTTTTCTGTTGTTTCTAATAACCAGACGAAATGCTTGTGAAAAAACAAGTGAAACTCAAGGACAAGAATGTGGCGGTGACATTTGTGCCGCAAGATGCCGAAGACCTCTGGTATATCTACAATCTTCTCAAGCCTGGAGACACCGTAGTTGTTTTATCATACAGAAATGTCAAAAAAGGAAATCTGACCCAGGTTCAAAAGGGTAAGAGCAAGATGGAAAAAGTACTTGTCAAGTTGAAGTTGGTGCTTGAAGACATCGACTACATTGCCTCGGACAACAATATGCGACTTAGTGGGAAATCGATAGAGCCTAATGAATATGTTCCCTTGAATAGTTACCATACAGCTGAAGTCGAATTGCTGAAGGATTTAACTATTCTCAAAGACAATTGGGACGAGTATGATATGTCGATCTTGAACGATTTGTGTTCAATCGAAAAGAAAGCTGATATAGGAGCTGTCATTCTTGAAGAAGGTGTAGCCCACATCTGCTATGTGACAGAAACCATGACTGTGATGAAGGCTAAGGTAGAGAAGTCAATTCCTCGTAAAAATAGCGAGTATGGCACGAAGGACTTGGACAAGGCGATGAACACGTTTCTTACCATGGTTGTGGAGACGATGTTGAGACACTTTGACTTCAATGCCTTGAAAGTGATCTTGTTGGCGTCTCCTGGATTCGTAGCCAAGTCATTGTATGACAAGATAATACAGGAATGTACATCTGCTCAGAACTCCCAGAGCTCTAACAAGAACTCCAAGATCTACAACGACATTCTCAAGAATAAGAGCAAGTTCGTGATAACACATTCGTCGACTGGATACTTGCAAGGATTGGAAGAAGTGTTGAAAGATCCTGCAACCAAGAAGCGGTTAAGCGACACCAAGTTCTCAGAGGAGTCAGAAGTATTGCACAAATTTCAAATTGCTCTTAATGACGACGACGGAAGAGCATGGTACGGCCTTGAAGAAGTGACGAAGGCTCTCGATTTGGATGCCATCAGATATTTGATGGTCACCGACCAGCTTTTTAGAAGTGATGATTTTGATACTAGAAGAAACTACATTGACTTGACGGAAAGAGCTAAAAAGCTCGGTGCAAAGGTTTTTATCTTTTCTAGCTTGCACGAATCAGGCATCCAGCTCAACCAATTGACTGGGATAGCTGCTCTTTTGAAGTACCCTGTACCCGACTTGGACGAAAGTGACGAAGAGTAGAACTTAGCTTGCCAATAAGTCTATGTAATTGACATTTCATATTTAATAAAATTTTGTAATGAGCTATAGCATGAATGAAATGTAACGATATTCTATCGTATATTTGTCACTATTTTTATATTTTACCCTGTGAATTCTATATTTTCAACTACAACAATATCAATTTGCTTCCCATCATCTCTATATACAAGTGGAATGATAACAGAATTTGTGTAGTCCTATTCAAGTATTTGGCGACCAAGAGGTTTTCTGATTCCAAACTTCTCCAAATACCAGATGTCTCCTCCCCTGGCATAACGAAGCGAATCTTGAGCCAAGCCCAATCCCAAGCCTAATGCAGATCCCTTTAGGATATACTTTCTGGTTTGGACAGCACTCAAGCTCTGGTACATCCCATAGAGACCCGAGTAGACAGTTGCAGCTGCGATGGTGTTGAAAAAGTCTACCTGGCATCTTACATAAGTATCTATCACCCATTCTAAACCAAAGAAACCTCCAACAGCAGCCGAATATCTCCACCCTTGCTTGAAACCCGAGGTACAGCCATCTATGATCATAACATAGTTCTTCTTCTTGTGGTAGAAGTACCAGCCTCCCACCGTCTTGGGCATTCTGTGACTATTTTCTGTAAGGTATCTTATCGATGCCCGTTTGACCCCATCGAAAAACCCACCAAATCCTCCTATTATCCCAGCAGTCAAGGTGAAAGCCTCTAGTCTTTCCCTGGGTAACATATGAAACCTTTCATTCCTACGCAAGTCTTGTGTTTCTATGGACTCCGAATCGATATCAATATCGGCCATTTTGAATAAGGAGCACAAGTTTTGCAATTAGATTTGAGCATCTACTAAATATCCAATATGTAAAGTGAAAAAAATTCCTGCACAGCATAATCAGCTCCACATAGTCAAAGAACGTAAAAAGATAGTAATGAATGAATCTACAGTAACTACTATGATTATCATTGTATATTCATCCGACAGAAGCAACCAGTGTGATATTGTTGAAATGATACAACAAACAACAAACAAATAAACAAACAAACATATATACGAACTAAATAAATAGTTTCTCCATTTATCCTCTAATCAAACACAGACTCTACTGGTCCAAAATGGACTTAACAAATTCGACATAGTCTACGTTACCATCAGCAGTGACATTGACTCCTTTCAAGAGCTCGTCTACCTCTGAATCGGAAAGTTTTTCTCCGATGGAAGTCAATATGTACCTTAATTCACCAACACCAATGTAGCCAGTCTGTTCCTTGTCAAAGACCTGGAAGCCCTTAATGTAGTCCTCAGGCAATCCCAAAGGCTTGAAACCATCGGGTCTGTTTATAATCTTCTGGTATGTGTCAAAGTCAAATTCCGTTTCTTTTACTGAGTTTTGCAACTCCGAGATCTCTGCCAAAGTTGGATTTTGACCTACGGCTCTCAACAAATCGCCTAAATGTTCAACAGGAATCTTTCCTGTTCCTTTCTTGTCAAAAAGAGCAAAAGCATCCTTGTAAGTTTTTGTGTTTTGGGACTACAGATGTTAGTAATGAGTGTACGTGAATTGAATCTGAACACTAGTTGAAATAAACCAAAAGACAAGGTAGAAACAAAAACAGAAACTTGAATTCATATTCAGACATATTCTAACTTATAAATAAATTTGATACTTACCATTTTGGCTCCTTTAAAAGTACAATATCCTCGAATATATGTGAATGTTCATATATATGGATCAATTGAATACTCAAAGTTGTTTATTTTTCTGTGCTTGGATACGTAAACATATGTCACGTGCAAGATCCATCACATGACCGAATTCATAGACGAGAATTGATTTTGCATCGATATAAAGGACAATTCATTATTTATCACTTTTACATCTCGAGTTACTTATCTTTCTTGGCACATATTTATAGACTACATTTCCTAAGGATAGCTATACCACAAGTAGAAAGCTTTCAATTGCTAAATACTACTTAAGTTGAGAACATCAGTGCCGCAATACTTAATAAATATTCTGAAACGCGCTTTATCATATCTGATATTACGCCAATTTCTGGTGTCAGACCAATATCAGATATACTATATCAAAAAGTCAGAATAAGGTGGCCATATATTCAGTTACGAACACAAGTCTGCAATGACTGACATATTCCAAGCCATAGGCGATTTGAGACAGTATGCTGGCACCGTAGAGAACGATTCAGGATCTCTGTCCAAGCGTAGGAAAGTAGATACTTCTCGTGATTTCCACCCCGGAAGTCTTATGAAGTTGAAATTAACAAATTTCAACAACTATGGAAGTGGGGAGTTCAACTTATCTCCTTCACTTAATATGGTCATTGGTCCTAATGGGTCTGGAAAGAGTACTGTAGTTTCTGCTATCTGTTTGGGCTTGGGTGGAAAAATTGATCTCATCAAAAGACTGACTCTTTCTTCCATGATAAAGAAAGGAAAGTCTACGGCATCAACTGAAATCACTATCAAGAATTTCGATAACGAGCCTCCATTTGTAGTTAAAAGAGAATTTACAGCTAAAGAAAATCGTTGGTATATAAACAACAGACCAGCTACCGAGAGCAAAGTTAAAGAGTTGAGGACTAAGTTCAATATTCAGTTGGACAATTTATGTCACTTTTTACCGCAAGAGAGGGTAGCTGAATTTGCTGGGATGTCACAAGAGAAGTTGCTTATGGAAACAGAAAGAACATTGGGTGATGGGCAGTTGTATCGCCTTCATGAGGATTTGATCAAGAATGATTCTCTGAAACAGGATGTGATTACAAGAATAGAAGATCTTGAAGAAAAGTTACTGAAATATAACGAAGAAAGAGGTAGACTAGAAGCAGATATTGAGAAGCTTAAAGAATACGAGAAAAAGACTCTCGAGATAGAACAGCACACAAAAATCATTCCGTACGCTCAACTCTCTGATCTCAAAAAGCAAAGAGTTGACTTAAAACGAGAGAGAGACGAGGCAAAGTCGAAATTAGCAAAGTTTTTATCTACCATGAACCCCTTGAGGGAACAGCATAAGGAAATAGAATCTAAAGTCGAAACTGAAAAAGAACTTTATTCACATATAGATGACAAGCAAAAGGAAATCCGGTCTAGATTTATCAATAGAAAGGCGGACTTGTCAAAAATCAGGGAGGAAATTGGCGGCTTGAAGTCAACGGTTGAATCTTTGAAAAGTAAATCTATCAAATTACAGCATCAATTGAAAAAACTTGAACAAGAGAAACTCGAGTTGAATTCACAACGTGACCTAATAACAGTTCCTGACAAAGATGAGATTGACAAATATAGAAAGTTACGAAGGGAAGTTTCTGAAAAGAAAGATGATATAGGAAGTAAGATTGAAGACTTGGAGGACAGCATTAGGGAGAAGCAATCGCTACGAAAAGAAATCATGAACAAGAAGAAACAAATTGAACAGATTCTAAATAGTAAAGATAGACTAATGGTTCTTTCTCCAAGAGGAGGGCCGAACGCTTTGAGAGATGGGGCATATAGTGCACACAAGTTTCTTAGAGATGAATCACAGTTCAAGGACCATTATTATGAGTCGCCAGTGGTTTGTTGTACTGTAACAAACAAAGCAATGGCTCCACACTTAGAAAAAGTAATTGATAACAATACACTCTTTTCAATTACCACCACTAACAAACAGGATTTCAACATGATCTCTTCTTTTCAAAGGAAAAAGAAGATAAACTTCCCAATCAGGTTGACGACTAATCTGGGTATAAGAAATCCACGAATTCCCAAAGTGAATTTAAGTCAATGGGGCTTTGAATGTTACTTGTCAGATTTCCTTTCTGGCCCTTCACCAGTCGTAGAAATGATTTACGATATAGCAAAGATTCAGGATATTCCGGTGAGCAGAAGTGGATTGTCAGAAGAGCAGATCGAACAATTGACAACTCTTGATGTGAATGGAAGATACCCTTTCAAGAAATTTATTGCTCGTGATACCCTATTTGTATTGACTAGATCAAACTATGGTCTGAACCAGGTTTCCTACACCACTGAAAAGGTCACTGGTTCCAGATGGTTCGATTCGACAGGCATGACTCAAGAAGATAAAGATTCCATGAATACTAAATTGCGGGAATTTAAAGACAGGTATATTATTTTAAAGAACGAAGAAGATGGATATCTTACTCAAAAACAAAACCTAGATTCAGAGAGTCGTGAAGTTTCGACTGAACTTGAGAGATATAAAAATCAAATTCAACATTTCTCTAATGAAACGAAAAAAAGGGCAAAAATCGAAGGAAAGTTAACGGCTCTTGATGCACAAATTAAGAAAATTTCAAAACAATCGACAGAAGATACTAGTCTTCAAGTTGGTGAAACCGAAGAGAAGATCAATGCAAAGTATCTGGACTATACAAATAAGCTATCTGAGCTCAGTGACATTGGAAAGGAATCTAGTAATGTTGTTATAGAGTTAAGTTTGCAATCATTTAAAGTGCTTCGAGCCAGAAACAGAGAAATCGCAGCCCGGAATCTAATTACCAAAGTGGAAGAACAGCAAATATCATTAAGAAAGGAATATGAAAGATTGAAGGCAGAATATGATCAAATAAAGAAAGGAGATGCAGTCAAGAAGATTGAAGAACAGAGTGCTTCATATACTCCAGAGGAAAGAATATCATTGTCCAGACTTGCAAAGACCTATATGGACGCAGGTAATTTCGCGGAACAGGTAATAAGAGACAAGATACTTCTTTTAGAAGACGAGAGGTCGATGATGGCTACTGCTGATCTGAGTTCCATCGAAGGTCTAAGAAGGACCTTGACTGAAATTGATTCACTTGATAAAATTCTTCCAAAATTGAGGGACGATAAGAATAAATTGGTCAAAAGAATTAGCGACATTCAAGAAAAATGGGAGCCAGAACTAACCAAGTCAATCCGGAATATTTCACTAGCATTTAACAAGAGATTCTCAAGAGTCGCTAGTGATGGCCAAATTGAACTAGCCAAAGCAGAGAGGTTCAAAGATTGGAAATTGCAAATACTAGTTAAATTCAGACAAGAGTCAGAGCTCAAAGTATTGGACCATCAATCGCAATCTGGAGGAGAAAGAGCGGTAACAACAATATTTTTCATGATGTCATTGCTGGGATTGACAAATTCTCCATTTAGAGTTGTCGATGAAATTAATCAAGGGATGGATCGAAAGAATGAAAAGATGGCTCATAGATACTTAGTTGACACGGCTTGTCATAGTACTAGTTCGCAATATTTCTTAGTTACTCCTAAGCTCTTAACAGGGCTCTACTATCACCCCGATATGGCCGTTCATTGTATCTATTCTGGACCTTTGGTCGAGGCTACAGATAGAGAGAGCCAAGAACCTGATTTCATGGACTTTAAAGCAAACGCATTAGTGCAACAATCTATATATACATGATTTAATTGTTTATATATACAAGAAACGAGTTAAGTCTTTCTCTGTATGTTTCCGTACCAAGGGTCTCTATCAAGGTGGGAACATTGAATCCAGGCTTGCCTCCTGATAATGCAAGTCTTACTGTTTGGAAAATATCCTTCTTAGTAAGTTCAGGATGCTTTTGTATAATCAGATCAACATTCTGTCTAAAAGAGCATGCTGGTTCGTCAAGAAGTGCCTGAACAATTAATGTAGCTTTTGCAGAATCTCCAATCTTCGGTAATGCAGAGTAATCAATGGTCTGGAAGAGATAATAATGGTCCGATTCGATTTCATTTATTGTAGTCAAACTTGAACCGAGATTATTTATCAATGTCTTGACATTTTCTTCGCTATATTTTCCATGACTGAGCTGTGATATACGTGGGAAAATTTCCTTTACATATTGGTCAATCTTCGTTGGGTCTCTAAGAGCTTTGTGGAGATGATGCCTATTAAAGAAAAATAACTTTGAGTCATTAACTTTAGCATTTCCTCTAGTCAAATGATCTAGTGAAAACTTTTTTACAATTTCTTTTAAGGACATTGACTCATTGGCACTTACGCCGGGAACGTCACGAGCTGGAGACCAGCCAAAGAGAGCAACAAAGTTGACCAATGCCTCGGGAAGGATTCCCTTTTCCTTAAGGGAAAGGATTCCAATATCTCCAGATCTCTTGGACAACTTCTTATCTTCAAGCGAAGTCAAGAGTGGAATATGAGTGAATTTCGGTGGAGTCCATCCAAATGCTTTGTACAAAGCAATATGCTTAGGTGTAGCAGGAAGCCACTCTTCACCTCTAATGACATGGGTGATTTTCATCAAGTGGTCATCAACTACATTTGCAAAATGATAGGTAGGCATTCCGTCTGACTTAAGTATTACAAAATCATCATAGCGTCTATCATTGTAATTGTATTGTGGCTGGAGGTTAAGGTTGCCATGGACCAAATCCTCAAATGGTTCATAGGAATCAGGTGATTTAAACCGTATCACAGACTCCTTATTGTCAATGCGCTGTTCTTCTTGCTCGAGCAAGCACTTTCTATCGTATGTAACTGTTGTTGGAGGCTTTAGTTTGGTAGCTGATTCTCTCAAATGGAGAAGCCTCTCTTTCGAACAGACACAATGATATGCATGTCCCAGATCTATGAGTATTTGCGCATATGTCTTGTATATTTCCATTCTCTCAGATTGCCTATATGGTCCATATGGACCACCTTCATTTGGGCCCTCGTCTACAATCATATTGCACCATTTGAGACTGTTATAGATATTCTGTTCAGCATCTGGAACCAATCGCGTTCTATCTGTATCTTCGAGACGTAAGAGAAACTGGCCACCCGTATTCTTCGCAAGAAGGTAGTTGTATAATGCTGTTCTCAAGGAACCAAGATGGAGATATCCCGTTGGAGATGGAGCGAATCTCGTTCTGGCTGGAGTGGTAGGATGAACGGACTTGGAGATTTCGTTAGCTGCAGATGAAGTAGGTTTCTTCCCAAGTACAGAAGAACCCGTGAGGGATTTCCGAATTCCACTTGAATAACTTCGTAGGGGTAGTAATGAGACTAGTCTCATTAGGTTTCTAGAAAATTGGTCAACAAGAAGTATAGGAATATGAGTTATTTTGGATATGATTTTTCAGCTAACTAATTTTCAGCCCATGTATTTTTCAGCCGAATGCATTTGAGTCGTTGCGAAAAATTAACTATGAAGATGAGTGTGGAGAGTGATGAAAAAGAGACTCAAGAAAGAACAGTGAATTGAGAACAGGACGCGGAGAGTATTACATGTACTAACTGGATGAAATCGAAATTCAAGCATCAACTGAGAAGTAGCATACCAGATTTTGATATATACCCGATTTCTTAGTTCTTATCTTGGAATAGAATATGTCTTTCACTAAACTGTCAGAAGAAACCACAGATTTCACCCAAGATAAAACTAAAATCCAAATATCCTGACTGAAAACACTTTTTACGAAAATGCACACTCTCTATGGTAGCAGTCAGCCTCTTATGATTATGCTAGCTAGTCCATTACACTCCAAGTATCAAGACCAACTATTATATATCACGTGATATATCACTCCTCCTTCCGCATATGGAGATCCTTGATGGCAAAGATATGGTAATAGACAAGTCTTCTTATTTATTTAGTGTATCAATTCTGGAAATTGTAACATAATTTGTTTTTTGACACTGTCAGGATGACCTGTGACTCCAATGGCAACAACGACAACTGCAACAATGGCAAGAAATGCTTTTTAAACGACAAATCTCAGACTTCTAGAAGTGAAGATGAAAGAAAGGAGGAGTTTGACAAAATGGTTGAAAACATCAAAGAATTCAAGGAGAACGTTTCCAGTTTCGCCAAATCGGTCTTCCATTTGACAAACGAATCTCTCAGCGATTTCAATGGCTTTGCTAAAGACTACTCTTTCAATTGGCTCTTCGATGTCGATGGCGATTCTTCTGGTCACATGAACCAAGTACGTAAGAATGTGAGAAACTTCTTCACTTCGAAGGATGTTGGTTTTGATACGGTTCTTTCTGAGATTGAAAATAGATCCAATGGGATTGACACCGACTTGGATGCTGCTTTTCCCAAGCCATACGAGACTCGTGACGCTGTTCGCTCGTCTTGGTGCAGACGTAATAAAGATCCTTATGACGGGATTTCGATGGGAATAAGCGATTTTTACGGCGGACGGTTTCTGGATTTGATTAGTGGCTCATTCCGCAATGGAAGAACTCCTTTTGGCTACTATTCTTACAAGACTCCACTGACCAGAGCTTATAACAATTGTTTGAATAAGGCAGGTGAATCCGTCTGGGACAATAGAGGCTACTGGAGATGCCTTTTCCCCAACAGAGAGGTACCTGTCGAGTTGTTGAACTACAAGCAAGAGAAATTGAGAAACACAATCTTGACCAAGGAAGATTTGGACAATGCTATCCTAGAGAAGGGTATAGATGAATCTACTTCCAAGGGAGTGATCGATTTGGGCGACAAAGGTGTTTTCTTCAGAAAGTTTGATGATTATTTGAGCTGGAAGAACATCATGTATGCAAATCTCCGCCGCCAGAGAGAAGAAGCCAGAAAGATGAACTTGAAAAGAGACAATACGGTTAGAAAGGTCCATCCCCAGTATCAGTCTGTAGTGGAAACTGACTCTAATGAGAAGAGAGTTGTTTCCAGTTCTTACCAGTCATTCTACAGTCAGAACTCCGATTCAAACGAGATTGAATTGAAGGAAGTCAAGACCGAATCGTTCAATGACGGCACCTCTTTAACGAAGACGACTTTGAAATCCAGACCTTTTGATGCCAAGGACTGGGTAACTATCAGAGAAAACGTTTCCGAAAACGGCAGTGAAACTGTTTTCGACCCCCAATTGGATTCTGGTAACAAGGGAACCCACGGATGGTTCTGGAACTCAAAGAATTAGGGCAAATGAATGGGGTCATCTTTAATGTGATTCAGATTGAATTTTGAGATTCTAGCCCCAGTTTTAGCTCTAGTTCAGGTGAGAATATATTACGAACTGGGATTTTTATTATGATTTTATTACTATTTTGTACCTCTTGTTTTGAAGTTATTGGTGTATTTGGATTAGGGAGTGATTTTGTAAATAAACGATAAAGATAAATGCATTGTAATTATCAATTTGCTTTCTGTATTAATAGGTGGCTATCATGTGATACCGAGTTTAATATTTTTGCACCCAATTTTACAGAATTCTTCGATGTCCAATTATATTGACATTCAATTACAGTTACATTCAAAATAATTAAATATTCTATTAGACAGATAATTTTAGACCTGACGTGGTAAAGAGTTTTGTAATACGTTTACCTATATAAATTACGATTCCTATCAAGCATGTGACTGTGATAATCAACATTCCTAGAGCGAATATGCAACTCATGATTCTGAAAAAGGGCAACTCGTAGTTTCCCACAAAACCCTTCGAGATTTCTAGGTTTGACAATGACATTGTTCCACAGGGGAAAGTCACGGCCCACCAATATTTGCTCCATCGTATTGCTCCAAATCTAGTGTAGGCAATATTGGGGTTTTTAGCAAAGGGTTTGGACTTAGAGAGAAGCGAGCTTACGGCTAAGAACACCATGAAGTATCCAAACGACATGAGAAACAATGCAACGAGAGCTGAGGTGACGAGGAATGAATGACCAAGGTAAGGATCTGGAATCAATTTAAACATGTTCACTCCGAAGAGCAAAATGCTATAGCTACTTTGACCCAAGAATCCCACTGGCAACCAGCTGGAAAAGATCATATCGGTACTAGGAATTTTGTAGATGATTAACCGGGCAAAATAAATCGTGATGACGATAAAAGCTAGGGCTACGGAGATCATCCAGAGCATAAGACTGACGAGTTCTGTAATAATCTGTTGTTGCAAAGTGGGTAAGGTTGGTGTGAGTAAGTGTCCGTTAGATGAAGCCACTGTAAGAGTAACTATTGGTAACAAAAATATGGCAGTGACTTCCTTGGGATCGTAGTTCTTGTTAAGCTTAGAGAAAATGGAAAGAAATACAATTACGGAAGCAGTATAGACTGCCAGGAAGATGGCTATCCACCAAAGAACCCATACAAATATAATATAGCGACTTCCTAAAACCAAATGAATGAAGTTAATGATAGTAATATACCCCATTACATAACAGCCCATATAGACAGCGTCGTTGGGATCAGTGTGGTACAGCACGATTCTCTTAGGATGGTAGTAGAAACCAGCTAGTGTCATTATGGAAGTGGAAACGAACAATAACACAGCAATACAGAACATTATCCAAGCGCATATCTGTAGCCAACGAGCTGGATAGGGAAAGTTGTACAAGATATTGGAAGAAGCACCAGTCCCCATAATCGAGACATAGTATACGGGAGAGAATTTATCCGCACATTCGAATCTAAGAAGGTGCTTTAATTTGGTGGAAAAGGTTTCTTTTTTAGAAGAAGCTTCCTCATAGGTGAATGTTGAAATGTCTTCATCGATAGTCGAGTCGCTGGTGTCACCCATATGTGAATATTTTAGTATGTTAACAGAGATTGGTGGAAATTGTCTTCATCGGTGAAGCTTGGAAAACTGAAAAATATGAAAACCGTGAAAATTTCGTGGTTGCAAGCAAGTTGCCAGAAAAGAAAGAAGAAATGTTTCAAGAAGAAGACTATATATCGATCATTGAGAGATCACACACAAGCACCGGTGGAGATTTTGTTAAGTTATTGGCTTTCCGATGGCTAGTAGAATGGACTGGGGTGGAATTGCGTTTGTTTACTGCACACAGACACTTATAGGGCATTGTGGCTCATTGAACTCTCTGAATAGAACTAAGGGAACTAAGTAGAGGACTTAGTCTATGAAGCTAAAGACAACATTCGGAGAGAGGGGATGGCAATGGTGACGTGGATTAGTTGACTGGGAATCAATTTCGGTTTAGATATGTCAGGGTGTGGTTTAGTTGTGCGGTTCGGCTCGGTTCGGACTATGGAAAAATTAAGCTACAGCTATGGAGGTTGTGGCTTCTGTCGAAATATCAGAAGTAGAAAGCAAGAAAACCAGAGCTATAGATTAATAATAAAACAGAACGCTAGAGTCGACGTCAGGTATTGTTGTCCGTCATTTTGTGGGAATCGACAGATTTTGCACCCATAAAATATACTGCATATCATCATATTTGTTGTGTCAGATGACTAGTAGCACCTGCCGTACTAGCACATGACTACACTAGGTACTACAATCGAAATCTTAACATTCCAGGTGACAATAATGAATCGTGAAGTCTGTATTCCATATATTTAACACAAGACCATCAGCATCATAGGCATTCATATCTTCACACAATGAATCCGCTCAACAAGATTATTTTCCTTCTGGCGTTCTTAGCTTCAGGATTTCTTCTCATCCTTTTATCCTGTGCTCTCTACGACAGTTACAAGACGTTATGGGTAATACTAATCTTCCTCCTTGCACCATTGCCGAACATCGTGGCGTCTTCAATTGATGCTTCTAGAGACAATTTCCTAACGTTCAACAATAATGACGGGAATGCTCCTTCAACTGTTCAAGAATTCTGTAAACTGTTAACAGGTTTCTTTATTGTGAGTGGGATCTCATTGCCATTGACATTTTACCATTCGAGATTGATTGAATTGGGAGCCATGGTGATGAGTATAACGGGAGGGTTGATAGTGTATGTTGACATTGTGGTGTTTATCTGGTTTTTCAGTGAGGATGAGGACGAAAATGACGATTTCAACTTCTAGAGAAATAGCATACACTATAAATGACAAATATAAGTAAAATATATAGATTGTCAGAAGTATAAACGACGAATATTTAAGGTACTTAAATTATTTTGAATACTTGTAAAATTTATTGAATAAAGTAGAACTGTGTAAAGTTTAAATTGTAGCAACGGTTACCAGGATCAATATCTAAATTGCACTTCCTTGAATATTAAGATTTCTGAATTGACTTCTTCAAGTCAACGTGTATATATGATATGACATACAAAGCATTCTAAGCATACAGAATTAAGTAATATAGTATATGCTAATAAATCTACAAATCTCTAATTCAACACCACTAGTAGCATGATCAAAATCACAGTGAGAACAATTATAGTAACCAAACTACCATTTTCACGAACGCGATTCCGGAATTCGTGCAAGCGGTTGGCTGCGGTATTCAACCGGTAATTGGCATCATCTACTCCGTTCTCCAAGTCGTTGAGGAGGATGAGATGATCATCTAGCTCTGAATTGATGTTCTGGCCCATGGTATGCTGTGTAATAATCAGTTGGTGAAGAACATCTAGACTCTGGTCTTGTTCTAGAATCGTCTGCTGGTGTTGGGCAAAATGCTGCTGGTTCGTCTGGGCATCGAATGACTCAGAATCGGTGGTGTTAGAAGGGTCTTCGTCCAAATAAGGCTTGAAATTCCTTGTTCCCATCAACTCGTTGCGGAAGTGATCATCATTATCATTATCTACAATATCTTCTTGAAAGCGTACAGACTTCAGAACTTCACGAGCAGTTCCAGACCCACTGATGAGTGTAGTGAGCTTCTTTTTCTGGGGAAATTCTGCTGGTGTGAATTGATATTCAGCCACACTGATAGAATAGTCTCCAGCCAATTTGACGTGGACGTCTTCGTATTTGCTTACGGCTTCCTGAAACAAGCCTATGTACTGATCGACATTTTCTCCTCCTTTGACCAACGATATGAGGTCCTGTTGGAGATATTTAAAGTATTTGACGAGCTTCTGGAGTAGACTAATTAGCTCATAGTTATCGTTGGATGAAGGTGTTAGCCGTAACACATCTACTAACCGCTCCCTTTCCTCGAGACTCGAGTTCAACTCATCTAAGTAAACATCGATTTTAGCCTGAGATGCTCGGACCTCCAGTATTGAAGGAGCCATGGATATTTAGATATAGAGAGTGTGATATCTGAGAAGGCGCAGATATATTCGATTCGGTGGAAAATAACGAATTAGGATGGTAATCAGTTCAGTTGAAATAAGAAAGATTACACGAGAGTTTGTGAGTCGATCTGGCAAACTCTCAGAAGTTTTGAGATGTTTCTGTTGTCGATGTGTGGATATATTATGGATTCTGTACATCTTGGCTCTAAATTTATCTACAAAAATACAATAAACTGTAGATCGGAAGGAGAACATGCAGTTCCACAGTGAATGGCAAATAGTGGATATCTCAACCTGCAGAAAATGCAGAACCCTAGAGCCTCCAAAGAATGATAGCTGTACTTCCGAGGAGTTCATAAAGAAAATCACGTGATAATTTCTAAACTCGATGCAAGTAATCACCAATTCCGAGGGCGCTCCTCCAACATTTTCAGATCGGAATCAATTCTTCTTTTCTTTCTATTCTTAGTATCTTTCCACAACCAACCAAAAAGACAATTCTAACGGGAGACCTCGGGATGTTTTCCAAACTTAAGGCGTTTTCCGAGGATGTCTCCAAGAGTTTGAATGAAGTAGCTGAAGGATATAGTACCTCGGGCAACAATGCAAATGAACGACGGGCGCAATTCCTAACAGATTTGAAGAATGGGGCGAGAATATTGAGTACAGAAACTCCCGATGCCAACGAGTTGACTCAGCCAGAGGACGAGCCGACTATGAATGACGTAACCTCGGAGTCTGAGATGAAACCAGTAGATAATGAACGGAAGGGTCACTTTTCTCCAGTCGTCTCTCAAGCAAACGAGCATACAAATGGCGTCCCTACTGTTGGTGATAAAGATGAACAGAATGGAACAGCAGATGCAACTACGAATGAAGTTAAGAGAGAAAATACACCCGCAGGCAAATCAGATGCAACTCCAATGGCAGGTTCACAGCCACCAACTTCAGAATATGCTCCCCACCCTACCAGAGTAAATAGTCCTGGGGCAAGTCTCGATTTGGACTCACTCCCTCCTGTCATACGGTCCAAGATGAAGAAGTTTGCCAAGTATGAAGAAAAGTACCCGATCCTTTTGGAAGCTTTCAAGACCGAGAAGAGGAAAGGCGAGTTGATCAGAGCATTCGAAAGAGTGTTACAAGAAAACACACCATTTTCAAGTATTTCTGAAGCTGGCGCCTTGTTGGAATATTTGAATGGTTTGAACGAAAAAACGACTCTTCTCAATACAGAATTGAGAAAGTTTACTAAAGCAAATGCTACTTTGACATCGGAAAAAATAGATTTGACAACCAAGCTTAAGGAGAGTTTCGATATCCAGAAAGTTTCTTTAACAAAAATTAAGGAATTGGACGGGCAAGTCAAGAATCTCCAAGCCGACTCTAAGTTGATGTTGGAAGCAAAGGCTTTAGCTGAGAGAGAAAACCTGCATTTGATTGCAAAATTAAGGGCAGACTTAGAATCCAAGGACTTGTCTCTCACTAAATTTGAAGCTTCAGCGAAGGAGCAAAATGAAAAGCTTGAAACGCTTTCGAAAGATTTTGACGCTGTAACCAAAGAAAATAAATCGCTAAAGATGGAAATCGAACAGGAAGCAACCCCAAGAACTCTGGTAGGAGAGCAGATCACCAACTACGAGTCTAAGATAGAAGAGCTTCAAAAGAAGTTAGAAGAACAATCTACGATTGTGGAAGAAAAAAACAAACTAACCAATTTGATTGACGAACACAATGCTAAGTTATCGACTCAAGAGAATGAAATTAACAAACTTACAATAAAGTTACAGCTTATGGAAGATACTGCAGTTACACCAGAAATTGATAACGTCCATCCACCGGCCGCTCAGACTAGTAAGAATAAGAAAAAGAAAAACAGCAAGAAGAAAAAGGGTGGTGCGCACTCGCAAGGAGTAGAGGATCTTGTAGTAGTTGAAGAAACGCATGATGATATTAAAGAATTGAAAATTTCAAACCAAACTTTAACGGAAGCAAACAGAAAATTGAGAACTGATTTACAAATTAAGACTGACGATGTTGAAAGCTTGAGAGACCTGTTAAGAGATTTGGGCGATGATCTTGTTCAAGCTCGTGATGAAATCATAGACTTGAAAAATACGACAAATCCTGTTACTTCTAATTTCAATGCTGTAGAAATCGAAAAATTCAAGAACCTAAATTTCGAAAATGATAAACTCTCAAAAGAATTGTCTATAAAAGTGACAGAAGTGGAAAAGCTTCTCAAACACAATAAGGATCTTGATTTACAAGTGAATGAAATGAAGAAAGAGCTTGAATCTTCATTAAGTGAGCATGAGACAAGGGCTAGCAATTTTGAGTCTCAGATAGTAACGCACTTAAAAAATTTAGATGCTATTAAGATATCAGAGCAAAAATTGAGATCCGATTATGATTCATTGAAGGAAGCGCACACGATGCTTGAGTCAGAGAGAGTAGGTTCAAATAGGGAAATTGAGAACTTGACTAAGGAAAAGAGAGAGTTGAACACGAGAATTGACGAGCTCACCAAATTCAAGAGCAACGACACGTCGCTCAAGTTGGAAATTGCTTCGTTCAAGACTTCTTTACAGCATAAAGATCAGCAGATAAAAGAATACAAAGAACAAATACAAACATTATCCAAACAAAAGGATGAGTTGAATGAAACCATATCCAAATTGAAGATCAACAATAGTGAATTCCAGATGTCACAAAAGTCTCTATTGGAAGAAAAGAGTGGCTTGGTTACTAAACAGGAGTTGGCAGCAGTTAGAACCAATTCGTTAACCAATGAAATTGCCAAATTACAAGGCGACAAACAAGCAGTTGCTACAGAACTCGAAAAATTGAAGTCCAAGTTCGAAATTCTCGTGAAGGAAAATTCTAGTTCCACCAATGAATATCTGACCTTCAAGCAACAGTACGAAGAATTATCGATGAAGACAAAGGAATCTTCGTTGAAATTCGAAAATCTTGAGGACGAACTTTCAGAGGCGAGAAACATGCTTCAAGAGAGGACTAGAGAGTCTTCTAGCATTCGTCGTTTACTCGTTGATGCCGAAGATCAATTGAAGTTGAAGGATACAGAATTAAAAAATGAAATCAGAAAGTTTGCCGAAGAAAAATTCCAGATCGAGACTAGTTGTCAGGCTATGATAAAAAAGAGACAACGCGAAATCGACGATTTGAAATTGAGTTCTGAGACCTTCCGTGGTGAAGTGCAATTGTTAGAGAAGAGTATTGCCGAGTTGAAAGAAAAGAACACCGAGCTCGTTTCGATAACTTCAAAAACTATTATAGACAACCAGTCGGGAGGCGGAGAAGCACAGCAGACAATTGAAACTTTGCGAAGCTCTTTGCAACTTAGTACGAAGAAGGTACGTGACTATGAGCATTTGAATAATGTGTTGAAGAAGTTAAACGAAGAGTCTAACTTGAAGTTTGAAAGACTATCTAAGAATTACAAGATCATAACGCAACAATACAGACAAATGAAATCTTCAAAAGCATCTCCAGTTTCTAGTCATGACATTTCGACAGATACCTTAAGTTCGCCCAGATCATCTACAGATGGAAGTTCTTTTAATTCGTCTGACGCAGCCAATGAGGAAAAAGAAACGAATACGGCCTATCTCAAAAATGTTCTACTTGGATTTTTTGAACACAAGGATCAACGCGATATGTTACTTCCAGTCATCAAGACCCTCTTCCACTTTTCACCAGAGGACGAGAGAAAGTTTCTTCTTGCTTTGAAGTAGAGTGATAAGTTTTGTTGCAGAACTAGCTAACTTCGCATATGACACAAAACGAAAAATTTATAGATAGTAACAGTACAATTTTTTTCGAAGATTTGTTAATTTTTCACTTTTTAGTAAGGCAAAGTTTACAATAGCAGCAAGCAAAGAATGCTAGACCCGTTTGACCAGAAGAAATTATCTATCTTAAGGGAAATATCTTCCACCAACGAAGACTCTCCCGATGCTTCTCCAAAAGGTACTATCGATGAGCTCTGCATTCCCATAATAGAACTTATAAACTCTCACTCCGATATGGTGACGACTTCGTCGTGCTCAGGAAGAGTTTCTGTATTTCTTGAAGGAATCAAGAATGTGAATCAAGATGATACAAAGATTGGAGCGAAAGGAAATCAGGGCAGATGGATCTTTGTCACTCATGACGTGAATCAGTTGGTGAACTGGAATAGTCAAGTTGATTTTCAATACGAACTTACTGGCGATCCGGAGTCGAAGTTAGACGTCACAACTCGTTATATTCTTTTCAAGTTTGAGCCCCTTATACTTCACGTGAAGTGTAGAGACTTGAAACTGGCGACTGTCTTATACACTACTGCAATGAATTGTGGTTTCAGGGAGTCAGGAATTGGATCCAATAACGTCGTGGCCATTAGAATATCCATTAAGCTTGATACTCCCATTGGATATTTGAAAGGTGACAAGTTAGTATCCGTAGTGAGCGAGTCGTATTTGAGAATATTGACCAAGCTTGCTGAGGATCGTTTCAAGGAAAATACAAAAAAGATAGACGTGTTGTACCAGGCTATATGTGGACTAAATCAGACTAAAGAGAGCGTTGTGGAAGTTAAAGAGACAAAGGAACAGAGAAGAGACCGCAAAATCCGGGAAGGAATAGAAAGGCGAGAAGCCGTAAGAATCCAAAAGGACCAGAAACGAAAGGAGAAGGAACAGCAACTATTAAGCAACAACAGCGAACTACAAGATGAAAAGGATGCCATAACGAAGTGAAGAAAATCACGTGACATATATTTCAGCCATTAGATTTTCTGCTTCAATGGGAATAAATAGTATAATTTAGAAGTAATGGACATTCAACATAGCAGATAAGAACATCTGGATATTTGCAATATCATCATTGAATTTACAGGTCGTCATTGCATATATAGCTATGACTGAATCATGTCTTTTGATGACGTAAGTTTCACTCGCGCACCGAAAATTTTCGATTTATTCAAAAGACGATTTTTCACTCGAATTGGAGATGACACTAGTCTCTTCTCCAATTCCTCAGGAAAACAAGCATGTCTGTCCCTACTGAACAAATTGAGAAGTTAGCTGTTTCAGAAACCCCAACTGAAACCCCTGCTGCTGCCGCAGAAACAGCCGAAGGAGCTGAACCAGTGATTTTGGGAGAGGATGGTCAGCCATTGTCAAAGAAGGCATTGAAGAAGTTGCAAAAAGAAAAGGAAAAGGCTGCTAAAAAAGCCGAAAGAGAAGCCCAATTAGCCAAAGAAAGGGCCGTTAAAGAAGCCGAAGCTGCCAACGACCCAGCCAAGGAGAACTATGGCAAATTGCCATTGATCAATTCTTCCTTCACTGAGAACCAAACAAGAGTCCAATTCAAGGATTTGTCTGCTGCCAATGACGGCGAAGAAGTTATTTTCAGAGCCAGAGTGCACAATTCGAGACAACAGGGTGCCACCATGCTTTTCTTGACTTTGAGACAGCAGTCAGAGTTGATTCAGACTCTTTTCAGAACCAACAAGGAGACTGATTCCCATGCCATTTCCAAGCAGATGGTTAAATGGGCTTCTTCCATCAACTTGGAGTCGATTGTGGTTGTCCACGGTACAGTCAAGAAAGTCGAAGAGTTGATCAAGTCGTCTACAGTACAAGACATCGAGATTCATGTAAGCAAAATATACACCATCTCGGAAACTCCAGAACAATTACCATTGTTAATTGAAGATGCTTCTAGATCTGAAGCCGAGGCCGAAGCACTCAAATTGCCAGTTGTCAACTTGGACACGAGATTAGATGCCAGAGTAATTGACTTGAGAACTCCAACTAACCAGGCTATCTTTAAGATCCAATCAGGAGTCTGTGCCTTATTCAGAGAATTCTTGGCTGGCAGGGGCTTCACCGAAATCCACACTCCAAAGATCATAGCTGCTGCTTCTGAAGGTGGATCAAATGTTTTCCAGATCAACTACTTTAAGGGTTCGGCTTTCTTGGCACAATCTCCTCAATTGTACAAGCAGCAGTTGATTGCAGCAGACTTCGAAAAGGTGTACGAAGTTGCGCCCGTTTTCAGAGCCGAAAACTCTAACACCCATCGTCACATGACCGAGTTCATGGGTTTGGATTTGGAAATGGCTTTCGAAGAGCATTACCACGAGGTTCTAGACATCTTGGCTGACTTGTTTGTATTCATTTTCACTGAGTTGAAGAAGAGATACGCCAAGGAAATTGCCACTGTCAGAAAGCAATTCCCAGTAGAAGAATTCAAGGTGCCAGAAAGCGGTAAGATGGTGAAACTCCACTTCAAAGAAGGAATTGCCATGTTGAGAGAAGCCGGTAAAGACGTTGACGATTTCGAAGACTTGTCGACTGAGAACGAAAAGTTGTTGGGTAAGTTGGTTAGAGACAAATATGACACCGACTTCTACATCTTGGACAAGTTCCCATTGGCCGTCAGACCTTTCTACACCATGCCTGATCCAGAAGACCCAAGATATTCCAACTCGTACGATTTCTTCATGAGAGGTGAAGAGATCTTGTCTGGTGCTCAACGTATTCACGACCCAGCTTTGTTGACCGAAAGACTCACTGCCCACGAAGTGGACCCTAACGTTGCCGGTGTACACGAGTACCTTGAAGCCTTCACATACGGCTGTCCTCCTCACGCTGGTGGTGGTATTGGTTTGGAAAGAGTGGTTATGTTCTACTTGGACTTGAAAAACATCCGTCGTGCTTCGTTGTTCCCAAGAGACCCTAAGCGTTTGAGACCATAGATCTGTATAAGTATGGTAGTCTTTAATATAAACAAATTTTATTAATTAATAGCGATATGTATTGTCATTAGTATGGATAATGTAGAAATGTTCAAATTCAAAAGTGTAAATGGGATAAATAATATACTAAATGTAACTAGGTTACTTGAACATATTACTGTTAGATGATATACGAGAATGATGTATTGCAATTAAAGTAGACAGCTCATGAAGGAAGAGTGGAAAAGTATTCTACAAATTGAACAACCTCATTGCTAGCGGATGTAACTGATCTCAATATAGGTGACGGCTGCTTCTCTACAACAGTGCACAACAAACTCAAGGATTTGCACCCAATCGATTAGGTTGCAACTTTGGCATGTCTCACGTGACCATGCGAATTCATCAATTGGACCACACACGAACAAAACAAGAGGGTAATGCACAGTTATGATAACTGATGCAGAAAGTTAAGATGGAGGTAGTATATCTGCATTCTTTTCTTTTTGTTTGCGATTTTTAATACGATTTTGTTAAATACCCGTCAGACAGTGTTGAGAATCTGACCCGTTTCAGCAAGAAACGTTCTATTGTACTCGTTAGTTTACTATCACTGCTCAGTTTATATTAATCGATTTTTACTTAATTTTTCAGTTCATATTCCGCCAAATATCGATTAAAACAAACTAAAAATGGAGGCTACTCTTTTGCCCAACCCCAAGGATACTAATGCCACCATTTTGTTGATGGGCTTAAGACGAGGTGGCAAGTCGTCTATTTGCAAAGTAGTATTTCACAACATGCAGCCTTTGGATACGTTGTATTTGGAGAGTACTTCCAAGCCCACAACAGAGCAGTTCAGTTCTCTCATAGATCTTTCGGTGATGGAATTGCCTGGCCAGTTGAACTATTTCGAGCCCAACTACGACTCAGAAAGGCTTTTTTCGTCCATTGGAGCGCTAGTGTATGTGATTGACTCGCAGGACGAATACTTGAATGCATTGACAAACTTGTCGATGATCATAGAATTTGCATACAAGGTCAATCCTAAGATCAACATTGAGGTGTTGATCCATAAGATTGACGGGTTATCGGAGGATTACCGGATCGATGCCCAGAGAGATATCATGCAGAGGACTGGGGATGAGTTGTTGGACTTGGGGCTTGAAGGTGTGCAAGTGTCATTCTACTTGACTTCAATTTTTGACCATTCCATCTACGAAGCATTTTCTAGAATCGTTCAGAAATTGATTCCGGAGCTACCATCCTTGGAGAATATGCTTGACAACTTGGTACAGCATTCCTCTATTGACAAAGTCTTTTTATTTGACGTCAACTCGAAGATCTACGTAGCCACCGACTCGTCACCTGTAGATATTCAGACATATGAGGTTTGTGCTGAATTCATAGATATAACCATCGACCTCGATGATTTGTATGTTGAAAACGAGTCTGGAATCAGAAAGCAAAATTCAACGAGTCAACAAAAGGAACTCAAGTCTGTAAGCCATCTCTCAAACGGTTCCATCTTGTACTTGAAGCAGATGATTAGAGGTTTGGCTCTTGTTGCCCTTATAAGAAACGACGATGCCAGATATTCTACAAACAACACACAAAACACTAACAAGATAAATAACGACTTCACCGAAGACAGCGTGGACATGCTAGAGTCAACTAGGGCAAACAATCAGGACAAATCGTTGGCTATCATCGACTACAATGTAAATCTCTTTAAACAAGCCTTGATACGGATGTGGGAAAACTCCAGATTCGTCAACCCCAACGAACCATTAGAGCACGGCTCTCTGGCAGAATCACACCTCTACGCTTCAGACAGCAATGGAGCTGCAAGTGGTTTATACAAGGGTATCAACAACGTCGATCTGTCTACTCAAGATCATTTCAAATAAGGTTTGAGTATTAGAAGACTTGCCATAGATTTTCCATAGAAGTTTCACAACTCGAAATTAACATATTAATATATTTGACATATATTTGAAATTTGCTATAGATAATAAATATTTTAATACGTAATCTTATAACATCTTGATCATTAATTTTCCTCGGCAGTCTCTGACATTTCCTACAATTGTCATTATCTATTTTATTCAAAACCAATCGCCTGACTGGCTACAAATAAAATATCAAAGACATTTTCTCACACACAAGTTGAACAAAGTCATACTTGTCTGTGAAACCATCCAATAATACAAAAGTATAATGGAAAGGAGAAATCAAAAATTGAAAGATCCACACTTCCCGATCCACGAATGCATCCGAAAACACACCGTAAACATATGGAAAGTTGGCATACTCTTCCATGGCGCTGTGCAATGCCTCTGAAAGTTTATGATTGCGGAACTACTTGATCTCCCGCAACATCTCTTGGTAAGTATGAAGAAATAAAAACTTAGCAGAAATTTAAATTTCTGAGAGTTCTCGGCAGTATTTTATAGTGATGTGAAATGCGGGTAACCATGTTGCAAGCCCTTACCCGGATTTTCTACTTTTTCGCAGCCTACTATAAATTAAAGAATAACATTATACGTTACATTGTGTATTTGAAAATCCAAGTTTTATTACGTCTATATATCTATTTAATCTCTAAAAATTTGGCAGGATAGAGAGTTGATTTGCCAATATTTCTAATGTATATAGTTGGATTAATGAGCTTTTTCACATCAGCACGAACTAAGCCAATAGCAGTCGGTTGGCCATGGTTAAGATTGTAAGCACCGCTAGTTACAAAGCCTTCTGGAATGGTGTTGAATTTGTCAGACAAGAATATTCTGGCACCGTCACATATCGTACCTTTATTTTGCAAATGAATGGTGATTTGAATCACTGGCAACTGTTTCATTTTTACATCTTCAAGTGACTTTATTTCATATTGGCCATCAACAAATTGTTTGTGGAAAAGATTATTTTTGTTATATATCAGAATCAGGATGTCTGGGGCTTTTTCCTCGGTATAAATTTTACTGATAGATTTACTTGATTGTTCAATGTCATGCATGCTCTTTAATTCTCTGGAAGAATAGTTACCCACATGAGTAGCAAAGTCGGGCTTCAGCTGCTCAAGTTCTAGATCAGTTTTTCCACTGAGTTTCTTTAGGAATATTATGTTTCGAATTGCGGTCCAATCACACTTGAAGGGACTTATTATGGACAGATTCTGGAAATCTGGTCTCGAAAAATCGACTTGACTAGGCTTGAGTTTGGCAAACTTTGCTTCTGTCATGGTACCCACAGCGTTATTATGGAGCCAACCATCAAGCAAGAAAGGATAATCGTAGGGAAAAGATGGTATTCCATTTTCGAAATTGAATTGATGTCTTTGCTTCAAGCCGCCAACCTTTATCTGACGAATCCTTGTAGCCAGAATCCAAACGGGTAATATCCAATACCACGGAAGTATAATCGACCAACTTCCTTCTGCCAACTTTGTGATTAATAATGGAATTTTTGATCTATTAATAACATCGTAGCTTACAGACTTTTCCAATGGAGACAACTTATTGAATTCCTTACTTATGGCTTTAATTGACATTTGCCCGTGGTAAGATTCATTTCTGCTTCGAGAAGATAGAAGATCCGCAATTGAATCCGAGTCTATATTGGAGCTGGTTTGCTTGTTCAACGCAATAACCAATTCGTTCAATGAGATATCTGATGCTAATGGAGGAACTCTTGTAGGTTTCTTCCAAAATCGGGGATCTCTTACAGAAAAACTCAATGTAGTTCCAACAGGTATCAATCCAGAGTCCGTATTGTGGACTAACGTTCTCCATGTTTTTTGAAAGTCCGAATTCTCTTGCTTGAACAAATGAAGAATCTTACTGATTGATGGTAAAGACTGCGGACCACAGATATCAATACTTCCTAAAGAATATCTGCAATCGTTGATGGTGTTATTTGACTTATAGTTGGCAAGCTTAGCTTTGATTTTGAAATAAATATCCATGAATAGAGATGGTAGAACTGATAACAAGATTTTTTTAAGACCGATACTTGCGTAAATCCATGCTTTTGCTACCTTTTCATTTTCTAAGAAAATCCAATCGCTATAGCTCTTAGCTCCGTTAACGAAAGCAGTTGGCAATTTCTTTTTGTACTTGGTGATGTCTAGCAAGAACTGGGTGAATTCGCCATCGTCTGCTATTTCTACTACTAATTTATCGTGAAAAGAAGTATCAAACATAACAGCATCGTGTTTGTTATGTCTGTTCATGGCCTTGAAGCATTTTTGAGTTGGTGCCAAAGGGATTTGGTAGCCATACTGTTTGGTCATATGGAAACGTTTAGCATGCCATACATGAGTAGGAAGCCAGACAAATTCCTTTTGACGTTTATGATATTTCAAGTTTCCCTTTGGTCTTGAAGCAAACTCATTTACTCCAGTATTATCATACGAGCCCAAATCATTGTTGAAATCTGGATTTGAAGGGTTCTTTTGAAGCTCCATAATCTGGGCATTCAACTCTTTAATTCGGTTTCGTATAGTCTGATCCTTCAACACTTGTTCGTTGGGAGCTCCTCTCATCAACTTCAATCTTGTTCCAAGCTTCAAAAGTTTCTTCATCACCTGGAGACGGTACAATTGTCTTCCTCTTTGAAGCTTAGGTTTTGCAGGCTGTCCATTGACTGAGTTTTGCATTTCACGAATGGCTCTTGAACGGAGTCGTTTGGGGATTCTTTTAACATTATGAGACGCTGTTCTTCTTCTCAATGTCCTTGGCAAGTTCTGAAAAACACGCGACGATGAGGCGTACTTGGTATTCAACTGGGACTGTTCAAAAGATCTGATTTCAAATTCTCGTGCTTTGAGAAAGTCAGGAATGCTGAGCTTCTCATTATCGATGAAGCTAGGATCCGAGAGTTCGGTTCGGATTGTCCGACTGTTATATAGTTTTGCCTTCTTGGCATTGATAATAGGTTTGGGAGGCATCTAGCAATAATGTATCTCAGAGGATATATTATTCTTTGCACTGGAGAAGAGATAATTTTTCAAGCATGAAAATTCAAGTGCACTAAAATCTAGGGCCATAGATTTAGGTAAACGAGATTATTGATTATAATGAAAGTATTTATGTAGGTGAAAAACAAACTTAATTGCATGTAGTAATTTAGTTATATTTTATATATATTCACATATTTTATTAGTAAGGAGTAGTTTCTACAGGTCACAGCAACTTGCAATATTTTCTACTACTATCTTCTGTATTCAAAACTATTACAATTCTAGTAGTAACTAACTCCATACAAAGTAGGTAGATGGGTATTTTCTTTCTGCCATTCCGTCAAGATGGACATCATCTGATCTTCTAGAATTACCTCTGACTCGTCTTCAACAGAGTCCTTCTTTTTCTGTCTAAACTCGTGTATCATGGTCACAAGCTTTAGTATACCTTTTCCTCCAAGCAATGCGTTTTCGTTGTCATCCTTGATATCGACATTGACAACATGCACAATCTGCTTCACATCAGCGTCGTCATTCCTATTATACATTCGGAACATAAGATCGTCCATGACGCTGTCGAAACATCTTTCTTCACACGTTATCACCAAGTCAAACTTCCCGGCATAAGAGTTGCTGTGCCATTTCTCGGGAGCAGACTTTACATGACGATTTCTATCCAACATGTGTATCAAACCATTGGCTTCATAAATCTTACGACAATTCTGCGAAATTAAATCGTTGTAGATGTCTTCGTAAGGAGTTCCAAACTCGTATACATTGGGCTTATCAATAGAAGGTCCGGGCAATCTCACTGCAGAACCAGTGCCAAACGACTTAACATCATACCCTGCATCCTTTAATTGTTTATGAGCTTCCATGGATCTGTTGTTGTTTGAAGCACATACTGTGCATATCTTTAAACTATCTGTTACCATTTTATTGTTGTAATTCTTAATCATAAGTTTAGAAATGAGAACCTAATGATAGATTATTATTATTACTATTATTAGATGAGATGATAATAGAAAAAAGAATACAAGGTCAAACAACCTATATGATCAGGACACGGTCAACAGAGTTTATAGATACAACGACGACTATTAATGCTAGTGCTAATTGTTATGAAGATTAGTAAAAGGTTTCAGCATCCTAGTAAAGAACCCTGTTAAGCGAGATTTTGTATTTTGTTCTCGCACGACCTACGCTACAATTGCAGTATGATTGCAATATGATTGCAAAATTCATATCTCACAGTTTCTAGTGTAGTAGTATAACTTCATATTTATTGTAAGTTCATTATATAAACGTTCGACTGTAGATTAATCCATCGTCAACTTTTCTATTATTTCTTTTTTTCTACATTATTTTTATCAATACATGTCATTTCCATTGCAATACATTATTCTATTCATCTAGCTGCCTTGTCCCGCAAGTATTATTCTATTATTTCCTCCTATTCCTGATGTTCATCTGTTGTTCCGAGTACAACCACGTCCAAGCTGGCGTGCGAACCGTTGTCATCTTTTGAAGCAGGTGTCTCCAATGAAGATGTTGTTATTTCCAGCTCGCTGACACTTAATGTAGAAGCAGCAACCGCTTCTTCAGCCAGTGGTGTCGCCTCTTCCAATTTCGTATTGGTTTCTACAAAGTCGTCACCCAAATCAATGAAGTCGTCCGTGCTGTCCAATCGGTTGACACGGTCGATATTAATGTAGTCTTCATCCTTCAAATCGCTCTTGTTGATGTTCACAAACTCGGAGTTCTTTCTTCTGGATTCAGGAACAGTCAGACGCTCGGTGACATGAAAATGAACTATTTTATTTGAAGCTTCAAGGCAGCTTTTTTTGAATTCATCGTATTCAGCTAAGTCACGAATGAAAACTCCAATTAACATCGACGGATCCAATTTGCTGATATCAACTCTCTGGTACCGCGTGGCATAGTAAGTGTTTATATCGATCTCCTTACTAAAGATCTGTGCTGAATGCGGATCCATGTAGATGAGATTATTGTCTTGATAGCCAAAGAAGTAGAAACTCGAGGAAGGCTCACCTCCAGCGATTCCGACAGATTGCTTAAGTGAGAGAATATGGAGCAAACTGGAGAAGTAATAAGAATTAATCCTGTCGATACCCAATCTGACTGGCAAGAGCAACAACAAGCCCTTGGTCTCGGTATTGTTCTCAAGCAACTGGGCTATCTGTACATCGTACAAATCAGTGCTTTCGCTAATAAGCACTTTGATACGCGGCAAGATCGCCTCAGATGGCGAGTCTTCATAATATCCATCGCATAGACGTTTTATCGAGAGCGAAGCAGCATTGGGACCAAACCATTCACCCGGTTTAACCTTCAAAGGCAGCGACGAGGCTACACGGATGAAGTTGTGTAATGAAAACGGATCCAGATAAGTATCGTTGAAAAGAGAAGCTATTTCGATCTGTTTGTCTAGTAATCTTAGAAAAGTATTTGCTAACAAACTTTGAGAAGTACGTATCATACATCCCCATCCTACATCTGTAGTAAAGTAATCCTTCTCCATGAAGCTGTTGAAGTTCTGAAGATTGTAAAGTAGACTCTTACTGAAAATTACCGATTGCATAAACGATAAAGGATTGGGACCGTTAACGGCCCTCGGGATCCGCTCGAAGCCGTAACGATATGTGAGACATAACTTGGAGATGATATCCTCGTGAGCTTCTTCAGCAGTCTGGTAGGAATGGCCCAAGACAATTATGGGCTGAGTCTGGGGTGCATCACAATCTTCGGCTTGGATGTTATCATTATTGTTGTTGTTGTTGATGTTGTCAATTCTACTGCTGTTATTTGTAGATTCAATCAGTGTGATCTGGTGCCACCAGTTGGAGAAATTGAAGCCGCTGTTCATGTTCAAATTCAAGTTCAAATTCAGTAGTGGGGATTGCGGCACGGGTGTTTCTTTCGCTGAAGAGGAACTGGAGCTGTTGTCAGATGGAATTGGCGACATAGGTACAGAGGTACCCTCATTAGCCATAGTCTTTAGGTAGCAGAAACGTGTCTGTTGAGTGGCAAAAGTAGATGTGTATAATTTAACATCTGATAAGTATATAATAGAAATACATAAACAGAGTGTGGATGTCGTGCCCATTGTGAGAGTGAGCGTGAGCGTAGAACGCGACATTGCGACATCTGTATATCAGCAATATTCTTCATTGTGTGCTTGATAGAGAGTAGTTGCAAAGAGAAGGCACTTGTGCTTGGTCAAAATGCATAATTTTCAGATTTATAAACTCGACTAAGTGAAAAAAACACATTTCTGCTTAATGCATTTTTTTTACTAATACCATTACACGTTTCAATTTCCTCAGTATCTATCGATCTAAAATTGGACTGATTTTACAATTTGAATCAACAGAATGAAATCTATATACAGGCAATATGATTCAACATATGGCACGGGCACATCTCTATTCTCTACTTCAACTTCAGAAACACTCTTTGCTAGGCTAGTATTCTTGCCTGATTGCCATACATCAAAATTTCATGGCTCGTGGAAATAGAGGTCCCAGGGGAAGAGGACAAGGACGCGGAGGGGTTCCCTCGGGTCGACTCTTCACCAAAAAGAAAAAAAGCAAGGGTAAATCGAACAGCCATCGTCCAGCATTCCCTACAAGCATAGATGTACCGGAGCTTATGGATTTGGATGCAAATGTCTACATTCCTACGGACCTGTCGCGTCGACATGGCCGTTTGAGAGACGAAGTCAAGTATACGCAACAACACATAGGTGAAACCATGTCACGATCTCTTCGCAACAATCCCATTAAATTTGTCAAAGCAGCACACGTTTATGATCCAAACGAGTCTTTGCGCAAGAATAAAGCTGAAAAGGACAGCAAGGGAGAAGAAAATAACAGTATCCATAAAAATGATAGCGACGTCACTTTAGATTCTATTTGTCCAAGTGAAGCAGACAAAGATACACCTGATCTGGAGATTGACGATGACGTGAAAAATCACCAACCAGATTTTTCAAATTTTGATAAGATTGATGATTCTGACGTTGTTGATATTGAGGAGGAGATATCAGTCAAGAACTTGACAATTAATGAAATTGACACCAAGGACATAGAAAATTTACCAATAGAGATCGATGACAGGAAGGACACCAGCGTATTAAGGAAGTACAATGTGCGAGTACCACTGGCTCGTTTTCTCATGGATCAGATCATGGAAGATGAAACATCTAACATTGAACATGACGAAGAATTGAATATTGGAAAGGTATCGTTGAGGCCCTATACAGATAGTAAGGGTCAAACTTTAGTCGAATTGCCTATTAATGGAGGAAAGAATGACGAACATCATTACTCTCTAGAAGAAGAAGAAGGTGAAGTTATATATGATTATGATATAGACGGACCGCTGTCATTTGACTTGCTGCATGTTACCCGTAAAGAAGGCATTCTAGAGATAGAAACTGTATCTGATGAAATTGAAAGCGAAGATGAAAGCGAAGATGAAGATGCATCTGACGAAGAAGCTTACGAAGATGACTCTGAAGATGAACAAGATGAGGATGGCCCTGAGTATGGGTATTTGGAAGAAGATTACGAATTTGATGTTTCGCAACTCAAAGTTGTGAATGTGAGATTTGGAATTCAGAACCAATACTATTGCAGCAACAATGATTTAACTGGTTCAATGGATCAGTTCTCTTGGATCGACGAAGACGAATTAATGGAGTACGTTTTGCTGAAGGGTGTAAAGGAACACAGGTTCAACAGTTTCCTAAAGTTCATTACACGAGGCTTGCAAGAGGAAGAAGTAGAACATCCGAACTACTCGGATGTGTATATATCTGATAGTTCAGAAGAAGAAGACGAACAACTCCAACCGAATAATGATGAAGAGGACGATGGTGATTTGGAAGCATTAATTGCTTATTCGAAGTCCCTGCAAAATTTCTTATCGTTAGATGAACCAACACAACTGATTCGCACTAAGGGCAGCGGCCGCAAAAAGAATCTTGATCTTGACGGCTACGATATTGAAGATGATATTAGAGAATCGTTACTTGAACAGTACCAGGCTCATAGATTGAACCAGAAATCCAAGAAGAGCAAGAAACAAGAAGCAAAGATGGAACAAGCTTCGTTGAAGAGAGATTTGTCGGTTTTATACCCGTTATCGTTACATATCAAAGACATTAGAAAAGAATTTGAACTTTTCTTGCATGATGGAGGAAGAGACACATTGTCTTTTCCACCTCTAGATCCTCACGGAAACAAAACGGTTGCCAAGATGGCTAAGTGCTATAACATGAAATCCAAAAAAAGCGGCAGCAACGGCTTAAAACAGTACATTAAAGTATCTAAGTCTAGAAGTACTTTCCATTACCTTCCAAGATATGATCAAATTATCCACATGACCAAACAGAGACCGATCTTCCACCGTGGCGACAGAAAACGTCTACAAGAAGAGATTAATGAAACTGACAGTAAAAAGGACAAACGAAGAGGTAAGTCTACTAGACCCGTCTTCAAGGAAGGTGATATTGTCGGAGCATCTGCCCCTGAAATCAGCAAAGACAATGTCGGTAGACAATTACTCGAGAAGCTAGGATGGGTTAAAGGTGAAGGTTTGGGCGCTCATGGCAATAAAGGTATCAGCGAACCAGTTATGGCTAAGATGAAGAAGACTAAGGAAGGATTAAAGTAGACTGTATATTACTTCTATTAACAAACTATATATTCACATTAATGCATAGGTTACTTACGGGACTTACTCTTCTTACCCTTTGTCTTCAATGCAGCATGCCCTGTGCTATTAACATGTTGGAAAAGTTTGTTTCTTGAAGGAAATGATTCATTGCAAACGGTGCACTTTTCGGCAATCACGGGAGGTGACTCAGCTTCAGGAACAGCTGACAGCTCCCTAGAGCTTTGCAAACTATTCTTAGACTTTTTCTTTCTCTTGTCTTTCTTCTTATTCTTGGAGGTTGACCAATCGTCGTCGCTATCGTCAAACTTTATGCCCTTTGCTAGCATAGAAAGCTCATTGTCAACCTCTTCAAGTTTGATATCGCTATTGGGGGGGTTAGAATTCTTCTGTTGTGTCTGATTTTGTCGTATTGGTTCAGGTTCAAAATCGCTATTGACATCGTCATCAATCTCATACAGAACTTCATATTCTCCAACCTCCTTAGCATCCCCATTCTTAGAATCATTTAATGAAGCACAAATTTTTTCTTCTGGTTCTTCTTGATCCTCTTTTGAAATTTCCGGCTCTATATCCTCCTGAGCTGAATCGAACTCACTGCTGTCAGTCTCAAAATCGTCTAAAAATTCTTCATGCTTGTCTATGCCTAAATCTATACCTTCTTTTTTCATCTCCCATTTCAATTTCTTGAGAAGCTTTTTGTGCTTGTTGGAGCTTTCGTGAACTTCGAACTGGTTCTTATTTTTGAAGTCTTTATTACAAACAAAACATTCGTAGATCTCGTTCTCTTCCAATGGGTTATCAAACTCATCATATTCACTGTCAGAGGAATCAGAACTGATGTCATATTCTTCCTCTAACATCTGCTCCAAATCATTTAACTCTTCAAGTGACAACTCTTGCCATTCTTGAGCTTCAAATTTGTTTTGGTTATCCATGAGTTCTCGGACTCTCTGCTGCTTTGCTTGCTTCTCCAATTCCTGTTGTTTTTGCTTCTTCTTCATCTTCTCAAATTCAGCAATTCCAGTCTTCACTCTGGGGTCTCTCTTCCTCATGAACAGGACAAAATTCTTGACGGTTTCATTATACTCCTTTCTAGCTGTATCTCTTGCCTTCTTGTTCTCACGCTCCATCATTCTTCTCGTACGTCTGTCTGGAGCCATAGAGTATCTGTACTCGTCCTTCCAGTTGAATGTTTTCACACTGGCAAAGTTGTTCCAGAAATTGTAGAACCTTCTAACTTCAGAGGCATAGTCTGCTCTGCTATTGCCAAATCTTGGGAACAAAAGAAATGAAGAGTCTGTAGCATTAATGTTGGCAATATCATCATCCTTGTACTTGGAAAATGTCTTTGAATCCAGGGCTTTTCCATGAGCAACTTCTTCGGCAGCCAATCTCTCAAATAATCTCGAAACAACACTGTAAAATCCTTCCATAGAATCATCAATTCGCGAATACAAGGCAGGATTGAAATATCTCATCAACTCTTCAGTTGATATACTGGGGATTATCATATCTATTTCATCCTCTACATACTCGTCATCGTCACAAAGAATTGAGGATTTATGAGCATCGTACCACGATCTCTCTTGCGGATCACTAAGCACTTCGTATGCTGCTCTAACTAGAGCAAATCTGTTTGTCGCAGCTTCTATATCATCGGGATTCTTATCTGGATGAAGCTGGAGAGCTCTTTTTCTGTACGCTTTTTTTAGCTCCACATCCGTAGCCGTAGACTCTACTCCGAGTAGCTCATAGTAGCAAGTCTTCATTTCCACTCAGCGAGAAGTATGTTGAAAATTAAAGTTGAATACATTAATCTTGAAAATTATTATCACTCAGGTCTGAACATTTATGCACAGGAATGGCCAATGACATCAGTAAGAAACTAACTTTTACTCTAATTATATCTTATAATTCTTCCATTAACTAATAAATTAAACTCTCGTTGTAATTTTATATCACACTTATGAAATATCTGTAGGCACGTTGACGAATTCCGTGGATACTTCCGCTCAAGAGCCCCTGCTATATACATTTCTTCTTCGTATCGAGCGCTTTGGAGGAGTTGCAATTCCCACATCTTCCAGTTTCGAAAACCTGAGAAGAGGTGGTACTTTCGCAACAAGACCAGGTAAGGGAAACGGTATTGGCCCTGGCTTGGAAATGCATGCAGCAACTAACTTGAACTCTTACTCCACCTTAAACTGCATTCTCGGCAGCATTCCAACAACTCCGACCATGGTGGCAGAGTATAGACTAAGAGGAAACTCGTAGATTTAGTAAACAACATAGGCATGGAAGAAGGTGACGCGAAGACACCACTATAGACACAGATGTAGAGGAAATACAGCTAGACTTGGCTGATGTGTTCATCTGAGACCACGGGGTGCCTACCAGAATACCAAACACCGTAAAGTAGACAAGGTAGATGTCCAAGACATTCAAGCCCCATTGAGAGAGAAGTTGAAGTACAAAGGTTTCTGACCATTCAGTTGATGAGACGAAATCTGTAAGAAAATGCATATATACTTCTCTACTTGATGAATAAATATTAATTTACATCATATTCCGGACCTATTCTATATAAATTTATATGTATATGCTCAATGCATGTACCAATTGTACATACCTGTAAAATTAAAGGGAAACTTTTATTAGATCCATAGACTCTACCATCCTTTCGAATGATAGTCGTCAAAATCACTTTCGTCGCCTCCAGCAATCAAACCTTCGTTGTTTCTTAATAAACTGTCGTTGTCAATGACTCTCGAAGGAAGAGGAATCTTTCCCAACTTGTAATCTATGATTATGGACTCCTTGAGCGAGCTACTTAACTCGGACGCTAGTAATGCCTCGTTTGCAACTTTGGGAACCAAATCAATTGTATTGGGACCTTTACTGGCCAATGCCTGTGGATTAAGCAAAGTATCCGTGGAAGGTTCTACAGGTCCGTCTATATTGACTGAGACTTCAACACTACCATTGCTAGAGTCGTCCCCAATGTTTCCCGCTAAACGTGAAGGCGCCCTCGGCTGAGTAATATGATTAACATTTTGTTGACCAGAACGTTCTGAACTGAAACTTGAGTCGGAGCGGCCAAATCTAGATTTTGAGTAGAGCTTTCCTAAATTGATCGAGCTCTTGGAAAGTAAATTTCTTATGGAATTATTCGACACTGACCTTGAAATCTTATTGAGACTTGTAGACAACGTCTCCCTTTCTCTGGTGATAGCTCCGTTGGTTGTGTGGATAAGTTCATCTGGTTCGTGTGATTCAGACACTGCACTAGTGGTAGTAACGGTGAAGTCAGAGATTCCTACAATCGACTTTTGTTTCCCGAGCAAATAGTCACCAGGCAAAGAAGAATCGTCTTCTACACTCTTTGGTATTAAACCCATGGCATGGTCTTGAACAGACTCGTTCTTAGAGATATCAGTGAGGGACCCATACCTTTTTGTAAAGATGATCGATGGTCTCTGTTTTGCATTCTGAGATTTATTCTGGTTAATAGTAATGATTCCTGTTGTTGAAGACCTTTTAAGCGAAGGCTTGATAGGTGGCCTTCCATTTGTGAATGGATGGTCTGGGTGTTGACCATTGGAGTGAAGTGTTGCTAACTCATTCAAAAACAAGCCCGACAACAATGATCTTGGTTTGTTAATACCAGGAGAAGATAATCGCTTTTGTATCTCGGGCGTTGGTTCTTCGGCCGTGATTACTTCGGTTGAATTCGAAGAGACATTGAACAATTGGGACCCAGTGGGTCTAATTTTAGTGAACTGTAAGGGATGGAATTCGGGTTCTTTCAACTCAGACTTCCCATCATCTTCAGAAGAAACAGACAACCATTCACTGTCATTGTCCATATAAGTTCCAACGGACGCAGCGTTATCCTTGGATTTGATAATAATCTTTTCCTCCTTGTGATTACTCTTGAGTCCTCTTTTATCGTGGTAGTACAATTTCTGAGCTTCCGCAATGGCACTGTCCCGATCATCTTCCGCTTTTTCGTATTCTTCATCATCGTCATCTTCTTCCTCTACGTCTTCTTCTTCATCAACATCTTCTTCGTCTTCATCTTCTGAAATATCAGTAGACGAATAATCATACTCTTCTGCTGGAGGTGGCTTTTCAACTACAAGTTGTTCAGATTTCGCGGTGGCAACTGGGAGATTGCTCCTACTGCCAGAATTGCTGTTGAACTGCAAATGGTAATTGCTGAATAAAGATCCTTGTCTTTGTATGCTAGCCTGTTGCAGTGGAGTCTGCAGTGGAGGCAACAGTGGTCTTTTCTGCGAATCTTGTACTGATAATTGGCGTGCATCCTGCAGTGACCGTTGCAGTGAGTGCTGCAGGTTGTGAACCAAAGCAGTCTTTATATCTCCGTTAGAGTTATTTCTATCTGAGTAACTAGTCGTTCTGGGTGATGTTTCGTGTTCCTCGCCGGTATTGTTGGGAGGAGAAGGTGAGTTTGCAATGTAGAAGATGTTTTTATTCTTAGAGACATCCAATGACTGTTTTCTAGATGTGCTAGTACTAGGAATAGGTGGAAGACGATTGGATGTGATCGAAGTTCGGTTCTGATCTACTGATGATCTGGAAGAAACAGAGGCACGGCTGGGAGAAAACCCTCTAACAAATGAAGTTCCTGATCTTTGCAACGGGTGTTCCTTGATTTCTGAATTGGCCAAATCGATATTCATTGCTTGAACTTCAACTATCATAGGTGCCTTCGCCTCTTCTACGACTTCGTCATCCTCTACGTCATCTTCGTTTTCCTCTGAGATGTCTGAAATATCGGAATCTTCAATTTCGTCTGAACTATAGTCATTATCGTCTTCGGATGTCGGAACAATCTTCAGTTTGTGACCATGAATATCGTAGGATTCAACGCTGCTGCCGATGGTGCTCTTTCTATTGCTGCCCAAGCTTAAGTTAGAGCTATGATCAAATAAGGATGGTCTTTCTGAGAGAAATTGCGACTGCTTTGGTCTTAAATCTGAAAGTGAATCTTTGGTCAAGTCTTGAATGCTGGAGTAATGGGTGATTTTTCTGTAGTTTTGATGATTGTTGGAAGAAAGGAGTTTTTTATTGAGCAACCGCCAAGATCGGTAGTTGATTCTCTCTGTGGACAGGTATTTTGAGTCTAAGAAGTGATTGTTGGTCAAACGCCATAACCGTATGAGCGACTGGTCTGACTTGTTGTCAAACTCGAAGGAAATGTCTATTGATTCCATGATGGTGTCAGCATTTACAACGGAAGAATTGAAACAAAAGAAAGATCTAACAACAATATGAAGAACAATAATAATATAAATAATACTGGTATTATGAAGAATGCAAGCAGCTATCGATGGTGGAAATCATAGACAGCAGAGGTTTGACGAGATCAGGTGAGATATGGATTGGATTCTGGTTGGTAACTTTCAATCGTGTGCTGTTGCAGGCTGCCTTTTACAACTTGACGAAATAGACAGTCTTAACACTATGTGAGTTTATGGAGCTTTCACAATAGCAAGTTATAAACTTTCACGATAATATAACTCTTCGTGTACAACAATGTCAGTTTGAGAAAAGATTTGGCTATGAACAGGCTGAGCAATAACAGGACTAGAAAGCTAGGATGGGAAGTTCAGGTCGCAACTGGCAGACGTGTTGGATTTGCGGTGGCAACACGGGCGTGACTCTCTTGTATGTGTGTTAGGTTTGGTGTGTTTTAGGTTCGGTTGTTTTATTTGGCTTCGTTCACTTTTTCAGCCAAACGTTAGAAATATCGGACCGAACAGAAAGAGTGATCTTTTCTTCTGTGCCGGTGGAAACGGATTGTCACAAAACAGTCGGGAAGTGAAGCTGGCTCGACAGCAGAAACTACAAGGGTGAATTGAAAGAAAGAAAACTAGTGTAAAACAAAACAGGTAAAAATGGATCGGATATCAATAAATTGGTGACAAAGAAAACAGTCTCCTAATCTTTTTGTAAAGGTGACATTGCGGTTGTCTACTGCTATCGCAACTCATATTTCACATACATCAAACAGTGTGATTGAAAAATGCGAATTTGTATGATCTTTTTTTTCGTTCCTGAATAGGGATATCGGTTGAAACACGACCCGCCACAAGGTAGGTCATTTATGCCAGTTGAGACGGGGGTTGGAGATTGGGGATCGGAATGATGATGGTGATAATGAAGGGATGATTGTGGAAAATGATTGCGAGCATTGGTGGAAGTGTAGATGACGGCCGTCCTCAGAAGTTCTTGTGTCTGGAAAATCAGGCTGTTCAGACCGTCGCTAACTATGAATACAATTAGCGAATCGTATAGTCTCCCACGTATTTACGTATTTACGTATTTACATATTTACATATTTCGAATTTGACTCGGCCAGCGGTTAAATTCAATTAACTCAAATCGAAGAAATCCATCAACGCAAAGGAACAAAAAAATCGCACAATTAAATCTATAGTTGCAATTTTCAAACATATTATTTATCTATGGTCTCCGGACTTTCTGATTTCTACAACTTGAAGACTTTTTTTACTTTCTGTATGTATAATTACCACTGCAATTGAATCTAATTCTACTATCAGTGTCTTTTGGGCTTCTTTTACTTTTCAGTAATTACGCAAATTCCTGACGATAAGTAACTACAATGAAGTAACAAATTGCATCAGGAGCCTATGCCAACTTTCCAAACACACCGACTTCTCCAATTCAGTCCCATTTTCTTATTCGGAGCGGCTATAAGAACCACGGCAAGGTTACTTTCTCCAATGAAAAGGCTCGCAAAATTGTGTGATCATTGTCTGATGCCAGTGTGCTTTATTCTGGACAAACGTCATCTGATACTTGTCATCTGATGAAACACACATGACAGAAGGGGTAAGCGCTTGATATCCGCACATCTCCATTTGTGTCAAAAATGGCTGCAACCGAATCTAAGATAGTGTCAGAAACTCTTAGCCCTCCCTGCAGGTCCCGTTGTTCATGTATGTATTAGCATTGCTCCAATGCTAGCTATTCCTCCGGGACTTGGAACTTCACAATGTCTTCAACAGACGTTTGATGGTGTGCTTGGCTCTTGTCTCTCCTGCCAATCTAGTTGATTTTTCGCCATCTTCAACTCGAATGCACAATATCTTACAGGATACATTTCAAAAGACATAATACTTCATTAGGGTCTCGATCGCCAGTGAATTGTTTTTCAGAAGTCATACACCAATCCTCCATTCCGATGATTAAAATTTAAGTATCTCAACCGTAGCTCTCTAATGGTTGTCTTTTGGAATTTTTTAGCCATTCACACTCTTTATTTTTAGATATTCACTAATCATCCAAATAATTTCGGGTTTCCTAGCATTACATACTTTACATGTCCTGATAAATTTGATTAATGAATCCGTAAGCCGACATTTACTTCAAGGCAAAATAAAAATAAAAAGACAAATTTTATATGGCATTAGATTTTACTCATGGTGTATTTCCATTTATAGTCCAGAATAAAAATGCTCATCGGCATTCGCCGCCTCCGTACATTTTCGAGTTTCGCCCTATTAGACAACCACAAGGTAGACAACTCCAACCAGTTGAAATTTTTAAAATCAATTCTACTGAATTATAGTTTGCAATATAATTTATATTAAAATTCGTGTAAAGTGACAACTCAAAAATCTACTCGGCATTATTATACAAACCCTATAAAGAAAACTTCTTTTTGTCAGATTTCATTGCAAGGCATATCAACCAGGGAAAATTTCCTACAGCTCATTCAAATCTGAAAACAACCTTTTCACCACTAACCTTGTCTTGTCTCAACAATTCGAGTGCAGTAGAGGCAGATTCCAAACCAGCAGGCAACACCTTAAGGTTAGAATGCTTAAGTTGTGGAATGACGGGTGGAAGAACGTTCTTCCAGAAGTTGAGGTAGTCTTTCATGAGCTCTGGGGTCGAGGGGACAACTCCTCCACCTAAGTCAATACTCTCACCAAGGGCAGTGTAGGCCAATGTACGGCCATAAGAGGTCTTTCTTTCTGGCTTGGTGGTGATGTGAGTGCCGGTTAAAGTCAACAAGTTGTCAAGAGCAACAAATTCAGCACCTTCGGTGGCATCGTATGTAGCTTGGAAAGTAGATGGACTAGCAACAGTATCAAGAGCGTATAAAATAGTACCTTTAGCGTAGGACTTAATTGCTTCAACAACTTTGACATCCTTGTAGTCAAATGTAGCATCGGCACCAATCGACTTCAAAAATTCGTGATTTTTAGACGAAGCAGTTGTAATTACGTTCAAGCCGTAAACCAACTTGGCCAACTGTATAGCAAGAACACCAGTTGCAGTAGCACCTCCCCAAATTAAAATGCTGGAGTTCTTATTTTGTTCCTTGTTAACGGGAATTTGGAGACTATGAGCGAAAGATAACGAAACAGTGACTAGACCCAAAGAAACTCCGGCAATACCTTCAAATGTGTTTAACAAGTCAGCTGGGTGTTCGCCAACAGACAAAGGCTTCTCGGAAATTTGTGAGCTTTCGTACTTGAGAGTTGTGTCTGGGTTGAGAAGAGCATATTCACCAAAACCTCCAACTGTAGCGGAGGTATTGCCATGGATGAATCCAGAAACTTTGTCACCTTCCTTGAATTCCGTGACATTGGCTCCAACCTTTTCAACTACACCAGCGACATCGGAACCTGCAATAGCGTTCTTAGGACTCAAGCCATAAGCAATGTGCTTCCAGTCGGTAGGGTTTACGGCATAGGCTACTGACTTGATCAAAATCTGGTCTGCTGACAATTGAGGCAAAGGAATGGTGGCTACTTCGGTTAATTCACCTTCTTTTGTGGAGCCTGGAACGATGGCGGCTTTAATGTTAGTGACAGTCATAGTAATATATTTAATAGAGATTGAATTAGCAAGAAAGATGTAAAAACAAATGTCTATGCAAAGAAAAACTTAATTGCAATGCTATCAAGGGAAGTTTTTCCACAGCTACATGAGAATTACTTCCGAATATATACATATATGTGAAACGGAAAAACCATGGTCAAAAGGCACGCCTGCATACCACAGTAATGATGGGTATTTTAACCGTTAGGTGATTAGCACCTACCCGTTTCACGTTCTTAGCCTGGCAGAACACTGCATAATTTAGTACCTTGAGGAGAGACAAAAAAAATGAAAAGGGGTTTCCACATTCCCATAATTTTGTAGAAAACATGTTGGAAAACTTTATTGATGATAATTCAGGGAAGAGATAGACTAGGGGTTTTCCAAAATTCAAAAATACGTTGGGTTCGTTGCCCGATGTGTTCACAATTGGAGCCATTTCATCTAATATTGTGGAGTTGACTGGGTTTCAATCAACAGAAATTGATCAATTAGAGTTTTACATAATTAGCCTGGGTCTTTTGAATACACACTTACACATACAGATTACATAAAAAAATACAGTGCCCGTTTTATTCGCCCTCTTTGTCTGTTGTACATACTCCAATGCAAAAGAAAGGCCTATTGCAAAAAAAAAAACATAAATTTTATAGATGGACGGAAAAGTGCCACGGAAAATATGACCGGAAATGTCCAACGATCCTTCATATTTCCATTATATTAACTTTTACGTTGAGAGGATATTTTTCCATCCTGTAAGCGATAATCTAGTTGCACAATAATGGAATGCCTTGCAAACTCCACTACTGTTTGCCCAAGGTGCTTCACCACAAAGTAATATGTTTGGCAATCAGCTAGTTCCTAAATTTAGCGACTCATGTACGACTTGTATTTCTTCTGCAATTCATCTACTGCAGAAAGAATGTTATTTGCATCTACTTACGCCAGCCCCACCCCGTAGCATTGTATTAACCTCAGTCAATAGTATAAAATTATGCAAACAACGCATCCGCAAAACGGATGAAGTTTTGTCAGCGCATAGAAGTTTATTCGTACGTACATGTGAACATGCTGTGATATTTTGAACTTCTGAGTTTAATACATCCTACAAACCGTCACTGTTTATGTCGATGAATATACTAGCAACAATATTTCTGTGGCTACCCCTCCAGAATGTTTTACTACGATTAAATAAAATAGGCAAGCTGCGATTACAGTTGAGGTTTTCTGTTCTCCCTATTGTTCACATTGACTATAGAGGAAATAGAAAGGTAATTCTATCCGAAAAACTGAGATTTTTTAGACTTTCCACATTTTAAACTAGTATCCTAATGCCGTAATAGACGTACAGTACTGAGGCTTATTCACAACTATTCTGCAAGATCTCCGAAAAGGTGATTCTCTTGAACACATTTCCATCCGTGTGAAACATTTGCAACCGCGGGTAAAATAATAACTTGATTTGTTTATAGGGGAACTCTAATTTTATGGGCTGATGCTTCTCCCAAATCCACCGTATTCTATACTCTGAAGACTACCTTTTCTCCGCTGACTTTGTCTTGTCTTAACAATTCCAAAGCTTCGCTTGCAGATTCCAACCCTGCAGTCAAAACTCGCAACCCAGGAGTCACAATCTGATCTAAATATGGAGGAACGAGTTCTTCCCAGAATTGTTTAAAGTTGTCTAGTAATTCTTCACTTGGCTCTATGATCACTTCGTCTCTTTCATATTTTTCTCCCGAAGCTAAATAAACTCTAGTCGTTGCGAAAGTGTCATTTTTTCTTAGAGGATCAAGAGTGAGATCGTTGCTATTCAAAAATAATAAACTGTCAAAGGCTACTACGGTAGACCCCTTTGTAGCATCATAAATTTGCTGAAATGTTTCTTTGGACGATACAGCATCCAAAGCGTACCTGATCTCACCATTGGCAGTCTTAACAATTTGGTCAACCACGTCACTGTCCTTATAATCAAATACTTCGTCTGCCCCCAATGACTTCAAAAATGAATGGTTATTGGACGAAGCGGTAGTGATAACTTTCAAACCATAGACTAATTTGGCAATTTGAATTCCGATAATACCTGTAGCAGTGGCTCCACCCCAAATTAAGATATAATCCAATTCATTTTGCTTCTTTTCCTTAGTTATTTTCAAACTATTGGAGAAAGACAATCCAATGGTTGCCAACCCCAAGGTAATTGCAGCAGCACTTTCAAAATTGATAATTTTACCAGCTGGATTGGAGCCTACCTCAAGAGTCTGTTCAGAGAAAGTGCCCCTGTCGTACTTGATTGTGAAGATCGGATCGGCAATTACGTATTCAGCAAAAGCACCTCTATCCTTTCTGAAATTTCCATGAAGGGCGGTCGACACATAATCACCAACAGCGAAACCCTTAACATCCTTTCCAACTGTTACGACTATTCCACTAGCATCAGAACCTGCGATAGAACCAGGCGTACCCCACCCAGATACAACATGTTTCCAGTCTGTAGGGTTGGCGGCAAATGCAACAGCCTTCAACAAAATCTGATTGTCGCTGATAACAGGTTCTGGATAAGTAGCGACCGTTGTCAATTTTCCGATTTTCTTAGAACCAGAGGAGATTGCAACTTTGATTCCCGACATATTTAAGCGTCCTTTTGCATCATAGCTATTTGACAATATCCGAATGCAGCTTCTACGTATTCTTAAATACACTTCCTCCACTTTCCACAGAAAACTGTGGTCGTTGTTTATGATAGCGGAGCTGGGTACATGTTTCATGCTTACTAATTATTGCAACCATTCCATTGGTTGCGAATCACAGATACAAGTTTCATGCTTACTAATTATTGCAACCATTCTTTTGGTTGCGAATCCTGTGAAAAAGTACAAAAAATTATTGGAAAAGTTGCCAGATTGCAATATTAGATACTTGGTAAGATAATTGGTCATCAGATGAACATCATCGTATGTTGTTATAAAAACGGACCCAGATTCGTCTGTACCTCTAATATTGATTTTTGCTGAGTTTCTTTCGAGCTGCAAGGTTGTGCCATAAATTGCAAAATATTAAAGTAGTGAAGAGAGCCTATAGTTCAAACCTTCTAATGTGTGGCGACACAGATTTTTTCCTACTGTCGTCAGCGAGATTAAAAGGTTGGAAAGCTGGAGCTTCTGTATATTATTTCCAATAGCAGATTTTTTTGAATGTATTGTTATGGGTTTATATGGGAGTTCTTTTTACCAATGACAATTTAGATTCACTATCTACACTAATTAGAAATTTGAAATACGAGATTTGTTTTTCGTAAATGTTAATATATTGGAGGAGATTTTTCTGATGTCTACGACAACTCACACTTCAATGATTTTCTATATCTCGTTATAAGCTAAATGCTGTAGAATGCTGTGGTTTTATATTTATGCTGATGATTCGTAAATAGATGTCATAACTAGTTCTTTCCCGTGGTAAAAACCTGCCAGGTCTTAGTACCCTGGTCGGCCAACCGTAAACCGGTGGAAGCCTTGTTTCCCCCTTGGTTCGATAAGTTTGTAATTTCATTATTCTCAAAGATGATAGAAGTTCCCGGAACTGCGATTTCTCGCTTGTCATTTCGCAATTTGAACTTGAGTGCCCGTCCAGGTGACAGATTTGTGTGGGGCAGTAGGTTTACAGAAAAGGTTGATTGCTGTTTGCTTCGTATGATCGCTGAATGATGTTTGCTTGCCGTTGCATCTTTTCCGGCAGTCAGACTGTCCCATACATAAGGAATTGCTGTTACTGATTGTATTTTGCTGTCTGTGGCTGTATGCTTTTTTGTGCCCCTTTCTAGTTCTGTTGCAGATTCTACAGTATCATAGCCAGGGTTGGGAGAGCTCTCTCTGGATCTTAGGTCGGCAACCACGGGACCCATGGCAAATGCAAACTCGGTGCCGTATTCTAGATTCAGTTTCAAGCTTGACGGCATGATTTCAAAGTCTGTATTCTCTCCAATCGAAAAATCAGTCATATTCTCGATATTGAATACAGTAGACGATGACGAGTCGTTCAGATTTTTCGATGACGGCTCAGATTCTACGTCGTTAGCGAATAGTCGTTTTCCTGACAATTCAGGATACTTGATGCCACCGGTATCTGAGTTGATGTAGTTGTCTCTCTTCTGGAGAATCTTAATTATAGAAGTGCCTGGAACTATCTTCTTCTTGGAGATAATGGCATTTCGATCTACAGCAAACACGTACGATGTCGCGTGCAATGACTTGGTACCCTTGATCGGTTGAAGCTTGTTGGGCTTATCTAAAGACATTACAGAAGAGCCTGGAATATCTTGCTCATTTATGGAAATTACCGATGTTCCAGGAATCTCAGGCTTGCGCCTAGATTTGGAGATGCGAAATGACATTCGCGGATCCTTCGTTTTCATTACGAGCTATTGCGGCTAGTAATTGCTAATTGGCTTTGGCCTGGTTCCAGTTCGGTTCCTTACGTCTGGCTTTTTGTGGATGTTGTTTCTCGAGGTGCTTATGTTGAGAAGTGGTGCTGTATGCGGTGTGCCGTTCCCAATCATGCTAGCGGTTTCTGATCTCTTTTGGGAGGCTGCAGTATGCGGAAATTCGTCTGAGATCTTTTTTCAGCACACTTATCATTGTACATACTAGAAATGTAGCATACCAAAGTTGTTATGAAAACAACCTGTTTTTGAATTATAATTATCTATTATTCATATGTAATGGCAATTAGCTATATGTAATGTTTGTTGTAGGTTTGCAAGTGATGACCGAATATTTTCCTCACTTGAGGGCACAAAAGGGTTATAATCAGCACGGCTGTAGCTGCTAACAATTAACTTTCTTGATACTCTCTGCTCAAGTTTTTCTGCAAAATCTATGGTAAAAGTCCTACTTCTGTTGTCTGACTCTGTTTCTGAGCATGTGGCACACTCCAGATGCGATTATACTTACTCCTAACATCACCACCAACATCATATTGGAGTTCCTGAACAATCTCTTTTTGTCAGCTGGCCAACCACTGTACAAGGCATAGGTAGCTGTTACAGATCCAAGGTTACCCAATCCACTCACAAGAGCAGCGCTAACAGCAGTACCAACATCGCCATATCTTGGTCCAAAGATTTCAGCAGACCAAGACATACAGATGGGAACAGTTGGTCCCAACCCGAAACCGGCAATCAACAACCCTCCGTACTTGCTCCAAGATCCACGAGCAAAAGTGGTAACAAACATTCCACAAATGATAATAAGACATGCGAGTGAAAAGATCAACGCACGCAACCTCTTGAATTTGTCGGCAAATGGAGTAATAATCAAGATACCTGCCAAGTCAAACAACCAGATTGGAGCATACAACAACGATACTTGAATGGAAGTGAGATTAGGGTTGTTAGTAGCAATAATGGTAGATCCAAAGACTGCCAAGCCAAATCCGGTTCCAACAACACCAAAATACATGATAATCAAGGGCCAGATTCTCAAGTCAGTGATGATAGCGACGACGTCTTTCCAAGTCCACTTCAACAACTTGTATCTGTGTTCAAGATCCTTTCTGTGTAAGTCCTTCTCTCTTGCATTTAAGGGGTGAGGTGGACTAATGAACTTATGGTACAACTGGACGAACTTATTAGGGCTGTCATAAGGTTCCTTGAATGGTCTGTCAGGTAACCACCACAACAACATGATACCCACAGCTATGGTGATCACACCATAAACTAAGTACATCCATTGCCAACCAGTGTAACCTCTGACTCCATCCATTTTCTGGAATCCAGCACTAACCAATCCAGCAACTGCAGCAGATATCTGTGCAGCAGTAAAGTAGTAACCGATTCTTCTAGTCAGTCTCTCGTTTGGGTACCAAAGGGAGATATAGTAACTCATGCCTGGCCAAGTACCAGCACCAACCATTCCCGAAATGAAACGGCAAGCGATAAGAGCACCACTAGATTGCAAGACATGGTAGCAAGTATAAACCAATCCAACAGTAATCACGATTCTCGAAAGCCAAGTTTGAGGACTAACCCGAGTCATGATTAAGTTCATTGGAACATCAAAAATAATGTAACCAACATAGTACAATGCAGATGCAGTCGAAATGTTCTTTGGAGTGAGGTGCAAGTGCTGTCCCAAGGAGTGACCAACTTCCTTGTTCATCGTCAAGGTTAAACCATACGCACTTGACCCGAAGGAAGTCAAAAAGTAGAGACACCATAACGCTGGAATAATTCTAAAATCCAATTTCCTGTAAATTCTGTCCAACTCTTTAACATTCAAATTGTCTTCAGGATACAGGCTGAGAGACAGTTCTTCGTCCTCTCCCTTGATGGTATTGTAATTAGCACCATCAGTTGCTGTTATCTTGGAGCCCTCAAGAGAGAAATCTTTGCCGATGCTAGCTTCATGAGGTTGTTCAATGGCAGACATTGCTAATAATATTAGTTTTCAATGATGAATAGCTATTAAATAACCAAATCAAGTAGGAAATTGATACCAATTTATAGTCGCTGTATAAATTCTACCAAACAATAAGACGATCTACGAGATTAGTCACAGAAAAATGTTGGCAATAATTTCAGCCAAATTAACTTGAGAAAGACGAAATTAGTTCACAACAAATTAGCCAAGGGAATAAAAGATATCTCAATTAAGCAAGATAGTCATGTAAGTCATACTCCTGAAAAAATTTTGCTGAGTCAAGTGCGAGTCAACCCAATGACTCCGAGTCACGTCTTGCCGCACCTTAAATATACAAGGTACTATGTAATTTTCTCCAAATAAATTAAATTCCTGCTCTTGACCTATATATATACAAAAGTTATATATTTGTAATTTAATCCTTCAATAGTCATGCTTACATTTTAGCCTAGTTTTCGTAGTTAATCTCCAAGTCGAGTGAACGTATAGCCTTGATGGTCAATTTGGAAAACTCTACACTTTGGTTGACACAGAAGCTGTGAGTTATCGCATCCTCTGAGGAGCCCACCTCAAACAACAAGTTTTTGTTAGTAGCATCATGGTACTTTCCTAATGTGTAATCTCTGGAGCTGTTGTGCACCCAGTGATCTTTGTCTGCAAAGAACGTCCATATTTTTGTCTGTGAGAGTTGTTGGAAAAACCAGTCATTGATGCTGTCGTCTCTCGTAATCACGATCATTTCCTGCCTGGCCAATTTCAATGCCTGCTCGATGAGTCTTGGAGAACTGTAAAGTTTGTAAGCACCAACTACTGAGTTTTGCCAACTTTCTACAGAGTCAGCATCATTGGACCTGGGTTTCTCAACAAAGCGTTTGGCAATGATGGACTTGGCCGTCGTTTCAGGCAAAATATTGTTGAGCAACCAGGCAACCCAAAGCGATATGGAGACGACCGGTAACAAAGAAAGCAACTTTGTGAAAAATTGGCCGTTGTCCGAGTGTGCAATGTCCACAATGGTAGGACATATGAGTCCGGTGAACTTGATGGAGAATTTGCCGTGCAATTCTTTTTCCTGTAGCAACATGCGAATGACTCGCTGGTGAACATACGAACCGACAGAATGGGAAAGAAAGTATAGATCGACTTTGTTGTAGCCCTCGTCTAATTTCTGGACAATAAACTCCGAGATAATTTCAACCTTGTGTTTGACTTGATATTCCAAGTCGTAGAATTTGAACTTTTCGTTGCTAATAGGTTCCGAAGTCTGGAATCCAGCATGACTAATACAAAGTACTTCGAGTACGGGAAATTCGGTCTGTATTAAATCGAGATACGTGGTGTAGAACTCAATCAATCCTGGATTTCCGGGAATCATTACGAGAATCGACAGAGTATCATTAACCTTCTCGTCATTGCTCTTTAGAGGAAGCTTATGGTATATAGTTGTAGAAGGCAGCTTTTCATATGTTTTTACGGTCATTACAACTTCTTGAAAAAGACAATGGCTATCTGGGATATCTGTTACCATACTAATTTGAATTCTATTTTGTGCCTCGGTAATAATTTACTCACTATACACGCCCAAGTGAAATAATCTTAAAAGGCAATGCCAATGCCAATGCCTAGAAGAATCTGAGTAAACGTCCAAGACGACATACTTCATTCTATGTAGTTCGGAACAATTGGCACATAATGCATATTTCAGGCTAAATATTTAAGATTCTATATTGAATACTTTAATAATTGGTACTCCAAAAGCGTCCATAATGAACTGTATGTTAAATTGGAAATTACTATATAAATGCCTCTCATAATCAGTCAGTAATTTTACAATTTAACTACTAGTTGTTATTGCTGATCAATATTAAACTTATAATGGTTGAAGACGATATTGTCGTTGTCAATTTCATCGTTGTTGTGTATGTTTTTCTCATAATAGTTTAGATACCCGAATCTGTCAAGCAACAATATGGTTTGGGTTCTTGTACCATAGTATTTCCCAGCCGTAAGCAAGTTGGCGTTGGGGCTAATATCGGTCTCTAATGGGGGGATGAATATCGAGTTTCTAAGCTCTGCAATCTTTTTGGAAAAATCCTTCTGTTTGGCTATTTCTTTGTCGTATGTATTGTGGCTAAGCAACTTGAAACATTCAGATACAACCGCTTCCTGCGAAAGCTTCTTTTCTTCAGACTTCTCAACCAATTGATGTAAGAGTTCCTCGCCAAGCTTGACCTTCTTCCAAGGTTCGTAGTATAATGAGTTTGATAAGCCGAACGTAGTCTTGTTGCTAATATCTCCATGTAAGTCGTCCTCCTCTTCTTCCACTACTACTACTTCTTCTTCTTCCTTGCATCTCTCTTTCTCGGGTGCATGGATCCTGCCATGGTCTCCTCTGTTGCTTAAAATGTTCAAATGGTTAAGTTTACCTGTCTGCGGGTCAATTGACAATTGTCCATAAACAAGCGAGAAACCGCCAATTTGACTCAATTCTACTTTGCCCCTGGTTACGTGGCTCAACGATGATTCAAGGGTTCTATGCCATTTTTCAGCCAGTTTGTTCGTACAAAGATAATCCAATGGCAAAATGCCTCTGGATACCTCACTAAGCAGGTCTATAAATTGTTAGTGCCCCAAATTTGATATTTGCCATCATTTCTATACATATCAATACATACGAGCCTGATCTATCTCACGATAATTGACTAGAATAGCTACTTTTCCGGAGGTGGTGACACCTATCCATGTGCCATGTTCGGGTCTAGCCATATCAAGAGGAGATAAAATCTTCATAGCGCCATCCAACGGTCTAAAATGGGCAGCCTGGGTAGGTCGCTTGAAGTACTCATCCCTGTTAGACAAAAGGATGAATGGATAATCTGGATGTTCCGTGGTAGATAACAAAATGCACATTATGACTAGTTGTTTTCGTGATAGTAGTATAATTTAGCGAAATAACAAACTATGTTTTAAATGAATCTGACGTCGGGCAATTTGAGTGTATATCAATGGTCTAGATTGTGAACCTGCAAAAGTAGATCATTTCTTTTTTGAAGTGTGTATAATGTGGGGTACGTGATTTCCGAAAAGATCTCGAAAATTATTACCCAATTCTACAAGTACCGTTCCACTTAGTCACCGACTTTGAATTGATCACCCGATGGCCACACTAAATTATTCTAGGCTAATTATAGCTATGAGTTGACGTCTATCTCGTGACTACTGTCAAAAGAGGTGTCAGTTATCAAGTCAAGTACAGTAGTCACATCAAGTGATTCCTTGATTACTGGAAGACTGCGTGGAACACTGAGTTGGTCACGATCCTCTAACTGGCTCATATAGTTAACCTTGGAACCTCCAATAACTTGATTTTCCTGTGAGTACCCCACTTCAAAGTTTCCTTCATTCTCCTTATCATACTGAACTATGTAGTCATTACCGAACATCAAACCGCTGTCTTGGTCAAAGTTGTATTTGGCCTCTTCTTCGGTGGTTATTGGCTGAGCCTGGTCCATCTGCTTCATGAACTCTTTTTCGTAACCGTCATCAAGATCAACATAGCCGAATACTTTACTTGGCTGCGTAACATTGTTTATAGGCGTTATTGACTTTGATGCTCTACCGTTATGAACCAATTTAAACTGCTTGTTATTAGCGGAAACTGTAGAAGTTGTCGTTTTAATTTGTTTGAGTGGTAGTTCTACATTTTCTTGTTGGGTAGGATCGCTAGTATTGACACCTTGTATTGATAAGTCAATGGCTGCAACTGTAGTTCTGAAATAGGGCATGCAACAAAGCCTTTCTACAGTTGATCTCTGGTGTGGATCCCAGATGAGACATCCACGAACCACTTCAGCTAATTCGGTATGGATAACATTCGGGAGAATATCCTGGACCTGAACTCCAGTCTCAGGAGGGAAGGTGAATCCAAGCTTACCAGCAAGTTCATGGGCTTCTTTCCAAAATCCTCCCATAGGTAAAGAAGTTGTCCTATCCATAGAGTGTGGGTCTAATGGAATAGGACATCCAAGTACTTTGAGAGTGCGCCAGATTTGGTCAAGCTCATTTGAACCAGGAAATAAAGGGGAGAAGTTTGCTACTTCGCATGCCACAGCTCCGAAAGCCCAAATATCAATAGGCTTTGAATAAATTTTCTGTCTCAAGAGAATCTCAGGAGATCTATACCATCTTGTAGATACATATCCAGTATAGGGTTTTGTGTTCCCTACGTGTCTAGCTAGTCCATAATCAGCAAGTTTTATGACAAAGTTGTCGTTCTTTCTGTACGGTGGAATTGCTTGTTTTGTACCGTAGTATTGGTGAGAGGGAATTACCAATATGTTCTCCGGTTTAACATCTCTGTGGAAATAGTTATGTCTGTGGATGTGACGAATTGCACAGAGAACCTGGCTCAAAATACTACGTAAAGTCACAGGAGAAAAATTTATGTTTCTCCTTGCTTTCATGAGCTGATACAAGTTTTGGTTCATCGATTCCATGGAGATGTGCAACTGGAAATTAATATCATCAATGAAAATCTCATAGATTTGAACTAAACAAGGATGTGACGAGATTGCCATTATGAACCTAACTTCTTTAATCCGTGTATAATCATTGAGAGTTGGAAGCTGTCTGTTCATGGTTTTGATAGCTACTAAATTGGAGATGTTGACCTGTGAATCCTGGAGTGGTTGCATGAGAGTTCCCTTTTTTTCATTGGTAGCCTTGAAAAGATCATGTTTATCCATACGAAACTTGGCCAATTCAACACTTCCAAAACTTCCATTACCTAGATTGCTGATGGTTTGATATCTATCTTGGAGACTCTGGACGGGAATCCATTTAGGTGGGTTATTGATGTCTGAAGGTATATTGAAATTGGTAGACATCTTAGACAATAGGTTGACGATGTATCTCCAATAATAAAATTCTTCCTAGTTAGATATAACTTCTTTGTCTAGATTATATTTCTACTAAGAAAGCTTGAAACACTTCAGAATTGGTTATCGTGGTAGGAATGTGAGATTTTCGTTTTCGTAGTTAATAAGGTATTAGCTTAGTTTCGAAATTGATGCGAAATTGTGCCAAAACCCAATTTGTCAATATTGTGAGGTTCCACCTAGGGAAGCTACCAGTCTTCTAGATAGAAATAAAAGAAGATAACACTGAATTTATAAAGAAAAAGAGATCAAATAAATAATCAGTTGAAAGTGGGAATTGCCGCTTGAGTAATCGATCAGACGGAGGCACTTTTTGCAGCATTTTCTTAGAGAGGAAATACGTGCATATAACTTCCCACAAGAAAAGTAAATGAGTGGCTGCTAAATCTTTGGACTCTAGTAATTTATATAGATAAATGGTAACTACAAAACCCATAAGATGATTCAAAAGGAATTTCTGTCAGCTTCATGTTAGTATTTACACTTCCTACAATTATTTATTGTTGTTCTTTTATTGATCTTTTTTTCTTTGTCTATGACCAGAATCATCACAAAAAAACATAGTCGTTGTTCCTTGATAATGATTCCGCTTTTCTGTTGCCTTCATCATCATCCGACATAAAGTCGGAACTATCATCCACGTCTGACAATACAATCATGAATTCATGATTTTCGGCAAGAGCTGCTGTATCGCTCTTCTTTTCATCTCCTGCTTTATGATCGATATAGACGTCATACTTCTTTCCCTCACGTGAATGGAGAAGAACTTCTGGATCAACAGTATAACTATTGATCAAGACCTTCTTTTCCTTGTCATCTACAACTATATCATCGCCATCTTCACGCATATAAGAAGTCGCGGGAGTCTCGATCAACTCCTGGGTCCTTACAGTAGTTGGATGAGCCAAAAAGCACGATTTACCTCTGGGACAACTGCCATATTCTTCGAAATCTGGACAATTGAATAGGTGAATAAATGGACATTGTTGGCCACGACTACACCATCCACCAACGGCAAACGGACGGCACACCCACACTTCGTAGCCAGGGTCTCCATAGTGCGGAGGCTTATGGTGCATAAATTTGCACAACAGATTGGTGCATTTGCCCTCCATATAGTATCGACAGACAGGTGTGTTGAACTCGTTGATATCGTGACAGAATAAACAGTTGTGATTTGAGCACTTTCCCACCAAGTTCTGTTGACAAACTCTGATTCTGGACCGATCATGGATATATTTACATTTTGAACCTTTCATACACTGGCCTATAGGATACTTCGAAAGATTCGAAAGAAATTCCGTGATTAGTATAAATGATAATGAAAAATTAAATCAGAAAAAAGATCTAAATTGAAATAAATGAAATATCAATTTATTAATTTCAAATATAGAGATTCTCTGAAGCATAAAAATGAAAAGTTGTAGAAATTATACGTACCTGTTCGTGAGAAATATCGACATTGCTCAGAAGTCTTTCTTATTCTGGATTTTGTCTTCAAAGTACCATTTGAAGATCTTGTATACGTCTTGTTATGCCATTCAGTCGTGGGTGGAGCATCATCGGGTGTCATAGTCAATGGGATGAGTTTACTTCCCTTTTTGGAAATTGCATAGATCCGGCCATCGATCTTGATTCTGTCACAACTATCTGTCTTCGTTTTGAATTTTGAAATCAGTTTTTGCATTAAATCTCTACGTTTTTGTCTCAATATTTTCTTCTGGAGCTCTTCCTTCTCTCGTTGAAATGTCTCATATCTCTCCTGGTCTCGGGCATAAATGTCTGTACTTACCAATGACATCCCGCCTCTAGACTGTTTCGTCACATATCCTGTCACTGGTGGTGTTGTCTGCAAACTTCCTTCGCCGTTGTCTGCAACTGACGAATCACTTAAAGTCCCATTTTGTCCCGAAGTGTCAAATACTGCCGTTACATGCCGATGAACAAATCCTCCTCTTCCTCCACGAAATGAAGCGAATCGACCACGATTAAAACCACGTCCTCTCATCGTTCCTCTTGTTACATAACGTGCACTTCTTATTGCTCCGCCTCTGCGTAAGGGGTTTATTCCACTCAGCGAAGCAGAAGACTGTATTGACGTTATTGCAACCTGAGAGTTTCGCTCTTGTTTTTCTTGTATTGTCTTTTTGAGAAACGCTATTTCGGCGTATTTTGCCCGGAGAGCATCGCTGACTGCATCTGCATTTTGGTTAGTATGTTCCGACATATATCTACAAATAAGAATAAATGATAGTCCTTCTATGTAGAAGTATCAATGATAGTAAAAGTCTTCGTGCGATGATAGAATAAATAAACAGAATGGAATGCATGTAGTCTCTCATTGCTTAGTTAACTGAAAAATGAAACTCAGCGCGAGTTTAACAAGACTGAGCTCAATTATTAGTAAGAATTATAGGGGCTATGAGTTTGGCCTTTACTTAGTATGTATTTTTCTACTACTTGATAAGAATTCTAGTATAAGTATTATATTCTTAGTTTTCACATCATTTTCCAAGACTTTAAGGAGTTTTGATAATGGGCTTATTTATGCTGTCTGACTATTATAAAACCTGAATCTAGCCATCAAAATGAGCTTAACTATGCAGGTTGTTCAAAATTATGATTCTTCTGAAGAGTCACTTCAAATACTTCAGAAATTCAGGAAAGTTTCCCGCTTTTGCCACTATAATGAGTTTCGGTCGTTTGAGAAGCTATTCAGTGAATGTAATTGCCGACTTGTTGCCCCTTGACAGGGCAACTTGCGAAGAAATGGTGGATTATGCTATAACATTATCTTCTGAAGCTGAAACCCAGAACCATTTCTTAAATTTAGTGGGAGACAGCACAGATGCTCTAGCATTTATAGGCAATTTTATACGAATGAAACGAGAAGAAGAGCAAGAGCAGAAGGAAGAAAAGGAAAAGTTTCGCAAACAGAAAACTCCTGGAGTTCCCAACCCCCCATCGAATACAACTTCTCGTACTGAAAATGCTTGGGGTACTCCAAAGACAGCCAGAGTAAAGCCAAAGATAGCGTCGTCAACTGTAAAGATAAATAATAAGGCGTCTACTATGACTTCGCTGCTTTTTGGGGAATCTCCTATTCCAGAAACTAGCAAAAAGTCAAAAAAGAGAAACTTAGACAACCTCAAAGACATTGAAAGCGTCTTGAACGAACTAGAAATCAGGTCAGATCTGGACGATTCAAGACGAGTATGCAATTGTATGGCGACAAGACATCCGTTGTTCGAAATTGCGCCAAATTGTTTGAATTGTGGGAAGATCATATGTACCAAAGAAGGGTTACAGCCTTGTTCATTTTGCGGAACAGACTTATTATCTGCAAAAGATAGATTAGATATCATGAATGTTCTCAGACAGGAGAGAACTGAGATCATGGGCCATCAGGAGAGTGAAAAGAAACCAGACGAATTGAAAGACGTTCAACGTAAACCCAAAAGTGAAAAAATCGTTGTCACCTTGAATGCTGGTGAGAATTTATGGAAGGCACAGGATAGAGCCTTGAAACAAGCAGAGGCCCGTATAAAGAAAGCTCTGCAGCAATTAGAAGAATCTAAAGCAAGAGAAGTTGATTCAGCAATGGAGAATATCCAAATAGAAAGAAGCAAGATAAATCCAGAATTGTGGTTGGCCCAAGAGAGACTTGAAACTTTGCTTAATTTCCAAGCCACAAGTGCTGAACGAACTAAAATCATCGACAATGCCGCCGATTATGAAACACCGAGTACCTCCTCGGGAAATATGTGGTTGTCTCCTGTGGAAAGAGCACTTCAATTGAAAAAGCAGCAGAAACAATTAAGGAGACAAGATGATGTCCAGAGCTCCAGAATTGGTAGAGGTGAAAAGTCAATAGAAATGGTAATTAAAGATGGTAAAGTAACCATTGTAGAAAAACAAAGAGTTGGAAAGGCACTGGATCACCACGTTGACCCGGAATTATCACAGTTGGAAAACGAAATTAGAGACTTAAAGAAAAAACACGAATCAGCCATGAGCAGCTACGTGTGGGATTTCGAAAGCGATAAGACGAAATGGAAGAAACCAGTTTATACCAGTACTACTGAGTTTATAGAGAATTCCCAAGATACTTCAGTATTGACGCCCAGAGTCCAATTCCCGGAATTTGAGGGAGTTGATCTTGTGGTTTCATTGCCTACTTAGGTCTGTACTAGACGTTTAATTAAATAGTTCTATACATACAATAGGAATCCCTATCATCTTGCCTTTCTCCTCTTGAAAGCCTTTGACCGTGGATCGTTGATCTTGAGTCTTTGGTAATTATTGCTCATGGGTTTGATCTTTTTGGCTCCCAGTTGGGATTTGGCTCTTTGAATAGTGCTAGAATGCTCCTCTTCAGATTCGACATCAGATGCCATATATGCCTCCAAGTCATGCTTTTGCTTGTCTTCCAATTTCTTGATTTCATCGTGGATGTTCTTTTTCGCGATATTATCTCCCTCAGTATCGGCTCGAATAGTAGGCTTCATTTTCCATCTTCTTGTAGTTCTTTTCATCGTGAACTTCTTACGTCTTTGTTTCTGATCCCCATTAATCTCATTCTCGTTATCTTCTCCAATATCCTCTTCTTCCTCCTCTTCTATTCCAAATTCATCGCTATTTTCCATGGCCCTGAGTTCGAGGAAAACATCCGTGAGCTTTTTGGAAAAGAATCGATGGGATTTGAGTGGAGATGGCGATACCAGAAAATCGATTACAGGATTGCGTGTGGGTGTAACTTCGATCGCTGCAGATTGAGTCGTCTCTTGGACTACGAAAGGTGACGATGAGATTTTCTCAGTGGTGCTAACTATATTGAAGCCATTGGCAAACTCAAATTTCTTGTTTGTTCGCCCCAAATACATGGGCGTTTCAAGCTGAGTGTCGATTCTCATTTGTGTCTCCTTCTTCTGTGGAGTCTTTGAAGGACTTTTTTCTGTGTTTAATCTACTGAGTTTATTGAAAATCAGCTCTATGCCTCCTTCTGTTCGTGTTGGAATATTCTGAGATTCGTGTTGTACGCGAACTTTCGTAGGAGTCTTGAACTCTGTGAAAGGATTCACATTTGTCTGTCGTGATTTCAACGGCGATGACTCTGGAGGTGTCATCCTCATGTCGAATATAGATAGCACTTTGCCATTGGCTTGTGGAGTAGGGCCCAATTCACTCACTGCCGGTTTACTTAGGTCTGATTCAGACTCCTCATCCTCGTACTCTGCAATATCCGATTCTAGTTTGATTTCAACTCCATAGTCATCATTGAGCTCTGGAGGTGGAGATGCATGTACTGAATGTGCTGGCTCGGAACTACGGCTTCTTTTCCTTTTCAAACTAGAACTGTGACCCCCACTCTTCAATGCTCGGTATTTCAGATAGAGCTTATGGACATCAGCATCTGCTTTAATATCCAGTTTCGATGGTAAACGGTCATTCTTTTCTCGGAAACTGTACTCCCATTTCTTTATCACAGTCTTGAGCCGCTCTATTTCTACGGAAGACATGGAAATGAAGTTCTCTGACGATTGTCGTAAATTGTAAATGAGAACTAGAGATTGAAAAAAATACAACGCCAGATTTGGCTAGTGCTGCAAAGTCGTGTGTATACCGCGTCTATAGAAAGAATTACAACTACTTTCTGTCCTGATAATAGATCATATACGGCACAGATAAAGAGTTCCTCTTTTTCTGATTCAAGAGAAACAAAAAAGATATAAATACCTTATAGATTCAAGAAATTGTGTTTATACGGATATTCTTATTATATATCATATATTATGTCCAATTTCTTCTATGCTATCCTTTTATAACCTTTATTACTATTTACAAATTTGACCCCTTGTAGCCTAAAGTCTTTCAAGGTATGCCTTGACCTCCGCAAATCCATTTCGTTGGACGTTGTTGAAGGTATTGCTAATATTGACACTGTCAACAATTTTGTTGATCGCAGTTACGAAAACTCTCTTCTCGGTTGGTGAACCAAAGCGAGATTCATTTCTTTCGATATCCAGAACAATACTACGCAATCCCGGGTTGTTCCAGTAGTTATGGAGGAAATGTACATGCAGCGTCTTATCACCACGGAATGCAAGATATACAACTAATCTTACCCAGGAATGAACGGTTGCCTGTGGGGATACATTATTACCAAAGAACCCAAAGGAAACTTCCCATTCGTTCCAGAATTTGTTCCATTTGCCAGTATTTCCGTAGGTGAAGAGTACTAGCTCATTGAAAGAGACTGCTGGTAAGACTTGATTGATCTCGTTGTAGTACTTGGCGATATTTATAACATCTCGGGCTCTGTTAGAGGCTTGTGAAATTGGCGAATCGCCCTTGAACAAATCTGTACCTAAAGAAATTTCTCCCTGAATGGCTCTGGTTATTACTTCCGAATTGAGAATAGCATCGTCTTTCTCAATCAATGTCAATCGCCACAAGAGGGGAAGAAACTCACTATGCTCTAGAATGTTGATTTTCTTATCTGAAAATGAAAGCAAAGAAGATAAGAACTTTGAAAGATTGTCAAATACTTTATCAACAAACACCCCTGTACCTTCGCCAGAATCTGTTATTTCTGGAGAATCTATCATTAATTTCATGAAATTTATGACATCTTCCACCTTCTCCGAAGAAATTGAGATATTCTTGTTCATATAGATATCCAATGAACTATATTTCTCGAGAATAGTTTCACGGACTTGTTCAAAAGACACTATTGATTGATCAATTAGGTGAATGGTTCTGTAAAGCTCAAATTTGCCTCTGCATGCTTGTACAGTAATTGGAACAAAATTTGAATCAAAATTTTCTTTATACATTTGCAATTTATCTTCGCTAATACTGGTGTCCTCGTTTAATAGTTGTTGGATAGAGAGTGACTTCTGGGTTGAATATGATCTCCTTTGTTCTTGAGTCCAGAATTTAGTCATTGTGTGGTAACCTTTTCTTACACCTATGAAAATGTCATCAGACTCTTCAACAGATCTGCTGCTAGGCACATATTTTCCTTTTTCTTCGTCTGGGCACCACAATGATTCCAAGTTGAGTTCATCTCTTCTTTGCTGGGTGAGTATGTGGATGTAAATGTTATCAACTTTGGTATCACACATAACCCAACTGTTCGGCACTTTTCCGTAGTCATTGTCTGTGGCTGGTGCACCTCTTCTAACTCGCTTGAGGAGCCTTCTTCTTGCAGCTGGACTCGTTCCTCCAGAAACGACTCCCTCAAGCGATGGAAGTATATCATGGCTGTGTTTGATGTTGAGTCGAAGCTCGTTTGAAGCCTTGTAAATATGTTTCTCTGACTTTCCTGTGCATATAATGATGTAGTCTGCTGCTTGGTTTTTGGTACTAGAGAGATGACTATCTGGCAACAATGTCAAGTCGAACAATTCGATATCTTGTAAACCGTATTCTTCTGCTACAAGTTTCAAAAACTTCTCAACTGCCGAGGGAGCATTTGCAGGAATAGCAGGAATTTCTATATCCAGAGTATCTACAAGAGGAGATGTGCTTTCATTTCTCATGAACCATGGAATGTCTTCATCAGTAGTCAAAGACGAAGTTTCACTTGGATCCAAATTGAATTGAGGGTTTGAGATACGGCTATTGAATCTCAAAGACAAAATTGCCCCCTTTCTCGCACCAATCCTTGGAACAGTAAATCTCACCAAGGGTCCGAGGATCCTTCTGCTCATGTTGGTTGATTCAATAGAGTCAAAAATGATATCATTCATTCTGAGTTGAACTGAAAAATTTCTGTGCTCAGAATTCTTTGTGTCACGTGAGGAGACTGCCATTACCGTCCGACAATCTGGAGAAATGCCTGATTACCATAAATGAAGGACTAGAGATGATTTACCGAGTAAATTAAAACAATATCTCTACAGAAATTGATTTGTCTTAACGAATCTCAATCGAGTTGACGACCACTTTTCTGCATTAATCTGGTTTGTAGACACAGTTGCTTCCTCTGAACTTGACTACATTATTTATGTCGCGCGACATTGTTGCAGAACTGTAGTTCAGATTGCGACTTTACCTCTCATCATAATTTTTTTGAGAAGAGCATCTCGAAGTGTTTGTGTTGAAGCTAGGTCTGACGTTAAAATCATATAAGACAAACAATTTAACTTCTCAGAATGGCGAAGTTAGTTCACAATGTGCAGAAGAAGCAGCACAAGGAGAGATCCCAAACGCTGGATAGAGCCAGGTATGGTCTATTGGAGAAGAAGAAAGACTACCGATTACGAGCTGCTGATTACCACAAGAAGCAGGCTGCTTTAAAAGCCTTGAAGAAAAAGGCAGCAGTATATAATCCAGATGAATACTACCATGCAATGACAAGAAGAAGAGTCGATGGCAGAGGTATTTTGATAACAGACAGAGATAACGAAGTATTGAGTGTAGATCAAGTTAAATTGCTCAAGACCCAAGACGTGAACTATGTGAGGACTGCCAGACTTTCAGAGCTTCAAAAAATTGAGCGAGAAAAGCAAGAGCTCGGTTTCACTGCAACTGGTAAACATACTGTATTTGTAGATACCCTCGAGAGTCAACAATCCTTCAATGCTGCTGATTTTTTTGATACAGATGTAAGTCTTTTAGAGAAGAGAGAAAACAGAATTAGAATAGGGCAGCTTCAGAGCGACAAGAGGCTTGTGAGCGAGGATTCCATAATGGAACAGAGATTGAAAGACAAACAGGATTTGAAGAAGTTGAAGCAATACAAAGCATTGGAGAGAAGATTAGAAAAGGAAAAGCAGTTGAAAGAAGTTGAAGCCAGAATGGAAAATACCAGAGAATTGATGAAGAAAGGAAGTAAGAAGAAGGTGGTGGATGCCGAAGGTAAGGTGTCGTTCAAGTGGAAGAACCAGAGAAAGCGTTAACATCATTTATAGCATAATACATAATAGAGCATTTGAAGATATTATTAGTATATATGTAGTCCAGGCTAATTGCTATCTAGACTTCTATTCAAATACTCGACAAATAATGGGGTTATTCTATCGATGTCCACTGATCTCATTCTATTGAGACTTATGTACGTTCGTCTGATACGTTGCATTTGGGCTATACTTACAGGATTGGGTGGCATTTCAACCACCAATTGCTGGATTTTATCTATAAGCACCTCGCCACCTACAGATGTAAGCTGCTGATGCTGGAGAATTTTACCGATAACTTCGTGGGTTTGTTTATCCAACTCTTGCAAGAAGTTATTGCCTGAGGTAGGTTTGACAAGAGTAGCAGCATTGGGGGGAGGGGCCCTCTTCAACACCAATGAATCCCAAATTTCGTCGACGGGAAGCGTTTCGTTTTCGTCTTCTGACAATATGGTGAATAATGGAGAGTCCCATCTCGAGTCTCCATTTGGTTCTTCGTATCTCATTTGGATTTGTTGGATAAGATCTTGTCCCCATTTGTTTTCCTTGTTGACTGATTCGTTCCATTCTATACATTTTTCAATTGGGTTAATCACTTGAATTACACAATGGGGCGTTACCACCCCTTTGGCTTCACAAAATAGCTGGTATCTGAATCCTTTAATATACGCAAGTGTGTCCAAGATGACGAAATTCGTGCGAGAAAGATCTCTTTTCACAGCAGACATCTGATTTCCTCTAGCATGTTTCTCAAGATTCGAATCCCTATACACATCATGAGAAATTCCTAATGTTTCATCTGAATGGTATATTAAATTGTAGTTATGGCCAGGAGCATCTGATTCTTTTGCGGCATCGATTTTTAGCTGGAGTTGCTGAAGTAATTTTTTCGCCCAGGTAGTTTTACCAGAAGACGGTAAACCTGTAAATGTTATCAAAGGCATACTGTTGCAGTAAAAATAGTAGAGAAGATACTTGATAAATTCAGGCATCTCGAATTTTCAATTTTCTAGAAGCGAGCGCACAAAGTGATCCAAATAAAAATATAGTTTTTCCGACTTGAGATCAAATTGCATTATTAACTCATATATTACTGACATATACTAAGTATGTCCTTTATACCCCGTCGGATCTTTCCGAACTACAATATCCCCTTGTCCAACTTCAAGGGTCATCACCAGAAAGCCCTAACCAAGTTTGGTCATCTTGCTCCACAAATTGATCTTGTTCTTGAAGTAAGAGATAGCAGAGCTCCTTTATCCACGACCAATGTTCTCTTCGATAGGGTGCTAGCTCAGAAGGAGAAGATCATTCTCTATAGCAAAAAGGACTTGTCTGCTCTTAAAAGCAGTGTTCTTAGCAAGTGGCATGAATCGGTAAACGAAAAGTATTTAACTATTGACTGTAGAAGTCGCCAAGATGCACAGAAAGTGATAGACTTAATCAAACAAAGGTACTTTGAAATGTCTCCTCCTCCTCCATTGGGTCTCCGTTTAATGATTATTGGGATGCCCAACGTTGGAAAATCGACACTTGTAAATACTCTCAGAGAAGTAGGCTTGAATGATGATTCTGTAGGAGCAATCTCAACGAAAAGAAGAAAAGTTGCCAAAACAGGAGGTCAGCCGGGAGTTACGAGAAATACTAGTGAGATCATACGACTATGTAGAGAACCAGACGTTTTGGTTCACGATACTCCGGGTGTATTTTTGCCTACAGTGAAAGATATAGAAACTATGTTGGCTCTAGGAATGGTAGGATGTGTTCACACTTCGTTTATAGACCCCGTGATTCAGGCAGACTACTTGTTGTACTTGCTTAATTTGCAAGATCCAACAGGCTCGAAATACAATGAGTATATTAACAGACCTACAAACTCTATCGATGAATTGTTGTACCATATTGCTAAATTCAGAGACCAAATCAAGAGTGACGATTCTTACGACGAGTTGGGAATCGCTTCTCATTGGATAAGTCTCTGGAAACAGGGTAACTCACAGAAGTATAAAGCTGTGTTTGACTTGCAAGCCATCTTGGACATAAATGGAAACGAGCTCAAACAGCTATTCAAGAGTGAGAGAGAACGGGTTACCTCCATGAAGGTATCCGAAAAAATTGTAAATAGCTTGGGAGAGGACGGTACCGCTAGATCAAAGCACAGAAAGAGAACAGCAAAGGATAGGGAATATGATTTGAAAAATCGTTTGTTTAAATATTAAGAAGGAATCATGTACATAGAACTGACAATTATGAGGATTGTATAATACAAATATCAAACTTTAGTAGACTATCCGCGTAATAAGTCTTTAACGTCGAAATATTCATCAAATCCAGCTTTCTCGTCAGGATTCGTACCTTCGTTACGGAAGAACCGTTCGAACGCAGTTCCTTCGTACTTCCGACGCTTACGCTTGTCCTTATCTTTCGCAATATATTTGACATTGATGGTATCGATCAAAATCTTGGAAATGTCGCTGGGATGCAGATTGAGGCCCTTAAGCCAGCCCTTGGTGCCAACAGTGTTGCCTCGAAGAATATTGTCGTAGTGATATAGATTCGACACTTTCTCAGATTTGGAACTCTTTTCAACTAAGTACTTCTCCACGAACTTGTCCTTTCTGAGGAATGAAGATAGACTATCATGTTCGAGAGATGTGATGATGATCTTCTTCAAATTTCTGTTGTACTTCGCCAAAGCAGGGGAACGTGGAGTAAGTTTTTCGTTCACACTCATTTTATCTTCGATGTTGCCCATGAAGACACATTGACTGTCAACCAAATCTATTTTCTGATTATGGAGAATATTTGTAGTAGGTATTTTGGAACTGCTGTCTAAGTCTCGTGATAAAATAAAGGAATCCATCAACGAATTGATTTCATCTGATGGAAATTTTCGTTGACGTGCATCATCCAACTCTTGTATTTTCTTTTCATCTTCATCGATATCGTCATCCTCTTCCTCTGCTGTCTGAGAATCAGCTTTCTTGGTCAAGTATGGGAATCTTCCAATCTTCTGGTCCTCTTTCAACGCTAATCTCACCAATATAAACGAGTTGGAGAGTTTTCCATTTACCGAGACAACTTGAGGAATTAAGGCGCATAGATTTATTTCCTTACTATCAGCGACTACGAAGCGAACCAATGCAATGGCTTGCAACTCAATCAAAGCTTGGGCCAAAGAGTTGAACAAGATTGAATTTGACGGTTTGCCTCCCTTAGCCGGAACTACGTAATTTGATTCATCCGTGAAGTATGCAAATGGTAGGTTGCTCTTCTGGATGAAGCCAATAATGGAGAGTCCTGAATTAGAGCGTAGTTGTGCAATTTCTGAGAGATCGGAGTTGACAGCGATAATATCCCGATTGGAGTATTTGAATCCCGGAACAAATTCGCCTGGATGGACGTCCACTTTGACATAGTTATCATTGCTGTCATCATCGTCTTGTTCTCCAGCCATTTCATCCTTTCCCTCATTGTTATCATAGTTCTTGTAATAGTAATTAGCTGTTCTCTTTACGGTACTGCCAGCGTGTTTCTCAGATGTGGTGTATGAGTGACCCACAATTTTCTCGATCTTGGTTGCTGGGAACGTCTGCACGTCAACTTTGAGCGACAACGAGTCATCTCTCAAAATGCTTGCATCGGTTAGAGAATTGCTGCCTAGTCCAAAAGTTATTGAACCTGAATAGCCTACTCTGGGAGCAACTTTCTTGAGTGTCAGTGAATATACCAATTTCTCGTTTACTTCATCTGCGTCCAAAATTACGCCGCCCCATTCTTTCTCCACAATCTGTCTCCAGAACTCTTCGTTTTTTTCCTTTTCTGATGTTTTCCCAATACATTGCAGAAAGTCTATGCCTACATATATTACATTGATGTTGTAATCTTTGATCAACCTCGTGTACTCGCTCAAGTCGACTTCATCCACATCCTGCGAACCTGCTGCATTTGAAATGATCACCAAATTACGCAAATACTTCAAATGGATTTTAGGTTTGAATTGGTCGAGTCCTAAAGTTACTGCATCTACAAGACTCGGTTTGGATGGTGGTCTAGATGTAACTTTACACGACTCTTCTATGATGGTGGAAAAGTGACGAAGATCCGTGTAAGTGAAGGCCTCGTCAGCACTGTAGACATGGTTTCCAGCATCTGAGGCACAAATTATTCCTACTCTATCAATCTTTCTATTTTTAAGCAATAGCGATGCAGTATGATCATGAAAGTAGCCAATTCCCGTTTCAAGGCTTGTCCTTTTGGAGATCGGATTGGATCTATTGACCATCTCCAGCGAGGTATCGATTACGAAAAACGTCATTTCTTTGGACAGCATGGTTCTGTGAGACAATTGAAAGAAACAGCTGATTTGTTAAAGAAAAGAGACTAAAGTAACATAGAAATGAATGATTTTTGATGATCAGATGTAGTTGTTTCACGTTATCGCTTTCTAGAATTTGATTAAGAAGATTCCATACAGGAATTCTTTCATTTCTGCAATAATAATCCTTACCGCAAGAACAATATTGATCCAAACCCGTGGAAACTTATTCCTTCTTCTTGTCTGGTGGGTTGGAGCATACAATATAGAGCAATATTTTGGGATACATACTATATTTCATAAGGCTTGAATTTGTTTTAGATAGGGCAACCTCACATTTTCAATTTGTTATTGGTTGCGAAATCTTCGATTGCACAATTTTCTTTATGATAACATATATTGTGGTATTTTTGAATAGTAAAAATTGATGCTGGAAGTCTACAGAAAAGCCTTATCGTCTATCCTCCACAAAATGTATATGTAAATGGGTTATTATAGCTATATGTGATTTAATTCTATCCTTTGGAAATGTTGGGTTTTCTTGAGTACTACTTTTTCTGAAAAATTTTACTTGATCTTGTCTTTAAGTTGCAATACGATTGCGGTTCTGCTTGGGATGTATACCATCATCGAGTTGGATCTGTTGTTCCATGGATCGTTGTTAGTGAAATACTGCACAGGCTTGCCGTTTGCATCTACTTCTTGGATTCTGTCGTGACCACCATATTGCGCTTCATCAGAGTTCAAAACTATCTGGTAAGTACCAGCAGTTTCGACACCAATCTTGTAGTCTGGGAAAGACTGACTGTGGTGAAAGTTGAAGACGAAGAGAAGGCCGTTTCTTTCGAACACTAAAACCTTGTCACCTTCATGTTTCAACGAAACATATGCCAGGGGCTTGTCCAAGACACCATACTTGCTGTCCAAAGAGAGCATTCCAGCGTCAAATGCATACAAAAATTTGTAACGCAACAACTCATCCTCGATAAGATTGAACTGTCTTCTGGCATAGTGGTAGGATTCATTGTTGCCAGCTCTGGGAAAATCCAACCATTCAGGATGGCCGAATTCGTTACCTTCGAAGTTCAAGTAACCTTCGCCTCCCAAACCAAAAGTAAGCAATCGAATCAACTTGTGCAACGAAAGACCTCTATCAATAACTGGTGTGAGTGGAGTGAGAACGGACATGTTGGTGTACATTTCCTTGTCCATGAGCCAAAATGCAATGGTCTTGTCACCGACCAATGCTTGGTCATGGGATTCACAGTACGCAATACACTTTTCTTTGTATCTTCTGTTCGTCAAAGTGTGGACTATAGAGTGGAGATCCCACTGTTCGTCTGACAAATGCTTCAAGATCTTGATCCACATGTCGGGGATCGCCATGGACAATCTGTAGTCAAAACCAATACCACCTTCAGGTATGGTCAAACAAAGGGTAGGCATACCGGAGACATCTTCTGCGATGGAGATGAATTTGAAGCCGTTTTCTTTCTCGCTAATTTCCAGTAATAACTGATGGGCGAGCATCAAGTAGACCACGGCATCGGTATCAACCCATTCAGGGTTGAAGTACTCATTGTAGTCACCAGAAAATCCGAAACTCAACCCGTGATGTTTGTACATCATGGAGGTGACCCCATCGAATCTGAACCCGTCAAACTGATAGACGTCGATAAAGAATTTCAAGTTGGACAAGAGGAATCTCAAAGTCTCGTGGTTTTCGTAGTTGAACAATCTAGAGTCCCACAAATCATGGTTACCTTTGGCTCCACCATGGAATAAGTAGTGGTCCGTTCCATTGAACATGTTCAAACCATCTTCGACATTCTTGGACGAATGCGAATGAACAACGTCCAACAACACCTTAATTCCAAGACCGTGGGCTGTATCGATCAATTCTTTCAAGTCTTCTGGAGTTCCAAAACGAGACGAAATTGCAAAGAAGTTGGTGACCTGGTAGCCGAAAGAAGCATAGTATGCATGTTCCATGACTGCCATCAACTGGATAGTGTTGTATCCCAGCTTGTGGATTACGGGCAAGATGTTTTGTGTGAAGTTCTTATAGGAACCGATGGTGGGCTCAGGAGTCGAGATACCGATGTGGGCTTCGTAGATTCTGATACCCTCAGTAGAATTGAAGGTTGCTCTGTTGTTCTTGAACTTGTAGGTTTCTGATGGTGAAGGATTCCAGAAACGGCCCTCGTACAAGGTGTTTTCTTTAGCTGGTGTAGCCCTTCTTAACCATGGATCTAAACGGTAAATCTGCTCACCTGAGGGCAACTTCATCGAGATCTTGTACTTAGAATCGTGCTTGATAGCAAAATCTCCATTGACGGGAGCGATGGTAAGTGACCACAAGCCAAAGTTGTTGACTTTCTTCAACTTGTGAGTAGAAACGTCCCAGTTATTGAATTCTCCTACCAACGAGACCTCCTGAACATCGGGAACGTATTCGGTCACTACCACTTCCTTAGTGGCCCAGTTGCCGTGGACACCATAGGTTTGGTACGAGGAAGCGAATTTGAAAAGAGAGGATTCCAGCAGCTTCAAGTCAGCATACCATTTCTGGAACTTAAGCTGACGGTCGATAAGTGGCTGCGAGTAAGGCTCCAACCATGGATCGATGTCGATGGCACCTTTGATGAGCTGTTTGTTGTCTGTAGACATTTTGTGGAGAACTGGTAGGAGCTCGAGGGACTGAAAAATGTTGATAAGATCAGAAAGAACGAAAGAAAATCTATGTTCTTACAAAAAGCCCGAAGAAATTCAATTGAGTAGGCACAGGCAATTATATAGCTTGCTACACACCAATTGGCTCCAGATGATACCACAAAGAAGAAATTCACCTAGACATATACACTTAATTTAAAATTGCTGGGATATGTGGTTATCTTGGGGAATCCCCCTCAGGCCAAGGCGGCTGCGTAAACCAGGGCATGGCGTGGTGAGCCAAATGCGATAGCGTTTTAGCGAGAATCGTGTTAGTAGCAATAGCGAGAAACAATAGGAAATTGCAATTTTCTATTGGCGAGATCTTCGACACCATCACCAGGAGAAAGGGGAATGAATACAACTACAAAGTGTTGCAGTACATGAAGAGATGATAAAGAGATTTTTAATGGTTTGAAGGGTGTTCTATTGCTTATATGTTATAGGGCCATGGTAGTTTTAAAGATTTAGAGTAGCGCCATTGAAGAAGTTACGTAGATTGGACAATTGTATTTGCAATTCTTCAATTGTTTCCGTAGAACGTAATGTTTGTTCTCGGTTTACACCTGCTAGATAATTAAATACATCACTTTAAATTGTCAGCGTCAGTCAATCTTGATTTTCAATCGGACTTCCAGTGTAATTTTCAACCCAATTGGCCCTCAATTTAGACTCCCACATTCTGCACAAAATCGAACTATCACTCAACAATAGCTGAGGGGATGAAAAAGTGATGCATTAATCTTCACTAGTAGGATGCAGGTGATGTCATTTGTGATATAATTGTATCTAAATTTTGAGATTTCCTTATGGTGCTCATTAACGACTCTTCAGGCTGCGTTCTCTTTTATTTCAATACTGCTGGCTATATTGTCTCAATTCTCACTCAGTGAACGAAGACCTTTTATTTAATATTTTTCACTACTATTCACTATAAATGACTTACTTTTCTTTATCACGCCTATCACTGTAATTCAGTTCTCCGTCTGGTGCCAACCACCTCGTGCCAACAATGTTCTGTCCCCACACTTTCGAGATTGAAAAGCTTCTATTTCATAAATTGCTTTGTTCACTTTTTCTGATTGTACATTTTTCTTTTTCCAATTTCTTTTGCACTAAATTTTGCAATTGAAACTACTTCTAAAATACTTTTAATTTATACTTACATCTACTATACATACACTTCATCTAAATCTCTGGTTCAAAATTCTTTCAGCCCCTGCTTCTTCGTACTCGTGCTTGCTGACCCACATCTGGTGGAACGTTCCCAAAGAAGCTAGAACACTTCCTCCAATCCATGCCTGGTTCAATCTCTCCGTAGAATTACCCACAGCATGCAATCTGATCTTGAGCCCTGGATTGGTGTTGGTCAACTCGTTGTACAATCTTTCCGTCAATTGCGGTATCATCGAAACCCCACCAGTCACAATGATGTTGTGGGCAACCGAAGCCCTTAAGTCAATGTCAATGGTTGACAACGTATGAGTTATCATCTGCGACAAACCCCGGACTTCATGCTTGCCGTTCTTGCTGGGCTTAGTAGGACTGTTACCAGGTGGCGGCGTAGACTGGTTGGACTCAGCCTTACGCACCCTCTTTAATGGTCTGTAGTCATCGTACTTGCTCTTAATCGATAGAACCCCGCTGTTGGGCGGATACTTGCTGGCCAACTCTTGGTTGGCAAACTTGACAACAGAAGGATCAAAGATTGAATCAGCAAACAAAAACCTATCGTAGTTCAACAGCAAAGACTGTCCCGTAGGGAACTCGAACAATCTGGTGCTAGCATCCAGAGAATAGAACTCCTTCATTGTGGCCAGCTGCTGCATGTTGTTGCTAACTAACTTGCGCTCTGGAATCTCTAACATAGTTTCTCTGAACTCGTGCCAGATCTTCAGCTTTTGGTACTCATCATAAGATGTCGTAATATCGTCAGGAAGCGTTCTTGTTGCAAACTCTGAATTTTCGGGGTATACTGTTGGAGTCTTGGATTTGATCTTGTAAGTTCCCTCTACAGATAAATCCTTATACTTTGCTATATGGTCTTGGACCTGATCTGCCAAAAACTGACCGCCATAATGCGTTCTCATGGCATTCTTCATCATGCAGATCCCATCAATGACAGGAGTCACACTCACTGAGTCATGGCCAATATCTACAACCAAACAGTTCGGTCTACCCTGTTGGAAAGAAACGCACGAAGGTGCTTTGGCCAAATACAATGCTGGGAAATCGTAGTATTCAAAGAAGTTCTCCACCAAAGTCTGACGGTACTTTGGCTCAGTCCATACAGGCTCTGTGATCAACACCGGCTGCTCCTCATACGTCACGTTCATTACATCCTTGAAGAAATGATGGTACTGGTCCAAAGCCGCATCCCAATCAACAATTATCGAGTCCTTAAGAATAGGATGAACATTGTAATTCGACCGAGGAACATCGATTGCATCGCCAAAGATCCTCTTACTTGACTTGACTCCGATTTTTTGATCTTCCTTTTCAACTTCCATTGGCTCATTCGACGCAGAAGCATAGTATGAAGATGTTATAATCTTGGGGAAATCGTCTCCAGCAAACCCAATCCGAGTATGGTACGAACCTGGATCTAGCACTATGGCGTTGATCTCATCTCCACCATACACGGTAGCACTGTTAGCTGTCGAAGACATTGCAACAGTTTGTATTGACACTGTAGCACTCGCGAAAACAATACTGTCGAACAATTGACTAGTGTAGAAGGACTTTTGAGTTTTTTATCAATAGTCACGTGATGTACTATATAACATACAATACATGGTTCATTGAAGAAAGCGTTCTACATTCTATATTACATTCAGTCCAATGGAAATTATGGCTTATTATAACAAAAATATGTCTACAAGATTCTGGTTTCGGCATCGATAAGCTCGACGAGGAATTCGGCCTCTAATCTCTTTCTTCCTTCAATGACCCAGTCGTTGGCCAACTTTCTAGTCCAACCCTTCAAATTGGCCACTTCTTCAACAGCCACATCCAATTCGTCTCTGATCAAGCTGGCTTCCACTCTACCAATGACCGATTCGATGTCCTTTCCATCTGGTTTGTTACCCTTGACAGAAACCAAGAATTTGGAAAACACGATCGAGGCCAAGTGTCCCAATAAACCGGCATTAGGTGGCAACAACGAAGCGGATCTCAATTCTGGAACCAATTGTTCCCATCTGGTCAACAACTGTGAGGTTGTCAATATGGACTGGGTCGATTCCTTGGACAACAACGGACCTAATTCACCCAATGCTAATTGAATGACTTCGTCGTCGGGAGACGATTCAAACAAGTCATCCACGTATGGTTTGATCAGCTGAGGCTTTTCATCTGGATTGGAAACAAATAAAACGGCCTTCAATGAAGCCAATGACTTCTGTATAACCGACTTTTGGTGGGTGGCTACAACCTGCGACTCCAAGCCTTCAGCAAATTGTTCCAAGCTTTCTAATCTGGAGTTGAGTTTTTCCAAGTTGGCCAATCTTCCGTTTCTTTCTTCGCTAATTTTGTCGGCCACAAGCTTTTCAAAGTTTTTGGTTTGTTCGATTCTGACCATGGAAACGGCGTTAACAGCAGCCTGTGAAATGGTTTCCTTGGTGGCGGCAATTTCCTGCTTTAATCTCTCGTTCAACTTGGATTCCAACTGGGCTCTTTCACGGTTGAACTGGTGTAACAAGTTCTCAGTGAGCTCCAACTCTTTCTTGGTGTAGGACGACAACAATTCAGTTTGTGAAACTTTAAGCTTTCTCTGCAATTCGTCGTCAAACTTTTTGGAGAGAGCTCCGACCTTCGAGGCTAACTCTGAGACTTTCTCATTGATTGTCTTGATGAGACCCTCATCAGTAGGTGTAACTTTGCTAACATCGATGGAGTTGATCAAGTCATTGAACGAATCGATAGTAGCCTTGACCGAGGCATCAACATACAGTACTACATTTTCGTTCAATTTGATAGCTGGCAAATGTTCGACTTCCTTCTTAACGTGTTCGATCTCCGGATGCTTCTGCAACTGGTTGGCTGGTAATGATGCTGAGGCACCGGAACCAGCAGTAGAGTGGGAACCGAACTCTGCTCTAGCCGATTCCAACTTACGCTTCGTTTCCTTCAACAAATCTTCTGAAGTGTGTTCGATCTTGTGGGACAATTCAGTAATTTCATCCTTGGATGGCAATCTGATGGAAGACACTTTGGCCTTGATGGTCAGAACTAAGTCGTCGTAGGAACCGTTTTCAATCAAGTCAATGATTTCTTCATAGTAAGGAAACTGCTGGTCAATGACAAAGTCCATGACCTTGTCATTCTTGGTGGCTACAAACATGGTAGTTCCATACACGACAGTGGCCAAAAGAGCCAGCTTGAAAACAATGCTGGTGAATGACGATTGCTGATACTGATAGTTCTGGTGTTTCCTGTGTTGGTCCCAAGAGGATTTTCCAGATTCAGATTCTGGAGTGCTCCAAACTCTGGCGGTAGCCGAAAGCGGACGAACGGCCATGGCTCTGGAACCTGTTCTCACGACTACATGAGCCACTCTACTGGGATCAATTCTCAACATATTCGCATGCAAGTGGAAAACTAGTAATAGCTCGATTATTCCAACATACTAGATTTCAAAGAGTCCAATTGTGTTCGTTCTTTTTCGAGATCACGTGAATCGCAAAGTTCAACAGTCTGTGACGGCCAAATGAAGTGGAATCGCGAATGAGAAGTCGATAGATCTGAATGGAAATTTCGCACAGACCTTTGTGTCATACCTCAGATATCAGGAAAGTAAATAGTATCGTATATATGCAATTGGAAATAGGATTATTGACACACAGATCTGTATCTCATCAGATTGTTCAAGCATATTCAACGTATCAAGAAATACTTATCTAACTCTCTGATCATCACTCCCGACTTGTCTTTATATAACTGAACGTATCAGTCACGTGCCAATATACTACATGTTTTTCTGAATAATCAATTTTATGGGCTCGAATAACTCTGATCTCTACTATATACTCCACTCAATCTTTCACAATGTCGATCTCACCACTAGCACTCTATCCTCCCAATCCATCTACAACTAGAGCTCAATCCGTTCATCTTTCCTACGATGAGGTTAATGATCGGATTGCCTATCCTGCGGGGAAGTCTGTGTTCATCAGAAGTGTCGATCCAGAATCAGCATTGAAGCCTAAACAGTTCACCAAACACATATACACTACCACAGCTGTAGCATTCGCACCTTCTGGTAACTACGTGGCTTCTGCAGATGAATCAGGAGCGTTAAAGATTTGGGACTCCGCTGTCATTGGGGAGGATGCGACCAAGATCAGCTTAGAAAGTCCAACTATCAAGAGCGAATTCCAAGTTCTTTCGGGCCCCGTGAAGTCCATCGCCTGGGATGCTGATAGTGCACGTGTTATTGCTGTTGGTCAGGGTAAGGATAAGTTCGGTCACTGTTTCTCATGGGATTCCGGTAACTCCATTGGTGAGATCCAGGGTCACTCGGACACTGTCAATGCTGTAGATATCAAGCCTCAGAGACCCTATAGAGCAGCCACTGTTGGTGAAGATAAGGCAATGGTGTTCTACAACGGTCCTCCTTTCAAATTTGACAAGAGTATTCGTGGACATCATACCAATTCTATCAAAGCTATCAAGTTCTCGCCTAATGGTAAGTGGCTCGTAAGTGTAGGCTCTGATAGGGCCATTGTAGTCTATGATGGAAAGACAGGTGAGTACATCAAGAAGATTGAAAGCGCCCACAAGGGAGGTATTTACTCAATCTCGTGGTTTAAGGACTCACTGAAATTCGTCACTGCCTCGGCTGATAACTCCATTAAGCAATGGAACATAGACACTTTGGAATCAACTATTGTGTATGAAATCAGTAGTTCTAACTCGGTAGATAACCAGCAAGTTGGTGTTGTAGTTACTAAGGCTTATATCATCTCGTTGTCGCTTAACGGAAACCTCAACTACTTCAAAGAAGGTGAATCGAAACCATTTACTGTCATCCCTGGTCACAAGTCGCCTTTAACTTCTGTTTCATTGAACGATAAATACTTGTACACTGGAGCTTCCGAAGGAAGAATTTTGAAATGGATTATCGGCTCTGAGGGAATAAAGCCGGTCGGTGAAAAAGTTGGAGAACACTCAAACTATGTAGTTGGGATTTTGGCAGAAGACTCACATATTGTTAGTGCAGGTTGGGATGATAAGTTGAACCTTTGGAAAAACGAAGAGTTATCCAAATCCATCCCTTTGAATGGACAACCCAAGCAGATAATCACCCTTCAGAAATTGATCGTAGTGTTGTTTGAGTCATCAATAGAGATTTATACTGAAGAATTGGAGTTGAAAGTCAAGTACGACTTAGGCTTTGCAGCAGCGGGCTTTGCTGCCAAGGACGACTTGTTACTCGTTACAAATTTAAAGACCAATTCTGTTGAAGCTTTTTCTTTGGACGGTGATAGTATCACCAAATCAACCTTGAATTTTGCACCACTTCGTTCTCCTCCAACCCTTATTCGTATTTCCCCTGATGGAAAATTCATAGCGGTTGCAGATTTGACAGGAAAGTATACGTTGTATGATGCAAACAACGCCTCTGCTGTTACTTCGCGTTGGGCGTTCCATTCCAGTAGGGTCAATGATGCCAAATGGACTCCGGATTCTCAATTCATCATTAGTGGTGGGTTGGACACCGGCTTGCTCTTATATTCCGTGAAGAAGCCCTCCAAGGTATTGAAATTCCCATTGGCTCATCAAATTGGTATTTCAGGTTTGGAATGGTTGAACTATGACGGAAAGAACGGTCAGTTTGTTTCAGTCGGTTTGGATGGTGTCTTGAAAGTTTGGAACGTGGATTTCGGTGTGTATTTTTAGATTCATCGAATTCTCACTAAATTTATGGCTTATTTATGGGCTCTTGGTGATATAAGTTCATGATGTGTTTAGAATAGAATATAGAATAAAAAGACTCATAGAATTGGGAACATGTATAACGTTAGCGTGATTTTTCAATCAATCACCCTATTGACATTGACAAGTAATCTCCATAATTAATCATTGCAAGACGAGCTAACTTGCCTGCATATTTCTTGTAGTACCGATTTTTTTGCAATCCATACTCCAACACCAGGAGGCGAATATGGCGTAACAGTTTATTAACTTCATAAAAATGGAGATCGTAAGTGGAGAAACTAATCTCTTAAAATGAAGGGTGATTGAAGTGGAGTTCAAACAATGAAGTTTGATGAGCTCTGCTCGAATGTGGAGATATTGTTGGGGAATCATAATCAAGTTGGGGGTGTCGATGGGGGCGCTGGTGGGGGCGCATTTTTGATTGCAAAATGACTTGTATTGAGTTGTTATATATTCCTGATAGTTGCCATTTGTGATAGTGTTTATTGGGGAATATTACTTATCAAAAAATGACTATTTTTCCTACTTCAGTTCTCCCCGAGGGAATTTACACCCCTATTACCACCTTCTTCAAAAATGATGCTGACTTCACTTTGGACCTTGAATCCCAAGTTGAACATGCGAAGTTCTTGTATGAGCGAGGAATCTCTGGTCTCGTAGTTGCAGGTTCAATGGGAGAAACTCCACACCTCAGTAGAAAAGAAAGACTGGCCCTTGTTTCTTCATTGAGATTGGCTATTCCTGATGAAAATTTTAAGATTATTGCAGGCGCACCTCCAATCGGCAGTATTGACGAAACAATTGAAGAAATTGATTCTTCTAGGGATGCTGGTGCAGATTTTATGATCCTTCTTGTTCCTGGATATTTTGGCCCACAGTTGATTAGCCAAGAAGGGATTGTTGATTATTTTCTTAAGGTTGCTGATAAATCCTCCTTGCCTATTGTGATTTACAATTACCCTGGGACTTCAAACAATGTCACTATTACTATCGACAGTTACAAGAAACTCTCAGTTCACAAAAATATAGTTGCAGTCAAATTGACTCATTTCAATTTGGATATGTATACCATGCTTGGTAGAGATTCAGAACTTTGTCAAACTAATAATTTCAGACCCTTTACAGGACTTGGCCAAGTATTGGTTCCGGCATTAACAGTTGGAATTTTTGGTGCAATCGATGGAATGTCAGCCATTTTCCCCAAGGTGATGGTCAAACTCTTCACTCTATTCAGAGAAGGAAAGTTAAAAGAAGCAAGTGAACTTCAATATTTGGTTACTAAAGCTGACATGATGATTATGGAATTGAATGTGGTTGGAGTCAAACATGCACTCAAACAATTCTATAACCTTGGAGAATGCTTAACAGGGAGACCGCCCCTTAGCAAGGAAGTCGATTTGACGGTTTACTCTAAATACCAGAATGATTTGGGTGCTCTTGATAAGATTGAGAAGTCTCTCTAGGAGTTTAATAGAAATATTTTTTTTAGTACTTTAATCTTTAGTACTATAATCTACATCAATTGACAAGAAGTAGTTAGGAGAGCACTTCTCTGTAGAGTTCTAGCTTATCTATAGTAATTCGCTAACTGTCATTACAATTTTAGAGTAAGAAGTAGAGCTTGTCACCAAGAATGAAATGCCTGTTATCTTAATTGTGGAATTGAATTCCAAACATACTGATTCTTAGTGGTTTCAAATCGTTGTGAATATACTACGGGCCGATAATTAGTTGACATAGCTAGTGATACTGGTTAACGCTACTAAGCTCAGTTGGAGTCAGATTTTGTAGCTTGAATATCACCTCCACCAAATTGATATAACTCCTAAACAAATGAACTGTATTTGACCTGGTTGAAAATTGGCTAATTTATTCATGTTACTTAAATGTATCTAAAGTCTACCATCCTCTAGCTGGTATCCAAATGTCAATTACTTCGCCACTGGAGTTTACAATGTAGTACCACGGATGAGCTGCTGCTGTGATACAAGAATGTTGTGGAATAATTTTTACTTTTGTTCCTAAAGGAATAAAATCATTTACTTGGTTTCCATCAAGTGGAACCAAAATCCCATGTTCTTGACTTAATCTACCAACGATCCAATTTTCATATCCCGGAGGATCAACTACTCTTCCGTGGCCAGGCACGGGTCCGAATTCTCGGCACAAGGCTAACACTCCCGCGTTAACAAGTTGCTCTCCTGGGGCTTTGGATCCTCTTTCTGGGTAAGTTGACACTACTTCGGCTAATAATGAAATAGACACATCTTCAAGTGTAACACAACCAGTGGAAACTTGCTGCAAATCACAACATGGATAACAACCTGCATGCAATTCCAAATTTCCAGAAAGTTCACCTCCAATAACTGCTTTCAATTCATCTGTTTTCAAGTGTTCTGAAGAATGAGCAGTGGGTGTTGCACCGACAGAAATTTGTAATTGCAATCCCGGTTGTATTTGAAGAGCTCTCTTAGCTGCCTGATTGCCGTGGATAATCTCTTGAACTAAGAACTTTTTAGCCGACAGAGCAGAGTCTGCACTATACGAATGACCAGCATGACAGTAGAAACCATACAAATCCACAAACTGGCTGATTTTATCGTCTTTCAAGAGTTTTTGCAAAGTATTCTCCAAATAAGTGGAATCGTTGACCAAGCCAGCTCTGTTGGTTCCCATATTTATCTTCACAAATATGGACCATTTTCTTGTGTTGGGGAATTCTCTTGAGAAATTTGCCAACAAGTTCAATTGATCTGAACTGTCGAGCATCAACCTTAGCTGGGGGACTTTAGTAGCCAAGTCAGCTAATTCAGGAAGCTTGGATTTCACAACTGGCAAACTGAACAAAATATCGTTGATCAAGCCCTCTTCCACAAGCGGCATAAGACTCCAAGCTTCCAATAACGTGGAAACCACAATTTTGTCCGTCTTTATGGGTGATTTTTCACCCAATTGCAAACGAGTACCTTCAACGGTCTTGTGGGTTTTGACGTGAGCTCGGAAATCGGCACTCAAATGCGAAGAATTCTGAAGCATCTTAGTGCAATTCTTGGCGAATACATCTTCATTGATAAGGAAGGAGGGTGTGGACAAGCTGGAAAAATGCTTCCCCTTGAACGCAGTCAACAAAGTTTCCTTGTTTGGTGTTGGTATAAATTGAGCAGGATAAGACATTTCAATTTACGTAAATCAAATGTGAAAAGTTCGATATAAAAGTACTGCATTTGATTTAATTAAATACAATTCATGGTTACAGGACTAAGCTAAAAAAATGTCCCCCGTTTAATTTGTGCAGTCTTCCAGATAACGTTTTGTCCCCCCACTCAGATCCTCGGAAATACTGTGATAAGGGCGTGCCGTATTAGGCATTTTTCACTCTACGACCATTCCGTCCACTTGCGAACACTCAAACCCAAGTATTAGTAGAACAAACAAAGAATTGATCAATTATAAATACGGGTATATTCCAAGTTGTGATTTCATGTCAGATTCTTGACCCAATTCTTAGCACCAAGATTTTGACTACTTCAGCTTCCAATGACAAATTCCAAATATTCCAATTTCGAGCTTCAAGCCGATTACTCCTTCTCTGGAGGTGTACCAGAATCCCCATATTGTTTGAATGAAAGTATAAAGCACGTTTTTGATGAAGAATATGTATCCTTTTTCGAGAAAAATTTGAAGGAAGCGTCGAACTTCCTCTATACTCATAGGGTTCCTTTGGCTGATATTAGAAAAGGTGGTAATATTATGCCTGGTCAGAGTCCTTTACTGAAAATGGCTAAAACCTTTGATATCCAGATTGCTAGAAAACACACCGAAGGTGCCATACCAGTTCCAGCCAGAGTGTTTGTACCGGAATATGAACAACCTGCTGAAGGTTGGCCCTTGTTCATTTGGTTCCATGGAGGTGGCTGGGTATTAGGAAACATTGACACTGAGAATTCTTTCTGTACCAAAGTAGCATCTTTGTCCAAATGTGTAGTGATGTCAGTAGACTATAGATTGGCTCCAGAAAACCCTTTCCCGGCAGCCGTTCATGATGCTTTTGAATCGGTATTGTATGGCTTTCAGTCAGCCCCTACTGACTTTGCAATTAACAATAAGAAAATCGCCATTGGTGGTTCATCAGCAGGAGGCAATTTGACAGCAGTAGTAACTCACATGTATGCCAATTCGACATTTGCAGAGAAGTTGCCACCTGTTTTGTTTCAAGTTTTGGTGGTTCCAGTAACAGACAATACTGCTACTCCTGATACCAAGGAGTCATGGAAACAGTTTGAGTTGACTCCTCAATTGCCAGCAGAGAAGATGATTTGGTACAGACAACTCTATTTGCCAGAACAAGAAGATATTGTTAAACCAGAGTCATCCCCCTTATTCTACTCCAATGAGAGCTTTAAGAAGGTGCCTCAATGTTTGATTGCTGCTGCGGAATGTGATGTTTTGAGATCTGAAGCTGTTGAATATCATGAAAAGTTGCTCAAAAATGGAGTCAAGTCTGAAATTAACATTTACTCTGGTGTTCCTCATCCTGTGATGGCCATGGATGAAGTTTTGCAGAAAGGAAGAGATCTAATTAAGGATACAACTGATGTGCTTAGAAAAGTGTTCTATAATATCTAACTTTAATTTACATACATATCGTCACAAACTACTCTCTCACGACCTAGACATCTCTCAATGCAGTTGCGGAATAATTTTGAGTACTCAACACCTATTTCCCAATCACAACTCTTGTAACTTTTGTAAAAGAGCTTGAGCAATCCCACAATGTGATGCTTTTTTGTAATTGACATTAATGTTTGAGAATGAAGCTTGATTGCTTCATGGAATTCTGCACTGGTTCTTCTATAATTAATCCTATGAAATGGACCACCTGGTCCTCTTGATAAACACTTGCGAATTCGTCTCAAGTAAGAATAAGCATCTTCCAAGTCAGGATAGTAATCATTAGTAGCAATTAGCTGGTCGTATATCACATTTTCAGGGCCATGGAGGGAATAATTGTAAGCAAAAAGAACTAAAACAGCACTGGCAATTATATTCTTTCTGTGCATAAATGGATCTGTATTTGGATCATAAGTGAAAGATATATCTTCGTTGTCTGGGGAAAGAATCATTTCACATAAGAACCAATACGCATGTATGGCACTTATCCTTCCATTCAAGCTGTGAGACCATTCCGCTACGCGCTTTGCAACTACTTCATATTCAACTTTTCCAGCTGTGACATTCATCCTACTAGGAGCACCAGCATAGATAATGTAATCATAATGTGATATCCTCATGTAAATTTGTGCGATATGGTATAATCCGAATTTACAGCGGGTGTCGTCAATTCGTAACATTGGCGGCAATTTCTTCTTCAGTTCAACTGGAAACCAAAGGGAATTCTCAGTATCACAGCAACCTCCGTCTGTGCAAATGTCAGCTCTCCATACGTCAATAGCCAAAGATATAGTTTGATTCCACGAATCCTTCATAGAATTCCACTCTAGAAATGAAAGCTGTAAATCTTTTTGCTGCATTTGGAACATAATCGTTAGTAACCCTGCCAAGAGGACTTTCTTTCCGAATGAGCTGGTGACAACTTTTTGTCTATGAAGCAATTTTTTCATTGCTACAAGGAATTTTTGGTTCCGTTCAAATGACAACGTCTCCGACTTGTTTGTATTATCAAATTCCCATAAATCATCCTCGCAAGGCAATGAAAGCTTGAGTTGGTGAGCATATAGAATTATCAGATGCCCGTACACAGTTGCATGAATAGTGTCCAAGTAAAATGCCATTAGAGTTGCTCTCTTCATCGATTCCACTTCGATCCAAGTCTTCCAAACTTGATTAGGAGGCAGGTATGCCCCATCATGGTTTTCACTTTTCAATGGATCTCCACCTAAAATTGGTGATCTTCTTAGTAATTGGATTTTTGAGCCATGATGTAAGTATGCCCTTTCGTGAAGGAACCTGCTCGAACTTGTTATTTCATATGTCTCAAGAAGAAGCAAACTCTGTACAACCCAAACTTTGGCTGGTGGTCTGCAATCTTTATTGGCAAATATGAGCCATCTCAAAGGCTCAGCGATCTGATCTGCCAAAGCTTTTGGGTTTCTCAATAGCGAATCAGTACTTTTGGCACAAGATACAAAGTTGCTGCCAAGCATTATCATCGCCAACAATAGCAAAGGTGGGGCTTCTGAATTTAAGAAAGATGGTCGGTGCAAGATAGGATATTGTGGGTGGTACAAGAGCCAATAGTTCAGCAAACACTCTTCGATTTCAAGACAGCCGAAGTCAGGGTTGGGTTCCAATGACGGTATAAACGATAGTAAGTTGGTTCTTATAGTCTCGCTGATTGCAATTCTATAATTAGAGCTTGGAAAGTTCGGCAGAACTGCGAACATACTTTCAAGCAAAGATACGGGAGAAAATCCACTGGGAAGATCAGCTGAATGGCCCCGAAGATTTGTACCAGTATTTGAACCGTTGTTCAAATCATCATGAAATAACCACTCAATTAAGTCCGTAGGTGACAACATGTTATTTTCGATAAACTCATTGGCTTTCATGGCAATAACCCCATTATCAGGTGGCAGAAGATTCACAGGAGATTCAACTGCTATCCTATCTACAAGTTTTGCCAGTAAAATCTGTGGAGGTTCATAGCTATTGGAGTTCGGATTCTCGGTATTAGAAGTACCTATACTGACTTCACCAGACACCGATCTTTCTATTCCGTTACTATGTCGCTTGAAATGCTTCTCTTTAACATCGTGTCTGGTGAAAGTTTGGCCACAATTAGGATATGGACATGTATATCGTAATCCAGGATCATGGCTCCTTTGATGTCTGCCTAGGTGATCTGCTCGTGAGAACACCTTGTTGCAATTAACAACAGGGCACTTGAATATTCCAACGATTCGCTTTCGTCTTTTTTTGACGGATTCAATTAGTGACATTGTCCAATCTAACGAATAACAAAAAAAGAAAATTGATAATTATTCAATGCGCTTATGTAATTAGGTTGCGCGATACCTAATGCAAGGGTTGCATATTCAAATTTAATATAATGATATAATATTTGCTATACAAAGTAATATTTAGATTCTAATCCTTCGTAGCAATAACTTCAAGCTCGACCTTGATCCTTGCATCCATAAATGCAGCAATTACACAGCTTCTCGATGGTTTCTGAAGAAAGTGCTTTCCGTATATCTTGTTCATTGTAGCAGAGTAGTCCAGGTGCGAAATAAACATAAGTACTTTGAACACTTTGTCCAACGATGTACCAGCAGCCTCCAATACCTTCTTAACATTAGAAATAGCAAGTTCTGTTTGCTCTTCAAGTGATTCTGGAATATCTCCTGTAGTATAGTTCTGTCCAACTATGCCTGAAGTGAAGACGTGGCCATTGCTAATCCATGCTGGGGATAGAACTGGGTGTTCGACACCGTCAATTGTTGACCATTCCAATTTCTCCGCGGGCATTTCTAATTTATTCTTTGCGTGGGTTAAATAAACCTTAACGATACGAGCTTAGAAATATAGTGTTTTATATAAATCTAAGTGACGGATCAGTGATTGAGAAAGATTGCCCCCCCCCCCCCAGATGTGGCCCCCATTACAATAATAGTCGCCCCGCCCCCATCTTTCGGAATTTTTTACCCCATTTTTAGATTGGTAATGGAAAAGTTAAGATAAGAGTTAGACATCAAGATATTGAATGAAGCAGTCAACCATATACCATATCGTCCAGTATAAATAGATATTGTGTTCGCTAAGTTCAAAATGTAATAATTTATATAAGTGATTTGTTTCAGTTGATCATAAATTATTTTAGTAAAGAATGAAAGAGATTGTAAAAGACACTGCGGTTGATATCGTAAATAGATCATCGCGCTCTAGCCTGGAAAGCAATGCATTCGGACTTAACCAAATTATCTCACCAAATGGCGATGTCATCGTCCTCTCTCCTGGCTATGTTGATCATACCCTTGAAAGAAGAATTTGCCGGAAATTAGATTTTAGAATCTTACCACTTACTGCTGCGATGTACCTTTTCAATGCTCTTGATAAGGGAAATATAAGTAACGCCAAAACCGATGGACTTGATGTTGATATTGGAATTAGTGGTGATCGTTGGAACTTGATGTTGTCAATTTTCTACATTCCATTTGTATTGTTTGCATTCCCGATTTCGTTGGTTATCAAGAAGTATAATGCAGCACGAGTGATTCCATTACTTATGTTAGCGTTTGGCTCCATTACCTTGTTAATTGTATCTGTGTTCGATTTCTCAGGATTAATGGCAGCAAGATGGTTTTTGGGGATGGCAGAGTCCGCCTTCTTTCCTGGTATAATTTACTACCTCACCACTTTCTATAGAAGAGGTGAGTTGGCTCGTAGGCTATCAATTTTCTATTCAGCAGCAAACATTGCAAATGCATTTTCGGGTTTACTTTCCTATGGTGTATTCCAAATTAATAACCCTCACCTCCATGGATGGCAAATCTTGTTGCTTATTGAGGGATGTTGTACAGTTACTTTTGCCTGTGTTGCCTACTTCCTTCTTCCGCATTCGGTGGAATCTGCTACGTTTTTCACTGAAGACGAGAAGGAATATGCTAAGTTTAGAGTACAAACTGACTCCTCGGCATCAAGTGGTCAAAAGACATCTTTGAAGGATGCAGTCAAGGTTTTCAAACATCCAATATACATTGCTTGGATGATTCAAGAAATTGCAATTGGAGTTCCACTCAATAGTATAAACAATTGGTTTCCACAAATTATTCAAAGCTTAGGAAAATCTACCGTTCAAACTAACCTCTATACTGTGGCTCCCAATGTTTCTGGGGCCGTCTTTCTCTTAATATTTGCTTTTGGTTCTGATTATGTGAAGGTAAGATCAGTATTCGTCGGTATAGCAATAGCGACTACATTGGTTGGATTTGTCGTATTTGGTGCTATTGATACGCAGAATCATATTGGAGTTGCATATTTTAGTTGCTTCTTGATGACCGCTGGTGCTTCTGCATCATCTGTTCTTACATCAACCTGGTACAACAACAACACCCCTAACGAAAATCGCAGAGTGGTTGTTACAGCAGTAGGAGTTCCTTTAGCCAACGCAGCTGGACTAATTTCTACCAACATATTCAGGCCCAAAGATGCTCCAAAATATATTCCCGCTTTAGGCATTACTGCTGGCTTTGGAGGTTTAGCGATCGTCATGGTGCTGTCAATTCTCGCCTTCATGATCTTTGATAATAGACGAAGAAATAAGCTTCAGAATGTTAATTTGACGTACAAAGATATTTCAACCTCAGAACTTGGTGAAGGACCAGCAAATCCTAATTTCAGATGGATGTATTAATATGTTTGGTGAAGTGTTTTTGTTGTATGGTGATAGTACTGTTAATACTTATTGAATGATACATTAATTTTATTAAACTTCAGAGTCTATTGTATGGTTAGATTCACTTGTATTAGACTAAATCTTAATTGTATGCTATTGAAATTCGATTTCGTATTTCATTCCTTGTATGAATCGAATCTCATTATGTCAGATCAGGGTTTACATGTGGAAACATGTTCAACATTTTTGGACTCTCTGCGCTAATCGAAAATATTCGAAGTTCTATATTAACTATACTTCAAATCCACAATAACGACTCCTTTTCGAACATTTTTGAAATTTTTGGGAATTGAAATGTTACAAATTAGTCAGACACTTATTAAATGTTAAATTAATTGAACGTTCTTTTTTGACTCCACAACTGTTTACGAAGTACTCTACTGCATTTTTATTAATAGTACAATATATTAAACCGGTTCGTATGTGAATATGATAATCCTAGTACATTAGCAAATGTCTTTCAAAATTCTATAAGAAAACTGAGGAATCGAATCGATAACGTGAATGATAACGTGAATGAATTTAAAAATGGGAATTATGCAATACTGACTATAGCAGTCAACTTAACGACAAGTAAATGTAGCAATTAAGTAATAAAAGTCGAAGCGAAGAAAGAAAAGATTTTGTGTCTAGTTCATCAAAATTGCGATGAAACTGACAACCATAATCGAAATTGTGGATTTGCATGCGAAAAATCTAGCAGCAGAACCTTCGTATGGGGAAACAACAGCTGGAGTGGATGTTGAATCATCTGCCAGGGTTGAACTCGAGGAACCATTCTCAACTTGTGCGGGTATAGGTGAAGTCGAAGAGCCAGTTTGAATCCCAGATTCTGTTGGAGAAGGTTCAGATCCAGTGTCAGAACCAGGACCAGAGACAGCGCCAGATCCAGATCCAGTGTCAGATCCAGTGTTAGAGCCAGAGACAGTGTTAGAGCCAGAGACAGTGTCAGAACCAGGACCAGAGACAGTGCCAGATCCAGATCCAGTGTCAGATCCAGTGTCAGATCCAGTGTCAGATCCAGTGTCAGATCCAGTGTCAGATCCAGTGTCAGATCCAGTGTCAGATCCAGTGTCAGATCCAGGACCAGAGACAGTGCCAGATCCAGATCCAGTGTCAGATTCTGAACCAGACAGAGGAAGAGAGTACAGAGAAGCACTTGTATTTGCTTCTTCTCCGGCTGTAGAAGTTGAGACTGGCGATCCGCTCGATAAGTCTGTGATCTCTACACAAGCTGAGCCTCTATGACAAGCAGTCTGAACAACAGTCACCACAGAAGTGTAAGTACTGATTGCAGTTCCAGTGGTACCAGAATCATTCGAAGAGGTGGAAGCATTCCAGTTTGTGCTGAATTCAGGACCAGTAGTAGATTCACTAATAATAGAAGTTGTAGTGTACCACGAACCATCCGAATCAGTAGAAACAATCACTTCACCAGTCTCCGTAGAAATTGAGCCATCTGAATTGGTTGTAATGTATGTTGTTGTGTAATCAGTGAACCCACCTGCTGATGAAGATTCAGTAATACAGTTAGATCCATCTCTAAGACATATTGTAACAATATCATCAGATGAACTGGAAGATGCGCTGATGATAGAGGTTGTAGTGTACCAAGAACCAGCAGAATCGGTGGAAACAATCACATCACCAGTTTCAG